>CM024617.1:4250038-5450038 GCA_014182575.1 Eucalyptus decipiens
ATCAGAAGCACTGGGATATTATTAACTATGATCTCTTTGCGGCTTAGTACCTTTTTACTACCGGTGTTATGCCCATGACTCTAAACAAGACTCGATTGCTTTGATTCCAAAGGTTCCTCATCCGAAAGTCCGGAGCAATATCGCCCAATCCGCCTTTGTGTAATTATGCTTATAAGGTAATTTCTAAAGTTATTGCCAATCGGTTAAAACCTCTCTTACCGAGCCTTATCTCTGAGGAACAGTCTGCATTTGTGGGGGGCAGGCAGATTCAGGACAACATTCTACTTGTCCAGGAAGTTTTACACCAGCTGCGAGTGAAGAGAGGAAGGAGTACCTATAAAGCGATCTTGAAAGTAGATATGAGAAAAGCGTAAGACGGTGGAATGGGATTTTCTTCAGATTATCTTCTTAGATTGGGCTTTCACTCTTTATGGGTTGGGTGGATTATGCAATGTATCTCAACTCAATCATCCTGTGTTAAACTGAATGGACATCATCTTCTCTATTTCCACCCTAAGAGGTCTTCGACAAGGTGATCCTCTCTCTCCCTATCTTTTTATTCTATTGGCAAACCTTTTATCTACCCTTATTAAGAAAGCTGTTGACATGGAACACCTTAAGGGACTTAAACTAAACAGGTGGTGCCCTACTTTATCGCACCTGTTTTTTTGCAGATGATGCCATTTTCTTTCTTGATGGTACTGTCACTGAATGTCAGAATCTCTCGAATATTTTACAACAGTATTGTCTAGCAATAGGGCAGGAGATAAATCAAAATAAATCTGGCATCTATTTTGGAAAAGACTGCCTGGTTCTTTTGCAAATGTAATTTGGCTTCGAGCCGTGTGTTCCTATTCTGAATACATCTGGGAGATATTTAGGAATACCATCTGATTGGGGACGTTCAAAGAAGGACATGTTCTCGTGGTTAGTGGGAAGGGTTCATTCAAAGTTGGAAAGCTGGAAATCTAATCTTATTTCAAAGGGTGGGAAGGAGATTTTTCTGAAAACTGTTATCCAGGCTATCCCTCAATACGCAATGTCTATTTTCAAGATTCATGTGTCTATTTGCAGATCTATAGAGAAAAGTATAGCCAGATTTTGGTGGCAGAATAACATCAATAAAACAGGAATTCATTGGCGACAGTGGGATGTTTTGAAGACAAGTAAAGCTGCTGGTGGTTTAGGTTTTAGAGACCTTCGACTTTCAATAAAGCAATGTTGTCCAAGCAGGTTTGGCGTATGTTCGGTCAACCTTTATCTCTTTGCGGTAAGGTTTTTAAGGGTCTCTATTTCCATGCTTTGGAACTATTTTTAATGCAGATAGAGGCTCTCGACCCTCATGGGGCTAGCAGAGTCTTCTGCTAGGTCGGGATGCCATCCTCCCCAACTTATCTTGGTCTATAGGTGACGGGAAATCTATTAGAATTCGTGGTGATAAATGGCTCCCATTTGGTATCCTAGGTGGCCCTTCAGCTCGTGAAGAACCTTTTTGGGTGGCTAATCTTATTGATTCCTCCACCAATTCCTGGAATGTCAATCTCCTACATAGGTTCTTTGACATTCAGGTAATTGAACAGATTACTGCTATCCCTTTGCAACCAAATTCCGCCACAGATCAGCTTGTTTGGACCGCTACCAAAGATGGCACTTTTACAGTTAAATCTGCTTATCACACTTTCAATGCAACTACACAACATCGATTATAGGTACGACTTCCTCTTCTTATCAGCACCCAGTTTGGTTATGGAAAAACATATGGAAGATGCACTCTCCCCCAAAGATTAAAGTGTTTTTATGGTCGCTTTGTCAGAATGCTTTAGCTACACGGTTCAATCTATATCATCGACATATAATTGATCACCCCTGCTGTATTCTCTGTGATCAGAATCACCCTGAAACTCTAGAGCATTTATTCCTATTATGTCCATGGACTACAAATGTCTGGTCGCATCCCAGCTTAAACATCAAGATTTCACCTATGCAGATTTCTCGAATAGATGACTGGATTGTACAGCAAGTTCAGGGTCGAAATTCCTTACCTGCCTTGGCGACTCTGGCCTCTGTTTTATGGCAGATATGGCGCGCTAGAAATGGCTACATCTTTCGGCGTGAAAAGCTTTGACCATCTCAGGTAGCAGAGGATGCTTTGGCTGGCGCTCACGTGGCTCACCTTACAGCGTCCTCTCGGACTAGTAAAAGCCGCTTGCTACAGTGCAGGGGATCTCTCTGGCAGCCTCCCGATCTGGGCAAATTGAAAATCAATGTAGATGGATCGCACAGATTAGACTCCACCGAAGGAACTATGGCGTGTGTATGTAGGGATCATCAAGGACGACTTACCGATGGCTTTTCGAAGCATTTTCCTGCAACTTCTGCACTACAAGTCGAGATCCAAGCAATATCCTTCACTCTACAGTATCTGCAACGTCGTGGATTAAAAGCAGCCCCGATCCTTCTTGAATCAGATAGCCGCCTTGTGGTCGACATACTGCATCGCCGTTGCAAGCCGCCATGGAAGGATCGGCCCCTTTTCCTCGAAGCCGCCTCTTTGCTTTCACTTTTCCCCAATCTGTCGCTAGGACACTATCGCAGGGAAGCGAACGCCGCTGCTGATTGGGCCGCCAAGGCCCATGACCGCTCTTCTCCTTTTCAGAATTGGGCTGTGTTTCCCCCGTTTTACTTAGTTGATCTACTTTGCGCGGACGCTTTAGCTGTTGGTTGTACTGGTTTTACTTCTCCAATATAGTTTCTCGTTTCTGACCCCAAAATAAAAAAAATCTCTTGAGCAAGTCAAGCTCCATCACGGAGTCTTCTAATTTTCCTAATATGCCTCTCCATTCATACACCTTCTCTACTCCTCTCATGTGAGTTGCAATCTCAATAATCTCAAGTGATAGACCAAAACACCAATCAAGAAGAGACTTTGCAATTTGTGCAAATTCCCAAGGGAGTTTCCTTGCAAAGCAAAGCTTCTTTGAAAATAACCTCCGAGAATCTTCCATATCAAGAAGTTCTATCTTGATTTGCTTTTAACAGAAAATCACACCACACACATCTAGTGATTGAGTTATCACTTCCAACTTTAGTTTGCTCGTTTCAATTGGAATCCTACATCCTTAACTTCAAAATGCATCCAAAGGCCATCTACAATTAGGATGGATCTATTCTTCACATTCAAATGTCCATACAATAGTCCCGCCCTTCTATTCATGTCCTTCTCATTTGAGAGATTGTCTAGTTTGACTACATTAGCAGTCTTTTTGGGCAAACATGACAATATTTTTGGAACAAAATCAATTTCTATTCCATGGATGAGTTTTGAGTAAAGAAATGCATTTGATAACAATTCAAAATTTATATTTCTGAAATAAAAATTCGTTTGATAACAGAATAAAATTTCTATTTCTAGGAGCGGTAATGACCGGTGTTTGGTGCCTGAAGTCTGACATTTGGCGACTAGCGTTCGGCGTCCGATGACAAGTGGTGGGCAGCCGAAGTCCAAAGTCCGACGTTTGGCGTTCGACGCCAAGTCTAGTGACCGGTGGTGGGCGGCCAAAGTTCAAAGTTCAACAACGGAGTTCGATGATTGGCAACCAACGTCCAATGTCCGGAGTTCGACGTCTAACGTTCGACATCTAAAGTCCAGCGATAGGAGGCTGGCGGGGGTGGCTAGTGGCTGGAGTCCCGCGACGGGTGGCTGCAACTAACTGACATTCAGCGACCGATGGCGAGCGGCGGATGGTTGTTGGTGAACATCTAGTGGTTGGTGATGAGCCTCCAACATCCAATGATTGGTGATGAGTAGCCAACGATCGGTGGGCGTCCACCCTTCTTATAGTGCATAAACACCAAAATCCTGAGGTACAGCAACCCATAATACATCTAACGCGAGATCCTCAAGATTCTATTATAGACATGCCTTAAAAATGGCCATCTAGCCCACTCCACCCATACCACAGAAACCATTTATGGAAACGTTGTCCTACATTAAGTAGCTTAATGTCTCATTCACCTTACGTTGAGTTTCTTTGCCTTCTGATTCTTCTATTGTCACTGAGCGAGATGTTTGGCTGCATCTAACAAGTGTCATCCGCTCTTGCCGAAATCCTCTTGGGCGAAAGCGGCTACTTTTTCCAATGGAAAAGTGCATTACACTCCAATATTCTTCTTCTATACTCCTCCAATTTGACTGGAGTCTACGGTAGCTTCGAGAGATTTCATATTCATTCGGTGGCTCTCAGCCGACGCAAGATGCATTCTCACACCTAAACTCAATCATAAGTGAAAATTCATTATTAGGTGCTTCTTAGATATGTGTTATAGATATGTTACCTTCACAGAAATAAATAATTTGTAACTTAGTATTCACTTTTTTGAACAAAACTATTATGTACAACATCCCATACGATAATTAATATGTTATGTAGGCATTAATGTCACAATAGTAAAATATTGACGATGCCAGATCATGAGCTTTCCAATGGAAAAATAAAATTAAATTAAAAGTGAAAGTCATAGGAATTATCTTTGATATATAAGTTGATCATATATAAGCCAATGCTCATGTACGGGATCGGAGTAGATTGGGAGAGCCATGGCTTTTCAAGATTTGAATGCTACACTTCAAAACATTTGTCTTTTCATTTTCAAAGATCTAGTGATCATCAATGACTGACTCTTAAACTCCTCTTTGTTGACACTTCAATTATAGTAAACGCACAAAAGTAAAAAAAAAAAAAAAAGATTTGGGACTCCAATCTGACGGAGCCCTTTTTTTTTTTTTTTTATCAAAAGTATCGTTTTTCATTTCTTTTTTTCTTTTCTTTTTTTGCATTTTTGTTTTTCAGTAATTTAAAACTCATTTTCGATTAAAAAAAGTCAAAAAATCAAACGATTGACTTTTGGATTGACTTTTTGATCAATCATTTGACCAAAAGCTAACTTTGAGTCAAGAATTGGTTTTTCATCCAAAAAGATGTATTTAGCTTTAATTTCACTTTTCTCGAGTCAATTTTTCAAAAATCCAAAGATTTGGCTCAAAAATCACAAATGGTTGACTTTTGATTAAAATTTTAACAAAAAAAAATCACAAAACATCTCTTTTAGTGTCAACTTGATTTGTGCAAAATTTTGCAAAACTAGATTACTTTTATTTTAACCATAATTAGATATAATTCCTCTTACAACATTTGATCTAGAGACTATTCTAAATTCACTCATGTATTCAATTTCACGAATTGTCATGTCGAAAGATAAATCGTCATTTTAAGCCCTAATTTGGGAGTTAAAATCGATTTTTTATGATTTGCAAACGGATATATTTTTCTATTTGTTTTCTTAAGATAAATCCAAAACCGAGGTCGATTTTGAGAAATTCACATTAAAATTTCCCCATCTAAGGGATTCCGCTCTCTTGAAGGTAAGAAAACAAAGCCATCGAGCTTTAAACGAAAAAATTTAAATTGACCCATTCAAGACTAAGGTTCAATTGCATGAATCTAGGTTCAATTATACTTTTAGACCCTGATTCATTTTTTTTTCTAAGTTTTGGCACTTCATTTTAAGATCAATTTAAGTTTATTAGGTGGTCCAATACATGGGTAGCTAGTCAAATAGGTCTATCACAATATTAATTGAATTCAATTTCAATTAATTTTCAATTTTAGCCAATGAATTGCAAAATTACTCATTCTAGCCATTTAAGCTCAATCTTAAATACTCATAGTTCTAGTCCGTTTTTTCACGATAATAGCTCAATTAAGTCAATAGAAGTCCATAGATCACATTTATGAAATTTAATTGGCTTAATTGAATTGAAATCAAACAATTTATCCTCAAATCATGCAAGTTTTCTCTTGAGACCAAATTGCATAAATTTTGAATCTACAAGCGCCACAAATGCATAAACCACCCAAAACCGAACTGAACTAGTCAAGAACGGTCAAGAACCGGTCAAACTAGCATGAATTGGTTTGACCAGTCTAACTGGCCACCAACGGGATAGGCCGGTTCGGCCCCTTACCGGCCGATTCTGGACCTCCGATAGATGATTCCATAACTCTCACCATGCCAATTTCACTCTTACATCATCGATTTTTCATGATTTTGCATATTTGCCCTCAAATTTTGTAAATTTGCAATTTGACCCCTAATTAAACCCAAAAACGCAATTCTCATTTTTAGCTCGGATTTTTACAAATTGGCCCATCTAATCAATTACCCGACACCTCTTGATAATGATTACACTTTTAAAATCATGGTTTGGCCATTAGATTAGAATTTCAACTGTCGGATCGAACTAATAATTGAGATTGATCAATTTGGGATTAGTATAAATGTTATTTTTCCTTCCAAAATGAAGAGGGGTCATTTGCAAATAAAAATTCTCTCTCTCTCAATTCCTGCCCTTTTTTCTCTCTCTCCTCTCTTTTCCCGCGCTTAACCACCTCACTGTCGGACCGATTTGCCACCGGTCAACGCCCACACAAGTAGTCTTCCTCCTCCGGTGGCCACCCCCAGCTTGTCCTTGATCCAGCAGAAGGCACAGCCCACATCGAAATCGCTCTAATCAACCTGCACGAGCTGATCCGCAAAGCACCTCCCCAAACTGACGTCCTTGCCAGTTTGTTTTTCTTGGACCGCCTGAACCGGTGGTCCGGTAACTCCATTGGGTAGAGCAATCTTTGCCGATTTGCTTCTGGCTTCATCCTCGACCTTTCTATGATTGAGGAACACCGTATCGGCCACCAGAACATTTTTGGTGGCCTGATCAATTCCCAACGGTGAAGACCAGTCCAAATTCTTGACCAGTTTCATTTTTGGCCCAAGCCAGCGGCCAATAGCGACTTTAAGCAGTCCCAATCACCCCGATCAGTCCCAAGGAGAGTCTCCAACCTTGCTATGGTCGGAAACCAGCTGATCCATCGCCGGATCTCCTCGGGTGGTTCAATCTTCCTGCGGCGCTTAAAAGACGGTCCAAGCTTGGATCGGTTCTATTTTCCAATTGAATCGCTGGTCCATCTAATCCTTGAGACGATCCGAGGTGTCTGATCGTGATCTCGAAGCTCAGATTGTATTCTGATGATTTTGATTTCATCCTATCGTGTCTAGTTTTGAAGAAAAATGCAAAGGTAAACCCTCTCGATCTCAAATCCAAGTAAGCGAGATTGGCTTAACCGATCAGGGCTAAAATTCAAGTTTAGATCTACAAAATATGCTTAGATCTGAGATTAATGATAATATCGAATGATCTGCTTTGGTTGAATGTTCATTGAAGATGAACTTAAGTTTGTTTGAATATGATTAGTGTTAGCCTGCAATTTCCTGCTTCTATGGTATATTTTACTGTTTTGGCTAAAACGAGATACTAGATGATTTTTTTTTTTTTTTTTTAATCTGGAACTCTTCTAGACATAGAAAATAGACTCCAAGAGCTTCCATGTTAGGTCATATGCCTCGAGCAGACATTGTTTGGTCATTGAAAAACATGCTACAATCTGCTCAATTTCTGCAAATTTCTTAGTGTATTTTAGGTTCTCTTCTTAATCCGTCTTAGCATTTTGCGATTTTTGTCCTGGCTTCTGTGATTTTTTTTAACTAAGTTGTCATCGTGAAACTTATTCCAAATTGCCTTAAGAATGTCCAATAATTTTTTCATCTTTTTTGGACGTGTTTTAGCATGTCAAACCTCTTAAATCCGAGTGTGTGTCAGTCTGCCATACAGTAATCCGAGGCACATTTAGGAAAATTAGGCATGTAAATGAGCTTGTTTGATCTTAGGACCTTCATAAAATTTACCCTAATCATTTGGTTTATGAGGTCGAATGAGTTTAAGACCGTTTGTATTCTTTTTTCTAATGGCTGACATGCACATTTTCACAAAATCTCGATCTTATGGCACTAAGTTGACATTTATTGGACCTGGACCCTTCAAGGAAGTTGTAAAACACCTAGACCTTTCAAATGCCATTGATTTCATGTAAATTGCTCGAGGTTCATTTTTCATTTTTCCTAAATTAAATTAGCTCGACCCCTGTTTTAGTCCCTATTCAGATAGACCTTTGCCAAAACCTTGACTTGGTCTCTTAATAAAGTTTGTTTGTTACCTTGTCATCTATGTTGCGGAAATTTTTTTTGTAATTTTTAGACTTCATTTGATAGGATAATAAATCTTGGTTGCAATGACTTAGTGTCCTATTGATTTTGCCATTTCCTGATTCATTGTTACTCGCTGTTTGACTTTCATAAAATCATGCTTAGCTCTTTTTTAGGATCATAAAGGGGCACGGCCCAATTTTGTTGATTTTTTGTGCTTAGTTTGAAATTTCCTATTATAAACCTTTGATCAATCCATCTTCATTTTTTAATCCCATTGTGAAATGAACTAGATTAGGACTAAAAGCAAATATTTAGTAGATCTGATTGGGCCAAAATCCAGGGGCCTTAGGCTAGCCTTGGCAATAAAATGAGTTCCATAGCCTAGATATTCCTTAGTCGAAAATGTCCTTAAATCATCCTAAACTTTGATTGGAAAGTCATGGTTTAGATTGTATTCAAAATATCTATGATATCTGTGAGTTGCATTTATACAAGCCCCAAACTAACATTGGCAATTGAATACGTTCCATGGCTGAGACATCTCTTTGTCTCAAAAATCTTACCGATGATTTAAAATCAATTTCTGAAATATCACATTTACCCCTCATGCATATACACACATCATTCATTAGACATACTTGTGTTCTTGATTGATGCATGCCTTGATAATAAGTGACCCGGATTGACCGATATTAAGCTGTTTAATATTGTTGATGCCATTTATTTTAGTATTTTCTCTAATAAAAAAGTTATAAATAATATATTAGATATGGTTAGGATTGGTTTAGGTCGGACAAACTCAACTCAACCGAGTGTCTAACTCGCATAGCCAATCTCATTGGGAACACCGACCCAACCCGGCCCGACCCATTGATAGCCCTAATTAAGACCCGATATATGTACTCAACTTGTTCCATGTTCGGTTTGTGTTTGGATTGTGTTAGGGTCAGGTTGGGTCAGGTTTTTGGACATCCCTAATTTTATTGTTGTTGTCGTTATTAATTACTTCATAGTGGCTAAATGGTGACTGAAGACTTTGACCAGGGCCAAGTCTATTTCTTTTTTGTGGTACACATTCACCTAACCTTCTGACTTTTCCCAAGCCAGATCTCGATCATTTCTTCGCCAGCAAACCCTCTTCTGTTTGATTGCCATTGCCTCTTGCTTTTTGCTCCGGTGAAAATTGCACTGGGGCAGACAAACCCAACTTTTGGTCGGATTCTTGGATGGTAATCACGATCTGTGCCTCAGATTTTCAAGAGCAACTTTAGTTCTTCTTCTGGTACGTATAATATCATCCCCACTCCTACATATCTGTTTCAGCGATCTTTCATGCTCTTTCTGCGGACTTCAACTGACAAAAAATCAAAGAAAAAGAGTTGGGGTGACTAAGTCGTACCTAAATCATGTCTGGTCTTGTTTCGGAAACAACTGTTTTAGAGATTTTTCCTGAAATGCATTCTCTATTGGATAAGATAGTTAATGGTTCCGTGAGCAAAGACAGAAGACTTTTATTGCTTTATCAAACATAAATTGCGTAATTGGCCAGAGATTCTATAGATCAATGTCTGAACCACATCGTAAATCTCAATCTAAAGTAGTTCTGAAAGCCACCGGTCAAGTCATACTTGATGCATGTTTAGAAGTGGTTAACATTCAAAGAACTCAAGTAAATGGAAGAACTTGAGGGTGCAGCTGAGCCCGGGCCACGAAATTTTGCTGTAAGCAGAGTCAGGGACGAGATTAGGAGCTGAAGGGCAAGATTTTGAGCTCGTTGAGGGTGGTGGATTTGCAAATGACGTTTCACTCTCTTGCAAACTTTAACTGGCAACAATTGAATGGCGCTTGCAGAGGACCAACTACCATATTAATCGCAGCCAGGCCATGGCGACTGAGAAATTGCTGAGAGAGAGAGAGAGAGAGAGAGAGCGCACACAAGCATGAACAGTAAACAAGAAAGAATACCGTGTTTCGAAAGAGAGGAAAACATTGAAAACAACAAAACGTAGTTTGCAGCCTGAAGAGCAAAATTTGAAATCTATTTCCTGTATTTTCAAAAGAAGAAAGTTTCCAGAACCCAACCAAACGAGTTTTCTTCATGTGTGAGAATGAAAAGAGAATTTGGCTAGAAATGAGGGCGGGTTCACTGTAGCAGGGCCTTCCTCTAAAGAAGTCCAAACTCAATTAAATATCTGACACGCCCTGACGCCATTCTTTACCCAAAAAGAACTCGTCTCCCCAAAGCCCCTAAGTAAGCGGAAACTCCTGGTAGGATTCAAGGTCTTCCTTGTTGGTACGTTACCCTTTGAAGCAGATCTGCTCATCCTTTTGTGGGATACAGGGAAAATGCCAAGAGAGACCGACTCCTTCTGCCCTACCCAAAGCCCCTGAGTGAATATCCGCGAAATCTCTTGTAGGATTCCAGGTCTTCTTTGTTGGTATATTATACTTTGAAAGATATCTTGCTCATTCTTTTGTGGGATGCAGGGGAAAATGCCCAAAGAGAAGGACTCCTTTCGGGAGTATGTAGAGTTCCTGCAGAACAACAAGTGGAAGTGTAACTTCTGCAACAAGGAGTATGGCGGAAGTGTGACCAGGATCAAGGCCCACTTAGCCGGAGTTGGAGGATACGGGATTCATGGCTGCAACATCGTCAATAGCGAAGTGAGATCAGAAGCCCAAAAAGCGTTAAAGGGTAAAGGACCAGTGGAGTCCAGGAACGGACCAGAAGGCAATGCCTTGGGGTCATCGCACCCTCGTTTTATCAGTTCTAGCGTTACACAGGGTCCACATCAGCCCGTGACTGTAAGCGATGAAGATGCTTGCAGAGAGATTTCATTCACTGCCATGCCGAACCCGAGCTTTGATGTCATAAGCGCTGTAGGTATAGGTTCATCAGCCTCCATTCCATTGCACGAGACGAATGTGCCCAGTCAGTCTCTTCTTGCTCAAAACATGATCTCACAGAGGGACTTTTCATCCTATACACAACACCCTCAATCTCAAGTTGGTGATTCTATTCGGCCGTGGAATTTGAGTTATCCCAGCAGTAGCAGAGACCTCGCATCCGAAGCTTTGATTAACATGCCTGGCCCAGTAAATGCAGAAGATGGAGAACCCAATACAGAGGTTCCACAAGGTACGTGCATCTCCAAATATATCATATATTGAAGCTCGTGCAAGATGCTCAATTTGTCTTCTAATCTTTACCTAAGATAAGGGATATAGGCAGGACGCTCGGATTTCTAATGGTAATAGAAAACACAAAATAGATCGGAATTAATTGGAAGAGATGAAATGATAACTAATACTTCTTTGAAAATGAACAGACAAATGCATTTTAGTGTGATCTTCAAATCTTGAAAAGCCATGGCTTTCTCTATCCCCTCAAATCACCTACATAAAGAATCATATGTAAAACCCAGGAGCTAGAACTCTACCTAAGCACCTCTTATTAATCCACTAGTCGATTCAAATCGCATGATCTTTTGGAGACTGGAATACTAGGTGGATACGCGTGCTTTCCACGGAAACCAATCAAAAATTGGATAGTTTTGAAATAAAGTTTTAATAATAAAGCTTTAAATCAAAGTAAAAAACTTGTCAAGTTCAATCCAAATGCAACCTATCACGTGCAAAGATTGAGGCAAACAATAAACTCGGATAAATTGCTGCTTGTGAATAATTTCACTTGATTAGTGAACTTTCTTTGCTAGTGGGATGACTATGGAGATGGACAATTATATAAGTACCCATAAAAGCATCAGTTTAATTTCAATCTCATGTACCAAAATTGTGAACATCATTTCATATTTCATCTATGTTTACCTAACTAATTACCAAAAATGTTTCCAAATTATAAAAAGAGGATGCATCAAAGGGACAAGCATGTATTTAGTTAAGCACTTTTTCAGTTATTACCCTTTTTCCTCTTAAGAAATAAAATCTTAGTTGTAGTAGCAAATTACGTGTTGCTAACTTTGGAAACTTTAAAAGTACTAAATTGGACAATTGTGTTGGGTTTTGGGAACTATTCACATTTGAACGAACTATTCACACTTAAAAATCTATCTATATTTATAAAAGTGGCTAACGAAGCTTGCATTAGGTTGGGCCATGCAGCATACTTGTGTGAACTTTACCCAGTAGTTTATTTTTCATACTCACTTTAGCAATCTTTAGTCCTAATGAATCTCCTATTCCACATCTCCGATTCTTATATGTATTTTCATAATAAAGATATATGTATCGATTTTAATAGATAAGCCTTCTTCTTTTTTGTGTTTTAATTATGAAAAAAGCTAAATGACACACAAGCACATCAATCTAAGAAAGATATTACATTTTTTAAATGGATATCCATATGATATACCACCAACATAGGTAAAATATACTCATTGAATGCGTAGAATAAAGTATTTTCTCTTTTGAAAAATTTATTCTTATATCCTTCCGTGTTTCAATTATCTTAAGATACATGATTATTAGTTTTCATATTCTTCAAAGTCCTAATACTTGTTATAAAAATACAATTGAGTCTTAAAATTTTCAAAAAGTACAATTAAATCCTAAATTTTTTAAAAGTGATGCAATTAAGTCCATTTGTTAATTTCGTCCAATTTGTCTAACGAAAAATGTTGATGTGATTTATTTTATTACTTTATTAAGACAGTAGAGCCAATTAAGCATCATATCATAAAAAATTAAAACAAAAGGAAAAAAAATTAAAGAAAACCTTTTCTGCCTCATGCAAGAAATCCTCAAGTGTCATCTCACCCGACAAAGGCCATGGATCTTGGTCGACCTCACTGTTGTCCTTCTTCTTCTTGCTTTTGTCGCCACCATCATCAATCTCGCCCTGTTGAAAATCTTTCCGCAACCCGTCAATAGTCTTCTTGCTGAGAACCCGCGAGAGTAGGAAGCTCGGCTGCCTCTGCAGCAGAGCAAGTAGGCCGGATTGCCTACTCTCGGGGTCGGCAATGCCCACATTGGGACTTAATTGGCCTCCACCATCCATACGCTCTTGAGAAGCTCATCAATATTCATGTTTCGCAGTGGTTTCCATAAACACCTCAGTGGTTTGGGACCTCATCCAGCGTGAGGCTGTAGCAAGTGTTGCCTTGACAGTGGGAGCGACCCCGTTTCGCCACCAACGCCACCACCAATACCACCCCTTGAGATCCCATTTTCATGGAATCAGATTGTGAGACCTTACTCGTATGATTTGTGGACATTGCTTCAGATGCTTTAAATCAGAGAACATATTAATGAACACCTTTTCGATAATGTAGAGCAGTGTTGGTGTAGGAACATAAAAGGAGCGATCTGGAGATCCAGTTACAGCTCCAGCAAACCAAAATTGAATGGAGATCATGAAGGGACTTGATTGCATCAATTTGACAAGTCTTATAATTTGATTGCACTTTTTGAAAGTTTGAAAACTCGATTGCATTTTTGCGATAAATCATAGAACTTTTGTTACATTTATCCCTTAATTTTTTTTAGTGAGAGTGACATTCAAGTGGGTCACCTACCAATCAAATTAAAATTGAAAAGCAAGTAGAGCTCTTTTCTAATGGGACAGTTGTGGCATTAGTCTTTTGTACCTTATGTGTGGAAATGAGGTATATCTCCTTTTTTCCACTTTTAATTTCAAAATTCAATTTAGGTTTGATTACAGTGACTTTTATATTTAACTGCTACTTTGTCTGAACTTCTCTAGTACAACTCGAACTTTTTAATATTATAGGTATATAAATGTTAGCATCTATGTAAACATGCAATAGTAAGCTCTTACTTAAGGTTTGCCTTAAGAGTGATACATAGAAATCTAAATTGCAAGAGATTGATTATTCTCTTTGCAAGTACCATTTGTCTTGCACTCTAATCATTTTGCCTTCAACTAAGATTACTTGCTTTATTCAATACAATATTTTCGTCCAAAAAAGAAAAGTAAGTTTGATGATTGTTTATGTTACAAATTAGGAATTATTGAAAATTCTTATATATTTCGTAACTCTTCCTGTAAAGTATTTCTTTGAAAGATCTTATTATTTTCTCTCAATATTATACTGATGTAGTTAATTTCATAATAAATTTCTCTATATCATGTAACAACGACCATTAAGAATTCTCTAACTATTATCGAGTCCCTATATTTTACATTAATGTATAGTATGACTTTAGAATTCCATCTTTATTTTGTTTAGAACATGAAGATTCACATGAAATATGATTTATTTATTTTTTTTAGTAATTTTTGCTCAAATACATACTTCAATTCCATATTTGTATATTAATGTAAATTATAGGGAGAACCACTTTTCATACAGGCCTAAATATCAGTTCAACCCATCCCGTGCAGGCCCAAATATCAGTTGAATGTTCTACTTTCTCTAATTTCGTTTCGACATAATTGCTGGTTTCTTCTTTCATAAACTCATTTTGTTTTATGGAGATTATGTTTCTAGAAAAAAACTATAAGCTTTTTCTTGATGTTAGATGTGAGGACAGATGATGCACTCGTGGATAATCGACCAAGTAGTTGTGGGCTTGTCGACCAGAATACGCCAACTTTGAAAAGAAAGCTGGAAGAACTAAGCAATCGAGAAGCAGACATGGATGAGTTGGAGGCGTGGTGTCGGAAAGCAGAAAGGATAAAAGGAGAATATTGGAGTATGGTCCAAGCATACCGAGAAGGCAAATCTCTTGCTCCACAGCAGATTAAAAGAGTGGATGACTTTAGCAAAGAAGTTGAAGATATTCTAGGCCATTGTGGTTTCCAAAAAGGGTCGACGACACATGCTGCTGGATGTAGGAAAAGTTCACCCTTGGTAACAACAGAGCTAGTAGGTAAAAAAGTAAGAAGACAATCGAAAAGATTTGTGCCTATTTAATGAAGGATGAGATTTTCATCATTGGCATTTGTGGAATGAGGGGATTGGGAAGACAGCCATTTTAGTGCATGTCCATAATAGAATACTTGAGAGTCCTACCTTCAATGATGTATTTTGGATTACTGTACCTCGTAAGTTTAGTGTGTACAAACTACAAGACAAGATTGCCAATGCAGTCGGACTAGAAAATCTCTCAAAAGATAAGGATGTGAAAAGGAGGGCATACATATTGAAGAGGCATCTGAAGGACAAGAGAGCTGTCTTAATTTTGGATGACCTGTGGATGCACTTCAAGATTGAGGATGTGGGAATTCCATTTGAAAAAGGTGCCCTTAAGTTGGTACTGACAACTCCATCACTAGATGTGTGTCATAAGATGCTCTGCCAAAAGCATATAAAAATAGATCTTCTAAATCTGTCAAATAGATGGAGCTTATTTAAAAAGAAGCTTTGTTTTGGGCGAGAACTTCCTTCCGAAATTAAAGAGATTGCTCGGTCCATTTTGAATAAGTGTGAGGGTTTGCCACTTGGGATCATTGAGATTGCAACTTGCATGAGGGGGATAAGGGAAGTGCATGAATGGAAGGCATGTTGTGGAAATTGACTAACTCGAAGGTGGAACTTGATGTTTTCAAGAGACTGAAACTCAATTACAAAAATTTGGGTGATTCTCAAGTGCAACAATGTTTCTTGCATTTAATATTTTTTTAATTTCGAGAATTTCATCCAAATAATACAAAGTTGATAGAATCATTCATAGATGAGGGTTTGCTAGGTGGAATTTGCACCCGCCAAGAATTGCATGACCGGGTTACACCATATTGGATAAATTAAGAAAGGGTTGCCTATGGAATCATACAGAAGAAGCATGGGATCATACAGACGAAGAAGAAGAAAAATATTCAATTCCACACCTGTTGATAAGAGGCATGGCATTGCATATAGTGAAAAGCACTACTCACATGGTCAAGGCCAATATGGGATTGAAAGAAATTCCAAAGGAAGAATTCTGGACCTATCATCTAGAGAAAGTCTTTTTACAAGATAACTATATAAAGAAATCCCATATGGCATATCGCCAAATTGCCCTAAACTTACGAGGCTATCCTTAAATGACAATGTCTCTTTGGAAGCCATTCATGAATCTTTCTTCACGCATCTAAAGGGATTAAAGGTTCTAGATCTCAGCTACACCGCAATCACAAAATTACCAGACCCTATCACTCACTTGGAGAGCTTGGAAGCACTGTTACTTCAAGGGTGTGGGGAATTATATTTTATACCTAGTGTACGAAAGTTGGGATCCCTAAAAAAGTTGGACCTGAATGGGTGTGCGAAGCTTGAAGAAGTGCCAGAGGGGATGGAGATGTTGGTAAAATTGACGTACCTCGACGTAGTTCACACAATGATTGAAGACGTTACCGGAAGGAGTGTTGCGGAATCTGGTAAACCTACAATATCTTGCGATTCAATGGTTGAGGGTAGGGGAAGAGGTAAAATTTAAAAAGGTGGAAGTGCTCTATTGCTCTATGCCAAATGTTGAAATATTCAATGCATGTGTGAGGTTTCTCGAGCAAAACAGCTCCCAACGTTATCAACTGGAGTTGAATGTATCAACAAACGACCCCTTGGCGGCATTCTAGCAAGAGGAGTATAATAATCAAAAGTTGCCATAGTATTGCAGCAAGGGTAGATGGAGAAATCGGTGGGGATGGCCACGCTCTACTTCCGAAAAATGTGGAAGTACTTGAAGTTGGACAATGCAATGGGCTGACTAGTTTGTGCAAGGTAGGCCCACTTGAGAATCTGAAGAAGCTGCAGATAGAGGAATGGGAGAAGTTGGAGGAGCTGGGTGCTCTCCACTTCCCTCACCTACAAGAACTGAAGATCATTAGGTGTTCCAAACTAAAGCATCTCTCAGGGGAGATGCAGGGGCTTCCATGCCTACAATGGTTTGAAATCAAGGACTTGGAGGAACTAGAGGGGATTAATATAGCGCACCTAGTCTCGAAAGATATTGTTGTGGGCAAGTGTCCTAAAATGAAGAGAGTGGTGGAATGGGAGTGGCTGCCCACTCGCCTTCCAAATCTGAAGTGCATTAGAATATATGATTGTGAGAAATTAGAGGAGATAATAGGTGGGCCAGTGCCAAGTGGTGTCACTTGTCTTCTTACAGAATTTTTATAATATTTAGATGCAACAACATGAGGGTGCTGCTGACGCATGACATGTTGCTCCACCTTCCTCTTCTCCAAAAATTATAATCCAAGAATGCAAGGGAGTAGAAGTGATAATAGGCCATGTTCCCAACATGACGCACTCCTCTGTCCCAAACTTAACACACCTATTTTTAGATAATCTTCCGGAACTGAAGAGCATATGTGATGGGATCATGAATTGTGTTTCAATCAAATATATTTCTGCATATCAAATGTCCGAAGCTGAAGAGGATTTCTCTGCAGCTGCCCCAACTTGACAATGGCCTCCCTACTCCTCCCCGCTCTCTCAAACAGATTGGATAGATCAGCAGACGTGGGACTCGCTGGAGTGGGACCATCCCTATGCCCGTTCTTCACTTCAGCACTTAGTCCAGTTTCGTGGTAAGTAGCCCCCCAATTTTACATTTCTTTTATACCAACTGATAAAATTCTACAGTACAGTAAAATTCCTTTTTCTTTTTTCCAAACGTCACACAAACTGTTAGGCCTAGTGCGTATGACTTTTATTACAGCTTGAAAGTATATCAAAATGGTTATCTAATTATTGAAATTTGGGTAAAGAGAACACTCCTTTCAATTTCAAAGAATATTACTAGCAACAGTCCTCGCTCTTTTTTCCTATTGTACCTTAAAAGTACTACACTTCTTCATATTGGTAAATTATGACATTCTAAAAGTGCCAAAATATGCAGTCAATTCTTTTTTTTTCTTTTTTTCACTTTATTTGCACATCAACTTTCTTTCTGTTTGATTTGATTGAGTTCCTAATTTCTTTAGATTGTTTACATTCTCTCTCTAATTTGATTAGGTTTGATTAGCCAAGAAGTCTCTAATTTCTTAAAATTGTTTTCCAGAAGTGAGAAAAAAAATGAGCGGTTAGCTTTCTTTAGGACTTTGTGAAATCTTTTAGAGCTGATCTTTTGGAAGTGCAAATATTGGACATAAATTATATGGGGTAGGTGTCCACAAGCGAATGGGCCACATGTTGAGTTTCTGTGAGCTCTCGAGATGCGCGATAGAAAAATCCCTCCCCCACTCCCGGTCTCCAATGCTTCCCGGTCTTTTGGGCCCCTACTTTGCTAGCGACTAACAAACTTTAATCCTTCTGCACTCAGACTGGTGAAGCCGGAGATGATCCCGCTGGGGATGGAATTCCAGCCAGTGGACATCAGGTTTATCGCCATCGTTACATTGTCCTACTCGATTGACCTCTGGTTCTTGCGATGACATAGAACCTTTATTTGTTCATGTATTTCTCGGTTTGTTTTCCTTACTTCTTACTTGCCTTTTATTTTCGTTGCTTGAATAAATACTCTCTCAAGTCTCTTCCGCATATACCCTAGTAGGTTTCATTTTAGAGTGACCAACTTGCAGATGCCTAGTGTATCTATTTTGCATGTGTATTAATTGATTATTTTCATTGAAATGGCTCCACTTATGATACCTTTGTTAAGATGATGATTCTACATAGCGTAATGTTTACTTCATTGGATACAATCTATTGCCTGGTATAAAATTTGCACTTTTTGCCCCTATAATTTTATGTTTGTTCTAATCCTTGTATTTTTAATTTGTCTAATTAAGCTCCTCTACTTTCATAAATTTTCTAATCAAGTCCCTCCAACGTCATACCAGTCGAATTTAGCTGACGTGGCCTCCAACTACATCATAGTATGATATGGATAAAAACATTTTACTATGGATGCACGTGGGTACTTACATTGGCTAAATTTTATTCACATCAACCTTTGACATTGTTTACATTGGCTATATTTTTCATCTAAGTTCACGTGGGTATCCATATATTTTATCAATGTCATACTCTAGTGCCGTCCGATGGCTACATCAGTTGAAGGTGTCGTAAGAGGGGGGAGCCTCTTTAGGAGATTTGTGAAAGTAGGTGCACTTGCTTATACAAATTAGCGGTGGAGTCAAGTCTTGAAAGGTCTATACTTTCTTTTTCTTTTTTTCTCCGGGGGGGAGGCGGCGGTGTTGGGAGATCCCTGATGATTGGTTGGCAAAGTTTGTTAATGGCCGAGATCCGATTAGCCCCAAAGTTCAGTGGTCAGTGGGTGATGAAACATCAATCGACATCCGTGAGGACTGTAGGGAATAACGGATCCCCGAAAGACGGATTCGACACTGAATCGAACCCCTAAATCGAATGCGGAAGACGAAGCCCGGGAAAACACGTATCACCGATCGTAAAACACACCACGGAATCGAGCGTACCTTGTTAGCCACAGTTTAAACACCAATGCCGAAGAAGAGGAAGAAATTCTGATCAATTCGATCCGATGAAGCCTTGAAGGGAAGAAATAGAAGCCGTATGCCTACTGTTTTTCTTTTTTTGGGAGAGAGAGAACGGAAAGAGAGGGAGAACGTACGTACGTTGATTCCAACCAACGGGTTTCTTCTCTCTCTCCTCCTCTCCCTTTTATACCTTCCCCCATCCACGGGCCTTATTCCCGTGGGCCGGGCTTTTTGGGCCGAACTTGGGCGGACGGGCCTTAAGCCCATCTCTTAAATCCATCATCTCCCACTCGCACATGATGGTACAAAACCAACATGGGCGGACAGGCCCTACTCATCCTCATCAGAGAAAAATCCATCATAGACTCTCACTTAACATGGTGGGCCGAACAGAATCATCTTTTCCTCTCTTCAACATTCATACCGGTGAATAATCCGTGCGACCAGCATACTTTGAGAGCTCGTTGCTATACATCTGTTAGGAATATATAACAGCTCATAATGGGCATCACATCCTGAGTAGATTTAGTATGCAGTACCCTAGATCGATCAATCACATTTATATCTCTCTTGATCTCTTTTAAACAATGATATATATATTGTATTCACAATTATGATTATCCCAAAGATAGTCATAATTGGTTAACCGGTGAATACAAAACTACAATGTGATTCTCCAAAATCGATCTTCCTCTTTCCTTCAAACTCTCAATTTCAGTTCAGCTTGCTTTTTTAGAAATGTCCCATTAGATCGAATCAAACTCATGACCATTGGCAACATCCTAAGATAGCAAACACTAAATAGAAATCTTGAGAATAAGTAAGAGTCATGAGGGGACTAAAAAATTGAGGAACTCATTCCTCAAGAGCCTCACACGCATAAAAGTTGAGATCAAACTTTTTGCCACTCTTATTGGTCGTCTCATGCATACGTAGTATGAAATACGTATTATGGTATTAACTCCTTTCCCATGGAGCGTATGTCTACACTTTCAATACCGTACAGATGATAGTTCAGACATACCCAATGTCTAACTTGAGTTCACCTATCTACTCATTCACAAAATTCATCGAACTCACATCTGGCATCTTAGACGATAAAGTAAAATATGTGGGGTATTTTACTTTCGGACATCGTAAGAATTATGTCCTCATCTTAACACTCGCTTAAGGCGACATACGTGTTTTAAGCTTGAGCTCTCGATTATCACCTAGATAATAAGCTTAAAAACAGTCTCATCTCTATTTATCACATAGTAAATAGAGGCGATTACCCGTGTGAGTGGGCTAATCTTATATCTGTCCGACATACTTCTCAACTTAAAATAATGCACTTGAGCATTAAGATGCATAAAGATCATACAAAGATTCATAGGCATTAATGATGAAACACAAATTCATCAAATTGTGAACACTTAGGGAAATTGCAATATTCGACATCAGGCCTCTACGCAATCCTAGAGATTTCATATAGCCACAAAACACATCTCTAGGTATTGGCTTTGTCATAGGATCTGCTACCATTCTATGCGTAGTATGTACTCTAAGTTCACATCTTTTCGTGCAATCAAATCTTTGACAAGATTATACTTGGTATCTATATGTTTGGTCTTGCCATGATATTTTGGATCTTTGGTGTACACTTTTGCTGCTTGGCTATCACAGGTTAACCAATAAAAAATCTGCAGCACTTCCAATAACACCTAAATGATCCAAAAAAAAAAAAAAAAAAAAAAATCTCTTAAGCCAAACACCTTCTTATACTTGCTTTGCCGATAATGCCACGAACTCAACTTACATCGTGGACAAGGCTATACACTTTTGTTTCTTACTACTCCAACATATGGTGCCATTATTCGGTAAGAAAACAAACCCAGAGATAGATTTTCTTTCATCTAAATCTCCTTCCCAATCAGTATCAAAATAGCCTTTGAGTTGCAGATCCTTTCCTTAATAACTTAGCGTATAATCAGCAATTCCCTTTAGATACCTCAGTATTCTTTTAACGGCTTTCCAATGTGCTTGACCTGGATTGGATTGGTAACTACTCACCATTCCAACTGCAAAACATATGTCAGGTCTTGTACACATCATAGCGTACATCAAGCTTCCAACAACACTAGCATAAGGAACATGTTTCATTTGTTCCTTCTCTTGTGGAGTCCTTGGACATAGTTTATGGCTCAATCCTTCACCTTTTGTAATAGGAGTATCTATGGGTTTACAATCTTGAAATTTTAACTCCAAGAATGTATGCAACATCACCATGTCCTTCATCTCAAAGTTGGAAGACAACCAATTCTTCACAATATTAACAAACTCCATATTACTTCCGACAATTAGTATATCATCAACATATAATGATATGATCACAAATTGATCATTGGATCTTTTGATATATACACAATGATCCTCATCAATCATTGTAAAATCATATGCCATTATGGCATTATGAAAACGTATATACCATTGTCTCGATGACTACTTAAGGCCATATATCGACCCCCAAAGTCGACATACCTTTTCTTCTTGGCCTTTCACTATGAAACCAGCAGGTTGTTCCATATATATTTCTTCCTCTAATTCTCCATTGAGGAAAGCAGTCTTTACATCCATTTGATGTAACTCAAGATCCATACTAACCACTATTGCCAGAACTATGCGAATCAAGGTAAATCTCACTACAGGAGAAAATGTATCTTGATGATCAATTCCTTCCTGTTGATTATACCTTTTCGCCACAAGGCGAGCCTTATGCCTTTCTATCGAGCCATCAGCCTTTCGCTTTATTTTGAGAACCCACTTGTTCCCAATAGCTTTGCGTCCTTTTGGAAGATCAACCAGTTCCCAGATATGGTTTGACTTCATTGACTCCATTTCCTCTTTCATTGCATGAATCTATTCTTCCTTATTAGGGCAATTCAGAGCCTCATTAATATTTCTTGGCTCATCCTTATCTTGCGGAGCAATCATAAAAGTTTCCCCTTCAATGTCAAAGCGTCGACGGGGAATACTTTGGCAATTTGTTCGCCGTATGGGAGATTGCACACTTAGCACATCATTCCCCATTATGCTCCCACTTGGATTAGGTAATGATGATGTCGTCTCATCATGTGATTGCAATTGAGAATGAGTTGAATTCAATTCATCACTTCTCATATTACTCCCACTTGGATGAACTCCACTAATATCATTATCTTGATCCAAGGTTTCAAATAAGGACTAATCTTCCCTATTTCGCCCTTCTTAGGAAATTCATCCACTAAGAATGTGACATCTCGTGATTCAAATTCAGTTATACTCCCACTTTCCTGCTCACCTATGAACACATACCCTTTCGAGTGTTCGGAGTATCTCATGAAAATACTCTTATTTCCTTTGGGACCTAATTTCCCAAACTTGTGAGAGGACTCATGTGTATAGGCAGCACAACCCCATGACTTAAGAAAACTTAAGTCCGATTTTCTACCTATCCATAACTTATATGGAGTGGAAATAACTAATTTGGAAGGCACCTAGTTAAGTATACAGCAACAAGCTTAACAACGCATCACTCCAAAAAATGATAGGTAAGTTAGCATGCGCCATCATGGACCTAACCATTTCCAAAGTAGGGTTCTGTTTCTTCTCTCTACAACACCATTTTGTTGAGGAGTATATGGAATAGACAACTATTTTCTATTCATTTTTCATCACATAATTTTCTGAACTCATCGTATAAATATTCTTGACCTCGATCGGATCTAAATACATTTATTTTCATATCTAATTGATTCTCTACCAGGTTCATAAACCTTTTGAAACAACTTATGCTTCAGATTTATGAGAAATCAAATAGACATATCCGAATCGAGTAGAATCATCTATAAAAGTGATGAAATAAACAGCCCCATGCCTTCCTCTCACATTCATTGAACTACAGACATCATAATAGATTAAATGCAAAGGAAATTCAGCTCTTTTTACCTTTCAAATGGTTTCCTTGTGATTTTCCCTACTAGGCAATGCTCATCTCGGGCAAATCGACTTTTTTTTTTTTTTTTTTTTTTTTAATGTTGCCCAACAAGCCCTCTTTGGCTAGTCTATTCATATGTTGTAGGCTTATATGACCAAGTCTAGCATGCCACATAATCACATCATTATCATATGAAATAGAAGACGTGAAACAAGGGAATAACAAATATTGACATCACTACAGTCAATATATAGTACAATGAAACCATCTAGAAAGTGACCACAACCATAGTAGTTTGTATCCAAATACAAATCTACATCTTCTATTATGGAAGTTCACACTAAAACCAAGCTTAACCAACATCAAAACAGACATTTTAATTTCGACGAATCTCTGGAGCATATGGAACATCATGTAGGAACAAGGTGCGTCCACCACGCATGTTCAATTGGCAGTGCCAATCCCTTTAACTTCATCTCTGGAGTTATATCCCACATAGATCCACTTAATTCCAGTAGGTATTCTTCGGAATTCCATGAAGGATCCTCTATCCTTCCTTACATGGTCTGTCGTATTTGAATCTACAATCCACAAAGGATTGGATTCAGCCAATAATGCAGAACTTGACATATAAGCAAAGTTCTCAAATGTACAAGAGGTGTTTACTTTCTTTGGCTCACGACAGTCGCGAGCATAGTGACCTCTTTTGTCACAATTGTAACACCTCACCCTTGACATTTTCTTCACTTGAGGACGTTTTCCTCTCTTGTGTTGGTTAACTCTTGATTTCTTACAACAAGAACTTAATCCTTTGCATTCTCACATATTGAACGAATCAATACGCTTGCGCTTAGAGCACAAAGCCCTTTCTGAGCTAGAACCAGCATTGCAAATATCTATTATCGACTCAAATGCCGATAGGCAGTCCTCAGCTAGCTCAAGGTGGCGCACAACATTCATAAGATCTTCCATAACATGGTCAAGAGCTTCTAGTGCTTCTTGCTTTTCCAGCACATATTGAATCTTCATTTTCAATATTTCTCAATTGTTGCCGTTCATATCAGCAATCACGTTCTTAGTTGCTGAAACCATCAATCTGAACACATCAGACATACATGCACGAATAATTAATGCCTATCACTTATGCATCTACTTTTGCACAGACCCATCATATCAATGAACAATTTCAAGTAAGGTTTCAGAATCAAAATGTCACTATGTTTCCAATCATCCTCCAAAATCCTAACTCAAAATTGTTATTAATATAATTGTCATATGCAAAATAAGTCCTATGAAGTTACAAAAACTTCTATAACTACCCACAAAGAACTACCCACAAAGAATCGCCAGTAATGAAAAGCAAATAATAATTTATATTCAACAGAATAATCATACTTGCAACATAATACAACTAATATATCACACTAAGCAATATATACAGAGATATTTACATCCATAAAAAATCTCATAATTAATCTAAGAAATAATCGGGGAATGTCCATTCTAATCTATCACAAAACATTTGAGAAAACCAAGGCACATTTGCCAACCATGGAAAAACTTTTGGAGAGCTTTCATGTCGCCACCAAGGCGCATTCACCCTACGCCATGTGGCGCTCATTCTAAGGGTTGAAGTTTTGGCCAACTCAATCCTATAGTACTCTCTTACAAAAGCTTCCACTAGCTCCCTATAACCCGGGACCACGTTGACCTCCCATAACCGATCTAACACTGCTTGCCATTCAGGTGGAAGAGTGTTCATCATAGCCGGCACCTTCTCAAAATCCGGCATAAGATAACCATTCAAGATGATTTCCTGTATCATCTGATTGACCCTGACCACATGTGATACTAAATCACCGTCATGCCACCGATAATCAGCCAATTCTTTCATCAGCCTTTTAAGTCTTGCATTTCCCTCGTCCGTTCTCGGGATTGCGGTATCCGTGCATGACGCATCATAGTTCCCGCAACAAATGCAGAACTAAAATTGGATCACTTATAATCCATAATGCACATTAGGGAAAATACATAATTTCCCAAAATTCATGCAACACATGCATAATAAAAAAAAAAATGGATTACATATAAATTACATAGGCATACATGAAAAAAAGAAACAAAATTCCTTTTTTTTTTTTTTGGGTCAACGGTCAAAGTCAACGGTCGGTCAACGGTCAAGTCAACGGTCAAGTCAACGGTCAAGTCTAGGGTCAACGGGCGCGGGTCGTCGGACCGCTGGGCTGGTCGGGCTGGCCGGGCGCTCGCGCGGACCAACGCACGTGTCGCGCGCGTGCGCTGGCCGCACGTGCCACGCGCGTGAGCATGCTGACGTCAGCCGCACATGCGCGGCATGCGCCAGGCGATCGGGTCGGATCGGTCGCCGTCGGGTCGGGTCGCCGGCCGGTGATCGCCCGGCGAAACGCCGTCGCGATGACGTCATCGGTGACGTCATCCGAGCGATTACCGACCGTTGGATGACGCCACGATGACGCCATCGCGTGACGCCGGCACGCGTCGGTCCGCGGACCGGCGTGTGCCGTTCGCCGGCCGCCCGGCGCGCACGTGCCGGTTCGTCGCCGGCGTGTGTGGCGCACGTGCTAGCCATAGCCAGCGCTTCGGGCGCGTGCTCTCCCGGCGGCGTGCGACATGTCGCCGGACTCGTCTCGACGTCGCCTTTCACCCAGTGCTTTCAGAATTCGTTTTCGACTTACGAAAACTCGGAAAAATCACCGAATAGCGCTCGGGTGTCGGGATTTCACGCCCGATCCGTACGGCCGAGAATTCTTTCGCGAAAAATCAACCAAAAACATCAAAACAAGTCGGAAAACGTGAACTAGGGCTCGATACCAATGTTGGGAATAACGGATCCCGAAAACGGATTCGACACCGAATCGAACCCCTAAATCGAATGCGGAAGACGAAGCCCGGAAAAACACGTATCACCGATCGTAAAGCACACCACGGAATCGAGCGTACCTTGTTAGCCACAGATTAAACACCAAAGCCGAAGAAGAGGAAGAAATTCTGATCAATTCGATCCGATGAAGCCTTGAAGGGAAGAAATAAAGCCGTATGCCTACTTGTTTTCTTCTTTTTGGGAGAGAGAGAACGCGCGGGAGAGGGAGAATGTACGTACGTTGATTCCAACCAACGGGTTTCTTCTCTCTCTCCCTCCTCCCTTTTATACCTTCCCCCATCCACGGGCCTTATTCCCGTGGGCCGGGCTTTTTGGGCCGAACTTGAGCGGACGGGCCTTAAGCCCATCTCTTAAATCCATCAAGGACAAATGGTTATCAGCTGGAGGGGGCCGGCCAACGAAGAGACCCGCAAATGGTGGCGGAAATTCTCATGCAGGACTCAAGAACATGGGATGCACAGAAACTGAATGACTCGTTCATTGAGAAAACAGTGAAGGGAATGCTCACCATCCCAATCAGCCCTTATCCGAAAGCAGATACTTTAGTCTGTCTTGGGAATAAAATAGGCTCATATACAGTTGAAAGTGGGTATAACAGATAGCACGTAAAAGCCGTCGCAACAACTTAAATCAGCCATCATCATCATTCTAGCCACCCAAATCTCTGTGGACAAGAATATGGAACCTGAACTCTCAGCCAAAAATTCGTGTTTTCATTGGGAGCGTTTGCCAAAATGCTATCCCAACCCGGAAAATTTGTGCAGAAGGAAAGCCATACCTGACCTTCTCTGTCCTTTTGCGGGAAATACCCCGAAAGTGTTGAACATCTCTTCCTCCTATGCGGCTAGACAAAGGAGGTTGGTCGGATCAGTGCCAAAATATCATAATCAGTCCTCTAGATATCACAAGAATAAATAAATGGGTGTTAGAGGCCTTTGTGTTAGGCACCATCGTACCTTCGAAGGAACTGATTGCTAGCGTCCTGTGGTTCATCTGGAAAGCTCGGAACGACCATGTCTTCCAAGCACGCAAACCTGATCCGAGTTCCAAAGTTGAAGCCACGCTCACGATGAACAAAAATCACGTAAGACGGAATCTAGGAAGTGGTAAACACAATCATGGGCAAAATTACTCACCAATTCCATTAAGGCCGCCAGATCGGGGCTTCCTCAAATTCAATACCGACGGCGCATGGCTGGAGGGAGCTTCGGAAGGGTCAACTCGAGTGGGTTGCTGGTAGCTGGGTTTGCAAAATGGGAGTGCCCCTCCTCTGCCCTACAGGTCAAAGCCCTGTTGAGCGAGAGGTACTTCTATTGTATTTGGTTCAGCGAAAAAATGAGGCATTTGATTCAGCATTTAGCCAAATACTAATATTAGCAAAGCCAAAGCTCAAGGCAGATGAATGACACCTACATTGAGCTTTCAACATTTTTGGAATGCTGAAATCATGAATTAAAAAAAAATTTGGTCAATTTTTTTTTTTTCCTCAAAAACTTATTAGAAGTCCAAGTTTGCCATTTTATAAAACAAAACCCTAACGCTCACGACTGCTCACTCTCTCGTGACTACTCCTTGCTCACAACTTCTCGTCACTCCCTCGTGATTAGGGGTGAGCGTGGTTCGCTGGTAGAAATGGGAACCAGGGAACCAAACTAGATGTTCTGGTTCGGTTCCCGGTTCTAAAGGGACCAGTTTCGGTTCCTGGTTCCCCTTTTCTAGGAACTGGAACTGGAACCGGCACTGGGAACCGAAACCGGAACTGGAACCAATCCGGTTAGGGCTCAAAAAGCCCCAAATCAAATTTCACTTTCACTTCCGCACGACACTTTTCACTCACAGTTCTCTCTTCGCCCGTTCGTTCTCCGCCTCTGCTCGACGCCACCGCCAGTTGGCCTCGATGCCACCGCAGCTAACCTCTGCTCGAGGCCACCTCCGCTCGCCCTCGACGCCATCGCGGCTGACCTCTAGCTCGCCGCTTGCCCTCAACACCACCGTCGCTTGCCCTCAACGCCACCGCTGCTCACCCTCGACGCCACCGCTCGCTGACCCCTGCTCGAGTCCACCTCCTCTTGCCCTCGACGACACCGCGGCTGACCTCTAGCTCGCCGCTTGCCCTTGACGCCATTGTCGCTCACCCTCAATGCCACCGCCGCTCACCCTCGACGCCACCGCTCGCTGACCCCTACTCGAGTCCACCTCCTCTTGCCCTCGACGACATCGCCGCTGACCTCTGGCTCGCCGCTTGCCTCAATGCCACTGTCGCTTGCCCTCAACGCCACTGCCGCTCACCCTCGACGCCACCACTTGCCGACCCCTTCGCTCAAGGCCACCTCCGCTTGCCCTCAACGCCACCATCGCTCGCCGACCTCGCTGACGCCATCGCCGCTCGCCCTCGACGCCACCGCCGACCTCGCTCGGCGAGCCACCTGACCTCTCGCTCGACGCCACCGCCGACCTCTTCTTGTGAGTGTTGTCTCTCTGTTTTGATTATTTATGCTCTTGTTTGTGCTCTAATGTGTAACACCCCGAACCCTTCGCAGGTCGTTAGCAGTGCCGATGTTACATCTTTCATCGTCTCTATCTTTTGGCTAAATTAAGCCTTGCCAAATTACAAGCATTTTTTTTTTTTTTTTTTTTTTTAAGCGGTCCCATGCGCGACTCATAGCGGAAGCAAATAAATATCACCATCTATCTCCCTACCAATCCCATGATACAAATACACACCAACTAAACACCACGATTTTATAAACAGTGTTGACGCTTTGCTTACATATATGTATAGCGAGATGGGGTTTTTCCTCGGTCGGTACAAAAGAAACAGAAAAGGTAAGGACTCTGCCATGTCCTTCCTAAAATCTCAAAAAGGAACTCCGACCTCTAACAACATATGAGCACAAAAACCCTCCCATCACGAGCGTCAACTATCTACACCAAAAAGCGCTAGCTCCTACTCCTCGCGCGATCTCACACCCATCCCGGTGCGTCAGGTGGTGGCGGCGGCAGCATCCCCCGCATCACTCCATCCCGTCGTATGTGCACGGACAAAAACTCTTGTATGACCGGGCCCCCAGCCAGGCCGATATCATACATGACTAAACATCGTACTCGGATAAAAGTCAATCCGGTACCGAAGGGCAGACGCTCTATCTCGGTCATCTCCACCTCGACGTCGACGGAATACCGTAAAACACGCCACGCGAAACAGCGGGCGGCATAGTGCTAATCTGAAATGTTATCCCCAAAATGGGTGAGTACAACCACTCAAAGATAGGGAAATCTAATAACAACTCAGGTCTTGCACCATGCATACCATCATACAATGCAGGCATTTCTTACCTTTTCGATGTCAAGCGTATTCATGCATCATCATGGTATACGTATTATCATCATGGCATCTCATATATCATTATCGCATCATCATAAACCATGCATACCACATCATATCATCATTGGCCATGCATCACCATGCATATCACATCATCATTAACCATGCATCACCATGCATATCACATCATCATTAACCATGCATCACCATGCATATCACATCATATCATCATTGGCCATGCATCACCATGCATATCACATCATCATTAACCATGCATCACCATGCATATCACATCATATCATTATTGGCCATGCATCACCATGCATATCACATCATCATTAACCATGCATCACCATGCATATCACATCATATCATTATTGGCCATGCATCACCATGCATATCACATCATCATTAACCATGCATCACCATGCATATCACATCATATCATCATTGGCCATGCATCACCATGCATATCACATCATTATTTTTTTTTCACTTTTATTTATCAATTGATCCCACATTATCTTTTCTCAATTCATCAATTCCACCATCATCATCCTCCTTCGGGCGAAAACCTCCGACAGGGATCCCAGATCCCAGCCATCACATGGCCACCGGGCTTCCGGCCCCCACATTCCGGCATCTCGCACCTCAACTAGCATCACGAGGAACCTCCCTTCGGGCGAAACCTCCGACGGGGACTTCCGGTCTTTACCCTTCTAACCGGGGATCTCGCACCCTAATCCCGGCATCGCGAGTCACTCCCTTCGGGCGAAAACCTCCGACAGGGGACTTCCGGCCCCCCACATTCCGGGCATCCTGAAACTCCCAGGGAATCTCTGGAATTACGCCACTCGGCCACCAGACATCAACCTCCGCCACATCCTCTTTCTCGCATACCACTTCCACATTTTATCATTCTTTTCATCTCATTATTTCATGGCATATGATTCACACACATGTGTCACAATTCATGATCATTCATGCATCAATGCCATATAGCAGTGCATCATAGTTCGCGATCATGCATACATCAATGGCATATAACAATGCATCATAATTCACGATCATACATGCATCAATGTCATGTAACAATGCATCATAATTCAATAGAACTCATGGCCGATAAAATAATCCACTTTTATTTTATTATTATTATTATTTTTTTATTTTATTATTATTTTATTATATTATTATTTTAATATTATATTTATTTATTTCCATAAATAAATATTATCTTTAACATTTATGATTTTCCAAAAATCATGAAAATCACACAATCATTAAACCACTAATTAGAATCACAATTTCACACAATTTCATGGCCACTTTCGTATTTCACATAGTTTCCCAAATTTCCACCAAATACACTCAATATTCGGATAATGGCCAGATTGCACAGTTTTCGGATTAATTCAATTAAAATACTCATATGACCTCCGAAAATTCCCAAATTTTACAGGGTGATAGCCAACACATTTTCGTACCTTTTTCATGAAGAACACTAAGCCAAATTCTTTAAAGATTAATTTATACAACTCCATGAAGCTTCTGGAACCTCCACCGTTTCGTCCAGAACATACATCACCGAAAAACTTAGATTTGACCAATTAAATCTCTTTCGTTTCTTCTGAAATTCGAGTATGTTATGCATCAATGTCTCCTTTACAAGTTTCATGAAGAGATCTAAGTTAAATAACCAAAGTATGATCCTCTTTTAAGTCTTTGAAGTCTCGGGTGTCTCGGTTCACTTCAACAGAACCATCCGTCTCAAAGATCTAGACGATTTACTAGGCTACACTCATTTTTTTTCCTCAAATTTGAGTATGTTGTATTTTAGGATGTTACCTACAACTTTCATGAAGACGACAAAGTGATATTTCCAACATAAACCAACATGCAACCAAGAAATCATCAAGAGGTCAGTAGGAAATTCGCAGATCTAGAACCTCCGTATAACAAGGCATTTGACCCCCATATCACCTTCGTTTTCCATGAAATTTGAGTATGTCATACCTCAAGATGTTAGCTTCAACTTCCATGAAGACACCGAAGTCAAAATCACACTCCAAATCCACATGCAAGCTCGAACAAGAAACTGTCTACCACAAACCGAACGGAAACAGCCACAATACATGAACATATGCAACCCTTGCTTGCTATTTCGCCTAAATCACCCCTAAAACTTAACATGCAAACACCAAAAACAACATGCAAGAGAAGTCATAGACCCCCACTTGCCTTCAAAATGGACGAACAGCAACACACGGCGGCGTACGGCGGCGTAGGACAAGGCGGCGACGGCGAACGGGCGGCTCCTCCTTCCTCTCGGCTCCGCCTCCTCTCTCCCTCTCACGAGCTCTCTCTCTCTCCCTCGCACACTCTCTCGGCCAAATGAAGAAAACGGCCACTCTCTCTCTTCCCTCTCTCTTTTATATCCCCATCTTCTCATGATTAGCAATCATGAGATTGCCTACAATCCCACCAATGCATGCCATTCCTTTATGCCACTTGTAATTCTTGTTTTTAAATTTGAATTTGGGTTAATGGGCTTGGGCTAGGCCCAACCGGCCATTCCCCCTTGGGCTGGTCGACTCCCCTTCTTGGGCCCAATGGGCCGACTAGCTTGGCCCACCAAGCTTGAGGCTAATGGGCTCAAGGCCCATTTCAAAAATTAGCCCTTTTTCTCCCTTTTTTTTTTTTTTAAATTCCTTCTATAATATTTTTAAATTCCAATTTCCATCTTGGCCAAAGTCTTGGAATATTTTTAATTATTGAAATTCAAATCATATGGCCAAGCATTTATAAATTAAATTTAAATTTCCACAATCACAAGCATAATTCATCAAATTAAAAGACAAATTGGCTAAAGCATAGGCCATAAAATTCTATCACCTAATTAAAGACATTTAACACACCTTAAGGCTTGGCTTTGAATTTCCGGGATGCCACAATTCTCCCCTCCTTAGAGAATTTCGTCCTCGAAATTCAAGCACTACTCGCGCCTTCTTGAAATAAATAAGGGTACTTTTCCCTCATCTGATCCTCACTTTCCCATGTGGCTTCCTCCACATCATGATGTCGCCATAACACTTTGACTAATGGGATCTTCTTAGTCCTAAGAATTTGCTCCTTCCGATCCAATATCTGCACAGGCTCTTCAATATACCTAACTTTCTCATCCATTTTGATGGCTTCATGATCGAGTATGTGACCGGATCCGGCTGGTACTTCCTCAACATCGATACATGAAACACATCGTGCAGATTTTCTAATCTAGGAGGTAATGCTAAACGATAAGCCCTATCTCCTATCTTCTCAAGAATTTCAAAAGGTCCAACAAACTGGGGCTTAACTTACCCTTTATCCCGAATCGAGATATTCCTTTCATTGGAGATACCTTAAGGAATACGTGGTCTCCTACACCAAACTCCAAAGGTCTTCTACGCTTATCTGCGTAGCCTTTCTGTCTACTCTGAGCTGCTCTAAGCCTTTCCCTAATAACATCAACAGCCTCAGTGGTAACTTGTACCAGTTCAGGTCCTGTCAATTTCCTCTCACCTACTTCATTCCAACAAACAGGAGTCCTACATCTCCTTCCATATAATGCTTCATAAGGTGCCATGCCTATACTCTTCCCGAAAGCTATTATTATAGGCAAACTCTACCAAATGTAATCTCTCGTCCCAATTTCCTTTGAAATCAATCACACAAGCTCTTAACATATCCTCCAAGCACCGAATCACTCTCTCGATTGGCCATCTGTCGAGGATGAAAAGCTGTACTAAATCGAAGCTTAGATCCTAACGCAATTTGGAGACTTCTCCAAAAATTCGATGTAAACCTCGGGTCTCGATCTGAAGTAACAGCCACTGGAATACCATGTAAGCGTACCACTTGACTTACATACATGTCCGCGTACTTATCCATTGGGTAATCCATGCGAATAGCTAAGAAATGCGCCGACTTAGTCAAACGATCCACTATCACCCAAATTGAATCATGATTCCTTAATGTCCTTGGCAATCCTTGCACAAAATCCATCGTTACATGTTCCCATTTCCATTCAGGGAATGTCTAATGGTCTCAAAAGTCCTGCGGGTTTTCGATGTTCCGCTTTTACTGCCGGCACGTCAAACATTGAGATACGTGTCTAGCCGTATCCGCTTTCATACCACTCCACCAAAATTGCTCACGTAAATTTCTGTACATCTTTGTACTACCAGGTGGATACTATAGTTACTCTTATGTGCTTCCGACAGAATTTCCTTCCTCAATTCCTCATTGTCGGAACACAAAGTCGTCCTTGACATTTCACTATCCCATCATCAGAGATCTGAAATTCTGATCTTTTCCCTAAAGACACAGCATCTTTCACTTTCAAAATCTCTGGGTCAGATTGTTGCAAAACTTTAATTCTCTGGATAATCTCTGGCTCAATCCTTAATGCACTAAGCACGCCAGTAAGACAATTCAATTCCAATTTAAATTCAGAATTTGCTACAGATTCTAACAATTCCCATTCCGCCATTCTCAAACTAGCTATTTCCATCGCTGACTTTCGACTAAGAGCATCTGCTACTCTATTCGCTTTTCTGGATGATATTTTATCTCACGCCATAGTCCTTCAATAACTCCATCCACCTCCTTTGTCTCATGTTCAATTCCTTTTGTGAGAACAGATATTTCAAACTCTTATGATCCGTATAGATCTCAAACTTTTCCCCATACAAGTAGTGTCTCCATATCTTCAAAGCAAACACTATAGTGCTAGCTCTAAATCATGCGTCGGATAATTCAACTCATGGGGTTTCAATTGTCTGGATGCATAGGCTACAACCTTGCCATGCTGCATCAACACACATCCTAGTCCTTTGTGAGATGCATCACTATACACCATGAAACCATTAGGTCCAAAGAGGGTATAGTCGAATTGAGCTGAAGTCAATTTCCTTTTGAGCTCCTGAAAACTTCTTTCACATTCTCCATTCCACTCAAATTTCACATTCTTTCGAGTCAATTTAGTTAAAGGTCCTGCCAGTTGTGAGAATCCTTCAATGAACCTTCTATAATAACCGGCCAGTCCTAAGAAACTTCGTATCTCCGTAGGTGTCGTTGGTCTCGGCCAATTCACTACCATTTCAACTTTTGCTTTGGATCTACCGCAATTCCTTTTCCCGACACCACATGTCCTAAAAATACTATCCGGTCCAACCAAAATTCACACTTACTAAACTTAGCATACAACTTATGCTCTCGCAGGTCTGCAAAACAATTCTCAAATGCTGCTCATGCTCTTTAGGCCCTTTCGAATACACCGGAATATCATCAATAAAGACAATCACAAAATCGGTCTAAATAAGGCTGAAATATTCTATTCATCAAATCCATAAATGCAGCCGGGCGTTAGTCAATCCAAATGGCATAACAAGGAACTCATAGTGTCCATAACGAGTTCTAAATGCAGTCTTAGGAATGTCCTCCTTTTTAATCCTTAACTGATGGTATCCTGATCTCAAATCAATCTTAGAAAAGACCGAACTTCCCTGAAGTTGATCAAATAAGTCATCAATTCTAGGCAAAGGATACTTATTCTTAATGGTCACTTGATTCAACTGCCTATAGTCAATACACAAGCGCATTGACCCATCCTTCTTCTTTACAAACAAGACCGGTGCACCCCAAGGTGAAGCACTTGGTCTAATAAATCCTTTATCAAGCAATTCTTGCAGTTGCACTTTCAACTCCTTCAATTCAACTAAAGCCATTCTATATGGAGCTTTTGATATTGGTCCTGTTCCAGGCATTAATTCAATTTCAAATTCAATCTCCCGCTCCGCGGCAATCCGGGCAATTCCTCAGGAAATACATCTTGAAATTCATTAACCACATGAACTTCCTCAAGATTTGACTCCTCTCTAGCACAATCTCTAACTATGGCTAGGTACCCTTGACATCCTTGATCAAGTAACTTACAAGCTTCTACTTTTGCCCGAAATAAGCGCTACAGAAAATGGGTCTGACCTCCTAAAAATTCACAGCTAGACTGATCAGGTAAAACAAATTGAATCACCTTTCTATAACAATCCATTCTAGCCCGATACTTACGAAGCCAGTCCATTCCTATAATAACATCAAAATCATACATAGCCATTACAACCAAGTCAATTTCCATATTCTTTCCTCCCATGGATATCTTACAATTTTCACACACCAACAGACAATACCATATCCTTTAAAGGCGTGGAAACACAAAGAGGCGTCTCAAGAGGCATAACTTCTATCTTTTTCAAGCATCTATATCTTTCAGACACAAACGAATGCGTTGCACCCGTGTCAAACAATGCATATGCCTTTTCACCATTAATAAGAATCGTACTGAGATAACATTCTTGGAAGCTTCCGCTTCCTCTGGGTGATCGCATACACCCTTCCTTGTGCGGGTGGTCTCGAGGATTTCCTGCGGGTTTGACCTAACAGCACTCGATATCCCCGTCGCACCGAGCCAACACTCACTTGCGACCTCTCTCGGGGCAATTCCTCCTAAGATGTCCCACTTGTCCACAGCCAAAACATTTCGTTGTCCAGGGCGATAGGGTGCTTTCCCTATGTTCAAACCACTCCTTGTTCCTCCAAAATTTCCGAAATTACCCTTCTTTTTTACATTCCAGGTCTGACCTTGACCAGAATAAGGTCTCTTCCCTTTTTTCACATCACCAAAGTTCATCGGTTTCTTAAATTCCGACCTTTCCCTCAACAATTCCTGCTCCACTAACTGCGCCCTTTCATAAATCTCATTATAATCTCTTATGTTCAAAGGCACCCGCTTGCTTCCTAATATCAGTCCTCGCCCTTTCAGAATCTCTTAGCCTTCTCCTCCCGATCCTCAATCAACCTAGGAGCATATCTAGACAATTCAGAAAATCTAGCCTCATACCGATCTACAGTCAATCCCTTTGTTCTAGCTGAACAAACTCGGTAATCTTCCTATCCTTAGCACGGTCGAGAAATGCTTCCTATTAAAGGCCCTAACAAACTCCTCCCAATTAACATCGGCACTGGTGGAAAGATGATGTCCTTCGAAGCTCTCCACCAAAACTTCGCATTCCCCTCCAATTGATACTCGCTAAAACTATTTTCTCAGCATTAGTGCAGTCTAACAGCCGGAAAATTCGTTCCATTCCATCAATCCATTGCTCGCCTCCTCGGACTTCCCATTCCATTAAACTTAAGTGGCTTCAGCTTCAAAAACTGCTCCACTAGTCCCCGAGTACGGCGTTTCGCTCCGGCTGTTGCTGCGCCGCCTCTCCATCGATTTCCAATATTGGCTAATGCCTGCAGGGATATCTTCCATTCGGGGTTCAGCCCTTGCAGGCAGAGGCTTCAGCCCTCGATGGATGAGCACTTCCAGCTCGCACCATAACTCTCCCGCAATTTCCAAGCATTGCCTCGGAATAATCTGAGACTTACCTCCACTCAAAGCGCATTACTACTATCACATAAGTAACATATACATGTTACCGGCAATTCAAGACAGACTACGGGGATCTACGAGTGAATACCCATCACCCGTTATTCATTTATTTCGTTTACATCCTATGGTGTGCATTGTCATCATGTTCCTCAATTCCAAATGAGGCTCCTTATCACTCCACTTATAACCATTTGCTCGATACCAAAAAAAAAAAAAGCGATCAGTAACACCCCGAACCCTTCGCAGTCGTTAGCGGTGCCGATGTTACATCTTTCATCGTCTCTATCTTTTGGCTAAATTAAGCCTTGCCAAATTACAAGCATTTTTTTTTTTTTTTTTTTTTTAAAGCGGTCCCATGCGCGACTCATAGCGGAAGCAAATAAATATCACCATCTATCTCCCTACCAATCCCATGATACAAATACACACCAACTAAACACCACGATTTTATAAATGTTGTTGACGCTTTGCTTACATATATGTATAGCGAGATGGGGTTTTTCCTCGGTCGGTACAAAAGAAACAAAAGGTAAGGACTCGCCATGTCCTTCCTAAAATCTCAAAAAGGAACTCCGACCTCTAACAACATATGAGCACAAAAACCCTCCCATCACGAGCGTCAACTATCTACACCAAAAAGCGGTCTAGCTCCTACTCCTCGCGCGCGATCTCACACCCATCCCGGTGGTCGGGTGGTGGCGGCGGCAGCATCCCCCTCATCACTCCATCCCGTCGTATGTGCACGGACAAAAACTCTTGTATGACCGGGCCCCTCACCCAGCCGATATCATACATGACTAAACATCGTACTCGGATAAAAGTCAATCCGGGTACCGAAGGACAGATCTATCTCGGGTCATCTCCACCTCGACGTCGACGGAATACCGTAAAACACGCCACGCGAAACAAGAGGGCAGCGGCATAGTGCTAATCTGAAATGTTATCCCCAAAAGGGGTGAGTACAACCACTCGCAGATAGGAAATCTAATAACAACTCAAAGCACTATGCATACCATCATACAATGCAGGCATTTCTTACCTTTTCGATGTCAAGCGTATTCATGCATCATCATGGTATACGTATTATCATCATGGCATCTCATATATCATTATCGCATCATCATAAACCATGCATACCACATCATATCATCATTGGCCATGCATCACCATGCATATCACATCATCATTAACCATGCATCACCATGCATATCACATCATCATTAACCATGCATCACCATGCATATCACATCATATCATCATTGGCCATGCATCACCATGCATATCACATCATCATTAACCATGCATCACCATGCATATCACATCATATCATTATTGGCCATGCATCACCATGCATATCACATCATCATTAACCATGCATCACCATGCATATCACATCATATCATTATTGGCCATGCATCACCATGCATATCACATCATCATTAACCATGCATCACCATGCATATCACATCATATCATCATTGGCCATGCATCACCATGCATATCACATCATTATTTTTTTTCACTTTTATTTATCAATTGATCCCACATTATCTTTTCTCAATTCATCAATTCCACCATCATCATCCTCCTTCGGCAGAAACCTCCGACGGGGATCCCGTATCCCAGCCATCACATGGCCACCGGGCTTCCGGCCCCCACATTCCGGGCATCTCGCACCTCAACTAGCATCACGAGGAACCTCCCTTCGGGCGTAAACCTCCGACGGGGACTTCCGGTCTTTACCCTTCTAACCGGGGATCTCGCACCCTAATCCCGGCATCGCGAGTCACTCCTTCGGGCGAAACCTCCGACAGGGGACTTCCGGCCCCCACATTCCGGGCATCCCAAACTCCCGGGAATCTCTCGGAATTACGCCACTCGGCCACCGACATCAACCTCCGCCACATCCTCTTTCTCGCATACCACTTCCACATTTTATCATTCTTTTCATCTCATTATTTCATGGCATATGATTCACACACATGTGTCACAATTCATGATCATTCATGCATCAATGCCATATAGCAGTGCATCATAGTTCGCGATCATGCATACATCAATGGCATATAACAATGCATCATAATTCACGATCATACATGCATCAATGTCATGTAACAATGCATCATAATTCAATAGAACTCATGGCCGATAAAATAATCCACTTTTATTTTATTATTATTATTATTTTTTTATTTTATTATTATTTTATTATATTATTATTTTAATATTATATTTATTTATTTCCATAAATAAATATTATCTTTAACATTTATGATTTTCCAAAATCATGAAAATCACACAATCATTAAACCACTAATTAGAATCACAATTTCACACAATTTCATGGCCACTTTCGTATTTCACATAGTTTCCCAAATTTCCACCAAATACACTCAATATTCGGATAATGGCCAGATTGCACAGTTTTCGGATTAATTCAATTAAAATACTCATATGACCTCCGAAAATTCCCAAATTTTACAGGGTGATAGCCAACACATTTTCGTACCTTTTTCATGAAGAACACTAAGCCAAATTCTTTAAAGATTAATTTATACAACTCCATGAAGCTTCTGGAACCTCCACCGTTTCGTCCAGAACATACATCACCGAAAAACTTAGATTTGACCAATTAAATCTCTTTCGTTTCTTCTGAAATTCGAGTATGTTATGCATCAATGTCTCCTTTACAAGTTTCATGAAGAGATCTAAGTTAAATAACCAAAGTATGATCCTCTTTTAAGTCTTTGAAGTCTCGGGTGTCTCGGTTCACTTCAACAGAACCATCCGTCTCAAAGATCTAGACGATTTACTAGGCTACACTCATTTTTTTCTCCTCAAATTTGAGTATGTTGTATTTTAGGATGTTACCTACAACTTTCATGAAGACGACAAAGTGATATTTCCAACATAAACCAACATGCAACCAAGAAATCATCAAGAGGTCAGTAGGAAATTCGCAGATCTAGAACCTCCGTATAACAAGGCATTTGACCCCTCATATCACCTTCGTTTTCCATGAAATTTGAGTATGTCATACCTCAAGATGTTAGCTTCAACTTCCATGAAGACACCGAAGTCAAAATCACACTCCAAATCCACATGCAAGCTCGAACAAGAAACTGTCTACCACAAACCGAACGGAAACAGCCACAATACATGAACATATGCAACCCTTGCTTGCTATTTCGCCTAAATCACCCCTAAAACTTAACATGCAAACACCAAAAACAACATGCAAGAGAAGTCATAGACCCCCACTTGCCTTCAAAATGGACGAACAGCAACACACGGCGGCGTACGGCGGCGTAGGACAAGGCGGCGACGGCGAACGGGCGGCTCCTCCTTCCTCTCGGCTCCGCCTCCTCTCTCCCTCTCACGAGCTCTCTCTCTCTCCCTCGCACACTCTCTCGGCCAAATGAAGAAAACGGCCACTCTCTCTCTTCCCTCTCTCTTTTATATCCCCATCTTCTCATGATTAGCAATCATGAGATTGCCTAAATCCCACCAATGCATGCCATTCCTTTATGCCACTTGTAATTCTTGTTTTTAAATTTGAATTTGGGTTAATGGGCTTGGGCTAGGCCCAACCGGCCATTCCCCCTTGGGCTGGTCGACTCCTTCTTGGGCCCAATGGGCCGACTAGCTTGGCCCACCAAGCTTGAGGCTAATGGGCTCAAGGCCCATTTCAAAAATTAGCCCTTTTTCTCCCTTTTTTTTTTTTAAATTCCTTCTATAATATTTTTAAATTCCAATTTCCATCTTGGCCAAAGTCTTGGAATATTTTTAATTATTGAAATTCAAATCATATGGCCAAGCATTTATAAATTAAATTTAAATTTCCACAATCACAAGCATAATTCATCAAATTAAAAGACAAATTGGCTAAAGCATAGGCCATAAAATTCTATCACCTAATTAAAGACATTTAACACACCTTAAGGCTTGGCTTTGAATTTCCGGGATGCCACAATTCTCCCCTCCTTAGAGAATTTCGTCCTCGAAATTCAAGCACTACTCGCGCCTTCTTGAAATAAATAAGGGTACTTTTCCCTCATCTGATCCTCACTTTCCCATGTGGCTTCCTCCACATCATGATGTCGCCATAACACTTTGACTAATGGGATCTTCTTAGTCCTAAGAATTTGCTCCTTCCGATCCAATATCTGCACAGGCTCTTCAATATACCTAACTTTCTCATCCATTTTGATGGCTTCATGATCGAGTATGTGACCGGGATCCGGCTGGTACTTCCTCAACATCGATACATGAAACACATCGTGCAGATTTTCTAATCTAGGAGGTAATGCTAAACGATAAGCCCTATCTCCTATCTTCTCAAGAATTTCAAAAGGTCCAACAAACCTGGGCTTAACTTACCCTTTATCCCGAATCGAGATATTCCTTTCATTGGAGATACCTTAAGGAATACGTGGTCTCCTACACCAAACTCCAAAGGTCTTCTACGCTTATCTGCGCGTAGCCTTTCTGTCTACTCGAGCTGCTCTAAGCCTTTCCCTAATAACATCAACAGCCTCGGTGGTAACTTGTACCCGTTCAGTCCCGTCAATTTCCTCTCACCTACTTCATTCCAACAAACAGAGTCCTACATCTCCTTCCATATAATGCTTCATAAGGTGCCATGCCTATACTCTTCTGAAAGCTATTATTATAGGCAAACTCTACCAAATGTAATCTCTCGTCCCAATTTCCTTTGAAATCAATCACACAAGCTCTTAACATATCCTCCAGTACCTGAATCACTCTCTCGATTGGCCATCTCGTCGAGGATGAAAAGCTGTACTAAATCGAAGCTTAGATCCTAACGCAATTTGGAGACTTCTCCAAAAATTCGATGTAAACCTCGGGTCTCGATCTGAAGTAACAGTCACTGGAATACCATGTAAGCGTACCACTTGACTTACATACATGTCCGCGTACTTATCCATTGGGTAATCCATGCGAATAGCTAAGAAATGCGCCGACTTAGTCAAACGATCCACTATCACCCAAATTGAATCATGATTCCTTAATGTCCTTGGCAATCCTTGCACAAAATCCATCGTTACATGTTCCCATTTCCATTCAGGAATGTCTAATGGTCTCAAAAGTCCTGCGGGTTTTCGATGTTCCGCTTTTACCTGCTGGCACGTCAAACATTGAGATACGTGTCTAGCCGTATCTGCTTTCATACCACTCCACCAAAATTGCTCACGTAAATTTCTGTACATCTTTGTACTACCTGGGTGGATACTATAGTTACTCTTATGTGCTTCCGACAGAATTTCCTTCCTCAATTCCTCATTGTCGGGAACACAAAGTCGTCCTTGACATTTCACTATCCCATCATCAGAGATCTGAAATTCTGATCTTTTCCCTAAAGACACAGCATCTTTCACTTTCAAAATCTCTGGGTCAGATTGTTGCAAAACTTTAATTCTCTGGATAATCTCGGCTCAATCCTTAATGCACTAAGCACGCCAAGAAGACAATTCAATTCCAATTTAAATTCAGAATTTGCTACAGATTCTAACAATTCCCATTCCGCCATTCTCAAACTAGCTATTTCCATCGCTGACTTTCGACTAAGAGCATCTGCTACTCTATTCGCTTTTCCTGGATGATATTTTATCTCACAGTCATAGTCCTTCAATAACTCCATCCACCTCCTTTGTCTCATGTTCAATTCCTTTTGTGAGAACAGATATTTCAAACTCTTATGATCCGTATAGATCTCAAACTTTTCCCCATACAAGTAGTGTCTCCATATCTTCAAAGCAAACACTATAGCTGCTAGCTCTAAATCATGCGTCGGATAATTCAACTCATGGGGTTTCAATTGTCTGGATGCATAGGCTACAACCTTGCCATGCTGCATCAACACACATCCTAGTCCTTTGTGAGATGCATCACTATACACCATGAAACCATTAGGTCCAAAGAGGTATAGTCGAATTGAGCCGAAGTCAATTTCCTTTTGAGCTCCCCTGAAAACTTCTTTCACATTCTCCATTCCACTCAAATTTCACATTCTTTCGAGTCAATTTAGTTAAAGGTCCTGCCAGTTGTGAGAATCCTTCAATGAACCTTCTATAATAACCGGCCAGTCCTAAGAAACTTCGTATCTCCGTAGGTGTCGTTGGTCTCGGCCAATTCACTACCATTTCAACTTTTGCTGGATCTACTGCAATTCCTTTTCCTGACACCACATGTCCTAAAAATACTATCCGGTCCAACCAAAATTCACACTTACTAAACTTAGCATACAACTTATGCTCTCTCAGGGTCTCGCAAAACAATTCTCAAATGCTGCTCATGCTCTTTAGGCCCTTTCGAATACACCAGAATATCATCAATAAAGACAATCACAAACTGGTCTAAATAAGGCTGAAATATTCTATTCATCAAATCCATAAATGCAGCCGGGCGTTAGTCAATCCAAATGGCATAACAAGGAACTCATAGTGTCCATAACGAGTTCTAAATGCAGTCTTAGGAATGTCCTCCTTTTTAATCCTTAACGATGGTATCCCGATCTCAAATCAATCTTAGAAAAGACCGAACTTCCCGAAGTTGATCAAATAAGTCATCAATTCTAGGCAAAGGATACTTATTCTTAATGGTCACTTGATTCAATCGCCTATAGTCAATACACAAGCGCATTGACCCATCCTTCTTCTTTACAAACAAGACCGGTGCACCCCAAGGTGAAGCACTTGGTCTAATAAATCCTTTATCAAGCAATTCTTGCAGTTGCACTTTCAACTCCTTCAATTCAACTAAAGCCATTCTATATGGAGCTTTTGATATTGGTCCTGCCTCCGCATTAATTCAATTTCAAATTCAATCTCCCGCTCCGCGGCAATCCGAGCAATTCCTCGAAAATACATCTTGAAATTCATTAACCACATGAACTTCCTCAAGATTTGACTCCTCTCTAGCACAATCTCTAACTATGGCTAGGTACCCTTGACATCCTTGATCAAGTAACTTACAAGCTTCTACTGCCGAAATAAGCGCTACAGGAAAATGGGTCTGACCTCCTAAAAATTCACAGCTAGACTGATCAGGTAAAACAAATTGAATCACCTTTCTATAACAATCCATTCTAGCCCGATACTTACGAAGCCACCCATTCCTATAATAACATCAAAATCATACATAGCCATTACAACCAAGTCAATTTCCATATTCTTTCCTCCCATGGATATCTTACAATTTTCACACACCAGCGTAGACAATACCATATCCTTTAAAGGCGTGGAAACACAAAGAGGCGTCTCAAGAGGCATAACTTCTATCTTTTTCAAGCATCTATATCTTTCAGACACAAACGAATGCGTTGCACCCGTGTCAAACAATGCATATGCCTTTTCACCATTAATAAGAATCGTACTGAGATAACATTCTTGGAAGCTTCCGCTTCCTCCCGGGTGATCGCATACACCCTTCCTTGTGCAGGTGGTCTCGAGGATTTCCCGCGGGTTTGACCTAACAAAGACTCGATATCCCCTGTCGCACCGAGCCAACACTCACTTGCGACCTCTCTCGCGGGCAATTCCTCCTAAGATGTCCCACTTGTCCACAAACCAAAACATTTCGTTGTCCAGGGCCGATAGGGTGCTTTCCTATGTTCAAACCACTCCTTGTTCCTCCAAAATTTCCGAAATTACCCTTCTTTTTAACATTCCAGTCCGACCTTGACCGAATAAGGTCTCTTCCCTTTTTCACATCACCAAAGTTCATCGGTTTCTTAAATTCCGACCTTTCCCTCAACAATTCCTGCTCCACTAACTGCGCCCTTTCATAAATCTCATTATAATCTCTTATGTTCAAAGGCACCAGTTGCTTCCTAATATCAGTCCTCAGTCCTTTCAGGAATCTCTTAGCCTTCTCCTCCTGATCCTCAATCAACCTAGGAGCATATCTAGACAATTCAGAAAATCTAGCCTCATACCGATCTACAATCAATCCCTTTTGTTCTAGCCGAACAAACTCGGTAATCTTCCTATCCTTAGCACGGTCGAGAAATGCTTCCTATTAAAGGCCCTAACAAACTCCTCCCAATTAACATCGCACCTGGTGGAAAGATGATGTCCTTCGAAGCTCTCCACCAAAACTTCGCATTCCCTCCAATTGATACTCTTGCTAAAACTATTTTCTCAGCATTAGTGCAGTCTAACAGCCGGAAAATTCGTTCCATTCCATCAATCCATTGCTCGCCTCCTCGGGACTTCCCATTCCATTAAACTTAAGTGGCTTCGGCTTCAAAAACTGCTCCACTAGTCCCCGAGTACGGCGTTCGCTCCGGCTGTTGCCGCGCCGCCTCTCCATCGATTTCCAATATTGGCTAATGCCTCAGGATATCTTCCATTCGGGGTTCAGCCCTTGCAGCGAGAGGCTTCAGCCCTCGATGGATGAGCACTTCCAGCTCGCACCATAACTCTCCCGCAATTTCCAAGCATTGCCTCGGAATAATCGAGACTTACCGCCTCCACTCAAAGCAAGCACTACTATCACATAAGTAACATATACATGTTACTGGCAATTCAAGACAGACTACAGGGGATCTACGAGTGAATACCCATCACCCGTTATTCATTTATTTCGTTTACATCCTATGGTGTGCATTGTCATCATGTTCCTCAATTCCAAATGAGGCTCCTTATCACTCCACTTATAACCATTTGCTCTGATACCAAAAAAAAAGGGCGACTGTAACACCCCGAACCCTTCGCAGGTCGTTAGCAGTGCCGATGTTACATCTTTCATCGTCTCTATCTTTTGGCTAAATTAAGCCTTGCCAAATTACAAGCATTTTTTTTTTTTTTTTTTTAAAGCGGTCCCATGCGCGACTCATAGCGGAAGCAAATAAATATCACCATCTATCTCCCTACCAATCCCATGATACAAATACACACCAACTAAACACCACGATTTTATAAACAGTGTTGACGCTTTGCTTACATATATGTATAGCGAGATGGGGTTTTTCCTCGGTCGGTACAAAAGAAACGAAAAAGGTAAGGACTCGCCATGTCCTTCCTAAAATCTCAAAAAGGAACTCCGACCTCTAACAACATATGAGCACAAAAACCCTCCCATCACGAGCGTCAACTATCTACACCAAAAGCGGTCTAGCTCCTACTCCTCGCGCGCGATCTCACACCCATCCCGGTGCGTCAGGTGGTGGCGGCGGCAGCATCCCCCGCATCACTCCATCCCGTCGTATGTGCACGGACAAAAACTCTTGTATGACCGGGCCCCCAGCCAGGCCGATATCATACATGACTAAACATCGTACTCGGATAAAAGTCAATCCGGGTACCGAAGGACAATCTATCTCAGTCATCTCCACCTCGACGTCAGACGGAATACCGTAAACACGCCACGCGAAACAGCGAGCAGCGGCATAGTGCTAATCTGAAATGTTATCCCCAAAAGGGGTGAGTACAACCACTCGGCGAGATAGAGAAATCTAATAACAACTCAAAGTGCACCATGCATACCATCATACAATGCAGCATTTCTTACCTTTTCGATGTCAAGCGTATTCATGCATCATCATGGTATACGTATTATCATCATGGCATCTCATATATCATTATCGCATCATCATAAACCATGCATACCACATCATATCATCATTGGCCATGCATCACCATGCATATCACATCATCATTAACCATGCATCACCATGCATATCACATCATCATTAACCATGCATCACCATGCATATCACATCATATCATCATTGGCCATGCATCACCATGCATATCACATCATCATTAACCATGCATCACCATGCATATCACATCATATCATTATTGGCCATGCATCACCATGCATATCACATCATCATTAACCATGCATCACCATGCATATCACATCATATCATTATTGGCCATGCATCACCATGCATATCACATCATCATTAACCATGCATCACCATGCATATCACATCATATCATCATTGGCCATGCATCACCATGCATATCACATCATTATTTTTTTTTCACTTTTATTTATCAATTGATCCCACATTATCTTTTCTCAATTCATCAATTCCACCATCATCATCCTCCCTTCGGGCGAAACCTCCGACGGGGATCCCAAGATCCCAGCCATCACATGGCCACCGGGCTTCCGGCCCCCACATTCCGGCATCTCGCACCTCAACTAGCATCACGAGGAACCTCCCTTCGGGCGAAAACCTCCGACAGGGGACTTCCGGTCTTTACCCTTCTAACCGGGGATCTCGCACCCTAATCCCGGCATCGCGAGTCACTCCCTTCGGGCAGAAACCTCCGACAGGACTTCCGGCCCCCACATTCCGGGCATCCCGAAACTCCTGTGGAATCTCTGGAATTACGCCACTCGGCCACCGGACATCAACCTCCGCCACATCCTCTTTCTCGCATACCACTTCCACATTTTATCATTCTTTTCATCTCATTATTTCATGGCATATGATTCACACACATGTGTCACAATTCATGATCATTCATGCATCAATGCCATATAGCAAAGTGCATCATAGTTCGCGATCATGCATACATCAATGGCATATAACAATGCATCATAATTCACGATCATACATGCATCAATGTCATGTAACAATGCATCATAATTCAATAGAACTCATGGCCGATAAAATAATCCACTTTTATTTTATTATTATTATTATTTTTTTATTTTATTATTATTTTATTATATTATTATTTTAATATTATATTTATTTATTTCCATAAATAAATATTATCTTTAACATTTATGATTTTCCAAAATCATGAAAATCACACAATCATTAAACCACTAATTAGAATCACAATTTCACACAATTTCATGGCCACTTTCGTATTTCACATAGTTTCCCAAATTTCCACCAAATACACTCAATATTCGGATAATGGCCAGATTGCACAGTTTTCGGATTAATTCAATTAAAATACTCATATGACCTCCGAAAATTCCCAAATTTTACAGGGTGATAGCCAACACATTTTCGTACCTTTTTCATGAAGAACACTAAGCCAAATTCTTTAAAGATTAATTTATACAACTCCATGAAGCTTCTGGAACCTCCACCGTTTCGTCCAGAACATACATCACCGAAAAACTTAGATTTGACCAATTAAATCTCTTTCGTTTCTTCTGAAATTCGAGTATGTTATGCATCAATGTCTCCTTTACAAGTTTCATGAAGAGATCTAAGTTAAATAACCAAAGTATGATCCTCTTTTAAGTCTTTGAAGTCTCGGGTGTCTCGGTTCACTTCAACAGAACCATCCGTCTCAAAGATCTAGACGATTTACTAGGCTACACTCATTTTTTCTCCTCAAATTTGAGTATGTTGTATTTTAGGATGTTACCTACAACTTTCATGAAGACGACAAAGTGATATTTCCAACATAAACCAACATGCAACCAAGAAATCATCAAGAGGTCAGTAGGAAATTCGCAGATCTAGAACCTCCGTATAACAAGGCATTTGACCCCCATATCACCTTCGTTTTCCATGAAATTTGAGTATGTCATACCTCAAGATGTTAGCTTCAACTTCCATGAAGACACCGAAGTCAAAATCACACTCCAAATCCACATGCAAGCTCGAACAAGAAACTGTCTACCACAAACCGAACGGAAACAGCCACAATACATGAACATATGCAACCCTTGCTTGCTATTTCGCCTAAATCACCCCTAAAACTTAACATGCAAACACCAAAAACAACATGCAAGAGAAGTCATAGACCCCCACTTGCCTTCAAAATGGACGAACAGCAACACACGGCGGCGTACGGCGGCGTAGGACAAGGCGGCGACGGCGAACGGGCGGCTCCTCCTTCCTCTCGGCTCCGCCTCCTCTCTCCCTCTCACGAGCTCTCTCTCTCCCTCGCACACTCTCTCGGCCAAATGAAGAAAACGGCCACTCTCTCTTTCCCTCTCTTTTTATATCCCCATCTTCTCATGATTAGCAATCATGAGATTGCCTACAATCCCACCAATGCATGCCATTCCTTTATGCCACTTGTAATTCTTGTTTTTAAATTTGAATTTGGGTTAATGGGCTTGGGCTAGGCCCAACCGGCCATTCCCCTTGGGCTGGTCGACTCCCCTTCTTGGGCCCAATGGGCCGACTAGCTTGGCCCACCAAGCTTGAGGCTAATGGGCTCAAGGCCCATTTCAAAAATTAGCCCTTTTTCTCCCTTTTTTTTTTTTTTAAATTCCTTCTATAATATTTTTAAATTCCAATTTCCATCTTGGCCAAAGTCTTGGAATATTTTTAATTATTGAAATTCAAATCATATGGCCAAGCATTTATAAATTAAATTTAAATTTCCACAATCACAAGCATAATTCATCAAATTAAAAGACAAATTGGCTAAAGCATAGGCCATAAAATTCTATCACCTAATTAAAGACATTTAACACACCTTAAGGCTTGGCTTTGAATTTCCGGGATGCCACATAATGGGTCTTTGAAGCTACCTTCACAAGAGGACAAGTAAATCCAGTCGAAGGAATGGTATGTCTCATGCTATGTGTTTGAACTATTTAATTCCGTGTCATTCTTTGTTTGTCCCTGTAGACATGTATCCCATATTCATGCCTGTTTATTTTCTCTAATGTTGTAAAGCGATGTATTTGACAAAATGGCAGGATTCAATTCCAAAAGGTGTTGACGAGTGTAATGCGTGCCACCATAGATATGGTGTCTGCATAAAGGTGAACTTACCTTTATGATTTTATGAACTCTGTGTTCATTATAAGTAGATGAAGCTAAGTCTGGCTATTATGCCTGCAGTGCAATTATGGTCACTGTCATAGCACGTTTCATCCATCATGTGCTCGAACTACTGGATTGTTCATGAGTGTAAAAACAGTTGGTGGCAAGTTACAGCACCGGGCTTATTGTGGAAAGCACGGTGTAGAGCAGAAGGCAAAGGTGTGTCTTGTATATTGCGTGTGCATTTGTTAAGTCAATTCTGGAGATCATAGATATTGAGTTGTGTATCTCATGTATTCATATATTTTTTGTATTCTAAAATATTGAACAGGCTGAATCGCAAAAGTATGGAATTGAAGAGCCAAAAAGCATCAAGCAAATCCGGGTACAGTTATATTTACGTTGATCTTGATGCATGGCCTAATTTTGTGTACTTAGCAAATCAGAGCACCGCTTAAATTTCGGAAAAATGTAGCAAGTGGACGTATGGGTAAAAGTTTTCAAAAGCCAGAAGAAGGCATATGAAGTTTAGTATGTGTTATCAAGCTTTCTTTTTGCAAACTTGTTATCATTCACTTTTCTCCAACAGTTAACTATTAAATAATATCATATAATCTACATGTATTATGAAGATATGGGTTTTGACTGTGCTTGATTTTTTTACCTCTGACTAACATATTGCTTGTTATGACAAGTCATGGCTGATTTTCTCTTGCATATGATGAATATGTGACTATGCTGTTCATTCGCGTTATATGTATGTTTGCTGTTTATGTTGTCAATCAGGTTACTGAACTTCACTCAATGCTTTTTGCAGGTTGAATTGGAAAGGTTGCGGCTTCTTTGTGAGAGAATCATTAAACGTGAAAAAGTGAAGGTAAGTCAAGCAATAAGATAATGTCTGTTTTAAGTTGTGCTCATCATGATAAACACAAGGCTTCAGTATTGACGAGTGTAATGTGTGCCACCATAGATATGGTGTCTGCATAAAGATGAACTTACATTTATGATTTTATGAACTCTGTGTTCATTATAAGTAGATGAAGCTAAGTCCGGCTCTTATGCCTGTAGTGCAATTATGGTCACTGTCAAAGCACGTTTCATCCATCATGTGCTCGAACTACTAGATTGTTCATGAGTGTAAAAACAGTTTGTTTATTAGTGCTTCTAAAATGCTATTTGTTGTTTGTGTTATATTCTCTTTGATGAATGACAAGTTTGTTTATTATTACTGCATTCATTTCCATTTTTTTTAATTAAAAATGAGAAAAAAATAACCTGTTGGAACCTGGAACCGATCCTGGAACCTGTGACGGGTAGGTTCCAAGTTCCAAGCAGAACCTGTAAGGAACTGGGAATCGCTCACCCCTACTCGTGATTGCTATGCTCTACTGTGCTCTCTCCCTCGCAACTAGTGCTCACTTGCTCTTTCCATTTTAAATACATTAATAATCTTAAGATTGTAAAATGGACCACTAACAAATCAACTAGCCAAAGAGCTATTTGTTAGCGCTAAAATATCGGATCAATTCTTAAATTCTACTTTAGTAGTTGGAAGAGTTTAAGAGAAGCATGTCAAATGCCTTTTTCTTTTATTTTTGATGCCTTTTCTGTTTTACCTCATCCAGTTTTGTTTTAACTTTCTAGTCCTTTTGGATATTTTAATTTTTTTTTTTAACTAACAAAGTGCGGGATTGTTGGTAGTTTATTTATAAACCAAACCAAGAGGTGCATTATTCTATATTGAAAAGATGTAAGTACACACATGGACGAGATTTGACACTAATCAAAAATCATTATTTTTATTTATTAAACTTCGCATTTATTTTTATAAAAAAATTAACCATAACATCCTGTTGAAATAATGCGATTGTTCACAGAGGAGTTATGATTATTTTTTATTTTTTGTTTATTTAATTTTGAATTTTATTATTTCTTCCAATGATTATCTTAGGTTTCGTATATGTTCAGACATAACTTCTTAATTCTTTGAAGATTGTTCTTTTTAGATATAACTTATTGTTTTTTGCTATAAATTATTGAGCATATCATCTTCCTCTTCCAATTTAAAGATATACAATCATCTTTTCCAATTGTTTCCCCTAAAAGACCCTCAAGAAGTACTATAATTATTATCTAGTATTCTCAATCAAAACTTTGTTGTATTATAGAGAAAATTTATTGATAACCATTAGCAACGTTGTGGGAGCAAATAAAAGTGATATCACGCCTTAAACTTTGACTTCATTCTTCTATTCAATTCGATGCCATATTTTCTCAACAAAGTGTCAACTGACAATGATGACAACGGTTGAGAGGATGAATCCTTCTGACGATGGTGGAGTTAACACCATTGCTATGTCATCCAGCTTGATTGATGTTTAAGGTACCTCAGGTTCCTGTGATGACATATGCTTCATTAATGCTTCTTTTCCTATCTAAAGGAACCTTGTCTCATCTCTGTTTAATTAAGTCTCGGCTTTTGTTATCCCTCCTCTCTAACTTCTTAGACATTTCTCTTTCCATTTCTCTCATCCCCCTTGAGTGGACTTCTTTCTCTCTCTCTCTCTCTCTCTAATCTCTCTCTCTCTCTCTCGCCTCAACATTATTCACCAGAGCTGATCTCGGAGCTCAAATGAATTGATCTTCCATAGCAAGTAGCCAGAGTCAGCAGAATTCTATATAGATAATGTTGTACTCCTCTCTTTGAATAAAACAATTCTTCCTCAAATTGGAACAAATACGCTTTGTATGTGTTATTATGAATGTGTGCGAGATTGTGTTGGTGAATAGATAATCTCTTTCTTGAAGAGATTGGAATCGTTGTAATATGGATGGCTCTGTGAATCACGTTCCATTCCTCATACGGTAAGGCAAAGATCACCAAGACAATTTGGACCTCTTTCAGTGTATTTGGAACATGTCCACATCAAAAAGTGAAGGAGAGGAAGAAACAAAACTTAAGAATGTGGGAAACATTTTACGGCCCGTTCTAAGCTGCCGTACACTTTTGCATGGGAATTTCCCGAGTGCCTTGTCAATCATTGGATTAAAATGATTGTGAACGTCAACTGTTCAATCAAAATGTCCAGGCCCCATGCTTTCTGCTTCGGTAAAAATTGCACTGGGCCAACGAAGCCGACTTCTCGGTCAGATTACAGGATTATAATCAAGAGCCGTGCCTCAGAATTTCAAGAGCAGTTTTAGTTCTTTTTTCCTTGGTACGAATCATATCATTCCCGCTCGGATGTATCTGTTTTGGCGATCTCTCCCGCTCTTGTTTGAGTCGAAGCCGAGTCCACTGATTAGAATTTCCAAGCCCAATGACAAAGGGTGGCCTTCGATAACAAAATAATAACAGAAGCGCCAAGTGAGGCCGAAGCCAAGTCCATTAAACTGAATTTGCAATCCCAATGGCAAGTCAACATACATGTGGCCCGGCCCTGCTTAATTTAATTCGATTAAGCATTTAATAATACTTATCTATTCGATATATTCGCATATTATTGTACCTACTTTTCCAAACGCATTGGCCTCCTCCTACTTAATAAATATGGTCGCCAAAAATATCTAGGGGTATCGACTGACCTAGGGAGGTGGAGGGGCCTAGAGCCCCAAATTTCCCCTAGCATTAAGGGAGAAAAATAGTATATTTCACTAACGATGAACGAAACAAAGTCTTGAATAATATTTCTATATAATAGCAAGTGGAGCAGATTTAAAGTAGATATGTTCAGTCATAAACCACGAATAATGAATATCACCCGATAAAGAGTAGGAAATTTAGATAATAGACGAAGATGAGTGTGCTTGAGTTGGTTTCTTCGAGATCATCATGATCCTAATCCTCCAATTTATACTACGTCTAGTGTACTCTCTCTCTCTCTCTAAGTCGCAGCTCTTTCTGGGGTATGCTGCTGCAGTTTAGTTTCACTTTGGAGCCAAGTCAAACCCATCATCAATACTCAATCATTTTCCTAACTAAGAATCAACCCACCATGGAATATTTGGACCTGAATAGAATCAACCATCTAATTAAATAGAGACGACCTTTCTTTTGTTGATTCTAACACTATATAGCACAATATTGAATATAATTAATAATTCTTGTTGCAATGCAATTTTTTCCATTTTTGTGTACGGTAATATAAAAAACAGTGATACTAGCAATTAATATCACTCCCCTCAAAACTAAGGCTAAGAATTACATAAACTAAGGGCGTCATCCGTTCGAGTCAAGTCATGTTTTCATGATGTCCGACATTACATATGTTTAGATATATGAGATATTTTCCTTTATTTTACTTATTTCTAATGATGATGCTTATGTCTGGAAAAATTCCATATCATGCACCTCATAAGACTTATAAATTGGTAATATACTCTTTATTATATACATCCAATACACTTAAATTCCATAATTATATTGTCCACTTTATTCTCATCTTGGTATCAGAGCCACCAATCTAAGGAAATCTTGAGTGCATTGGATGCACATCACACTACTTGGTGCACCCTTAGATCCACCTTGAAGCACACCCAAACAACATTCCCGATGCATACCTGAAACCATTGCTAATGTGCAGTAGTGTTTAGCCAAGTGCATGCATCGAGTTTGAGGAAGAGCCCAGTTAACTCCATTCCACTGGTAGTTAACGATGTTAAGGGTGAGCATGGTTCGAGAAGGTGGTTCTCACCCTAGAATCGCGAACCACCCATTAAGGATCGGTTCCAAAAAATTGGAACCAAGAATCACCCGTTGGTTCCAATGATCCACTTGAGAACAAGACCGCCAGTCCATTCAAGTTCCCAAGTGGGTCCATGGAACTAGTCCCACCAAATTTTACGCATTTAGTGTGACATTTTCCAGCAAGCTAAAGTAGAGCAAAAAAACAAAGAATTTTCATATTCTTAGTTGCAATATCAGTAAATTTCTCATACTTTGGATCACTAGAACTCAATTTGTGTTCTTGTTCTTTTTTTATATTGTGCTTCATTGAACTGGATAAAAAATCCATGCCATAGCATAAGTCACAGATAAGGAAACGATCATTGAGCCCCATTTAACTACAGATTTGGTTTATGTTCATTAACCTTTCTTCCAACCTCATCAACTTCCAGAAATTATAAAACAACCTTCAGGCTTGCTTCACATAAAAATCTCATGTTTTCAAACAACTTCAAGCGAATCCCAAGTTGCTTCTTGATCACATATCTTCACAATCCAAACACTAGGGATAAGACTAGGGAACTTAGACCATTTATCAGATCTTCCAAGTCAAGCAATGAAGAGCCCATTTTTGGGCATGGTGTTAGTATATTTAAATAATAAACAACGCATTCATCTAATAGCTTAAGTTTTAGAGAACATAAACGCTGGTTTTTTAAAAAAATCTCACAGCGGCAACATCTTGAAAATCGTGAGGAAGCAAACATGAAGAGCCCATTTATCAGATCAGGAAGCAAAACCAGAGAAGGAGGTTGCCAACTTGAGATCGGAAGTGCCGCAAGTCTTGTGATAATTGGTCATGACGTCACGGCGATCAAGGAGATCGAAGCGCGGTCAAGGAGGACGGAGTGGAGGAGTTGAAGCGAAGGCGTTTTGGTCGCGGCGAGGAGGGTGCCCCTCGGAGTTGGAGGGTCGTTGATTAGGATTGGAGGAAAGAGACACGGATGGGCCTGTTGTGGAAACTGGATGGAGATGATGTTAATTTGGAGAGTTCACAATCTGGGTAGGGTTTATTGTGTTCGGTTCGAATCGGGTTTTCAATCCAAATCAAACCATAATGATACTCCTTTTTAACTATTATTTGAACAAGAATGAGGTCTTTTTTTAGATCCTTTTAAGTTTTTTTGACACCCCAACATTAACTTATCATATGAAAATTTGCAGTTTTTAGGGTTCATTGTGTTTCGTTTTGGGTTTTTGATCCAAACCGAACCATATCAATACCCAGTCTTTTTAACTATTGTTCAAACAAGAATAAGGCCCAAACTAAAAATTTTGGGTCGGACAAAGTTTTTGTTACACCTCAATATTGATGTGTTATAATAGCCTTTATAATTCATGCCGGCTCATTGGGTCGGACAAAGTTTTTGTTACACCACAATATTGATGTGTTATAATAGTCTTTATAATTCATGCCGGCTCATTTTTTTTATCTAAAATGTCCTGGTTCTGATTCTACATTAATTGTGATAAAAATGCGTTAATTTGTCTCGATTTTTGTCGATATATAAAGTCAGGCTTATGGTATGAAAATTAATGATATGGTAAGCGAAATCCCTACAATAATCAAGCTTCACGACATGAGTTTATCAAGCAAAAAAAGAGACGAATTAAAGCACTATTAGCCAAATAAATTCCTATCACAATCTCTTAAAGCTCAATTCAGGAGCGAGCTCACTGTAGATGGTGAAGTTTTCCAGTTCGCAAATCATCCTCTGCGCTCGCGTTGCAACCGAAATATCCCTACGAAGAAAGAAACAACAGTCGAAAGCCGATGCGATATCGCCACGTGTCCACCCTGACCCGGCAGGACAGCGCACGTGACCCATCGCCATCCGTTGGGATTCCGAGGTGGGCCCCGGCGCCGGCCACGAGCCCCCTTAGGAAGCCTACACGTGTACGGCCGCGATCGCCGTTCCTCCCGCGCAGTCGGGGCCACGAGTCCCCCCGTTTGTCGATACAAGATCGTGGCGCGATTTCAACTGGCGTCGGCGCCGACGGTATTTTCTTTTTTGGGGAAGCCGACGATCCCCTCGGAACCCGAAGCTCGGGAAGGTTTCCCTAAACGGCGGAGGACGCCGCCGCCGCCCGCCACGTGGCCCCGGCCGTCCTCCTCGCTGCCCGCCAGGTGGTGCGCGCCCCCTCTGCTCCCGCTCCTCCACGTCCTCCCGCTTCCGTGGGTCGCGCTCCGCATGAGCCTGCATGTGGTCCTCTGTGCGTGTGTCTATAAAAGGAGAGGAACGTGCGACGAGACGAGACGGGACGGATGGATGCGATGGAATCAGCGGCGGCGGTGGCGAGGATCGACCGGAAATCGTCCATAGAAAGCGAGCCCAGGACGCTGGGCGTCGATCAGATCCAATTCGCGAGGGTAAAGTTTCGTCTGTTCTTATATCGATCGAACGTTGTGGTTTGGTTCTCTGATGGATGGATAGTAGTGTTCCAGGAAGCTGCAGAGTACGTGGTGAACACCAGGAGCACAGATGAAGCCTTGACCATCTTCACTGCGGTACCGTACTCTCTCTCTCTCTCTCTCTCTCTCTCTCTCTCTCTCTATACCCGCCTCTTCGCCTTGATCGTTGAATTAGTTCGACAGCCGAGACGGTGAAAATAGGGAATGCATTTGCTAGAGAAATTTGCAGATGGGTTAGTTCTTGTGACCCAAGGCATGAGAAAAGTTTGCAGCTTCTAAGGAACCAACATCTTGGTTGAAGAATGTGGCTACATGTGCCGGAAAAATATATGCGTATATTGTCGTAAAAATTGTCCCGACGCATGAAACTTCAGTCCCCTATCGATGCGTCCGCCCATGTGCAGGGATTGAAGCCGGTGACGTGCGCGGGGATGGCAGCAAATGCCGACACGGTGATGGATCCGAACGAGGAGTATTTCGGGCATGGAGAGAGCAAGTTGCAGTGGCCTGAGCACAGGAATGCTCTATCCGCTCCCTTCTAAGGGGTCTAGCTATCCACATTGTACCCTTCTTGTATATAGAAACTTGTAAATTGCAGTTCCTTATAAGCTCGATTCAGATCAACAGGTATTATTCATCTAGTGAGCTGCCTTTTCTTTTCCCCTTTTTGGGGTCAGTCGCTTGCACAAATCTAAGTCGCCGTCGATGAAATCGCACCAGTGGTTTGTTTTAAATAGTTCGAGCGATCGAAGCGCAATGATAAATCACATATGGTCTCTTCGTAACACTAGGTTCATGGATTGAACAGCTTGTAGCCGGCAATAACAACCGTGCTACTGCAGTACTTACGGAGTCTCTGTTATCGGTGCACGGAGAGCGCAAGCTGAGTAGTTCCCCGCATCGCAGCTCTGTCGTATAACGGTTGTTTATGGAGCTTCTAAGTAGCTTAACAAGTGGCCAGTCATCTAAAGATTACGGTATTCAGGTTGGACCATCTATCAACCCCTCTGTACACAGCTACTGTCGTTTCGAGACTGATTTCTGATCTATCTTGGTACCCAATTCTATCACACTCCGATTAGTAGGATCAAGCTAAGGCGCAGCGCGGTGACGACTTAAGAGAGCCCATGCAGATCAGCATGGGGGACTCACTCAAGGGACTCACTCAAGGAGTGTCGGATGACACACCTCGTGGCTGGTTTTGACTACCAACCTTTTGCCCGACAAGTCCGGTTCTAAAGTGGCCTCTAACGGGATGAAGAAACTGATCCTTTTATGCCCCTTTTTTCTACTTGTACTTAGGTCGGACGACCTCTGGTGAGGGTTGCTCAACCCAGGCAAGAGCCGCCTTAGGTGACACAACCTCAAGCGACCTTAGGTGCTTGAGTCTCGCTATCTCGAGCGAGGGTGGCCGGAAGGCGCACGACCCAAGGCGATTGCCACTTGAGGTCACATGACCTAAGCGGCAATTGCTTAGGTCACATCTCACTTAGTTTGAGTGACACTCGCTGATGGTCGCCCGAGGTCATGCGACCTCCAGTGACCCTCGCTCGGGTCACACAATCCTCGTTGAAGGTCATTTAAGGTTGGGCAACCTCAATCAACGACTACCAATGCTAGATTTAGCTTGCCAACAGCCGTAACCCTTTGCCAGATCGGTAAAGGGTTTGGGTCATTTTTTAATAAAAAAGAAAAATATACATATAAGATAAGGGACAAAATCAAAAATTTGAAGAATCAATTAGGGTCTTGAAAGAAAAAAGTAGTTTTAGTATTTAGTCAAAAGCCCCTAGAAAAACTTACAAAACACTTCGGCATTTCCTTAAAGGGCACTGGAGGCCGAGAACCCTTTGGAAAAGCTGTATTAAACACGCCCTTAATTTCTGGTCAACTAACAAGCAAAAAGCATATTGAATCGCGACTTGAACATAATATGAATAGCTAAACTAGACTGAATAACAGAATATGAATCACAAATTTTCGTTTTCTTTTTTATGCTTTACTAATGGAATCGAACTTAATATGAGAATTTAAGCTTCAAACTAGAATTTTGATTCGGAATCGCAACTTATTTTTTCAAAAGGAAAATGCACAAAATCTAAGTTTGAGTATATGAATCGAATGAAAAATCTAGTTTGGTTCAATTTGGTTTATCAATTTCCTTTTTTTTGCTTTACTTAATGGAATCGAACTAAATAAGAGGTGCGAAAAAAGAGAGATTCTAAGTTGGGTGTTTCGCCCTTTCTGAGTTGTAGTCTCCTCAGTTTTTGTCTTTTGTTCTCCGTTGCCGCTGTTTAGTTTTCCATTGAAACAACTCAAATCAAATCATTTCCACAAAGAAAAAAATAACGGTTATTTTTTTATTATCCGAAAAGAAAATGCACAAAATTTGAGTTTGAGTATGGTGGTTTATAAAACGTGATATTAGCAATTACATCCTAAATGACTAAAGATATTTTGATATATAATTTTACTTATCTTAGTTATGATGAATATATCTAGAAAATTCTTCATATTTTCATTTGATTGTGTATTTTATAAAATTTTAAATAAGTTGATGTACTCTTTAATGTATATATTCACGCTAGTTCATACTCGAGTCCATTCCTAATGTATGATAGTGTTCACCCAAGTGCACGCATGACTTAGAGGAAGAGTCCACCGCGCCATTCTTACTGGTGTCGTTATTGTTTTAGTGAAAACCAGTCATATCGACTGCTTGATGTTTTTCTTTGATTCACGACTTTTCGCTACTCATATCGGAGAACCGACACCACCACCAGACCACTCAAATCTTGAATTTGGTTGTGAAAGAACACCGGAATAAACCACACGCCTACCATACGCCACCACCTTCGACAACCACCGAGCCCGACCCTTTGGAAGCTGATTTCAACACCTTCCACTGCTTCTTTCCAAAACCCAACACAACCATCGGTTCCCAATCCTCCACCGAGTTAGCTCGTGGCAACCGAGCCGCCGTTCGACCTACCACGTGCCGTCACGTGCCACCTGAGTTCTCTGCATCTTACATCAACGCGCCTCCAACGGCCAGATGCTTTGCACGCACAAGATGACGTCATCAACCCATGTGCAACACGCGCGAGAATTCAGCACTTGCAACTTCACTAGCATCATTGTTGACCGACGTTGACCGGTTTAGGCAAACCGCTTCTGCGACTATTTTCGACCTGTTCAACCTTATCCCAACTAGTTCTTGGTATTTTTGGATCGGTTCCTAATGTTTTTTTGGCACGCTAAGTCTAATTTTGGTGTTATTTTCTCTATATTGGCTCTGTAACTCACTCATTTCATGGTGTTTCAAGTGTTCAAGATACTCCTTAGACTTGTATTCAAACTCAAATCGACATCTTTCATGCAACTTGAGTTTGAGGGGATGTTAGAAATATTAAGTTATTTAGGCTATTCCTTTGATTTTCCATCTATCTTATGATGATAGATATATCTAGAATATTCTTCATTAGTTTATATAGTTATTCCATAAAACCTATAAATAGGCTAACATACTCTTCATTATGAAAAATTGAAATATATTGAGATTCCACAATTCTATATTTCTCTAAACAAGAGAAATACGTGTTTACTATGGCCTGACGCGTATTAAACAAGAACCGAAAACACGATTCTAGTCAGATCGGTTTGGATCGAGCTCTCGTGTTTCCGTTCTTTTTAATTGTCCTGATATTGTGCTTGAATGGACTGGATAAAAATCCATGCTGAGCACCAGTCAGATGAGCAAACGATGATTGAACCCCATTTAACTACCAATTCGGTTTATGTTCATAACCTTTCTTCTAACCTCATCAACTTCCAGAAAATACAAGACAACCTTCAGGCAGGCTCCAGGTAAAAATCTCATCTGGAAAACTCCACGTTTTCAAGCAAGGATGTTCCTAAACCTCAAGTGAATCCCAAATTGTTGCTTGATAACTTACCTTCGCAATCCAAACAGAAAAGGAGAAGACAACATGAAACTTAGACCAATTATCAGTTCTCCCAAGTCAGGCATTGAAGAGCCCATTTTGGGTATGGAGCAAGTTGCTCAACTAGTGGCAACATTGGAAGATCAGGAAGCAAAACCAGAGAAGGAGGTCACTTACTCCATGTTTTCAAATAAGGATGATTGGCAGCTATGTCACGGCGATCAAGGAGATTGAAGTGCAGTCGAGGAGGACAGAGTCGAGAGATGTGGAGAACACGTTCTCGGTTGCGACAAGGAGGGCGCTCCTATGGAGTTGAAGGGTGGTTGACTAGGGTCGACGGAGGCACGGACAGGGCTGTTCTGGAAACTGGATGGAGACGATGGAAATATGGAGAGTTCACGATCTGGGTAGGGTTTATTGTGTATCACTTCGGTCCAAATTTTCAATCTAAACCGAACCACAACAATATCCCGTCTTTTTAACTAATTATATGAACAAGAATGAGGTCTTTTCTCAGATCAGACCTAGTTTTTTTGGCACCCCAAATGTTAACGTGTTATTAAAAAATTTGCAGTTTTTAACAATCATTGTGCTTCAGTTCGGGTTCTTAATAAAAAATAAACCATAACAATACCCAATCTTTTTAACTATTATTCAAACAAGACTGAGGCCTAACCTGAAAATATCGGGTCGGACCAAGTTTTTGTTACGCATTGACGTGTTATAATAGTGTTTATAATTAATGTGAGCTCATTTTTGGTCTTAAATATTATGCATCTGATTCCACTTGCCAAATAACTAAATTGGAAATAAATAAATGTGTTGATTCGTCTCGATTCTTGACAGTAGATATAGTTAGGTTTATGATACGAAAATTGACGATATGCCTCGGAAAATCCCAAAAATAATCAGGCCTCACGACATGTGTTTATCGAGCAAAAAGAGACCAATTAAAGCACTACTAGCCAAATAAATTCTATCACAATCTCTTAAAGCTCAATTCAGGAGCGAGCTCACCGGAGATGATGAAGTTTTCCAGTTCGCAAATCATCCTTCGCGTGCGTTTGCAATCGAAGTAAGCCCTGAGAAGCAACAAACAACGGTCGAAAGCCGGCCGTTGGGATCGCGTCACGTGTCCACCCTGACGCGGCACGACAGGCGCTCTTGACCCGACCGTCACGAGCCCCCTCCGGACGCCTACACGTGTACGGGCGCGATCGCGGGCCCACGAGCCTTCCCCTACTTCGTCGCTCGAGGTGAGAACGTGGCGCGATTATAACGGGCGTCGGCGCCGACAGGATCTCCCATGTCGGGGAAGCCGACGATCCCCTCGGGACCCGAAGCTCGCGAAGGCTTCCTTAGACGGCGCAGGACGAGGCCACCGCCCGCCACGTGCCCCCGGCCGTCCTCCTCGCTGTCCGCCGGGTCGTTCTCCACGTCCGCCCGCTTCCGTGGCCTAATCATCTCGCTCTTCTCGTCGCGCACTGCATGAGTCTGCATGTGGTCCTCTGTCCGTGTATATATAGGGAGAGGAACGTCCGGTAGCTTGTGAACGGTTGCGACGAGACGAGACGAGACGAGACGAGAGGGATGGATGCGATGGAGCCAGCGGTGGTGGTGGTGGCGGCGGCGAGGATCGACCGGAAATCGTCCATAGAAAGCGAGCCCAGGACGCTGGGCGTTGATCAGATCCAGTTCGCGAGGGTAAAGTTTCATCTTTTCTTATATTGATCGAACGTTGTGGGTTGGTTATCTCTCTGATGGATGGATGGATGGTGCTGTTCCAGGAAGCTGCAAAGTACGTGGTGAACTCCAGGAGCACAGGTGAAGCCTTGGCCATCTTCACTGCGGTACAATATCTCTCTCTCTCTCTCTCTCTCTACCTGCCTCTTCGCATTCTGGGTTCGATGATGATCGTTGAATTAGTTCCGACAGCGGAGATGGCGGACATGGAGAATGCATTTGCAAGAGAAATTTACAGATGGGTTTGTTTTTGTGATCCATAGAATGAGAAAAGTTTGTAGCTTTCAAGTAACTCCTTGATTGAAGAATATGGCTACATGGGCCGGAATCATACATGCGAATATTGCTCGTCCGGTTGCAAGAAACTTCAGTCTATCAATGTGTCTGTCTGCCCGTGTGCAGGGATTGAAGCCAGTCACGTGCGCGAGGACAGCGGTTAATGCCGATGCGGTGATGGATCCGAAGGACAAGTATTTCGGGCACGGAGCAAGTAAGTTCCAATGGCCTGAACCCCGGGATGTCCTAACCGCTCCTTTCTAAGACGGGTCTAGCTATCCGCATTGTATACGTCACTTCACAGTACGTTTTCGATTGTATGCTCTTGATCCCTCCTGTAAATAGAGAATGGTAAATTACAGTCCCTTATAAACTCGATTCAGATCAACAGCGTCGGTTACTACGGTCAATGCCGCCCCTTCTTTTTCCCCCCTTTTCTAGAGCAGCGTCGGTTGTTCACGCAAATCTAAGTCGCCCTAGATGAGATCGCAAATATGGCTAGCAGTTCACGTCGAATAACTGTTGTCTGTGAAGCTTATCAGAAGCTTATCAGTATAGCTTACACAAGTGGCCAGTCATCTAAAGATTACGTTTTTCAAATTTTATCGATCCCTCCTCACGCATTTGTTGCGGTTTCAAGAGTGATTTCAGATCTACCAGTGCCCAACTCCATCGCACTCCGATTAGTACAATCAGGCTGAGGGCAGGGGAAGGGGAAGGCGGGGCGGGGGCATGGCTCTAAAGAGGTTAAAATGTCCGGCGACTCGCCTTGGCTGGTTTTGGCTACTCTTTTCGTTGCTATCAAAACTGGTTCTTTCCCATTTGTACGCAGTTTCTGGGCAACTACAAGCGAAGCTAAGACAGGTCCTGTTCCATGGTCCTGGGGTGAGACTATTTACAACTAGCTAATTAAGATTTCTCAGATGCACTAGTAGAATTCTCAGATAGTGCATCAAAGATGCAGTTATCGATTCTCCCGAGAGGCCACAATTACCTCAAGCAAATGTATTAATGACAAGGAATGCATTTTTACTATGCTACTAATTAATATTTTGACTTGCTCTGCTATTTTGACCAGCTGAGGAAGAGTTACGGGCGGAAAACAGCTGCTAAGACAGGTCCTGTCTAATTAAGCATAATACAGTACTTACAAACAACATCGACCCATATACGGAGAAGGAAATTTTGCATCAATCTTATGCACATAGATCTCATGCACATACAATAAAAGGCATACACATTTGTACCATCTCACACCTAGCCTTTTGCCAAATTTGCATAGTGATCCGTGCCCCAACCCGTTATCCTTTCGCACAATCCAATTCGATTCACAAGCAAGAATCATAACTTATCTAGCGAGCCGCCATTTCTTTCCCCCCTTTTCGAGAGCTCTGTCGTTCGCTCGCGCAAATCTAAATCCCCGTCAATGAGATCCAATAGACAGCAATAACATGTTACCGCGGTATTTACGTCGGATAATGGTTGTTTGTGGGGCTTACGAGTATAACTTACACAAGTGGCCAGTCATCTGAAGATCACGGCTTTCAAATTGGACATTCTATCGATCCCTCCTCACCCAATGCGCCATCGCACTCCAATTAGTACAATAATCAAGCCAATAGGTGGGGCAGGACAGGTCAGCACAGCACTATTTGTACTCAGTTTCTGGGCAACTAACAAGCGAAAAACAGTTGCTAAGACAGGTCCACTCTAATTAACCATTAGTACTTACAAACATCGACCCATATAAGGAGATTCGCCTCAATCTTATGAACATACAATAAAGCACTATTTCACACCTAGCCTCTTGCCAAATTTGCGTAGTGATCCGTGCATGGTAAGATCACAATCAAGAATCAACGTCAAATTTTAAGCAAATGGGGGCCACAGTTAAGACTTACACACAATGGGAAATCGAGAGAGTAGAACCTCAAACCATAAAGATTACTACTTAAGCTGAGGCAGTTTTCCCAAGATGAAAGGCTCTTCTGATCGTTTATAGTTTAGAACCTCATTCTCATCCTGATCTTCCTCCTACGCTGGATTTCACCTCTAAACACTCGTATTGGTGGAGATCAACTGAAACCTAAACAATGACCCGACTTCAGAAACTAATGATATTGGTGTAATTAATAAATTGCGCATGACATGGTGAGCTGAAATACTGTGAATTGCAAAGGGCGAGGAAAACGCATGCAACACAGCAGAAACACAGAAGAAACCGATAGTTCAATGCAGGCACACCAAACAGAAATATGTACAATCAGCCACGCCGCAGCAAGAAACGATAACCAAGAAGTAAGTCTCCAATAATACACGTCCCCCCAGGGAGGAGGACAGCATGGTGACCGGAGAGTCAACAGGAATAGTGTTGACGAGATCCCACATCCGTAGTTAGCCGCTCCTTTTCCTGATCCACTTCCATTCTCCTCGCAATCAGCAAACGGAAACCCCTCCAACCCGTGTGATAAGGCGTCGTTAGTGCACCCACGTCCCCCTCCTCCAAGAGTCACCTCAGCCTTGATATGGAAGGAGGAGTATCCATAGAGAAGAAAGAGAGCATGCCCATCAGATCTCTTCGCTCCAATACATGGAGCAGGGCGCTCTACGGCAGAACTCGGATGTGCGGGATACTCCAAGAATCGAAGCATACAACAGAAAATTGTCCCTTCCCCTGGAACCAAAATACGACAAACAATAAACAATAAATAGTAAGGACTTAGTTTCTCCCAGACTCCAAAAATGACGGAGTTCAAGTAACCTGCATCATGGCAACACAATAAACAACGCTCGGACACTCCGAGCATTTGTTGCTTGGGTCACCACAAGAAACCACAAACATAGATGAAGAAAGCACTAAGATGTCCATCAATCAGAATATTCCCATATGTTCTGCCATTTCAAAGATGATTAGCATAGAAAAGCGGTTCAGCCAAAAGAGTGTGGAACCATCAGTCACCAGAATTGAGATCTACCTCTTCCTTGGTTTTCACAAGCATGTACGTATCCCACATCGGGATTATCGATAGAAGAATTTGCTGCAACAACATCATATCTTACAATCTCTTGATTTGTGCATTCAACACCATGTCCCTGTAATGTCAAAATGGATGAAACACAAAATAAGACGATGCTTGTAATATTGAAATGGATGAAACACAAAATAAGACAGTTTATTTTTGCGGCTTTATTTTTCCCCTTTTATTTGGAAGGAAAAATATAGTGAATGCAAATGCCACTACTCACCTCCTGGTGCATATCCACAAAGCCATCGCAAGTCACTTCTGAACCATGGAATGACTGAGCAAGAACAGGAGGATCGGAGATGGTGCCAGATCCAACTAAACCATCATTACCACCCAGATTAACATATACTTCATTGGATTGACCAGCCTCGACAACGCAATTTATTGGACCCTCGAGATCTTTCAACCCCAACCCGGGAGAATTTTCATCATCTGCAAGTACTGAAGCCAACCAACTCTGAGCAGCAATAGGACAATCAAATCCCCCTGAATTCGATAGATCATCAATATCGTTCAGCTCCACAAATGGTTCTAAACTATTGAAGATATCATCCATTGTATATTCAGCTCTGTGATCTCCATCAGGATTGATGGGGACAAGGTTCTGAAAACAGGAAAGACATAAGTTACACAATGAAGAAGAACAAATACTAGTTATACAATAGAAAGCTAAATATCGGTCATAAATACTATATGAATGACAGCCAAGAGTGTTGACATTCTGCATTAGATTGCTAATGAATAAGTGGAGCTCGATCCCCCAAAATTGACCCAAATGGAAAAAGAAACAAAAAGATAAGATAATGCTTCTTTTACCATCAATCTGAAGAAAATACAACGAGCTAGGAAAGAAGTGAAGAGTTCAAGAAGCAATATCATAAAATCCAAAAGCAAGGATCCATTCACTTATTTCGTTTATCCAATATTTAAAAGGATGTCAGTTCAATGCTCATCGTAAACAATAAGAACTTAGAACAAGCTCTAGCAATCACAAACATCTTGCCTAAGTTTAGCATCAAATGCTAGTTCCTTCTGCCTCTTTTTTGGTCCCATTTGCCTCTTGTCAATTGATAAGGTCTCATTCTAGTAGCTCAAATTTGTCTACCGCAACATTGGGTTAGTAAAGTAGAAATTCAATTCCATCAATTTGACTTATTCTTAAATGATGAGTTATCATCCAAAAAAGATTCATTTCATCTGATGGAATAATATGATAGGAAAGTACAATTCATCACTAACAATTGTCCAGTGCAGAAATTATTATTTCTACAGATAACTTAGAAGAGGGACAGCATCTGACAACTGTTAATTAATTCCATAGCTATCTTATCAATAATCTAAAACCTACCTAAGCAAAGCATGAAATAAAAAACCACCACTTTTTTAGGATCATCTATCTCTTCTTGGTGCTTCTATTTGCTAAGTGATGATCAATTGCATACAGACTCCAGTAGTTACAATTAATAAGCTGCGTTGCACGATGTTGCTTAGATTAGATTAGAATCATCAACATAAAGCTGAACCACGGGAATTGGGAACCTGTGCACTTACTCAAAAATAGTTGGTTTAGGCCTTATTTGTTTTGAAGAAATTACTCCCTAATGAGATGACAGTGTAAAGAAAGTGGATGCTAAATGTCAGATACCAGGCTCAGAAGGAAGTTTAAAAGCACCAGCAGAGGGGACATCAGGTTGACAACAGAATACAGCGATAAACCATATCGACAAAATTTTATTTGATATAAAAAAAGATTATCAACATTTTTATTAGACAGGAAAAGAAAATTATCAACAAATGAGAGCTGCTTAAACAAAGCATTAGCACAATAAAGCAATTATTATCAGCAGGATAGTCACGAAGAGTAAAGAACTGATACAAACCTCAACTCGGTCATTCTCAGAAGATGTTGCTGGGATATCATCAACGAAGATACCATTTGAACGAAGATATTCATCACATAGATTCTGAGGATCCTCCATTACAACGTCATTGGCAGAAGCTGGTGGAGGCACATTGACGACAGAAGGTGCAATCTGAGATGGTCCAGCTTGCCCAGCGTTGGATGTAGACCCTACAAAGTACCGCTCAGAATGCAGATGCATATCACGTAGAATAAATTCTTGAGTGAAACCGCTAGCAGAGGGGACATCAGCTTCTCCATCATCGTCGTCCTCCCACTCTTCCTCAATGAAAGGTGCTCCATATTGGGCACCATTCCTCGGACCAGGACCATCCTTCTCAAAGATCACGCAAATTACAAATGTGTCCTGCACTCAGGAAAGTACAGTGATCAGTGCTGTATCCTGATAAGGACAAATATAAAACTAGTTCAGCAGCATAGTTGCAACATCAAATATATGCATCTGTGAGATTGAACTATTAAAAGTCGCAAGGGGAAAACAAAAATTAAGTTTCATGTACAAACCACTAAAAGGTGCCATTTGTATCGTTATTGTGCTAATTCATTAATTTATGGAGTAATATGTTAAGGAACGCAGTATGTGCAAAAAAGAAAGCGTTCAAAACAGCAATTTGCCATTTATGGAACTGTCAATTGACCAGATTATGGGGTTACTCATCAATATATAATGCTGAGTTGGGTTGGCAAGTATGTACATGCACATAGGCACATATAGGTCCACATGAACAGCAAGCCAAGCATGATTCATAAGCCTAGATACCTGTATATATATATACCTGCCTGCCAAGGTAAAGTAACTACAACTGTCTAAGTAGATGATCCAGCTCGCAAACAAAGACATGAAAACATTAAAAAGCCTAAGGATAAACCATTCAAAAAGGAATCTGAGACAAATAAAGGAAACTGGCAACTTCAATAAGCAATTGGCTAATTCACTTTGCAGCAGAAGGTAACTCCCCTGCCTTCAAACACGCAGCACCAATTTACCATTGTGAGTTCCCAGATATACAATCATAAAGCTCTAATATGTTATGAAGAAGTGCACGATGTCTCGGCCTTAACAGCTAATGTTCTCAAGAATTGTGACTCAAATAGTTATTGTAGAAAAACTCAAAGCCTTTCTAAGCTACAATATGACAACACCAAATATCCTTTGTTTCACCAAATTCTCCCTGCCTCCTCAACGCAGCACCAGGTACAAGTAAAAAGAAAGCATACTGGCATAGTGCAAGCAAAAGATGAGCAAAGCAGAGTTGGAAAAATTACCGAAAAGCAAGAGGTCGACAGTATTTATTGAGACTCTTGACGATGTGTGCTGAAAAACTAAAGATACCATAACAATCACAGGCAGGGGTTTGGCAACATAATTAGGACAAGATAAAGCCATATTAATAAGCAAACTAGAATTGCAAACTTCATCACAAATGAAAGAATTCGAAAGACAATAAAAGTATATGAACTTCTGTGGGTCAAACATCTCGGATAAAACCATGTAGGAAATCCAAATCAAGCCAACCAGGCTATACAACCACATCTAAATATGATTATCAGAATAGATAAGCCCAACTAGCTTTGCTTATGGTAAATGGCTATAACATGACAGGTCCATAAGATGCGTGACCCCATAAAAAATGTCCAACAACAATGATAACAAACTCGCTCACACACAATTTTCACACAAGGAGATCAGAGTTCCATGAGAATAGGATTTGCATAATCCTCATCAGGAAAGGACAAGGCAATACCTGAGCCACCCCTTTCGACTTCAAATTCTCATCCTCAACAAGCCTATACTCATGCATCATCCAATCTGTTCGCTCTGTCTTCTTTTCTCCACCTAGACGTTGAAAAACTAAGCTTCTTTTCATTCCCACAGTTTTGCCGTTGTTAATTACAGGTTTATCCTTTCCAGTAGTTTTCCAGTACCCATAAACAGTCGATCGTTTTGTTCTGGCGCCAGTTGCATATTTCCTCTCACGGGGACAGAAGAAATACCATTTCAGATCTTTACTCAAACGTGCATGACCTGATAAGGGGAGCAAAGAATCATATTTAGCATATGCCAAATCATGTCACAAGCCAAAAAAATTCAATCTGGACCCAAATACCAAACAGATACAGAAAAAAACTTCATCATACCTCGAAGAGCCCAAGGAGGAAAATTATATATATCAACCTCCGCAATTGCTTCATTTTCAAATCTCTTTCCCAGCACTTTCTTCTTGAGGTAATACAGCACCAGCTCGGCATCAGTAGGGTGAAAACGGAAACCCGGGGCAAGAGATCTCATTGCCATCAGAAGACCAAACTAAATTTCGGAGGTACTTGTAGTCAATAAAGTTTCTCTTCACAAGCAACACCAACCAGAACCAGAGCAATTTTTCTTAATCCTAAAAACTGAGAGCGTCGGAGTCCTCTCTCCAGAAGATGTACACCAAGGTTTTGTAAACAAACGACTAGAACCGAAACGTAAAAAAACTGTAAGGAAACAACGATCTGTCAGGTCCAGTGCCGAAAGAGGATCTTCCCAGTGCAGCAAAGCCTCCCGCGGATCATGAAAATGTAGACGAAAATGTAGACAAAGCGAAGAAACGATGGGTGTCTCTCGCTCCCTTCAAAAGACATCTGGCGTGCGATAAAAACCCTGTTTCGAAAACCATTAGCTAAACTGCGCCCAAGAAAACCCTAACAAACAAGAAAATCATCAAGCACACCCCCGATCAAGAATCCACAGCAACCACAAACATACAAACCCAAATCCTCTCCAACACCCAATTGGGTACGAAACCCGAAACCCTAACCCTAAAAAAGATCGAATCGAAACTACAAATCCAAAGAAAGAAGATTTCACAGCATCCACGAGCATAAAAACCCAAAACCTCTCCAAAACCCAACTGGGTAAGAACCCCCAAACCCTAACCCACAAAAGATCGAATCGAAACCATCGGTCCGATCATTTACATCCAAGATCCTCTCTCTTAAAGAAAACCCTAAAGCCAAAAACCGATCTTTTGCACGAAAAACAATCAAGCTCGCCCCTTTCGAGACGATCGAAGCGAGAAGGCCCCAACGCGAGGCCAAATTCAGCACGAAATCGAGGGGGAATCCACGAAAAGAGAGAGGAGGAAGCGGAGATCGCAGCGGACGAGCCGATCCCAAACCCGATCGACCCAAGAATCGGGGAAAAGCAAGGAAGAAGAAGAGAGAAAGATCCAAGAAACTATACCCGGACGGAGAAAACGCAGCCAAAAGGATCGGAAAGCAGGGGGAAGCGAGAGACGAGGTTGTGCGCGTGCGGAGGAAGAGAGGAACGGAGGGGGAGGGGGAGGGAGGGAGAGATGGAAGTGGAGAAGGCGAGAGGGGAGGACTGATCGCACTGGCTTCTTTCTCCGTTTAAGTAGGAGGAGGGAGAAGTGAGAGAAAGAGGTGAAGAAAGAGGAGAGATAAAGTAGACAGAGAGAGAGAGAGAGAGGAGGGAAGAAGACTTGTCTCTCTTTGGGTCATTGCAAAATTAATTTCCCTTTTTCTCTCAACGGGGGAAAAAGAAGGAAAAAAGATCTAAAAATGCAGCACCTTTCTCCCTTTTTGCTTTTAATCTCCCTCTTTCTAGGGTTAGGATAATTTTTTTTGTGCTGATCTTGCTGCCTCTTTTTTTTTTCTTTTGGAAATGGAAGATGTCAAAGCGTGTAGGTGTGTGAATATTCAAGCATGGTTTGCAAGTTCTCGTAATTTTCTCCTGATGCGAGAATCATTAAATTTGATGTAACATAAAATTAATTTCTATATAACTTTAAGTTAAAATAAATATATCTCTTACCTTACCAAAAAAAAAATTAATTTCAGTATCCTTTGAAGAGCTATTTGTTAATAAGTAGAATACATTCATTTTGGGATGCTTCATTATTTTATGTAAACAAGAAAAATAAAATCCAACTCAATCCACAAATTTGTTGCTCAATTCGCATTTATTTTTATTTGTTTTGCATTCAATCCACAAAATCGTTTTTCAGAAAAAAGAAAAGTTGCACTTTACTTGATTGGTTATTTTTTTTATTTCGCAAAAACAACAATTTCTAAGTTTCTTGTAAGTATAATTATATATATTTACTTGAATGCTACCGAAGTTGCAAATTACAAAAGATAAAAATCAAATTCGGTGCGAAAGAGAAAAAATAAAAAATAAAACAGAAGAGTAAAAGCTTCCTACTCATCGTCCATCTAGAAGCCCAAAGAAAAATATAATAAAATAAAATAAAAAATCCACGCATCGAACGCGTCTATTGTAAGCTCCCGTCTCTTGCAGGAGAAGCTTTGCTTCGAAGGGTGCGAAACGACACCCCGTTTTAGCACGAGACCGAGCAGTCCTTGTCCTAAAGAGGGATCCTCCCGCGAAAAAGGACAGGTGGCAGGACTGGAGATGCTGTCTCGCCTCGTGCTAAAACGGGGTGTCGTTCGCACTTTTCGAAGCAAAGCCGCAAATGCAACTAAAATAGAGCAAGACACAAAATTAGGCCGAGATTTACCCTGTCGATAGATGTAGGGGTGTGCCAACAATTCGATTTTCAATTTGGTTTGGGATCTTGGGAAATTCGAACCAAATGAACTATTTAAATTGTACATTAACTTTGACCTTGAGCCACACCCCATAAATATTATAACCCGAATCAAAAATTCAATTTGATTCGAATTGGTTCTTTGATTTTATTTGATGAAATATTAAAAGGAAATTTAGGTTTAGTTCGTTTTATGGAAAATCATTTTCGGAAAATCATTTTTTCAGACTTCATAGCGGTTGTTCATGAAAGATAAACTAGTTAAATTGAAAAAACTCATTCAAAATTAAGACAAATATTTTCCAGTTTTGAGAAAGTGGAAAACAGTTTGCACTTTCTTTATTTCATCTTTAGGCTAAACACTTTTTCTCGTAATACGCATTTTTCCTTTTTCTTATTTTTTATTTATTAAAAAATCGAGTTTTTAAATTTTCTTCTTTTTTTTTCTTTTTTTCCTTTTCTTTCTTTTTCCTTTGCTTCCTCCTCGGCTGGTCGCCGGCCCCGGCGGCGGCCGGCCACCGGTCGTAGGCGAGCTCGAGCCTCGCCACAGGCCGGCGAGGTCAAGCTCGCCAGATTCCGACGAGCGAGCTCGCCGTCGATCCGCAAGCTCGAGGCCTCAGCAGATCTGGCGAGCGAGTTCGCCGGCTACTCGCCGGGGCCAGATCTGGCGAGTGAGCTGCCCGCCGAATCGCGAGCTCGAGGCCTCGCCATTCGCGCCTCGCCATTCGCGATTCGCGGGGGCCAGATCTGGCAAGGGGGCTCGAGGACTCTGCAGATCTGGCTTGCGAGCTGACCGGCGACTCTCGAACTCGAGGCCTCCCCAGTCGCGGCGAGCTGGCCGTCGACTTGCCGGCTTGAGGCCTCGCCAGATATAGCGAGCGAGCTCGCCGCTGTTTCGCAAGCTCGAAGCATGCCGTGGACGGTCGCCGGCCGTCGCCGTGGCCGGCGCCGGCGACCGTCCGAAGAGGAAGGAGCAGGAAAATAAATAAAATAAAAATACATAATTGGACTTTTTTTAAATAAAGAAATTATTAACAGGATTACAAGAAAATCAAATCAAATTTTCGACATAAAATGTTTTCTAGTTCATTTTCAAATTTTAGGTAAACGATGAAAAATATTATTATTTTTTTGAAAAATAGCTTATCCAAAAACATTTTTCAAAATATCATATTTTTCGTGAAATGAACTAGCCTTAAAAGAAAATGAAAGAAATTGTGTAAATTACAATATTAAGAGGAAGAGCAATTTTCAGTTTAGTTTTCAATCAAATTAAAAAAAAAAAACAATTATTTTTCCGCTAGCCAAATTGAACCGAAAGCACACACAAATTCGATTTGGTTCAATTTTCCAATTCAGTTTTGATATTCGAGATGAATGGTTATAAGATTTGAATTCACTCGTCACCTAGAATTTGAAGTCTAAGATCCCATAATTTGATTCAGTTTGGCTTTTCAAAAATTTCGAACTAAATCAAATTGAACCATTTGGATGTGCATTAACTTTGAATGGAACTACACCCCAAACCATATATTAAATATAATCCCAGTCTTCGGATCGGTTTTTCGGTTTTCTTTTTTGAAAGATTAAAAAGAGATTCGATGAAAAGGTCGAGAGATTGTGTAAATTATAATATCAAGAAGGAGGTGAACCAAAATTATCTGAACTGGAATAAAAAGAGAAAAAAAGTTATTTTTTCACTATCCAAACTGAACTGAAAATGCACAAAAAAATCTTATTGGGTTCGGTTTTCTGATTCAGTTTTGACGCCTCTGGATCGATGATTATGAGAATGTGTTAACTTTCATGTTTATCCCGAAAAAGCAAAGAAGAAAAGGATCCCGGTAAAGGGCCGTGTCTTCTTATGGCAAAGCAAGTGGGAAAAGGGAAGGAGACTTTTAGGAGGATGGAGACTCGAAGGTGACGAATCGTAGATTCACCTGTGCATACGGTGGATCCATCCATGGGATACGAAAAAGACCAATTATTGAAATAGAGAAATATGATTGTGTGATAATCTTTAAAATATTGTGAGAATAATAATTTATTCTAAATTATAAAAACTCAAATTATATATAATTATAAATTATTATGAAACTCACTTTTTTTTTTTTAAAATTTGTGGTTCACAATAAACTGTTATTTTCATAGTACCCAAAAACTGTTATACTAATAAAACCCGAATATGGGTAGACTTATAAAATGAGAGCAGGTGCATTGGCTTAAAGGAGAAGATCACGAGACGAGGTTTAAAGTTGGAAAATAATTTGAAGGAAGGTCTCACTTTTCGCCAAAAAAAATGAGCCTGTTTGTATCCATCATGTAGCGTTTCAGACCCATGAGCAAAAGTATCTACCGTTCTTTTGCTTTGCTGTGAGAATTGATTGAGAAGCCTATAGAAATCATCTTCCAGAAAAGTTCGGACTGAATAACATCAGAGCCAACTCCCGAACGCCGCATTGAGTTCCGGCTTCAAGATCCGATAAGGAGAGGACAGACAATTTACGCAGACATCGGTGGATTTACAAGGACTCTAATTTCTTGCGAGTCAGCCTGAAGAGAATTACGTTGTGTTAGCTCCACCAATGCCTGTTCTTTTAACCGGTCGTTGGGCCGGTCTCTTTCGAGCGTAAAGCAGGAAAGAACAAGAGGAAAAAGATGGTGAGAAGGACGACGGATTCCACTTCTTGGCCAGACGAATGATATCCACGTTAGTCGATAATGCTGGACCGCTGATTATCGACGTTAGTAAACTTGTGATGGGCACAAGCTTCAGTGTCATTTTCCTGAGTGACTTTCTGTGTCGGCCTAAAAGCGCGAGGAGCTAAAAAGCAAGTCGTCGTTTGCACGGCAAGAAAAACAAGTTAAACCCTTGCCCAGATCTTTTATTTAAATGAACCGAGACAATCACAGCTGATGATCGTAAGTGACAGAAAAAAATCCCTCGAAATCCATTGGCTACGAGTGCGCCAAGTTCACGCAACACTTTTCCTTAAACAGAGATCCCTTGGCCAAAATTTTTATTAAATAATAGATTGTACTAATATACCTAAAATATGTAATTAGTCAAATCCTTGTCTGGATCTTTATTTAGATAAACCGAGACAAATCACAGCTGATGATCATGTAAGTGACGGTGAAAATCCCTCTAAATCCATTGGCTGCGAGCGCGCCGAGTTCACGCAACGCTTTTCCTTAAACAGAGAGCCCTTGGCCATCTAAATTGTAATACCCCAACTCAGCAGAGAACAAGATTTTTCGCAGCAGTGGGGGCTTTCCTCATGTCGATGACATGAAATTACTCGTGTTGAATGTAAACCTGTCAAAGGAAATGATAGGAGGATGAAGAGAAAGCTAGTCATTGTTTCAATGTGTTACTCTTCTTATTCCATGGGTGATCTAAGCTAGGAGTACAGGATGCGGAGACAGAAACCTTCACAAAATACGTTATAGAGTATGGAAAAGAATCTCACAACATGTGAGAAGAGAACCAAGGAAAGCATCACACAAGATCTTCAAAAAACTATTCAAGTTATATCCTTCTAAAAATATCAACTTTGACCTCATGTTACCTATTGGCGGGTGAACAATTCAATGCTTGGTGAATTCTACTTCACAATGATAAGAACTTCACAACGATAAGAGGAGCTAACGTCGAAGGATCAAAAAGCAATGTCACTATAAACGATGAGCTGCCACAAGCCAATTATCCCTGTGATAACTTTTCTAATACCTCTAGCTTCAAATTCCAAAGAAGGCTACCCTTTCACAATTTGTGTTCGTACTATAAATTAGAATCAAACGAACTTTTATCATTTTGTTCTGCACAAGATTTCTATTCTTGTTGAGTTCATCTTAGGACACCTACATTATCTTTTAATAGATGCGTCGTTCTAGTCAAACTTCTCATCGGACAATGTCTTCTGCTTGGATCGACCTGCATGCATGGACCTTAGTTCCCCACCTCTGTTCCACAAAATAAGTATAAAAAAAAACATTGAAAGTAATGGTATTTCACTCTTGCTGTTTCCGACTCCCACTTATCCCACACCTCTCAAGTAATTTTAAAAAGTCGAACTAGAGTCATGCTCAATAGGGTCTTCTTTCTCCGCTGACAAGGACAGTCAAAGAATACTAGATATTGTGATCAATGGCACTCATGGTCACACGCGCACATACAACGCCAGAGGGAGAGATCTGTTCCAACAATCATCTGCTCAATATCAGGTGCCTACCTTCAATTAAACTATGCTTTTCTTAATTTTGCACTTTACTTGATTGGTTATTTTTTATTTCACGAAAACAATAATTTTTAAGTTTCTCATAGCTATATATATATATATTACTCGAATGCTACCAGAGTTGCAAATTACGAAAGAGAAAAATTGAATTCAGTGTGACATAGAAAAAAACAATCACACAAAAAAAAAATAAAAGAGGAAAAAAACATCTGGTAAATAATGACTTCTCCAATCGTCCATCTAGAAACCCAAAGAAAAATAATAAAAAGAAATCCACAACGCGTCTCTTGTAAGCTTCCGCCTAAAACGACCACCATCTAACTCCCACACGCCTCTAGTAGGAGAAGCCCTGCTTGGAAAAGTGCGAACGACACCCCGTTTTGAACAGAATAATCATTCCTCGCTTTAAAGAGAGATCCTCGCGCAAAATACTCAAGAGACACCAATTTTCACTGATCTTGCAAGTAAAATAGAGCAAGACACGACAATTAGGCTGAGATTACTCCTGTGTGGAGATAGACGGATGTTGGGGTGTGAACCATTTGGTTCGATTCGGATTGATTTGGGTTTTTGGAAAATTCGAATGAAATCAAATTATTTAAATGCATATTAGCTTTGAACTAAACCATACTCAGTACTGAATATAATCGAAATCGAAAACTCGGTTTGGTTTTGATTGTTTTTTTTGTTATTTTCTTTGATGAAATGCTAAAAAGAGATTCAAGCTCCGATCATTTTAAGAAAAATAACTTTTAGAAAAATATTTTCCTAATTTTTTGACGTTTAGTTTATGAAAATAAAGTAGTCAAATAAAATAAAATAAAATAAAATAAACCTCATTCAAGGGTGAAAAAAATATTTTCCACTTACGAGAAGAGCAGAAAATATTTTGCATTTCCTTTATTTCATATCCAGGCTAAGCACATTTTCTCATCGTGCACATTTTCCTTTGTCTTTTCTATTTATTTACTAAAAATTCAAGTTTTTTAACTCTTGTTCTTTTTCATTTTTTTTTTTTTTCCTTTTCTTTCTTCTTCCTTTGTTTCTTCCTCCACTAGTCATCGATTCACTAGGCTCAAGTCACAACGAACTCAAGGCCTCACCAATCGCCGCGAAGCTTGAGGCCTCACCAAATCTAGCGAGCAAACTCCCCTATGATTTACAAGCTCGAGGCTTGCCATGGACGGTCGTCGGCCGTCGCCGTGGCCGGCAATCGTCCGAATGAGGAGGAGGATGAAAATAAAAAAACTAAAAAAAAATAAGAGAAAAAATACATAATTCGTTTCTTTGAAATAAAAAAAATCATTAAAAGGAATGCATGAAAATCAAATTGAATTTTCTATACCGAATGGCAAAAATGTTTTCGAGTTCACTTTCAAGTTTTAGGTGAATACCCAAAAATATTATATTTTCCTGAAAAATATTATCATTTCCTAAAAAACGGCTTACCAAAAAATATTTTTGAGAAATTCTACATTTTCCATGAAACAAACACAGCCTTAAAGAAAAGGAAATAGATTGTGTAAATTGCAATATTAAGAAGAGGAGTAATTTTCAATTTAATTTGATTAATTGAAACTATCTGAACAAGGTTAAAAAAGCCTGTATTTCTTTTTATCCTGATTGAATCAAAGGTGCATGAAAATTCGATTTGGTTCAATTTTCCATTTCGGTTTTGATACTTTAGACGAATGGTTAGATTTGAGTTCACATGTTGCCTAGAATTTGATGCTTAGGATCCCATCATTTGGTTCGGTTTGGCTTTCCAGAAATTCCAAACCGAATCGAACCATTTGGATGTATCCCCAAACCGAATACCAAATATAACCCTAACCAAAGACTCAGTTTGGATCAATTTTCTGGTATTCTTTTCTTGAAATATTAAAAAGAGATTTGATAAAATAAAAAAAGTGGAGACACTGTAAATTATAATATCAATAAGAAGGTGAACCGAAGCTAGCTGAACCGGAATTAAAAATGGTTATTTTTTCATTATCCAAAGTGAATCGAAAATGCATGCAAATTCTATTCCGTTCTGTGTTCTGGTTTTTTCGATTCAATTTTCTCGTTTTCGCACGTCACCTAGAATTTGATGTCTAGGATCCCATTAGCTGCTAGAATTTGATTTTCATCCGCAATGTTTGGGCTGATTAACCCTATGTCGAGCGGGTGGCACTTGAAATGCAGTTTAACAGCTTCACGGAGAGCTGAAACGCAGATGCACAGCACATGAAATGGCGGTATGCCATCTTCGAGCATGGAACATTAATCGATGCATGTATTAGCTTGGCCCGTGCGTCTCCGAGAATGCTCAGATTAAACGCGTCAATATTGACCGTGGCAAGACAGTTTGAACATTGTCTGGATAGTATTGTGGTGGAGAAGGCAGCAACTTTCATCGCAGAAATCAAAACTCAAAAATGTACACATCCTTACAAATGATCGCATGCCTATAGCAAAGGCAGAAAAGGTAAAAAGAGAGGGAACAGAGGAAACCACATGCCCTTCTTTCCCCAACAATTCTACATGTGTGTTTGTTTCATGGAAAAATATAATGCGGGGAAGATAGATCTCACTGAACAACCAAAGCAGAAAAGGAGAATCGCATCTTCTTAATGCCGGACTGATTCACAGAAATCGGAGACTCGGAAACTTCACTGGCCACCCTTTGTATCTTCCCCAATAAAATCTCTCTGACGAGTCCTTTGTATCTTCCCCCAATAATGCTCGTTTGACTATGGATGTCTAATGTACCAATGCTTGCAATAAATGGATCCCAAAGTACCAAGGAAGAAAGGGCATCTTCTAGGGACAGAAGCTCGGCGTAACAGTATAAGCTGCTATGACTTCCATGATGAATTTTTTCCAGCAAAGTCGCATCATGCTCATCCACACACAAGTAGGCCACCCAGAAACCCAGAAGAATCACAAATCTTTGCAACCGTGAAAACACATGAAGGCATCCAACGGTGAATAAGGAGCCCTCCAAGCGCACACAAACGGGCCCAGTCAAGTGCGACGGGAACTTTCATACCCAGCAGCCGCACCAAATAGAATGACCCAGCAACAGACGATGTTTCCTGGAAAATGACTTCCTCGGTAATGCGTGCTAGAAGACGCTCAGATCAGCAACAGACTTTTGAGTTGGAAGAATCTAGTAAAAATTGACCAATCAACTTAGAAAGAAGGTCCATCAATCGCTGAAAGAGTTTACTTTAACAAGCAAGAAGTGAGATAAAAATTATAAGACTACAATGACAATGATGTTTCTGGAGCATAACATCCTCATGTGTGCTATAAAATGCTAGAAACAGCAAAAGGTGCAGTTTTCCAACTCACCACCCTATCTTTATTCTTAACGCCCAAAGAGTAAGGAAAAGAAACTCACAGCATGTGAGAAGGCAACCAAGGAAAGCATCAACACAAGATCTTCGAAAGACTATTCAGGTTATATCCTCGTAAAAACATCTACTTTGACCCATGAAACTTTAGGCATTTTAGAAACTGAAAGTGATGCAAGAAAAGTGGAGCATCAGAAATTTATCCTGTGGAGCTTTGAAAATTGTTTATCCTAGCTGTAAAAATTTATCAGTCGACTAATGCATATAAATAATGCTACAATCGCTTAGAAACTTCACTAAGATTTCTTTGTTCATGTTTTGGCCAGTTCTAAATCACAATGAATAAAGAATCACTGGCTTATGATCCCATCTCTAGTACCTCAACCAACTGTCCACCTCATTGCCACACTATGCAACAAAATGCTCAGGTTATACCAAGGTTGTCAAACTGGTTTTTCCACTTAAGATCAGTGAGGTCCCTATAATATTGAATCCTAAGACCAAATCGTAAGATTTCACAAACTTCATAAAAGAACTTTAAGAAAAATTCTGAGACTCAGTCAAATTTATCATGAAAGTCTAGGGATTACTGAATTACTGACCAGCTTGAGACTTGTTGCCGGAGTATCCAAACAGTTTAGAGAGATAACTGTTCCACTTGCTGCCAGAGTAAGTGTTCACATCCTCAAACAGTTTAGAGAGATAACTGTCGTGGATGTCGAATACCACCTCCTTGCCAAGCTGGTTGAAGAGGTCAGCGACCTTGGCGTTGCTCCCACGCGAGGCCTTCACAATCCCACAATCGCGGAGGTGCCCCACGTCTTCAGGGGAGTTAATCAAGTTGTCCATGAACTTTACGTACGAGGTGACATCGTAGCTGCAATTGAAGTGAAGCTGCTCGAGGGCTATCAAGTTGAGGAAAAGCGGCCTCGTCACATCGTGGATCACAAGCCGGGGAATCTCGAGGGTCCCATCCTTGAATTGGATGTTCCAGAAACCCTCCACCTCCCCCTTTCTGAACTTGATCCCTTTTTTCCGAAGCTCCGTCACGCAGTGGATGACCTGTAGCCCAGTTTGTGACGACTGCTGAGTCTTCAAGTCCGGGTACAAGAGGCTCCGCCGGTACAATTCGAGGCAATGGAGCTCGCCCTCATGGGGTAATGGGTCAAACTCCAGCCTTGTCCTGCCGAGGCAATTAAGGGGGCAGCCTGTCGGCTTCAGAGAGTAGAAGAACTGGAGCACCAGCTTGGCCAAGAGCCCATCATGGTCGGGTTGGCCGAGCTGGAGGCAGAACAGCAGGTCGAGAATGAAAAGTGGGATCTGATTCTCAAGCAAGATCATGTCCCGCTGGATAATGACAATCAAACTCCGCCGCAACAAGGAGAAGACGGGGTCATTGGGAGCGTAACCAAGTTTATCGAACCCCTTGGAGCATCCCCAGAACAACTCGATCATAAAGCACCCATCGAGAATCATCATCAGTATGAACTCCTCGCTGCTCATGGTTATTGCCCCCTCATAGCAGGCACGGGCTCTCTCCTCGACCTGCTTCACCGCGTCTAGATAGTCATCGATCTTCTGATTGTTGCGCTTGAGCATGCACACGAGGCCACGCCACTTGTGCTTGTCCTTCTCACGGAGGCGTCCGTCACCGTGATGGTACGGACCAAGGGACACGATCTGGGGGATGTAGGCCTTCTCCTTGCCATCCTTGAGATAGTGCGGGATCCGGTAAATGGAGCGCTTTGCCCATGAGCGTGCCTGCTCAGCTCGGTCGAGGTTCTCATAGGTGGAGATGATCGACTCGTACTCAGGCAGCCTCGGCTGATCTCCAGGGAGGTTTTCACCACCGTTGGTCTCAGCCACGATTGGGTGATCCAGAAATGGTTGGCTGAGCTCTCCGTTGGGAATTAAAGCCATTCTCGTGTAGAATGGGTTTATCTCTCTCTCCCTCTGCGGTTTGGACGACTGTATGAATGGAAATTCAGGAAAAATCAGGCAAGAAAATGTGAAAAGAAAGGATGAAAAGTAAGACTGAGAAAGACTTTGAACATTGAATTCCAAAGGTCTCTCTCCGTCTCTCTCTCTCTCCCCCTGTCTCCGTTGCTACTTATATGACCAGTGCTTGTTTGGACCGTGAATGTAGCAGATATGGAGACAATATGGAACGTGGTTCTCGTTCAATGGAAGATTTACCTCTCGATAAACTAAAAATATATGGTGAAAATCACTGAATGACAAGGAGATGGAGAAAGACAGTTTAGTGCTTTTGCATATCTAATTGTCAATATTTCAATTCTTCTACTATCATTAACCATTACTAAAATTGCGATTTAATAATCCGTAAGATAAACGATCACGAGATTTAAAATAACTATATTACTAAATTTGATTTTGAGATAGACTTGGGCATAACAGCTAACTCACAACAAATTTTTTAGTTGAATAGAATAAAGTCAAATATTCAGAGAGTATCGCATCCTGAGTGCGTTAAATGACTTTCTGGTTTTTCTTTCGCACGAAAAACAATCAAGCTCGCCCCTTTCGAGACGATCGCAGCGAGAAGGCCCCAACGCGGAGGCCAAATTCAGCACGAAAAGAGAGAGGAGGAAGTGGAGATCGCAGCGGACGAGGCGATTCCAAACCCGATCGACCCAAGAATCGGGGAAAAGCAAGGAAGAAGAGAGAGAGAGAGAGAGAGAAAGATCCAAGAAACTATACCCGGATGGAGAAAACGCAGCCAAGAAGAATCGGGGAAGCAGGGGGAGGCGAGGGACGAGGTGGTGCGCGTGTGGAGGAAGGGAGGGACGGAGGGAGGGACGGAGGGAGAGAGAGATGGAAGTGGAGAAGGCGATGGGGGAGGACTGATCACAGTGGCTTTCTCCGTTTAAGCAGAGGAGGGAAGAAGACTTGTCTCTCTTTCAGTCGATGCAAAATCAATTTCCCTTTTCTCAATGGGGGAAAAAAGAAGGAAAAACGATCTAACAATGCAGCACTTTTCTTCCCTTTTTCTAGGATCAGGATAATTATTTTTTATACCGATCTTGCCTTTTTTTTTTTTCTTTTGGAATGGAACGTGTCAAAGCGTGTAGGTGTGTGAATATTGGAGCATCATTTGCAAGTTCTTGTAATTTTCTCCTGATGCAAGAATTATTAAATTTGGTTGTATTCTTTGAAGAGCTAGTTGTTAATAAATAGAATACATTCATTTCAAGATGGTTCATTATTTTATGTAAACATGAAAAATAAAATCCAGTTCAATCCACAAAGCGGTTGCTCAATTGGCATTTATTTTTATTCGTTTTGCATATAATCCACAAAGTTTTTTTTTTTTTTTTTAATTTGCACTTTACTTAATTGGTTATTTTTTATTTCTCAAAGCAACAATTTTTAAGTTTATCGTTAGTATAATTATATATATTTACTCGAATGCTACCAAAGTTGCAAATTACAAAAGAGAAAAATCCAATTCGGTATGAAAGAGAAAAAATAATCACACAAAAAAAAAAAAAAAAAAAAAAAAAAAAAGGAAGAGGAAATGCTTCCGCCTCATCGTCCATCTAGAAACCCAAAGAAAAATATAAGAAAAAAAGAAATCCACGTATTGAACGCGTCTATTGCAAGCTCCCGCCTAAAACGTCCAACAGCTTACTCCCACACGCCTCTTGCAGGAGAAGATTTTGCTTCGAAGGGTGCGAAACGACACCCCGTTTTAGCACGAGACCGAACGGTCCTTGTCCTAAACAGAGATCCTCGCGCGAAAAATGACAGGAGGCAGGACGGGAGATGCTTTAGCCCAAAGGGCGGCCTAAAGTGGCTTGGCGTGCACATTTTCTTTTTCTTTTTTTATTATTTACTAAAATTCGAGTTTTTTAAATTCTTGTTCTTTTTCATTTTTTTGTTTTCCTTTTCTTTCTTCTTTCTTTGCTTCTTCCTCCGCTAGTCGTCGATTCATAGGCTCAAGTCGCAACAAGCTCGACATCGAATCGCCAGCTCGAGGCCTCGCTAGTCGCGGCTTCACAAGGGAGCTCGAGGACTTGGCGGATCTGGCTTGCAAGCTCTAGCGACTCGCAAGCTCGAGGCCTCGCCAGCCATCGCGAGCTCGCCATCAACTCACGAGCTTGAGGCCTCACCAGATCTAGCGAGCAAGCTCCCCACTGATTTGCAAGCTCGAGGCTTGCCATGGATGGTCATTCGTGGCTGGCAACCGTCCGAAGGAGGAAGATGAAAATAAAAAAAAAAAAAAAAAAAAAAAATACATAATTTGTTTCTTTGAAAAAAAAAAATCATTAAAAGGAATGCATGAAAATCAAATTGAATTTTCCATACCGAATGGAAAAAATCGTTTTCTAGTTCATTTTCAAGTTTCAGGTGAATACCCAAAAATATTATTATTTTCCTGAAAAATATTATCATTTATCTAGAAACGGTTTACTGGAAAAATTTTTTTGAGAAACGTTATGTTTTCCACGAAACGAACACGGCCTTAAAAGAAAAGGAAATAGTGTGTAAATTGCAAAATTAAGAAGAGGAGCAATTTTCAATTCAATTCGATTAATCGAAACTATCTAAACAAGGCTAAAAAAACCAGTATTTTTTGTATCTGAATCGAATCAGAAGTGCATGAAAATTCAATTTGGTTCAATTTTCCATTTTGGTTTTGATACTCTAGGTGAATGGTTAGATTTGAATTCACATGTGGCCTAGAATTTGAGGTTTAGGATCCCATCATTTGGTTCAATTTGGCTTTTCAAAATTCCAAACCGAACCCAACCAAACAGTTTGGATGTATGCCCCAAACCAAATACCAAATATAACCCTAACCAAAGACTCGGTTTGGATCAATATTTTGGTTTTCTTTTTTGAATTATTAAAAAGAGATTTGATGAAAAAGTGGAGAGACTGTAAATTATAATATCAAGAGGGGGTCAACCGAAGCTAGCTGAACCAGAATTTAAAAAATGGTTATTTTTTCATTATCCAAAGTGAACCGAAAATGCATGCAAATTCTATTCCGTTCTGTCTTCTGGTTTTTTCGATTCAATTTTCTCGTTTGGTTCTAACACCCCAAATGGATTGTTATAAGATTTGATTTCGCACGTCACCTAGAATTTGATGTGTAGGATCCCATTAGCTGCTAGAATTTGATTTTCATCAGCAATGTTTGGGCTGATTAACCCGACGTCGAGCGGGTGGCACTTGAAATGCAGTTTAACAGCTTCACAGAGAGCTGAAACACAGATGCACAGCACATGAAATCGTGGTATGCCATCATCGAGCATGAAACATTAATAGATGCATGTATTAGCTTGGCCCGGGCGTCTCCGAGAATGCTCAGATTAAACGCGTCAATATTGACCGTGGCAAGACAGTTTGAACATTGTTTGGACAGTATCGTGGTCGACAAGGCAGCAACCTTCATCGCAGAAATCAAACCCCAAAAATGTACACATCCTTACAAATGATCGCATGCCTATAGCAAACGCAGAAAAGGTAAAAAGAGAGGGAACAGAGGAAACCACATGCCCTTCTTTCCCCAACAATTCTACATGTGTTTGTTTCATGGAAAAATATAATGCGGGGAAGATAGATCTCACTGAACAACCAAAGCAGAAAAGGAGAATCGCCTCTTCTTAATGCCGGACTGATTCACAGAAATCGGAGACTCGGAAACTTCACTGGCCACCGACGAGTCCTTTGTATCTTCCCCCAATAAAATCTCTCTGTACAGTATGCTCGTTTGACTATGGATGTCTAATGTAGTACCAATGCTTGCAATAAATGGATCCCAAAGTACCAAGGAAGAAAGGGCATCTTCTAGGGACAGAAGCTCCGGCGTAACAGTATAAGCTGCTATGACTTCCATGATGAATTTTTTCTGGCAAAGTCACATCATGCTCATCCACATACAAGTAGGCCACCCAGAAACCCAGAAGAATCACAAATCTTTGCAACCGTGAAAACACATGAAGGCATCCAATGGTGAATAAGGAGCCCTCCAAGCGCACACAAACCGGCCCAGTCAAGTGTGACGGGAACTTTCATACCTGGCAGCCACACCAAATAGAATGACCCAGCAATCACAAACTCAATAGCTGCTCACAGTATCCCATTCAAAACCCTCTGATAGTAATCATACTGGCGTGTCCGCCATGCATCCAAGCTGCTACTAATTAGGGAAAGCACCAAGGATACACAATGCTGCCAGAACCAAGACACACTGCTGTAACAACCATAACAGATAGAATGTGCATCGCAATCATATGCATCAACTCAGAACTAACCTCTTCCGTCAAACTTAGGTGAAATCTCTTCCTCAAATTCTGAATGGTCCGTGGACCACCTTTAAAGCAAGGGAACCCAGAGTCCTGACCCAATCAATGCAAAGAGGTAAGTCATATGTCATTGGAGTGATAGAGACAAATAATTCTAATTCAGATTAAGGTCGGGGCCTGCAAGTATGACTGATTAAAATATTGGTCTCGAGGAGCTCATGTAAACAACCTTATAGGTCCACCCAATTACCCCCCAAGTTGGATTAGAGGCTAGCAATAGTAAAACAATTACAATATTTCCACACTTTCAGCTCCTCAAGCCACTAAAAGTTCACACTCACAAAATGCGCATTTTCAGTTCAGTAATTACACAGTTTTCTTTCTGAGGAGGAAAAATCAATTGGAATTAACTGATTTTAAAGTGGGGAAGAAATAAATCTATTACTAGACCTATTTCAAAATCATGCTTACTTCACAATCCCATGTTCAAGTAAATTCCAAGATGTTATCATGATTCTTCACAAATCTAAAACTACAAGCATGCGCTGAAAAGCATTATAATAATCACAATGAATCGAATGTAAAATGCTCTGGCCAGACAAAAAATCAATAGTTCCCATGAGGCCACCCATCGTATCTGTAAAATGTAAAATCTTGAGGATTTAGAGGACATCATGGCCAAATCTTTCGAGTCAATTGATGAGCTCTGGGTGGGCAATAAATAGCACTCCACTTACCTGCAACATCTCCACAAGCAAAATGATACGCTCTGCATGCTTGCGGCATGTAAGGAACCCTTGGATGCACAAAACCTGGAAGAAAGAATCATAAACACATGTAAAGGGAAGAAGCCAAAATCATCTATTAAAATGAATAAGTTGCTCCCATACCTTAAAGTAGTCAAAAAATTCACTTGGTATTCCCTCAGCATCAGAATCCATGACCTGCCGCAGTTTACAATTTAAACCACATTCAAATAGAAGGCAAAACTTCCATGTAAATAAAAAGTAACAGAAAAACTGTGATTCAATTCGAACGAAAACTTGTATCACCTCAAGAAGTTCACGTGTTAGTTTGAAAGGTGCACTCTCAAAATTCACCCCACCAGGTGAGTTTGACAGCATGAAGCCAAAATCAATATGAATAATATGCCCTTCCTCATCCAATAAGAGATTCCCATTATGACGATCCTTCACCTGACAGAAGGTGAACAAAATACAACGTTCAATTTACAGTTGCCTCAGAAACCAAAATCAAAGGCTTAATGTATGGCAAAAAAATGAAGACAAATGATAAGCAATCTATACGCAAGATCCACATTGATTTAGCAGAAAAATTATTGCTCATGCAGCACACAAACAGAATTCTCAGAAAGAATTGAGATATCAGAAACTTCAAGAAAAAAAAATCAGCAAAGATAACCTTCAATCATTAAAAAACTGACAATAGTAGAAACTGGCCAATCAACTTAGAAAAGAACCATAATCGCGGAAAGAGTTTACTTTAAAGAGGTGAAAATTGAGAAAAAAATGAAAAACTCAAAGTAAAACAATGTTTCCTGGAAAATAACTTCCTCGGTAATGCGTGCTAGAAGACGCTCAGATCAGCAACAGACTTTTGAGTTGGAAGAATCTAGTAAAAATTGGCCAATCAACTTAGAAAGAAGGTCCATCAATCGCTGAAAGAGTTTACTTTAACAAGCAAGAAGTGAGATAAAAATTATAAGACTACAATGACAATGATGTTTCTGGAGCATAACATCCTCATGTGTGCTATAAAAATGCTAGAAACAGCAAAAGGTGCAGTATTCCAACTCACCACCGTATCTTTATTCTTAATGCCCAAAGAGTATGGAAAAGAATCTCACAGCATGTGAGAAGAGAACCAAGGAAAGCATCACACAAGATCTTCGAAAGACTATTCAGGTTATATCCTTGTAAAAACATCTACTTTGACCTCTGTTTCCATATGCTCCAAACAATTCCATTTTAGAAACTGAAAGTGCTCAGAGGTCAAGAAAGGTGGAGCATCAGAAATATAGTGAAAAACATGAACTCTCATTATTGGATACGTGCATGTGGAGACTTTGAGGTATTGATGCAATTTATCCTAGCTGTAAAAGTTTATCAGTCGACTACTGCATATAAATAATGCTACAATCGCTTAGAAACTTCACTAAGATTCCTCTGTTCATGTTTTGGCCAGTTCTAAATCACAACGAAGAAAGAACCACCGGCTTATCATGCCATCTCTAGTACCTCAATCAACTGTCCACCTCATTGCCACACTATGCAACAAAATGCTCAGGTTATACCAAGGTAGTCAAACTGGTTTTCCGACTAAAGATCAGTGAGGTCCCTATAATATTGAATCCTAAGACCAAATCGTAAGATTTCACTAACTTTATAAAAGAACTTTAAGAAAAATTCTGAGACTCAGTCAAATTTATCATGAAAGTCTACATTATTAAACACAACAAGAACCAAGTAAATGGTCCATCTACTAGTGACATCAACACCACAATTGACGGCATATATATTATGCAGACATCAATTAGCTAGGTCTCACATTATGCAAGTAAATCCACTTAATAATACCTGAAAATGGTTTTTTGGAGTAGCTAAAACCTAATGATGTTATAGTAGCTCAGAAATTTAAATGAATTCACAGGTAAATCTAAATTGCACTCTCTAATTACCAGTACCACCAAAAATTAACTTAGATAATATGTTCATGAAAACTTAGGAAAAATAATATACCCATCCATGCATAGTGTTTTGATCTAAGATTTCAATTCTTCTGTCTTCTTCTGTCCGACGAAATGATTCATTGAAATAATGCCTCTATGCAAGGCAACTCGCAATCTTAATGGTTCCAACAATTTAAACTGATTTTACCCCTACAAACGATTTCAACTGAGTTAACGTGATTCACATGATCTGGCTCATAAAATCTCTTGATTTTATAAGTTAGATTGTGATTTTAAATACAATGGATTATATATTGCGTACATATTTAATTGATCATGCGCATTTTCTTTATCTGAGAACAGATATCGAGAAAGGAGGCTCTCTTACCTGAAGAAGGTAGCAAACTAGTGAGTAACCAGCCATGCTTTCGACAAAATTTCTCTGCAGTAAGTAAAAAGTTTACATGCGATCAGCCTTCTGAATGCTTGAAAATATTGTTTTCATTATCAATCTCAAAATTCACAGGACAAGGGAATTAATTGTCTCATAGGGCATTCTGCAAGCAAGACAGCAAGATCAGAATAAAAGGAAGAACATAATATTCACATTTTCTTAGGGTTCAAAAATTCACCTTATTGAATTCTTCACTTAACACATGAGAGAGAGCAATGACTGAACTGATCTAATTTTTCTTTTCTGGCTGGAGTGAACTGATCTCATAGAAAATGACAAAAGAAAAAAATACACAGAGAGGAAGGTTCTCCTTTGATCTCACAATCACTAGATATGCACGTGGATGAGGGAACATTCTCACACCTTCGTGCACTTATCAGACATAAGCATTGCCATGAAGCAAAAACCAACATATTTGCAAGCCTACACAGAGGCACAGGCCCACACTGCACTCTTGAGCAAGCATGCACAAAGAGACACAACCAAGCACCAACACAAGATCGTGTACAGTCAATTGAGCATACCAGCATGGACATGACCATACAATTGATGATAGAATACACTCTAGGATATTACCAGCTCATTAATTTGACTAGTTGGGGAAATGGTTATGCGTGCTCCATCCAGTCAGCAATTTATTTGCAATATTTGCCTACCTTGAGGTGATTTGACTAAAAAAAGTTTGACATCACTCGTGAACTCCTCGGCTAGTCTCAATGCTCAAATCGATCACTTATGTCACCATATTCCATCCACAAGTGACAACCTCCTTTCCCTCATATATTCAGAGGACATCATTTAAGAATGGAAGGAAAAAATTCAGGTTATATTCCACAGGAACAGGGAAGTGGCCATTTTTAATGTGCATCAAGTAAAAGAAGAGCATGTGCAATACAGCATACTAGAGGTTCATAGTGAACACAACCACCATCACATAAAAAGCCATAAGGAATTGTCAAAAATTTACAAGAGTTCATTGTCATGCAAACAGTAATTCCATAAGGCAGATCTAGAGAATCAAAGCACTTGCTAAATACAAAACTAATTGGCTGGACATTTATTGCTTACTCACAATATAGAAGCAGCCACTTCCTTACTCTCAAGAGACATAAATTAACAACTACTCCAATTTACACTCAGCCTAGACCTGCCTTTTAATCTTTTGCTTCTATTTCATATTGATACTTTAACTTATCCTAATTACATGCATGGAAAAGTCCTTGAAGAAATTTGGAATGGCAGTAATCACATATAGAAGCCAAAATTATTCCGAACTCCCATTACAAAATCTTCAGAAATTTTTTTATAACAAACAAAATAAAGAAATTGGTCACAACACAAAAGACAGCTCTGCTAGTAAAATTGCCTTATAAGAATCTCACAGGGAGGAAAAAAGTGGTCGCAACAGAAAAGACAGCTCTGCCAGTAAAATCGCCTTATTAGAAGACGCTCACAATCTTGGGAAAGCAAAAAATCAGTTGTAGCCCAAAATTTACTTTTCTCAGCTACCTAATTACCTGGGCGAGCTTGAAACTTGGAGAATTCTCTTGATACTTTGCAACAAAGAAATCACGCAAACTAGCTATATTGGGATATCTACTCTTGATCGAATGAAGTGAAGCCTGTAAGACACTGCAGACTTAGCTTGGAGATTGACAGTTCTTTTTAATATTAAAAACACTAGAATGACAGCACAAACATACCGTATCTGGAATGGTTTCAATAAGAGCTGTGTAAGAAGAAGTAACAAGAACTTCATAAGGGCGCAACCAGAGAGGGAGCCCAGCCTCTTGGAAGATATCTAGCATAAAACATAATATGGTTTTTTTTATGAATAATGACCAACAAGATAATTTTGAATATAAAGGCAACAAACACAGACAGCCTAAATTGTCTGCATTGTGATTTATACCCAATACTGTATAATGATAAAACAAGGTCCAAGATGGAAAAAATGAAATTAGAATCGAGAACCGAAAGCTGCCATGACCAGAAGTTAAGTCGTAAGACTAACAGCAAATAACTAACCGTAAAAGTGGGAGATGAGTTGCACAGCTAGATGCTCCTGTCGACAATCATCACCGCTCTTTACTATAATCTAAGAAAAGAAAGAAATCAAAACCATCCGGTCATCTACAAGGTAAACTAACATGCAAAGCTATGTAACAGTTACATATTACTGCTTGTGGAAATAAGAACATTTTAGGCAACATCTACCAACTCAAACCATAAAAATTTAGGCAATCATGGCCCATGATCATTTAATGAGTAAATTTGGCCAACAATAGGCACATCTCTTAGACAAGGCCAGGTAACAACTCCTCCAACTGTCTACCACCACTTAAATGCACCTAAGGGTGGCGATTGATGTCATCATATTGTTGCAATTCAATGCATTTTCCTTACATCTTAACAGAAACAACACTGAAAAGTCACTCTTAAACACAAGACCACGTCACATCAAGTCTGCATTTCCAGTAACAATCACCTAGTTTCTGCAGAGTTGCATCTATCTAACTTGGCCCAAAAAGTATCAACTTTTTGCACCATAAAGCACAGCCAAATATCTTAGTCTATTTAAAAAATTAAGAATGACAAAAAAAGAAAAAAATTGGAAGAGGTGAATTATCACCTTAAGGAAATCAGACAAGTATTTACATATAGGTTTTCCATCCAAAGATATCTTCTTGACAAATTTGCAACTGGAATATAGTATAGAAGAGGAACTGAATGTCTCATACAGACATGCGCATAAATGCACAAATGCAACAGAAAGAATCAGCTTGCATCTGTGCACTCACATGTGCTTGTGTGTTAGAGAGAGAGAGAGAGAGAGATGAAATTTGTGAACAGAGGGTGTACAGCCAAGGGAGGGAATCGTCACGAACAGCTAAGTTGGGAAATGAAAACCCATCTCAGAATAGAAATCGGCATGGTATCAAAGCACCAGAAGAACTGAAAGAACTGGCCCAAACAGTGCTTACGCTGATCTTATCAGGCTTAATGGTTCATACACTTTGAGTTGCATCTATTTCTTCTTTCTACTTGAGTTTGCTTTTCAATAAGCAATCACACTTTCAGTTTGCAAAATTTTTCCTTTAGTTACCACTGCTTAAGAACTCTACCCTGAGTCACCGATGCAAACATTCTTACAAAATTAGAGACAAGTAAAGATCTAACACGTATTGCAAAGTGGTTTTGATGGTGAGGGGAAGGTGGAGTGTGCAGGTATAGAACTTACAGAACGTAGGTCCCAACCGGGTAACTTTCCAAAATCTGAAGCTTTTCGGATTCTCTCCCTCTTAAACTCCCAGAGCTCACCAGCCAAGGCATCTCCGGCCTTGAGGGTGCCCCCAGCCTTCAGAAAGTACGTATTTTACAAGTGAGATATATTCTTTAGAAGAAAAACTAGAGATAAACCCAATTCACTGTCAACTCACCCTTGGCTGTGCTTCTGATGAATCTTGACCAGCTCCTTTCAAAGGCAGACCAGGAGGGGCTTCCCCTTTCGCCGCAGCTGCCTGTGTTGAGTAAAAACTTGGAAATAAGTCAACATCATCTAGATACTTAGCCCCGCAAATATATTCAATCAAGCGTATCTCCATTTATTACACAAGCACAGACACATAAAGATAGAGAGAGAGTCTTGGATTCACAATTTCCAGCTAAGCAGAGGCTAGTTACTTCATTCCATGTCTTTCTAACAACCTCCCCAGCCATGCTCCAGAGAAAAAGAGACAGATCTTTACAGTGCAAATGCTGGAAGGGTCTCTAAGCTACGATTATATTAAGGATAATTTAGAGACAGAAAGCAGTGAGGACCCATATAAATACATAACGTGAGAAAAAACAGTCAAATATGGCGCTCAAGGTAGAGGGGGATTATTGATAATTGAATTCAAACCTAACAGGAAGGATAGCCCAACAGGGCAGCTAATCCTTATTGCTCCCATTTCTATGCAAGTTGTCCCGCACCAGTAACAATCATCCTTTCTCATTTCAAGTAATAGTTGATCAGGGTTAACTTCTTTCCACAAAGAAGCCAGTAGTAGTATAGCTTCGTTTTCCTTCCCAGGCCACCAATCCATGTCCTCTACCTGTTTCCTTTTAATCATTGAAACAGACACTACCTTTCAATCCGTAATTGTTTCTCCCACACTGCTTTTATTCTTCAAACTGAAGGATTATATCGAACTGTAAATGTTTCTTTCTCAACCAGTGTCCACACCACTGAATTCATTTTAAAATCCAACTTCATATTGCTAAAATTCTCAGGGACCAATAAAACAATTGTTAAGAAAATTCTGAGGTTTCAAGTCCTAATGTTCCTCTTGCATAAGCCTCCAGGCCCCTATTTGTTACCACAGACTGACCATATGAGATGCCAATTACCTATCATGCCATAATGAAACAAATTACTGTACCTGCATCAAAAGTTACAAGCTGAATGAAATTCAAGCATCCTTTTCTGACCCGGAATATGAAAGCCATAATTCACATTGTGTACACACATTAAACTACCATGCTCCCCAGTTCTCTCCAGAGACAAGTTTAACACATCACGAGCCCTCTGTAACCACCCTTAAGAAGGGCTCTGTTCATCATGCCAGAGACTCAACCAGCAAACTATCTACACCAGCAGCTTCAACACTCATCATCGTCCGAGTGATATCTAAACTCCTCTACCATGCTTCTTGATTGATGGACAATTTATATGCATTGTAGAGCGAACTAAGATGACTCAACAAGGAACAAAGAGCCTTGCAAGCTAATAATTCTTAGACCCCGGTGTAAACTGTGATGCAGTGAGTAAATAAAGTTTCTGGCGTCAGACAAAAGAACACACAGGAAAAAAACACCAGGTGCTAACTACAGTAAGAGGAACAAATATAAAGTATACGGAAGACATAAAGAAACAACTTGTGACGCCATAGAAACATCGATATTTGTAAAATTGACGGAAATTATGCCTCTATTGTGAATTGAGAAATTGTATGGCGAAAACACATCTTTGCTTTACCTTTACTTCTTCGATAGCAACTGTACTAGGAACTCGGCGGTGTTCCTTCCGCCGTGATGATCCTTGATCCTGGATATCTTCCATCCTCGCTCCCGGATCTGCTGTCAGAACAACTCTAACCCATTCCAAATCTGTTGTTTGTTCCCCTTCCCTTTGTCGACTGCTACCACTTTTCTGACCAGTTGCCTGATGTTTCATCTTCTCTACAGAAAGTTTCACATTAACAAATTTCATTTTGGCCTCTGACTTGTGACCCATTGCCTGGTCTATTGCTTGGGCAGCAGAAAAGGACATCCTATCAGCACTATTGCGATATATCTCTTGTGTAGTCCTTAATGGGCAAGCCCAAGGAGGTGGTTTTGGCAGTAGGGCATCTCCATTTGCTAGTGGAATTCCTCCTTTTGAAAGCTTTTGTGATCCACATGTGTCCTTACTATTGCTAAAAAGCAATAAAGACAAAGGGAATAAATGAAAAGAAACCAAGTAAATTAAGGAATCTACTTTAAATCATCTGGTCACAAGAATTCTACTTATAAGCAACCATATGTTTCATCAATCATCAAGCATATTATTTCCCTATCTATTTCTTCTGTTAATTGGAGGAAATGGTAACTCAACCGGCCACTTGCATGCATCTTTCTGTAATAGTTGATATTATTAAACCATAATGTTAGCTGATCTCGCTCCTGCCCGGGGGAGATAACATAAAAATATGACTAAAATTGGTTTCCACTAGTGACGTAAACAAGATAATTAAGGAAAAAGAAAGAAACGCCTGAAAAGTTTTATCTTCGTTAGACAAAAAATATGAAGGCTTAAGATAGCAACAGAGAGGTTCTTATCTTTCTTTCTGTTTCAATTTACATAGCAAATCATAGACTCTGATCATATTCATCACAAAAAAGAAATAAAATTGATAAAACAATGATTAAGATGACTAAAGGCTGTGCATTACCTGGGCATTTCACTCTTCAAGACTTCAGCACAAATTAAATAAGGTGCCTTTTCCCTGGAATTCAACAGAACAGCTTCATCTTCGGGTATATGAACCACACGATACATCCCCTTTCCCAGTGGAAAGCAAACACCTATAATAAATGATATGACAAAATCAACAAGGATATAGTGCTTAAAGAAAGTGTCCCACCTGACAACAAGTTTAACGTATAACTGCAGAAACTGACCCAAAAAAATAGGAACCTACTGCTAAATAAAATTGTAATAAGTTTCCCAGTGTCTAAACTCAAATCATTTGAACAAGAAAAAATGTCCTCTTTTAACCTAAGTATTTTCACACAAACAACAGTAGCACAACTGCCAACAAATTCCATCGATGTTCAAGGAACCTAACATATCAACAGAGGGTGTTATCCTTGAAAAAAAAAATCATCTTAGTGCAACACACTCTCTCTTGCATAGCTCAACTTGTTAAGAGGTTTTGGCTTCACAACTTCTCTCATGTGGCATAACTAAAAAACCTTTAAGGACCATAGACAAAAGCTCATTATATGCCTTCCAGAAGGCCATCTACTCATCTCAAATCACAACTCTATATCTTCCAAGATGCCAGGGCCCAACTCAAGTTTATTACAGCTAAGGCCTAATATCATAATTGATGAACCCAATAACAGCAGGAGATTCCCATTTCGTAATCCTTATGGTACACACAGCATTAGTAATAATCTTCTGCAAATTGTCAAGCAAGCATCCCACCAAACAAAAAAAGGAACTCTAGTAGAATGTCGGGGCTCCATTTTATCCACCACTATTACATCCCCGGAAACATTCTAAAACTATGAGTTAATACTCATGCAAAGTCCACACTCAGAACGCACCACCTCTCTCTGGTCTGAACCAGGCTCCATCAGCCTCCTTCCCATGACTTTGAGTCCGCTATACAGAAATTCAAAAAGAGAGACCAACTCATCAACTCCACATCTGGTGGGTTGCGCATATTCTGAGAAGTCAACACCCAAGATATCCTCCTGACATTAGATAACTGTGGCAATCATGGTATCTTTACTTCATTTCCATCAGAAAGGATGTTTTAAGAAAACCTCTCCCACACCATATAACATCATCATATAAAAGCCCATTTTGTAAAGTTAAGAATGGTAGATAGTAAATAGTTGAGCATAGTAGAAAAGGAAAAAATTAATGGCTGGTCTGGGTAAGCATGAGCAAATCAATTCTAAGAGACAAAGATTCATATATACACCTGTTTTATAGATGTTTTGGTACACCCGCTTACAACTTACAAGCAAGAAAACAATCACAGCCTTTGACTCAATAAGTTAATAATTGGCAAACAAAAAGAACAAGGGTAAGAAATAAAACAACAAAAATAGGACAAATGGAAAAGCAAGGAAAGAAATTTGTTCCGTTTCTCTTTTTGTTCTTTAGCATTTTCAAATGGAAGTCAAATGGCCAAACTAAAGAGGATCCAAAATTCATAGCAATATTTAACTTATGTTAGAATACTCTTGTGCCCCTTTTGTTTCATTGAAATTGCAAGAACCACCCTCTGTTCTGAAAAATTAGTCTCAAACACTGTGAGAACCAATTTGATCTACCATTAACCAAAATACGATAAGGTGACTTTATTGTGCATATCTTTATCAATCCAAATTAGCTGACATGCTGAATTTTGTTATTCCAATAGATTAGTCAAGAGTAGTTTTCAAAGCATCGGGAGTGTTCATGCAACTTTGCAGAAAAGCTAGAGAGTTGGAGATCTCATAAAAGTCGATATTAATGGTGATTCATTATTTCAATGAACCATGTCCGACCAAGCATTATCAAACAAGGATGAAGTTTCCTGTACCCACAGTCCTATCATATCATACTAATACGGATACGTAGTCACAGTACTCACAAGAAACCTCCTAAATGGCATGTTGGCAAAATCTTATACCACTTTTGAACCCTAAAATATACTAATGATTAGCTAAAAAACAAGTATTTGAATGCATTAAATATGAATGATGTTCCAAATGCTTAATTAAACAAAAAGAAAAAAATTTGTACCTCCATTTTCTTGCGCTTCAACTATATGCAAGTTGATCTCCGCAAGCGACTACAAGTGAAAGACCACAAAATTATGTTGCAATAAAATATTAGCAACAGTGACATGAAAAGGACTGACATGGCATTCAAAAAATTTAACGAAAAAAAAAAAAAAAGAACAACCTCCCGTAGTGCAGTTTTACGATCTTCCACAGGAAATATATCCACTAATCCATATGATGTCTCACACAATCTCTGCACAAAGTCCAATGACTCATGATATGTTCCTTTACGGAATTGAGAAGCATTTTTATATGGAAGAGGAGGCTTGGCATTGGTCTTGTCATCTCTCTCCTTAGGTGAGCCAGGGCGCTTCTGTTATAATCAAAGCAAGAGAATGAATGAAAAGCACAACACCACCACAAAAATAGACTTTTTCTTTGATCTTGTGAGATTTGTACACAGTTCACCTAGATGCACCAAGAGGAAACCAACTTGCATTATCACATACAAGCGAAAAAGATGCAGGAGGATCCAGCAATTCAAAGGCTGCCAAAAGGGGAAAAGCTTCCTTATGAGTAGCCAAACTAGTTGAATAACTATTCTGTAGCCACTTAAGATAATTATTTTTCTTCTAAAGCTCCTAAGTCCTATGTCTGTCCTCTCGAATTACCAAAAGAAATGGAAGAGGAAAATCCCAGAAAGGTTGGTTGGATTCTCATGTTTCAGATTATCCCAGAGTAGATGCTCTTAGGCAAACCCATGGCAAAATAGCACGATAGTTACAAGTAGCTGGCATACCCAGTACCCTCATCTTACAAAAATGCCACACCTAGTCTAACAGAAACATAACGGAAGGGAGAGAGGCAAAAATAAAAATAAAAAAAAAAAATAAATTGTCAATATGTAAAACAACAGAGACAACAGCCAGTAATGCAGATACAAAAATAAGCTCTGTCCTAGAGATTTATTGCCAAACGCAAGATAGAACAAGATGCCAAACAAAGTTCATGTATTCTTAAGAAGAAATGAACGATAAACATACGCCTACTCCCCGATGCCACGACTGCATATTGTACAAACCAACTATTAGACTCAGGAAACTGACATCCTAAGGGACCAAATTAAAAAATGCCCAACATGTAAAACTTTTTCAATGATGCAGGAGTTGTGACCTTTGTTCCTAGAATTTCTTCCAAAAATTACCAAACAAGATCTGAGATAATTTGCACATCATAGTGCACCTAGGCATTCATATAAAAATGGGGTATAGTTTGCCTCGGCAAAATTCACAAGTATGAAGTAACTGGTTAAGAGTATTAATTGAGAAGATTAGCAATTGGAGGGATCCACTAAAAGAGATAGAGGTGAGCTTTTCACTTTTGGTATACACGGTCCAAAACAAATCTTCTAAGCATGTGCAATTGGATTATTAGTCCAGAACCAAGTCTAGAGATCCTTGTTTAACTGCACAACAAAAATTAAAAAGTAATTGCACAGTGCATTTGTCCAAGCCAGCAGACAGTGAAGAGGCACCATATCAAAATTAGATAAATGGCTCCACCCAGGAATGAATGAGACCATTCAGTGTTGGTCTGTCGGAACCATACAAACCAATCCCAAATTCCTACTTCATCGTTGCCCCTCCATCAGATATCAATGTCCATTTCTCTCAGCAATCTATTACTCATGACTTTTTTCTGACTCCTTTACAGCAAAGGGAAGAAAAAGGTGCAGACTATTCTGCAGTCACAACTTCTCTCAAATATCAATCAAGATAGAGAAATCAACATCAACACCTGCATGGGCCATAGATTGGAGTGGATGAAATTGTATTTCTATATCATTTTCGTCAATAAACGAGAAATTTCTGTGGGTTTACACTAAATTGGCACGATTTAATTTTGCAAATATAGGACAAACCAAATGGCACTGATTCTGTTATTCTTTCCCAACTTATCAATTCATTGCTTGGCTTCTAAACTGTCAAATAGTCCATGTATCCACCAAATTACTCACTTGATTGAAATTACAATATTATTCTCATGATTCTAAAATAATAGCAAATCTTTGACGACCTATGATATTAGACAATGAGTAGCATTTCTAAGTAAAGCCTGAATACTTCCCTTGGTGCAACCAATCAAGCATTAGTTGTACTGTTCTGAATTTCCCCAATGGAAAAAGTTACCAATTGGGGGAAAAAATTAGGTTGGGTGACCACCACCCCCCCCCAAAAAAAAAAAGATTACACCACACAAAATTTTCAGTAATAGAATTTCTTATTGAGATTACCAATTTGTGTCCCCACCTATAAAGGAAAAGGGATTTGCTTTACTCCACTTCACAAACATATTCTCAGGGACGGAGTTTCTATTTCTAAATTTTTACATAGTAAGTGTGCAAGAAGTCCGTAGGACAAGCTAGAAAGAGTACCATCCACAATTCCACATAAGGGGGTTGGAACTAGTGCCAGGTGGTTTGCTAATAGTGGGCCAAGAAATAATGAATGGCATTGTTGTCAGGGGTTTCCAAGCAATATTTGCCGAGCATCTAAAAGAGCTAATGCATTACCAAAACTCAAGTGTATTGCAATTGATGCATTAGTGTTTGCATGCTTAATGCTTTTCACTAGTTGGTTCCAAGACATTGATGCATTAGCCTTTGCATCTTTGCATCCTTAATGCTTGCTTGGGTGGAAAGTAATTGACTCATATCCTATCAATAGGAAGGACTTCCCTACTACCATGTCAACGCTATTTCACTTTTACTGACCACAGAAATTCAAGTTATCTAAAAGATCATAAGCCCGTCAAAAACTAGGGAGTAGGGACCATCTGGTCATTCCATATATAAATTGTTCCACATGTGACTCTGAAAGATCTATACCTGACTCCTAACCAGCATTTTAATAACCTCCCAGGGGGTAATAAGAAAGAAACTCAAATTGTAAAAGCAACACATAATTTTTTTTTTATAAGTAAGCAACACATCATTTGAAATAAGCAAACTCTGTTACTGATAAAATAAGGTATGCAATAGCTTGACAATTCCAAAGCCAAAGATGGGGGCAAAAGTGGCAAAATGAGGTACTTTTCCTATAACAGCCAATTGCAATACAACAAATAAATAAACACTAACCTCATTTTGCTTCTTTGAGCCAAAAAGCTCAGAGTCCTCCACAGAGCGATCACGATCTCTAAACAATTTGCGGAAAAAGTTCTCTGTCCCAGGACTGCTTTCAAATGAGTTGCCACCAGGACCATTTTCACTTGGCATGTTATTTTTGGAATCTTCAGGATGCACTCTAAATAGTCTTCGGAACAATGAAAACTCCGAAGGCTCTTCTTCATCTATGTGGGCATTACCCTCTTCAACTTTATCATTTCCTTCTTTCTTATCCTCGAACTTTTCCCTAAATAATTTTTTGAAAAACCCCTCTTTCTCATCATCTTCAGCTGATTTCGAACATCTTTCTTCTGTTGTCCCCCTATCTTCATCGTCATTTCCATCTTTCTTATCCTCGGATTTATCCTTAAATAACTTCCGAAAGAACCCATCCTTCTCATAATCTTCCAATGACTTTGAAACTGATCTGTCCTCTGAATCACTCTTGCTATCGCGAAATAATTTCTTGAAGAAATTATCTGAGCTAGATGTCAGTTCCTCATCCTTGCCTTTACTGTCCCTGAAGACCCTCTTGAAAAATCCCTCTGAACTAGTTGTCAACTCCTCATCTTCACCTCTACTGTCACGCAGAAATTTCTTAAAGAATCCCTCCTTTCCTGAGTCCTCATCATCCTTCTCCACTGACTTCCTAAACAATAATGCATCCCTAACCTTCGGACCAGGAATAAGTTTCTTGAAAAGATTATTTTCCTCAGGAGTCGACTGACCGATCTCCTCTTGCAAACGGTTCCCCGATGAAGGGGAAAATGAAAAGGACCTCCTCTTGCCGTCATCAGGCGAAGAAGTTAGGGACAACAGCCTCTGCTTGGATGACAAAATCCTACTAAAGACCTGATTCTTATTGCTCCCAGGACTGGCAGTAGCATTTTGAGGCCGCACGAGCGGGGGCCACTCGCCCGTCAGAGTAGCCGCAGTCTGACACTTCTCCTGAATCCTACCAATGCCATCGTTATCATCGTTATCCTCAAGCTCAGCCATCAAGAACCAGTGCACTTTCAAAGCGATCTTCAACGACTGAGAGCAAATATCAATCACAAACTTATCTAAGCTGGGGCTCGGCTTGTGCACCATCATGTAACATATCTGAAACAGGTAGCTCTCGATACCCGACAGAGGCAATGTGTACATCCTATTGCACAGATAATCGCGGACCCCCGCGTGATTGTGCTTGTAGAGATAGCTAACCGCAATCCACTCGCAGAAGAAAGCGGAGTTGAAGAACCTGATGAGCCATCCGGCCTCGCCGGAGTCGCTCGCCAGGAGAGTCCGCGAGGTCGAGATCTCCCGCGGAGAATCATCGGATTCCCCGATCGTAAGCCCCAGAATCCGCACCATTGTCGATCAAACTAATCAACAATCTACCATCGCCTTCCCAAAACCCTACCAATGCTGCCTAAACTGACCTCCCTACCTATTCTCTCGAAATCCCCAAACCAGCATTCAACCGCACCTTGAATCGAAGCCGGACGTTCGACGCCGCCACCGGCCGTCGAATCCAATCACGGCGCGGCGGATCCCCGGACGCCGGCGAGCGAGGTGGCGGGGGAGCTCGAAGGTCGATGCGAGGTGGCTAGGGCAAGCCTAGGCTGCCGGATTGTGCTCTGCGAATGCGAGAGGAAAGCGCAGATTCGAATCTTCGATCGAATGCGAGAACCGGAGAGAGCGAAATCCTCGCCGGAGAGAGAGGCCGGCGTCCGATCCCGGCAGCTGGCGGCGGAATTCTTGCGCGGACGGCGGCGTATCGGCGGCGCTGATGGCGGTGGTGGGGGTTGGGGCGGTGGCGGTGGTGGTTGGGGGCTGTTGAGAGAGAAGAACAAGGGCGAGCCCATGATTTCAAATTCATAGTTCTGGGCTCCTTTTCTTTATTATTATTTATTTATTAATAATTATTAATTAATTAATTAAGTGAGAAAAAAGAGACAAGGTTACATTTTTTTTTTTTTTGGTCAAATACAAGGTTACATTGATTACCAAACAATTGCAAATTGACTTTTCTTTTTTTGGACATTTTGTCTTAGCTCAAGTCTTATATCGTTTTATATTCATTCATTTTCACGAAGTGAAATTAGTAAGAGTCACGTGCCACCTACAAATTAATTTTTTGGTAACATTCTAAATAGGAGCCCTGAAGTGAGGCCCTTTTTTTTTTTTTTTTTTAAAAGATGATGTAGAGTGAGTAACCGAGTGGTCAAATTTGTGCCAAATGGCGAACATATGTAAGAAAATTATTTTTCTATTTTTTTCTCTCATTTCTTCTTTTCTCACTCATGCCAAGTCATTTCCGTTATCCAATCTTACTCAACGTCATGAAGTCGCTAGTGAGCTTTTATGTAAGCATTGCCGATGACTGCTCCTCTAACCAACACTGCTCGACCACATTAATGATTGTTCTATCTCTTCTCTCTCACAACATGATTGCCATATCTTTGAGCTCTTATTGATGGCAAATTGTCATGTCGATCAACGACATGGTGACCACGGCCACCCTACCTTTGAGCTCACAATCAGGGCCGCTCTCTTTCTTCTCCCCGGCATTGGCCATGGCCCTCTCTCTCCTTTCTAACTTGCGACCATAGCCGCCTGATCTCCGCCTTGGCTGCTCGAGTTCTAAGGCTCTAGGCAATGGCCAAGGCCGCTCAAGAGCTTCAACATCGAGCAAGCCCCGACACCATGGCCGCGGAGGTGGTCAGGCCTCGTGCAACCACAAAACTATGGCGACGCGAGCTGGCGGTGCCCCCGTCGAAATGAACCGGTGGAGGTCACGACTTCCATGGACATAGGTCGAGAGCTTCACGAGGAGAGAAAAAGAGATGCCTAGCAGACGACAAAAAACGATTCTCACTTCATAGATGTTGGGTGCGCGCACATAACAAAATTTCTAAAACAAATTGATTTCGATCGTAAATTAATTTCTTAATTTCTAAAACTTCTTGTCACCTCAAGTTTCTGCTGGCTCCCCTCCTTGCTCCTCTTCATCGTCCTCCCGTCGAGGTCGAAGAAGCCTTCCGTGTAGTCAGTAAATTTGAACATTTGACCGTGAGATCATGGAGAATGGAGGCGGCGTACCAACGCGGCATGTACGTGCTCGTTTAAACAGCGAGGATTTGACCGGTTGATGAGACGAAAGATAGTCTTAGCACGTTTTGGTAACATTTCTATTAGGAAAATAATTTCTTTTCAAAATAATTTATTTTATTCTTTGAATAATTTTCAAATAAAATAATATATTTGGTAATTACATAAAATTTCTATTCTTAGAATAAAAAAATAAATATGAATACGTTTGATACGACCTACAAATTATTTTTGTACCATAGAATTTATTTTAATATTTTAATAACCTTTTTTTGAATTTTTCTTTTTTTCTTTCTTTTTTTCCTCTCTCTACGGAGGCAAGCAATGAGTCTCCACCGACCAATTAGAAGAGGAAGAAAAAGAAAAGAAAAAAGCAAAATGACTTATTTTTAGAAATTGTTTTCAAGAACAATAAATTACTTTTTTCCACCTCTTATTTCTATTCCAAATTTATTCCCTGATTATTTTTCTATTTCGGAAAATAAAAAAATAATTAATGTTACCAAATAAATTTTTATTCTTTTTTTATTTTAGAGAACAAAAAAAAAAAAAACAAAAACATCAACATGCAGGCCTTTAATTACCCATCTCAAAACTTTATTTGAGATAAGGGCATCATTTGAGGAACCTTTCAGCCCACCTTTTCGTCATAAATCTCATTATTGTCATTCATTTTGCAAATTAACTATGTTTGAACATGATCAGAATGGATTCCCTTTTGGCTCCTCCGAAATAGTAGCTATAATATGTTCTGTTAGTGGCAGTGATCGAAATTTAGGATTTCTTTGAATTGGGCTTTTAATTTTCATAATTTGCTTGATCTAAAAGTGGCGGCTCTCACACTTTGACTCTTTTTAAATTCGAAATTCTTAAAACTTTTACGTTGCTTACACTTGACACATAAATAATATAAAAAAATTATAATTTGTCTGAAATTCGAATGATGTATTAAATTTTGATGGGAAATCAAAGTAGTACTTTTAATTTTAATATAAGTCCAAAAACATCGGACACTAAAGGTAAGCATGTAACATGCATATCTGCCACATATATATAATGTGAACACCCTTTTTATATTTTCCTTGAAGCCTGAACTCGCCACGTGGCATTTTAAAACTACCCTATAGCCTCGGAGTTATTAAAACCTTTAGTTTTTTTCATTATTTTATTCACCAAATAATATTTTATGAAAAATGCATGAAACTCCCCAATTTCGGAAGCAATATATATGATTACTGCTAAAATCTTAACCGGTAAACGTTTCTTATGAATTTTGAATTTGTTACAACCATTAACATTCCGTCATGGTTCTCTTCATTATGGCAGTTCAAGAGCCTACATGGCGCTAGTACAAATTTGGGAGTATGGGTAACACGAAAAAAAAAAAAAAAAAGAGTTTAGAAAATTGGTGTCCCATGAGACAAAATTCAAGCTTTTTTATAGGGTTTACCAACTACTTGTTTTAAATGTGTTCAAAATGTACAGTGTATAATTTGTAACTTGATATAATTAACTTGTAAGTGATAATTAATTTCATGGAGACAAATCTTAGTTTGTAGATAACCGATCATTTTCAAACGATAGATCACACCACTAGCTATTATATTTACTCTTGTACCCTTGATCTTTCACACGATTAATATACAACGGGAGTATCATAGTGAAGTTAGCTACTACATTTACTTTCATACACTTAATCTTTCACATGATTAATATGCGGCAAGAGTATCATAGTGAAGATCGTTCTAGAGAAAAAAAAATGATATCAACAAAGAAAGTAACTAAAAGCAAATATTCAAATTCAATATTATGCTATCTAACATTTTGGCCTAGAAGCTCCCTTAAATAGCCATCTTTAATCTTTCCATTGGAGATGCTTCAGAAGACCAACTAGCCATTAGAGATTCATTCGTGTTGCTGTCTAAAAATAGAACTGCTCACACAACTCTTTTTTCTAAGTATTTGCAGATTATTCGGAAATAGGTCATAAAGCTATTGTTCTGACATTTCTAACAAATGCATGTTTCCTATTTCCCAAGAGACTTCCTTATTTTCCACTATGCAACTCCACCTACAGTGGCTAGGACCTGAGCAGGTCCTTATACTGCTCAAGAGGGAAACGAAGGGAGAACCTCCCTGGGGAGAGTGACCCATTACGCCCTTCTCAGGCTGGGATTCGGGCCTGGATAAAGATTTCGGCCCCATTGGTTGATCCAGCCACTCCTTTATGGGAGAGAGCAGCAACTTCTGATCTCCGCAACGCCTTCCCCTAGGGAGACTTAAGGCATGGTATAGGGAAATGATGGCGCTAGTTGAAAGACTGGGTAATGCTTGTTTCCTATTTCCCAAGAGACTTCCTTATTTTCCGCTGTGCAACTCCACCTACAGTGGCTATAATATTTTTCTCCAACGATCATCCTCACATGGCCATTGTTAAAATATTACCAATGACATGATATCTTCAGTATTGACATAAACATCATCATTATTTAATCTTTAGGTCCGTTAGTGTTGCATACGAAAAATCGTGTGGACGACTTGTGATCAATCATTTAATAATCCTCTAAAGTATCTTAATTTCTAGAGATATTACCTTGATGAAAGATTGACCATGGCACCTTCAAGCCATTATGAACACCTCATTACCTTTGACTTGTTCTACTCCTTATGATGATCCTCATACTTCATACCTAGTCTTCGTTGAACTCACGTAAGTCACCGATATTATCATAGTCTTCCATCTCAATTATATAATCTGCTACTCCGATAACAACGTATTGCACTCGATAACGATAATGATCCTTTTGGTCATTTCAAGGATATTGGTAATTTCAACTCTACCAAGTTATTCATCTACATGGTCCTTCCAAGTTTTATCAAACATTATTGTTTAATGCTCGTTCAACATTACCAAGTCCATCCAATCTACTTGCTCGAACATCAACGTTCTTTTTGGCTTATTTACGTTCGATCAAGGTCCCTCCAGATACTTGACAAAAAAAAGGTCCCTCCAAATGTTCATTTCATCTAAAGATTCTTCTAGCTTATAAACATCTTCATCTTCTAATATCCTATTCACCTTAAATATTGGTAGAGTAATATTGACAATGGTAGAACACTCCTCACATCTGAATATTATCATATTATTTATGACAATATCTGCATTTTGGTTTGTACATGCATCATTTATTATTACTTGACTAATACACATGTTAGTAACCTTTAATTGTCTTTATCATTGTAAAAACAAACATAGGGGTTTCCATGTCACATTTGCTTCGGAATCATTAGCCACCCGTGTGATATGTGTGCATTTTAAGGGGATGTTGGATGAAATGCAGATAGAGTGTAGATTGGGTCATAAGTATCCATTTGGATTTTTTTTTGTGAGACAAAAATTAATTTGAAATAAATATATCGTGCAATACCAATTAAACATTTTTTATATTATATCTACTACATCGAGTACAAAATTTCCCCTCTATAGTCCTATGCAAAAATACCGCTAACTATATTGCCTTTTGGTCCACAAATGAAGGGTATAATTTGGCTCCATTTATTTCACAAACGATAAACAATTTGAAAAATATTTTCTACACACATTATCTTGAAAAGTATTTTCATTATTGGTAATAATCACATTCAAATATTTTTCCTTTTTTTTTTATAAGTGATTATTCTTTTTGCAAAATAAAATGAAGTGTTGGCTGTTGGGGAATATTCTCAAACTCCTGTCCTGGCGTTGCCTTTCAGTCAAACCAATCACATAAAAAGGAAGAAGAAGAAGAAGAAAGTGTCCCTCCATTTCATCTCCATTTCATCTCCATTGTTGCTGTAATTCCTTTACCTTTTGCCCTTTTCTTGCCTTGTCTTCTTCTCCTCCTGCATTCCCCAGCAGCCGCCCTTCATCTCCCACCTCGCGATTCCCGCCGGCGTCCCCCCCTAGGTTCCCGATGGGATTCCGGCGATGACGGGTTCCGGCGAGCCGGGGCTCCGATCTGAGGCGCGCGCGCGGCTCTCAAGTTCGCACCTTTGATCCTCCTCCGGCCGGCGCTCGCCGGGTTCTGATCTGGGTACCGAGGTTTTTCGCGGGTTTTTGAGGTAAAAGATGGCCGGACGCGCGCTGGTCCAGGTCTCGGCCGCCGGCGGCCCGGCGGTGCTGAGGCTGGACGCCCTCCCTCGCGGCGGCTCTCCGAATTGCCTGCCCTGCCTCCCCGCGAAACCCCAGGAGCGCGGGCGGCGGCGGGGTCTAATCCGGGCGGCGTCCGCCGACCCGGGGCACGCGCAGCAGCCCTCGTCGTCGGCAGCGACCGAGAAGAAGAGCCCGATCGCGGTGGTGCTGGACGTGCCGCGCACCATCTGGCGGCAGACGCTGCGGCCGCTGGGCGATTACGGGTTCGGGCGGCGGAGCGTCTGGGAAGGTGGGGTCGGGCTGTTTCTGGTGTCGGGCGCCGTGCTCTTGGCGCTATCTCTGGCTTGGTTGAGGCAATTCCAAATGCGGTCCAAGTTCAGGAAGTATTTGGCCGTTTTCGAATTCGCGCAGGCTTCGGGAATCTGCACTGGAACGCCCGTGAGGATAAGAGGGGTGACTGTTGGAGAAGTCATCCGGGTCAATCCATCATTGAGAAGTATCGAAGCAGTCGCTGAGGTAAGTTCGATATCTTATCCAATTGGCTTTATGTTCTGCTGAGCATTCTGAAGAAATCTATGCTGTAGACAGTTTAGGGGAAGGTCGAAATGTCTGCAGTGCCGTGATTTGATGTGTATATTGCTTATGTCTATATTCCACGTTGTAGGTTGATGATGAGAAGAAAATCATACCTCGAAATGCTCTTGTCGAGGTGAATCAGTCGGGTCTTCTGATGGAGACTATGATCGACATTACCCCTCGAGACCCCATTCCGACGCCATCGGTAAGTCCTCTTCATCCAGAATGTGATAAAGAGGGTCTCATCATCTGTGACAGGCAAAAGATAAAGGGATATCAAGGTGTGAGTTTGGATGCTTTAGTGGGGATATTCACCCGGATTGGACGTGAAGTCGAGGAAATCGGTGTTGCTAGAAGCTATTCACTAGCCGAACGAGTTTCCGCAGTCATTGAAGAGGCAAAGCCACTCTTGGCCAAGGTGTGACATGCTTCTTCTGCTCTTTTGTTCGGTTAAAGTGTCTATGTAGTTTTTGGCTACTTTATCTACTATTTTCCCTTGTTGCAAATGCTTCAAGCCTGTTACTTGGGAAACTTATGCAATTGCTCGCGAAAGATCTACACATTAGTAATTGCCTTTATACTAGACATGTTTCTCCACAGTTCAAAGTGTCATCCTTGTTGCTTGCTTCCTGCTGCTGTACCTATGGTTACTTTTATTTTATGTCTTAATGAAATTCTCATGCATATAATTAGCTTTTCCCACGTAGCAATATTTCAGATGGAAGCCATGGCTGAAGATGTCCAGCCTTTACTTGCTGAGATTCGCAATAGTGGTTTGCTGAAGGAGGTGGAGAGTTTGACAAGAAGCCTTACACAAGCCTCTGACGATATGAGGTGGGAGCTCCCAGCTTACGACCCATTTGATTCATATGGATTCATTCGCCAGTTAAATGTGATTGACATCCTTGCAGATTTTAGCATTTTAACATTACAAGACCCCATCAAAGTTTTCTTTGATCTTATCTCAGCTTCTGTGGGCCCCAATTAGTGGAGTGAAGAAAACAGAATTGAATTTTTGATCTAGAATCTGGCTCAGTTTTCACAATTTTGTCTTGTTAGTCTTAGTCTCCTTTATCCTTTTAAGTTTATCCTCCACTTGGCTTTGAGGGATATAGCTCAATTGATAGAGTTTGAGCACTTGGTTCAATGTTATTATGGACTAGATGTCTTAGATTTTTAGGGGGTAGTGATGATATTTTGTGCCTAAATGAGCTGGCTTACTTTTCCTGTAATTAACCTGCTGTAAGGCTTGTGGTAAAATATAAAATTCCTTTTTATGGTATCTTTAAAGGACCTATGCAAAGAGAAAATCGTAGTTGGTGGTGTTCCATATAAAGGCATGGTTGGAACGAGTTGATGCAATTATCACTGACATGTTCATGATTTGAGGACCTGAATATTCTTCAATTCTCTTCTGCCAGTGCAGCAGCCATTTACCACTGTCCCATGCCATCGCTATTTCATTTTTAACTTTTTCGTTCTTGTCCTCTGCCATGCTATTGTTATCTTGTTTAGTGGAACCTGACCAGATAACCTGTATTTAATGACCAAGAACACAGCTTTTGCACGCACCCATCTCTCTGGTTTAAATGCTTGCAAAAAATTTCTTCAATATTTCTGTTGTCTGAGAAAGTGACCACCGCTTGTCTAGGGATGAGGAAAAGCTGCTTTTGATGATGTGCTTGGTGGTTTGATTGAAAAAGTTGCATGATGCCCATTGCATGATGATCTTATGATTAGGATTGTAGGTTTAATATAAAAAGAAAAAGAAAACGCTTGGGCATGTCATAAGCAAGATTTTACCGAAATATAGTTCACATATTTTCATGCTTGCAATTAGTCTTTAGAAATACCTTAAGTGCTTACCCATGGTTGCAATTAGCATCTCCTTCTCTTAGACCGTCCTGTGTGTGTTCACCCACCAAGTTCTGGGAGCCTGAACTGTTTGTTTTTTCTCTCTACAGAAGGGTGCACTCGTCTATCATGACTCCAGAGAACACCGAACTGATTCAGAAATCCATCTACACTCTAATTTTCACGTTGAAGAATGTTGAGGTGAGTCTTGCTATGAGCTTTACAGAGCTGCAATCAAACCCCATGAAGTTCATTATAACTTCTCCTGGGCAAATATCTATATGGGAATTCACCTTTCTCCTCTTTGTGTATTGTGCAGAGTATAAGTTCTGATATTTTGGGATTCACGGGCGATGAGGCTACAAGACGAAATTTGAAATTGCTTATCAAGTCCCTCAGCAGGCTTTTGTGAAGACTTGCCTACAAGACAAAGTGATATTCTGAAGGTGGCAGACCTCGTACCATAATTTTTGGGTTCTGTTTCAGGTAATTAGGCAGGTCATGTGTCTGTATACTCTGTTTTTGAGGATGGATGGGAGGGACGGCTCAATTACTATTTTTTGGTGATAGTTTGGGAGCATGAGCAGAGTGTTAAAAAAGATGTTATTCTGCTTCATCAATTACCTTATCATGCTTTTGTTTGCTTGATTTCGTTTTCCTCTACGACAGGCAATTTAACATCATTTTGGCTGCATTTTTAACTGACATTCATCCTGAGCTTTTACAGCCTTTGTGGTCAACTTTTTGATGTTATAGATTGTGGAAGCACCTACCATGTTGACCTCCCTCGACTTGCATGGCATGCTGGTCTGTTTGTATGCATTAACTCGATAAACCCTTTCAAATGATTCCCTAATCCCAAGCTTACTATTTACTATTCTACATTTTGAAAAGTCTGCATCATGCGGGTTTGCACCAACTCAATTCCCATATATCAAGTCAAAGTGAAGGTGCTGAAATCATGGATGTCATGAAATTGGAGCTGGGAAAAGTCTAATCCATTGTACAAGACTGATAGATTTGTTGGATTAATCTGGCATTGGTTACTTTCCCAGTGATTTACTGCAATTGGGAGCGATGTTGATTTTGTCACTTGATTCGTTCATTAGGGTGTTGTGACTTAACTGGAAAAAAGCTCGAAACCTCTTGAAAAGTTTCTGCTAGCCATAATCGAGTTTTGAAAGTACCAAAAATGTTTCTTAAATTTATCTTTTTTGTAGTTCTAGAGATTTGACTGGAAAAGAGATACCATTTCATTCTTTCAGATAGTTCATTTTGCTGAAGAGAAATAAACGTCTTCCCTCTTGGAGAAATGCTTATTTTTACTGATGGGGATAGGAAGTACAATATGCTGAAATTATTACAACCTCAAATTGGTTGGTAGTCACAGGATAGGAAGTACAATATGCTGATATTATTGCAACCTCAAATTGGTTGATAGTCACACACTAGTTGTATTAAGTAGGAACTGCTGTGATTTTCTCTCGTAGAGAAAGCCATCCGACAACGATTCATCGGCTGAGAAGATCATGATCCCATTAATTTCAAACCCGTTCTCTTGCAGAAGATTCAGAGCGTCGAAAAATGCATCCCCTTGAATCCCTCTCCCGTTAACTTCATAGCTAGGGAGCAGCTTGTCCTTGTCGAACTGACTGGCTCGCAGCTGAAACGCCTCCAAGTACCCCTTCGGGGTGCTGACCTTATCGGTGTAGAATTGATGGTTAACATAGTCAATGACATCCTTGTATCCATTGAAGAGCTCGATGTAAGGACCGGTGGTGAGGTGATAGGGTGCGATGGTTGCGGTGCAGATGACGCTCTGGCTCTTGAGGAGGATGATGAGCTCACCGATGCAATAGGCAAAGCTCGTGTTGCCGTGCTTTGGGAAGATCTCGTAGTCGATGTCGATCCCATCGAGATGGTATGTGGTGGCTAGAGACTGGAGAGATGAGAAGGCATTTGAAATCCAGGCTGCAGCATCTTCCGGGTCATACCAGCGGAGCACCTTGGGGCCTAGGCTCCATCCAGAGAGGCTGGCAAGCACCTTGACGTTGGGATGCTTTTGCTTGATGGAGGCAACGGAGTCCGGGGTCAATGTGGATTCCCAATAGGGTGAGAAGACCCCATTTTGGGGATTGCCCGAGGTGTCGGCATCAATGGCAAAGCCGAGGATGAAGTAGAAGTCTAGGCCGTCGTCGATGGGCACGGAGTCGAACATCACGGGCGCCCCCGTGGCTCCAATATACTCCATCATCACCTTCCCATCTGGAAGAGAAGGGGATTATAATGATGCATCACACAAATAGGAGGACAAAAAGGAATGAGGAGAAGGCGATGTCGATCATCATTCATCTATTTAGCATATTCGCCTACAATGCGCGAATGTCAATCATTGGTTGTTAGGACAAACCTCGATATTGACAAAACCGGTGATCGACACACAACAAGATAAAAGGAAAAGATCGATATGACAATCTCCACAGAGAAGCAAGAGTACCTGAGAAATGCTGAATATTGAAAAGAAACAGGAGGAAGAACAGCAGACTCGACTCACCGCAACCGATTTGACTGACGAGAACCGACCCGAGAAGGCAGAAGATCAAGTGATGGAAGCTGACCATTCTTGATCCTTGTGTGATTCGGTATGTGCTCATACGTGATGACTGAATAACGAGATGCATATTTATAGTTTCAAAAATCAGCAGGGATTTGCCGGCCTAGTCTTAGTAGTGGACTCGGAGATATCCGAATCCATCAAGGCACGCGAACGAAAACAACAACAATAGAAAAGCCGGAAAGAATCATGTCTTGAATGAACATTGATCCTAGGTAGTCACCTTGTTTCTTTCATGTGGAGTTGTCAACGTCAATTCTGATGCTGTCGACAGACTGCACAAAGCTAGCAATATGCGTTTGTTTTAGCTTGATTGAGGGCGGACCGGCCGGATTTTGAAGCAAGAATGTCACATATTCACCTATCCGACAAACAGAGTCGGGTTTAATCTAATCCTAAGGTGTTCTTGGAGGCTCCTTTAGATCAAGCACGATATTTCCCTATGTCCGCCTCTTCAAATCTTTGACTTTCGGCCACATCCTAGGCTCCTTTAGAATAAGCATGATATTTCCCTATGTCCGCCTTTTCGAATCTTCGACTTTCGGCCACATCCTAGGCTCCTTTAGAATAAGCACGATATTTCCTTATGTCCGCCTCTTCGAATTTTTGACTTTCGGCCACATCCTAATTTCATGTGCGGACAATTTACAAATGAAAACTTGTTGGTCGTATTGTAAACACTTAGGAGGATTGTGTGTTATCAGACAAAGTCTCTTATCAATTCTAGTAAAGGAATGCATTGGGATAATAAGCTTCTAGTACTTCTACATAATTAGGAGAGCCTAGCATGCTGCAGTGCATTCATAAAACAACTTGAAAAGGAAATGAAATAGCTCCACCGAGAGAAGAAATATCTGGGATCTCCTGTTGCTGCGCTTCATTTATGATTCTCTGTTATCTGAAGTCGCCAAACCAAAGTAGGACAGCACACTGATTGGAGCGATAATCAGAAAAGAGCAGTCCAGCATATCTCGGCCAATCTCATGAAAGGCCTCCGTATGATCCATTTCTAATCTGCCTCAAATTTGAAAATTCGAACACCATGCTGATTGAAGCAATCTCGCTCATCATTTCCTTCAACCTATAGGAGTGGAAAATGACTTTTCTCTGTCATGCATGGAAGGAAAGAAGTGAAGAGGCCATAGTGAAGGACAAACTCCAGGAAATCTCACCACTTATGTCGTTAATTGCCCCTTCACAAAAAGATTTCTTTGACGTTCTAGTTTCTGTACTTTACTTCTTCAGACAGAACATCCCGTCTCTAAGCTCTAATTTCTCTTCAACAACCAGACTGGACAAGAAGCTTTGCAGTTGCTGAAGTGACTTATCATATGGAGGATCAGCCACACAGAACATCTGCAGCAATGAGTTCAGAATCTGAAATAAGCATCCATCCAATGCAAACTATACAAGTATTGAGACAAAAAGCATAAAATAAACTGCTCTTACCTTTAATGTATTGTGAATTCGATCCAATGCCATGCTGCCAAAATTTGTGAGCATGCCCACAATGTATTTCTAAAGGGGAGAAGGAAAAAAAGGAGAAGGATTACCATACTTGAGATACACAGGACATGCACAATCAAACTAAACCTTTTGCTCAACTCGCACACTCACTTTTCAGTTGCTGTTAACCCAATCTACCTCAATCTCCCCTCCTTCCACACCCCCCCCCAAAAGAAAGATATCAATTGAAAGAAAAACAATGAGACCTTGCCACTTAAGGTAAAGCTAGGGAACTTTTCCATAAGAGGCAAGCTTTTTAATAACCTTACGATAGAAAGAAATTATAAATTCCTGAGATTCACTGCTAACCTCATAAACAGTCATTTCCTTGCGAAGCTGATCCTCTGAAGAGGCCACAGAATTCTCTCCTTCCTCATCACCAGCTAAAGGCTCCTCGAAGCACTCAGTGTTACCGCCATTTCTGCTAGTGTCAGCCCCGCTTTCCAACAACGAGAATATGTGGTCATCAGAGTCTGATCCAACTGATTCTGTAATAATTCCCTGGTGACAGAATGGTAGATGAATCATGAAGCTTATTATTCACCAACAGATCATTTAATCATTATTACAAGGGCAAAAGTAAGACCGGAGAAAAGGAAAAATCAGTTCTCTGTTGAGTGGTGCAGAAATGAAGGCCAATTCCATGAAACTGCAAGAGTGAAATGGACAGAAAATGGCAATGCCGATGATTTAACTACCATTGGAGAATGAAACTGTTCTGCTAAAGGCGAATCAAAGAAGAGGCTCAAAGACATGCAAGGCTGCCAAATACAACCAGTCAGCCAGGGTATCTTGTAAAATACATGTCAACAAAAGATTTGCCCACACAGCCATCTGGTACAGGTAGATATTCAAACTATCAATCAATTTAAATCATGAATGTGCACACTTAGCCTGTACACCCTCAATTCACATGTTTCCTTCGCGGGTCACTAAAGCATCCCAGCAACATAGTAAGAAAGTGAAGAATAATACCAAAGAAAGGTCAATGTACCTTGCTTATCCAAAAACTTATCCTCCGATTGAGTACATCCACAGGAACCCCCATTGCAATTGCAAGATTCTTTGAGGTCCAACTGATAGCCAAAAAGTTAGTACACCACTATATGATAGAAGTGCTACATAATTTCACACTGGTGATTACCTTTTCTGATCTTGAAATTGCATAATAATTGCAGCATGCAAAGGAGCCACAGTAAACTGCATCTCTCTATCTTCAAACTGCAGCTCCAACTGAAAATAGCAGAAAATAGATGAGGAATCATATGGTGTCAAGCTGCATTAACATAGAAACTTAAGCATGTGAATAAACTAACTTACAGATACACAATAAAAAAGGCCAAATAAAATCCATTTGCTGCCTATCCCTTAGGAACAAGCAACATGGTTTATTGACCAGAATGGAAAGACAATAACATGTAATCAGTGGCATGCATATCATTTTGAGCGACTGATTACCTTGACTGTTCCGATATTTTTCTTCCACAAAAGCTTACGAGGGGTCTTGATTTCGTTGTATCTTCTTGCATAATCAGAAAGCAACTGATCAACAGGTTCTGGCAGATTAAAGGTCTCCTCCTGCAATATCTTCCTCATCAGTCGACAGCAGCCAAAGTTACCCCTTAAACAAATGAACTCTCAACTTAGTTAACGAATTATTGTAGAGCTGGTTTTCTTTGACACAAGAAAGGAAGGGGCATGGTCATGTATTATGTAGCTCCAGTTGGTGCAGTTTGCAAATAACCTACACGGCACTAAAAGTTATCTGTAAAGCCTTTAAGCAGCATTGACAGATGAATCTGTTTTCGGAATAACTTTAGGCATCATAATTCACAGGCTTATAAATAGTACTTGGCAGTCAGTGATGTTAGCCCCATCTAGTGTAATGTTTGTAAGATGTACTAGCTTCTTGCATTGAGATATTGACATGTTGATTGTGAGAAATGTCCAAATTATCACTTCAGAGCAACAACTTTTTAATAGCAAAAGCAGAAGTCACTGCCATACCTGGATGGGAGGCCAAAAATTAGAAGATATGATTGTAGAATCAAGATTATCCAAAGAAAACCCATTGTCTTCCAAATCAGCACCTGAGGATCATTTAGGAAAAAGTATGTTTAGCAGCCAAAGAATACCATTGTATTAGAGAAGGATTAATGACATCTCTGAGGAGAAAAGTAGAAACTCAACTGGTTTGAGAATTCTTGTTTATCGTTGCCTTTATATTGCCGTTTGTCCTCTTGGAATCAATTAGATCATTAAGCATTATTTCACACTTCAGCATGCTACTCTCACCAAAATGTATCTAGAGAGTTAAAGGAAAAGGGTGATTACAAGAAAATAAAATAATGCGGCACAACCAACACAATACACAGACCAAACAGCATTTCCGCCCAGAGAACCAGACTACTTGCCTTGAGGAGTTCTAAAGTGCGTATCTCTGAGTCAATGTCATAATCTGACTTGTTGAGAAGCTTTTCAGCCAGCATGACGCGGTATTCGTTAACCAGTTGATCTTTGGAACCTATAACTCCAACAATCATTCCTAATATATCCACCTTCCTCTGGTTCCTGCTACCCTTAAGGGGGTCAGCCTCTACTGGATCAGGCTCCCAGCTGAAGGTAAAAAATTAACCAAAATGAATGGTCAACTCAGATCAAGTCGGTAGATGAACAATATGGCTAGCAGAAGTCAACAGTATTCATATGACATTGACAAGATAAGAAATCTCAGCGACATTCATAGTCGTGACTGAATAAACCTACCTTGCAGCGTTTTCCCAGGCTTGTTTGTCATCAGAATTGAAACCATCCTCAAAAACACTGTTCTCCTGACTTTCTTCATCCCTATTCAATTCTTCGAGAAGGCTATCCCCAGCATTTCCTGTCCCATCTGGACTGCCACCAGACCCATCCGTAAGCATTGTAACAATGCATTTGATAGTATCTTTCCTGCCCCTTAAATACTCCCTTATTGGTTCACCAACCGCCTCAAGGAAAACGCCTGCTGGATCAATTGTTCGGAGTGCTTTAATAGTTGAAACATACTGATGCAATATATCATTGGTTGATGCGCCTGCAGTGAGCAATCGATATTGTAGTGCAGATATAAATGACTTGACCAGCTTAGAGTGTTGTCCTGTGTACTCAAGACATTGTTTCAAGTCTTCAATTGCAGGGGCGCTGCAGAATTAAGAAATTTATTTAGAATCCTAAAACGAGTTATAAAATACTTGGATAACGATACGACCAAGATCCAGAAAGTGATTCATTGCAGCTTCTCTGAGAAGGAGACTAGTCCAACAATTTTGTTTTTCACTGAATAAAGAAGGCAAGCTCAAACCTTTTTTGAATCACGAGGTTATGCATATTTAGGGATACGATTACAAATACAAGTTCCTCAAAATTACGAACAAAATTAAGCAACCTGAAAAGCATGTCATTTAGTGGCATGAGAATGGAAGGAATTGCCCCGCTATATAAGGCAGCAAAAAATAACTAATTGAATGATTGCTCCAACAAGAAGATGATGTATAACACTTTGGAATTCTGTTGATGTATATATAGCAATTGACTCATTTTGTCTCATCATTGGTACACAATTTCTATAGCCAATAATAACATATCCTGTTAATATAAGCCAATACTGTAAGATAACACCATTGCACAAGTGATAAAAGTACAATTTAGTGACACATAAATACATTGCTAGTTCACATTTTATGAGTGTTGAATATCATGGAAATATTTTGTTCATCTCATCACATAGCACTGTTCATAGTTATTTCCTAGAAAAGGTAATAAACTAAAGCATCATCTCTGATTGAGGAATAAAAATTTGAAACAATCACAAGTATTGTATATCTTATTTGGCAAAATCAAATTTCATAATTCATGTCTGCAACCTTGAATGAGAAAAAGGGCAAAGATTAGCAAAATACCTATCGGGGTAATCCACTATAATCTCAAAAAGTTTGGCAATTCTTAAATCTTGTAAGGTTTCATAAGCAAAATACTCTAGCCGTAACTGCCATCGAACCAATCCTTCTGAGGGAGCATCAATTCCAGGATAGCATGAAGATGGTCGTGAAGCCAAGGGTGATTTGAGACCAGATGATGGACTATCATAATCATAAGAATCGCCAAGATAGGAGAGAAGGGCTTTGAAAAATCGAAGAGGCACAGCCTGCAATCATTTGCATCTAACTTTCATCGATACAGCTGGGTATACTCAGTTATGAGAGGAAAAGAGAATGTAAGACTCTGACATAGTGATTCAGGAACTTGCACGAATTCTAGCATGAGAACACAAGTCAAATTGTGTGCACAGAGAGAGGAGGATCCTTCTTTTTGGCTATTAATAAGTATACATATTACAGACCGCTACTCCTAAAGAAGTCATTTATCTGGTCAAATAACAAAATCTCCTCAACCATGTGCAGCATTCAAGCATAAATTCATCTGAAAAGACGAACATGGTTGGCAAAAACATATAATACGTTGGAAAATCTCCTATAATCTCTCCCAAATCATTTGGGATATTATGTGATATTATTTGATTTGATTTAATTATGTGATATGATTTTGTTAACTATAAATTGGCTACCGACAGAGATTAGGTCTTCTATTCTTGATTTTCTCAGTTAATTTAGATCCTCTATTCCTGTATATATATACCGTGTAATCACTCGATGATGATATGAGAAAATACAGATTCTTTTCTACATAATACAAGAGACAAATCACTTGGCTTTCTTCTAAACCATGTATATGGGAAGGGAATTAGAACAATAAAGGTTTACTCACGTACAAACAAGACACCACCACTAAGCCTTACCCACTAAGTGGATTTGAGTACACAAATGGCACAAAAAGAATAAAAAATAATCAATACTCACCTGAATCCAGCCTTTAATGGCCCCCAATATTGAACTCCTGAAATCATCACCAGCTAGATTATGTACTTTAGCCTGCATGCAAACAAGGCATGTGACTTGTATGGCAACATATGCATAAATCATGCATAGAAGAATGCCGCATTCTTTATGTGCAAAGAGGATGAGCCATCTGTGTTAACTCTACCAAGACAGTGATAAACAAGTATTGCCAAAAGGGAGATAAAATGTCAATTGAAGGTCTACACCGGACAAAAAAGCTTACAATGCTGAAACATACATACAAACCTTTAAAAGCAAGAAAATGGCGGAAGCATAAGCATCTTCTGTCATCGATGTAAACCCAAGACCTCTAAGATCACGGACAACCTTCCCAATATTCTTTATCACTTCATCAAGAAACTTTCCCTGGTGATAACCTTCATCTATATCCATCTCTCCAGCTTTAATACACATGCTTTTATCATCTAAATCCATGTCATCTTTATCCGGAGAATCAATACCATCATCCATCATTGTGCTTATCTCTTCCAACCTTCTCTTGAAATACCAGTGAAGTATCTCTAAGAACACCAATAAAGTCAGAACAAGATCCCTATTCTGTCAGGTAATATAAAAAATGATTTTTTAACAAACAAGGTAAAAGAACAGATTAAGCAAGAGAGGATGCTACAATATTAGGTGAAACTTTGATGCACAAGCATAATTTTTCCGTGGTAATTTTAAGTGCCTTTTCTTTTTCTAAGGCTTCTTCTCATCTCATAAGTTCTGATGTCCTGTGATATGGGTGTGAATTTTAATGAAGTTGGCTTGTTGAGATACTTGAGATACAAAGAATGTCCAAATAAGGTTCATATCTAGTTGAGTCTATGAACCCAGTGTAAGAATGGTTTCTATGACACCTTGTCATCATCTGTCTTATTCTGAATAAACATATTTTTGTTCTGTTCTGAACCCTTGAGTATCAATTTTTTACGCCAGCTTTTACTGTAGCCAATTTGGCCTTCATTTCGGTTCTTTTTGCAGTCTTTTACATCTGTATCCCACTTGATGACCTTAGGCTCTAAACCAAAGGGCCAACAAAAGTATAACGTCTTAAGTGACAATAGCTTTCTGAAAAAAGAAATTTCAGACAGAAATTGAGAAAACATTATGCAAGTTCTCCATCACACCAACAAACATTTTGTGAAATTAGGTAATAATAAAATGTCACTAGACAACCTAAGCAGCAACGCTTAGATAAGTGGATAACGCGATGAATATCAAAAATACACTATCACATTTCTTCAGTATTTAAAGAATTTCAGTAAACATCCTAGCAAATAATGTAATTGCAGCCAAGGACAAAATAGCCACTACGCATAAACAAAAACCATTGGTGAAGAATCTATAATTGTGCCTAGAATCACTAAGGTCCTGAACTTAATTCTCTAGGATATCTTAAGCCGTTTTCCAAAATCTCCAAATCCACCTTAAGTTTATAAATTGTTATGATATTTAATTAATAAACTATGCCTTCATATAATAGCTTAAGCTTTTTGAATAGTTGGTAGTGGTTTCACAAAATCTCACTGGGTATCAGAGCGTGGGTTGCCGACAAGTCTAGACCCATCAGTCATATGGGAGAGTTATAGATTGTTGCGCATCCGACCCAAGCCTGATGTGAGGGAGAGATTGTTAAGTTGTCTCACATCGTTTGTGGAAGGGGCTAATGGTTGGTTTATAAGTGTGAGAGATAAGGCGCTAGCTTTTGGGGTGAGAGAAGCCCAAGACCCCCCAATACTAGTCTTATTGTTGAGATTATCTAACATTGATTGTGGAAGGTGCCGATGGTCAATTTATAAATATGAGGGATAATCTCACCTTTGAGCTAGCTTTTGGGGTTAGAGAGGGCCAAGACCACCCAATACTGGTATCGGAGATAGAGATCTTGAGTTTGACTCTTTCTGGGCCCCATTTACCCCCTTATCAAATTTTCATGCAACCAGACTAAAGTGTGAGTGGAAATGTCATAATATTTACGTAATAAACTATGCCTTCATCTATTAGCTTAAGCTTTTAAACAATTAGCAGTGGTCTCACAAATCTCACACAAACCAAGTTCACTTCAAATTGGGAATGGCTTCCTAAATCTAAGCATGATTAGAAAGTCTAGTCTTCTAGTCTTCCTTCTCTTTATAGTAGTATTAGAGCAAGTTCTTGGGTTAGAGGCTGCTTGACTAGCAGATTTTCACATTTTTTTTCTGCTAAAATATTTGATAGCAAATATGCGACGCCCAGGAGATATTAGTACTTCTTGAAACAAGGACACAATATCTAAAAGATTTGCTTTACAGGTGTCAGCAAAAGTGGCCGGCTGGACATACCTCATAGCTTTCTATTTCTTAAACAACAAACATTAACTTACATCGATACCCTCTATGAATTGTACGATCCATGTTATTGCTGAATTTTCAAACACAAACTGCCGATAACCTATACAGACCTGCTCTTTCAAATTTTCAAAGATTCAAGTTAGTCCCATGTCATTGAGCATCTAGTGCAAACACAATTTAACATATTTTGGCGCGGCTTGCTGAGTATTACAAACCCACTAAGACCCCCAAAAGAGCAAGCACATGACTTCTAAATATTCAAATAATAGCATCAAACAGGAGAGACCTGACACAATGTCCATAGTTCCAGTGCAAGAAGAGTAAGAATTATCCTGCATTAATTATTCATTATCCATTACCATAATATAGCATAAGTCCTGATAGCAGAACAATAAGAAAAATTAAAATTGGTGAAGGGTCCATAGCACATCATTCAATTTGACTAGAACACACAACATCAGACACATTTACATGATGAAAACACACTTCTTGAAAGATGAGATTAGATTTGTTAGGTCATTCCTCATGTACATACCAGGAAAACATTGGGGAAGAGATGCCATAAGTATTGAAGAGACTGCTAATTGATACTTGGAAAAGAGAAAAATCCGATCTGCTTCTGCATCATGTTTTCCCTGCGACGTGTCTCCCTCAAATGACTGCAAAGCATGAACCAATATCGACAAGCATTTCTCCTGATAATGTTTTTCTGAAGAAATCTCCTCCAGTGCATTGCACAATACTCGCTGAACTTCATCATCATGAATCTGCTTATATGCATGATAAAAATTGTGGTTCAGTTCATGAATTAGATTTATAGTTCAGAGCCTTCAGTCAGGAATTCTTATTGATACAATATATTGGGTGGTGGGTGATATGTACATACAAGAGACTTGCTTTCGAGGAGTGAAAACTCGCTATAAGGTTCAAAATGCCGCCAAAACTTCAATGAACCATTTCTTTCAAAACTTTCCTGCAATTAAACCAATGAGCGGCTGCATCAAACAACAGGCAAAGCACCAACAGCCTTTAAGGCAGAACACAGAACATATGACTGATAGCTAATTCCAAAGTGCTCCTATACTTAAAGCATTATTTGGCTACCAGAGAAAACTCCATCTCTCACTTCCTCTGCATTATACTCACAGACAAATTATAGACTTAACGGAGCTTCACTTAAAGGAAGTCAGTTGAGACAAAATACTGTAAATTTCCAATGTAATAATGAAGGAAGTGGTGTTTCTATCAGCTTCAGTTTCCACACACCATTCATGAATTCTTGCTCTGTTTGGTAAACATTGAGGAGAGGAAATGGAAGGAACATTACAAATTTCCCTCCTCTCCACCTCACAAAAGTTTTGAGGTTTACCCCATGTTCCTCACCCACCCCTCATTTTCCTTTCCCTCTCTTCCTTCCCGAACAAAGCATAAATGGTGGAGCTGTAAAGTCGATTCAGTAAGTTGAATTAAAAGGTAAGTTTTGGTAGTGATTAATTGGAATCAGGGAGCAGTTCGAGCCTAGTCTTGAACTTTCAGGAGTGCATGATGAACTTTCAGGAGTGCATGATGATCATCAAGCAGGTCCTGCCGTGACAAAACAACCACCCCCCACCACCCCCCTCCCCACCACGGGGCCTTTGTAGGCCTGCTGCCTAGAGTAGCCATTAGCAGTTACCCCAAAAGGGTATAATTCCTCTCAATCCTTCCAATTTTCGTTTTTGTCTGCTAGAAAACTGCACTTTCTATACCTTATTAGCCAGTAAAGCAGCCTATTCTATGGAACGAACCCAATAATCCTCTGCACCATTCTCCTCTTCTCCCATCTGTTCTATTGCTTACCTCGCAAAACGGAAGCTAAAAAACACAGAAACCACCGCAGAATCTGCAGATATCTCAAGCGAACCAGACGAAACCCCCAGCAAACACAATCAAACGATCGGTCAACCTCATCTAGAAAGACAAGTTCCTCAATCAAACCGCCAACGTAGTTCCACAGAGAACCTCCATTTCGATTCTCGCTCATCTCCACATGACAAAGTACCTCAACAACTAGACCGGAAGTTACGTTCCAGAGAAAAAGGTCGCCGGAATACCTCGAGCGCGCGGAGGAAGTGGTCCCGGACGAGAGACAGGAGGCCGTTCTTGCAGAGGGAGCAGGCGTGGGCGACGAGGTCGGCGCCGGCGGAGAGGTCGCCGGAGCCGGAGAGGAGGGAGTCGGTGGCGGAGCAGAAGCCGGCGTGGCCGCGGACGATCTCGTCGACGGCGGCGTCGCGGAGGTCGGCCTCCGCCGGCGCCGGCGCTGGCTCGGCCATCGGCGAGAGCGGCGCGGAGTGATTTCCTTGTTTTGCCGCCACTGGCGAGCAGATTGAAAATTACGGAGTCGTACGAACGAGGCCGAGGCAGGGGTGTAGTGTTGACTGTTGAGTAAGTGTGACGACAGCGAAGAAATTCCTACGTCAGCATTCGAATTTCGAGCGATTAAATATATTGAGAGCCCTAAAAATACAATCAAATTCTAAAATTTATGATATTTGTATAATTAAGTCTTTTCATTAATATCGTTAATTTTGTTACATGAAATTTGCTGATGTGATTTTTTTTATTTTTTCTATTCTATATGATTAAAATAGGAAGAATAAGGCTAAAGCGGCACTGTTTTAATTAAAATATAATTTTTTTATTCTAAATATTATTTAAATTAAACTAAAAAAAAAAAAGGAAGAGGCAAGACAACGAATATTGGGCCCTCACTGTGGTTGCCCCACCATTGCCCTAATGGTGAGTGACGATCGATTAGTGGTGGCAAGGCCTTACAATGCCTTGCCCCCATTTGAGGAAGGGTTGCTGATCCTCACCTAGATCTGGTCGAGGGTTGCCAATGGCAGCCGACCCTCGCCAACAAAAGCCCTCAGCCAAATCTTAGCAAGGACCGAAAGAATTATCTCTCTTTTTGGCTGCTTATTTTGATAATAACCAAAAAAAAAAAAATCATACTAGAAATGTCCATTTGATCTTTTCATCATTCATTCCTTGTAACCAAAGAAAGAAATGCAATCAAGGGCCATTGCGCAAGTGCCAAAGCATGGGTGCTTTGTATCCCTTGAGCCAAGAAAGATTGCACTTTGTATAGACATCGCTTGGGATGGCTTAAAGTGCTCGTGGCATCATTCCGATCAATGCCGTGAAAGCCGAATCATTTCTTCCAATAGTGGCAACGGCGGAGATGGGATTCAAATAATAGAGAAGGCTATCTAATTCAAAACAGTTCCTCTACCAAATCCTAATAATTCTATCCGGTTTCGTTCTTAAATCCAATCCCATCATAGCACATGCTTTCATGTATAGGTAGAGTGGTATAAGCATGACTATGACAAAAAGATCTTCAAAGAGAACCTTTTCTCTCTTATTGAGATGCAACGGCAATGTCATTATGCTGTGAGGCTCCAAAAGCAAGCCAAGCACTTTTCACTTTGAACCACTTCAAACTCTAGTAGCCACCTCCTCCCATTCTGTACTGAGCTTCAGCTGCCTTCTCTTCTTTCATCTTCTGGATTATTTTGCGAATTTCGGGATTATGGAAACGATCCCAAACATACTTTCTCTCTTCTGCTTGTATCTCTTTGATAGCACTTGGGTAAGGATTAGGAGGAGGCCTCTTGCCTTGGAGCTTCGCAATCTTCTTCAGCTGAACATATGCCTGCTTCTTTGCCTTCTTCTCTAGTCGGTATTCCATCTAAAAACCCAGCAGTGATGCCGTCATTTAATGATCAATAACAAGCGAAATGCAAATGAATAATTGAATAAACAAAGGAAGGAAGATCAAATTATCTACTGTGAGGGCAGACTGTAATCCAAGAAGGACAACTTACATCTGCCACGGCCATAGCCTCTTCCTCACTAACTCCGGTTTCCTTCAACTCAAGGACTCGTTGACCGAAAACACGGGCTGGAGGGGGGTCGAAACCACATATCCTATTTCAAGAGAAGGTCTCAAAGAAGTTAATGCTTTTACAAAATTAAATGTGAATAAACCATGTGCCTCAACAGCCATAAGAAACAGACATATAAAGCATTTGTTAGAAAGTGATGCATAAGTATCTTTCTATTTTATTTACTGCTCTGTTCATACAATTTATCTCAGTTCCAATGCTACAGTGCTTTATTTAGTGACATGCGATTTTAAAATCCTTATATATCATGGTCCTCATTTAGAGTTAAGATAGATTTTTCTTTGAATATGACCGAATAGACAATTTAGCCAAAAAACCATGCTAGTTACGGAGTAAATTACATGGGGAGACTCGTGAAGGCTCCTCAAGCTCAGAGGTGCGACATGAAGTCATTATGTCTGGTTAGCTCAATGACAGGCAATATGTTCTTGTAGCTTAAAATATGTGAGCTATCATTTATATTGTGCAATATATTCTTGTAGTGGGAAACATGTGAGCTATCAGTTAAGTTGTAAAAGTGCAAGTAGAACTGTGAAGCGTTAACAAGATAAAAAAAGGTAGTCTGAATCAAATTACAGCCACAACAGGTCTCACAGCAGTAGCAGACAAATTAACCAAACTGTTCTATAAGTATGTTGTACTGAATGGACAATTTATCGAAGAAACCATACAGTTGTGGAGTAAATCACATGGAAAGACACAAGAATAAGGCTCCTCAAGCTCAGTAGCACAACATGAAGCCTTGATGTCTGATTAGCTCAATGATAGGCAAAATGTATTTGTAGCCAGAAATATGTGAGCTATCAGTTAAGTTGTCATTAAGGTGCAAGTAGAACCCAAAATCTTAAAGCATTGGCAAGATGAACAAAGTAGTCTGAGTCCAATTACAGACGTCATAAGGTCTCACAGCTGTGGCAGACATATCATCCTACTGACTGGACTGGGCGACATTGATGCTTTAACGCCAATGCATTTTGTTATGTCAAAACAACATTAGAAAAGTAACCAATTTTAAGCTATTGCTAGAACAACCGATTCCATCCCTCAAAATCTTTCAGCAACTTTAATTGTGTCCATAAAAGTGAAAATGGTCTCTCGAGACTATCTATATAAAAACATGTATACACAAGAATAGCACATGGAAGGAAGAAGGATGATTGCAGAAAGCAAGGACCGCCATCACAAACGACACGCATTTACCATTCCAAGGCTCAATACACAATCTTATCAGTCACCAAGCTCATGAAGGCAGGCCTAAAGTACTCAGTCAATTGGCTCTTTCTTAGACATGGCCAGTGCTACTTTCTCACATCCACAGCATAACAAAGATAGAAATGGAAAAGATAATGTCATACTTTAGCAACGAATTCAGAAAGCAAAATAAAAGCTATGGCAAAATACATAATATAAGGAAAGAGATTTACTTGATCGCATCCTCATGTTTTGAGTCTGGATATTTCTGGAAAAACTTTTTAACGTAAACATCCTCAGGGAGAGTGATCTTCTTGATTTCATCGGCACGAGGGAAAACTGCAGGTGGTGCCCTGCATAATGCCATAATCACCAAATAAGCAATGCCATTGGATTCTAAGGCACTCGATGGGTTCAAAAAAACTCATAAATGTCTATGACTACTGCACAAAAAATCATTCGATAGCCAATGCTTTTGCAGTAGCCCAACAATGAGAAAGAGTATTGAGCAGTACACGTGCGCTCGTCATGGTACCATCGCATTCCTAAACCAGGTTTTCCAAACTTCTCGACAGAAATTCTTGCGAAATCAAGCTACACCGGTTGACAAATCGGCAAAACAGGGATCCCCACCACGACATCACTTTTGACTACACCGCCAAACAAGAACCTCCCACCATATCCGCCGGCATAGCTAATCTCAATCCCAAGAAACAAAACGCAGAATCATCAATGCAACACCAAAGTGCATCGAGCTCCAAAACTCTCCCACCAACCTAATCCAATCAATGGTAGCAAAGATTGAAACTTTCAAGGAACAAGCAAGTACCCTCTACTCCAGCATCAAGTAGGCCATTACAGCACCTATGAAAAGCACGTGGCAAAGGGGCGAAAAAGAGGGAAAATTGACTAACTGCTGCATGGCCTTGAGCCAAACAGGCTCCGCCTTGGCCAATCCCTTGACGAGCTTCGTGGTTCTGGTGAGCAGATCTCCCTTCATGAACGACATCCTCTCGCCCTTCCGACCTTCCCTCCTGCTGCTGAATTCGGCTTCAACCTGACGGAACCGAACCGGCTATCCGGTGAAGCACTAAGCCGGAGAACGATTGCTCACGAACATCGAATGAAGAGCGAAAAATCAACCAGACCTCACCGGCTGTGCCGAATCTGCCACGCCGGAGAGAGAGATAGAGAGAGACGCCGCCGCCGTCCGGAACTGAGGAATAGCTCGCTGCTGGTGACGGCGTCGGGAGGATGAAGCAAATGTCAAACCCCGAATTTTGAGCGTCGTTTCGATTCCTATAGCTTGGAATTTAAACAAGCGCATTATATTTTCTTTTCGAAATCTGAAAATTAAAACCATCTTAAAAATTGCAAATATTTAAATAAGATTATATATCAATAGATACGTTACGGTGGAAGTAAATTGTTTTTTGGGGGGCCAAATATAAATTATTTTGTTCACATTTCCTTGAACTTTTCCAAAATCTCGAGTGAGCTCCGTTGAGAATTTTTTTTTGGCACAATTTTTTGTAACGTAAATACTAACACAAACCGACACAGCCATTAAAGAGACACATTCGTGGTGACATGATTTTTTTATTTTTATTTTTTGCATCGACTTGATTAGATTATTAGAAATTAGAGGAAAAAAACTCAAACATGATTTAACATATTTAGTCATAATTACAAAATTATTGGTTGGATATGTGATTTTGTGAGGTCATAACAAAAAAATTTGATATTTGACTTAATAGATTTGTTTAATTTAGAATTTTGAAAATTTAAGATGCACAATAGAACTTAACTAATGGCCAATGGTATAAATATCAAATTGATATTTCTATGAAGGGTGCCGATTTTATATTTGGTAATACTTTTTAGTATCTTTATAAATTACTGAAATTTTCAATTGTCATTTCAAACACTTGCAAAAAGAATCCATAAATATATAAATTGGAAAAAGAAATTAGGAAACATTAATATTGGATTATTTTATAAAATAAGATTAAATTAATTTACAAAATGAAGAATATTTAATTTTCAATTAATAATCTGTAAAAAATATTATTATTATTAAGCAAAATTCCAAATAAGTGTTCAAAGTGTTCTTATTTTTTCAAATAAGGGTTTCAAGTAAATATTATTTCAAATAATAGATTAAAATAATCATATCAATCTCAAAAAATAGTTTAAAGTAATTATACTATTTTAAATAAGGGCCCAAGGCTCACTAGCCAGTAAAATATTCTATCAAATCAAGGATATCTTCGTATCAACACAAATTAAATTTAAATTAAATTAGATTGAAAATTAAAAAATAAAACTTAAAATAAAGGAAAACACCAACAAGAGGGAGCACCCCCTCGCCTATGGCCGTCGCCCCATCGACGACAATGAAGGCCAACAAGGGTGGCGAGGAAGGCCGCTTGCCAACCATAGCAAGTCCTCGTTAGAAGCAAAAGAAGGTGGCGAAATCTACACTATTTTTTTATATTGATATGCTTATTTCATGCCCTTATTTGAAATAATATTCATTTTTTTTATCATTATTTAAGAAAATGATAACACTTCATGCCCTTATTCGAAATAATTTTTTTGGGGCCAAATATAAATTATTTTGTTCAATTGTCATTCCAAACGCTTGCAAAAAGAATCCCATAAATATGTAAAATGGAAAAAAAAAATTAGGAAAGATTAATATTGGATTACTTTAGAAAATAATATTAAATTAATTAACAAAATAAGGAACATTTTATTTTTCAATGTATAATCTGAAAATAATAATAATAATAATAATATTATTATTATTATTATTATTATTATAGTGGTGTTAATCAATTTCCTGTGGTCTTGTCCATAATTATGTTCTCCGACCAGATTGCAGATATGGTAGCTATGGCGCGCATAATGAATGCCACTTTAGTTATTCCTCAACTAGTTAGACGATCATTCTGGAAAGACACAAGGTATTGGTCGGCATTCCGACATTCTTTTGTAGGTGCACGATTGTTGACTTACGCAATTATGCATTCTGACATTGCTGTCATATTCACAGTACATTTTCAGATATAGTCGAAGAGATTCATTTTATAGAAGCCTTGAAAGGAGAAATTAGAGTTGCCACAGAGCTTCGAAAGGAGTTGGAATCAGTTCCTCATGCTCGGAAGCACTTCAGTTCTTGGGCTAGCATGGGATACTACGAAGAGTTGACAAGGTTATGGAATGAGTATCAGATCTGCATAAGTCATGCTAGTTTTTTAAGTGAGGTCTATTCAATTTTGGGTAAATTCTCTATTTGAAAAATTTACTTGGACACCTTGTCAGTAGCCGTTGGACTCTAGTGATTAGAATACTGTGGATGTCCTTTGAATTCAATTAGATTGAGATTGCTTATACTTAATAATTTCAACTTTATAGGTGCATTTTCTAATAAATAACTAACAATTTAAGTAAATTGAGATCACTCATGGTACATTAGAACTACATTTTTTTTTGCATCTAAGAGCTAAAGATTCTAAGCTAAATGCTACTTCTGATATTATTGGAAATGCTTGTTTGCACTGTAGAGTCCCCGTCATGGATAATGCTAGACGAACATAGTTCACGAGCAAATCACGATCATGCCTAATACCAACTCAAAAAGGGCCACAGAATATCGTAAACTCCCTAAATCATGATTGACTACAAAATCGGCACCAAACAACTTCCCTGCAAAATCTTCATCAAAGAGAGCTCTCACATCCAAGCTTCTTCCCGTTTTATCTTTAAAAAAATAAAGGAAAACAAATAAAAGATGCACTCCGATAACGAGATAGCCTAATTTACATACATTCCCCACCTGCGGAATACCCTCCATTAGCTTAATTATCCTTTGAGTCGATCCATTGTTTTGGCACCTTTTCCATCTTATGTGAGGAAGATATGCCGAATTTTGTGTTGACAATCAAAACATAAATATTCAATTTAGTGCCCCATCACCTTCGAAGATCTTGTCACATTAAAAATAAATTATAATGATCTAAGCACCTAGCATAACGATAATATCAGATCATGTAAGTAACCAATCATGCGAAGTGAAAAGATTTTGACAAGTTTAAAAGTTATTATTTTTATCATGATGAAGATTTCTAGTAATCCTATAAAAAGCTTACTAATTTTGTCATAAGAAATTCCTAATTGTTGATAGCTCACTAAGTCTCTTTATTGGCAAATGAAATTTGACTTGCAAAATGGAGCACCGTCATCATATAAGTACTTCATCGCGAAATTGGCCTGGGATGGGCTAGCTAATAAATTTATTTTTAATAAAAATAATATATTTTTATTTATCATAAATAAATTATTTTTAATAAATTTAATAAATTTATTTTTAATAAACTAAAAATAAAATGATAAATAAAAATAATTTATTTATTTTAATAAATTTATATTTATTTTTAAATGAATAAAATGAATATATTTATTTATATTTATATTTATTTTTAATAAAATGAGGAGAGGCGGAGGAAGAGGAGGAGGCAAAGACGTAGATGGATTGCCTTTGGGCTTCAATGGCTTCGGCGGCTGCATTTTTATTGGCAAATGAAATTTGACTTGCAAAATGGAGCACCGTCATCAGATAAGTACTTCGTCGCGAAATAGGATCTTTTATCTCTGAGGTTTGCATTTCCATTATAGGGATACGGTCTTCAAAGATCTGCTCGTCAGCCATGGTAATGGTAAAAAGTACCTTTCTTTGCTTGCTTTTATAACTTTAACTTCAAGAGACTGATTCCTCCATCGGAGTACTAACATTGTTTTGCAGGTTAGTGTGTCTCTTCCGGCAAGCAATCAAAAGGTGCGGAAGCTAAATTGAATGCACAACCTGGCTCTATACCAAGAAAGAAAGCAAGAAACCAAAGACAAGGAGAAGAGAATTTGTGAGAGAATTTTTTGTATTTTCTATTATGGTATTGACTCAATGTACATGCTCCATATTATAGTACAAAGTGTGTCTAAGAAAAGGAAATAATGTATCCTATAAATTAGATCCAATATTTAATTGATCTTGATTGATTAAATGTATTGATCTCAATCCAAATAATATTGGAAGATTCATGCATATCTTCCAACATGAAAGGATCCCGTAGCCATGACATTGAGATGAAAGTCAAGCTTCCATGGTCGCCGCAAGCTCACATCGAGTGGCCATGAGCTTGAGCAGCCATGGCATTAGAAAGCTTGAGCTTAAATGTCCCTAGTGGTCGTGAGCTTAGAGTTTGAGCTATATGGCCATCCTAACGGACTCATCTCTCTCTCTTTCTATGATTTTTTATTTTTTATTTATTTTTTGTGGTTGCTTGACATGGCTCCAATGTAGTGTGTTAGTGTAAATTATTGAGTGAGTCATATCACGGTATCGTTTAATTATGTTTGTGTCACTAATTGAATAATCTATGTTAGCAAAAATTGACCATTGAAAGAAAAATGATAACATAAGTAACGCTTGACATTTTTGAAAAAAAAATAGAGAAATGCTTTTGAAAGAAAAACGGTGGAATGACGATTTTATTCTCGGATAAACATAGAAAAACCAATCATGATGTTACCTATTTATTTATTCATTTATTTTTTTACCAGTGCTAGCTTTTGCTGGCCGGCCCCACCCTTCAAGTCTAAGAGGTAGGGATCGAACGCAACACCTATCCCATCCAAATAGGACGGTAGCTAATTAGGCGGAAAATATTCTTTTCATAAAAAGTATCATTGATTTCATCACACTAAGTAAAGTATGTGAAGCAAAGTTCTATATTGACATATTCTAACTGAATTCACGAGACACACTACGATGGTGTAAAAAAAAAAAATGCAGTGCAATGGAGAATCAGGACGAGAAAGGTACATGACATTGCCATCCTCATTCCCGTCCCAGCATTGCTAAAATTAGCCTACTAAAGGCGTAAACGGCGCGCAAGCGTTGGGGAGGTTTGGGTCGGTTGGATCTGTTAATTCTTAAATACTTTTCTATTTTTCCAGAAATTAGAAAGATAAACAGAAACAATTTCCAATATGTTTCCAGAAATTAGAAGAGGATCGACACCAGTGCATTTCGGCCACGATTTGTCGCATTGAGTGGTGGTGGGTTTTTGCCTTTAGGGGGCCCAGCTGTTCCTCCCCCTATGTATTGGGCCTAGCACCACCACCCTCCTCTCCCCTATTCGTCCCCTCCATCATTGTATTTGTCTGCCGTCACTACTAAATAATTGTTCGTATTCATTTATATTTATTTCATCAAATTTAATAAACAAAATTTAAATTACTAACACACTTGCGATACACATCATAAAAATTAATCTCTTCGTTAAACATTACTGTATTTTCAAATCAGAGATCGCGTTGAAAGTTTTTGAGCTAGAGGAGTTGCTGTTAATTATAATTTTGGTTCTCTTGATTATCTTTAGTTTTTGTTGACAAAAATCATGATTTGAACATTCGGCCTTGAAATATAAGCTAAGCTGACCACAAATCACTCCATTGGATTGAACTCGTGTGTCAAAACTACCAGGCCAAAATGAAATTTGCAAGAGAATTCCCAATACCGCTTATATATTGATATACTATATATTAAGATAAAAGATATGAGCAAAATAAGAGACTCCCCAAATTGAAAAAGGAAAAATATAGTTGCATCGTAAAATAAAGAAAAAACTCGAGAGTGAAGCAATGCCATAGAGTGAATTGGGTGGAAGGCCCAACTTGCAGATGGACAGGGCTTAGCAAGAGGCCTTTGTTCAAAGAAGGCATAAGAAGAAATAAAATTCATGGTAATTGGTTTTCACTCGTTAAAAGAGCATGGCCAAAGATGTTTCTAAAAGTCTATTGTTTTGAAGGTCAAGGCTTAGCATAAATTACACTATGGAGGTCATGGAATTCTGCTAACCTTCCACTATTCATATAATTTCATTTGTTGGGAGACCCACCACTCATACAAATGTCCCAAGTTGATTTAATGAAACATAACATTAAGTACATTCCACTCAAAGATTTACTCCTTGAATAGAAAAAAATAGTTGATCATATACACGGTTTCAGGGTGTTGATCCTTCAAGACATGATTCTTCGGCATATTAATTAATTGACTTTGACTGAATGAGTGAAAGGTAGTCTTCAATTCTTATTCTTCATGGACACATAAAATAATGCACATGGGAAGATGGGAAAGATATCTTTAGAGATTAATGGCACTTGGTTCATTTTCTGCTTTTGTATTTTACTTCTTCTTTATCTAAAGATGCGTGCTTTACAAATAATATTATTCATCTTCTAAATTCAACCGATATGAAATTGCACCAAGAAATATGGAGAAAGGACATTACAAACGAGCCTTCATAAGGAAAATGAAATTCCAAGCTGTCCCGATGACATCTTTTTTTAACTAAATTTACATTGCAAGTTTACAAAGATAGATTCCTCAAACAATTTCATTGTCCATGAAATTTGATGGTCCTTCACTTTGACTTCTTAATCCACTTGACTACTTTACTCTCCAACATCCTCACACCTTGCATGAGCCATTTGGGCCTTCCTATTTCAAATGATATGTATGCTATCGAAATCCCAATTACGATTCCCAATGCATAGCCAATCCACACTATTTTTTGTTTGAACCATTTCTCATGCCCTTCGTGGTCGAAAGTTAATACGGATGATGGTGGAGGAGGTTGAGTATCGCCAAGGCATGCTTTTGGCAATGGAGTTCCACATAAGCCCGGATTCCCACTAAATGAGTTGCTTGAAAATGTGCTCAATTGCTTGTCTTGTGGAATTCGACCGATGAGTTGGTTCTTTGAGAGGTTTAAGTACCCAAGGGATGCCAAATCTCCCAATTTTCGAGGAATCAACCCACTAAACTTGTTCGAAGAAAGATCAAGCCATCCAAGATTAGTCAAGTCCCCTAGAGTCGCTGGTATGGAACCCGTAAGATGGTTATAAGAAAGGTTGAGCCCTATGAGAGAGTGAAGTTGCCCAATAACTTCAGGGATATTCCCTTGGAAAGAGTTGCATGAAAAGTCAATAATTGTGAGGAAGGTCAAGATCCTCTCTAGCTCAACCTCTAGCCCTTTCATCATCACGGCCACCGATTTTCGTATATCATCCGTCTAAGATATTGTGTCATATACAATGATGTGTCTTGCACATTTTTGCCATTCACCATGCCTTTATGGTTCATCATCAAGTTGATTGGAAAAGGACCGCTAAAGCTGTTGTTGGAGAGGTCCAAAATGTGTAACTTGGGAAAGAGGTGAGCTCCCTTGGGAATATCCAAAAGATCCTTGAAATTGTTGGACCTCAAAATTAGAATTTTCAGTTCTGGGAGTTTTCCCAACCATATTGGAAATGTGTCCTCTATTTGATTGTGACTGAGGTCCAGAACTTCCAGATATTTACATTTGACAAGCGACTGGGGTAATATTCCTTCAAACTGATTTCGACTCAAGTCAAGAGTCATCAAGCCACTTCTCGAAGAAAAAAATTGAGGAATTGTGCCCTCGAGGTGATTCATTCACAAGTTCAAAATTGATAGATGGGTGCTAAAATTTGTTAAGCACCAAGGCAAGCTACCTATTAAGCTGTTGTTGGACAAGTCAATGATCTCGAGTTGGGTGGCATTGCATATCAAGGAGGGGATCTTTCCGGTTATCTTATTACTCGCAATGGAATAAAAATTGTGATAGGAGATGGAAGTGGAATTGGCCCTCCAAACTTATTGTTGGACAAATCTATAAAAGCTAATGAGGTGTTTAAGAAAAACTCTGTGGGCCACCACCTAGTGAAATTGTTGTTGGAGATAACTAAAGTTTCAAGAGCAAGGAAGGACAGTCCAAAAGTAGTGAGGTTGATCCTACCATGAAATTTGTTTGATTGTAAATTAAGGTAAATCAATTTTGGTGCTTCCAGCCAATGTGGGAAGATATCATCAAACTTATTGTCACCAAGATCTAGTGTTGACAAGTTCACGCAATTGACTAGGGAGCGCGGTAATGGTCCTTGTAATTTATTTTGGCTCAAGTCTAGATACATGAGATTGGTTATATTACCAAAACATGATGGCATATTCCCAGAGAAATTATTATAAGACAAATCTAACACTTGGAGTGAACTAAATTGGCAAATCAAGGAGGGGATCTCACCAGTGAAACCACTGTTGAAGGCAAAAAGTTATAAGTAGAAGGTGAAAGAATGGAGAGTTGTCCATGGAATGAGTTGCTCGAAAGGTCAATCATTGACAATTTCTTCCAGTGTGAAAGTTGTATACCTCCCTCCAAATAGTTATTAGAAAGATCTAAGGTGTCCAATGTATCATGACTTATCCCCCAAAACCACATCGGGATCTCCCCACTAATCCTATTTGAAGAGAGGTCTAAGTATGTCAATCTTTTCAATGAATTCAAGACATAGGAAACTCAGTCAAGTTGCAAGAATACAACCTCAACTCTTCAAGCTTCGGGAATGTATACTCGAGTGTATTGTAGATTAGATTTAGTTCTTGAGAAACAAAAAGCTTTCGGAGATCTTTAAGCTTTGCAAATATTTCAAACTCTACCATCCCACTAAAGCTATTCTCGTTAATCCGTAAAACTTGGAGTTGGTTGAGATTCCCAATTGATGAGGGAATATGTTTTGTGAATTTGCAATAGCTAAGATCTAAAAATGTTAAATTCTTCATGTTACCAATTGAATCGGGTATTTCTCCTAAAAGTTTGTGTCTTGGATAGATAAAGACTCAAGGGGACTGGTCCAATTGAATTTGGGAAGAATCCCCGACAAATAATAATTTTCACTTATATCAAGAGTGGTGAGGCATGACAATCGAAAAACAGTAATTGGAAATATACCCCTTAAGGAACAAAACTCAATGCTTAGATATGTCAAAAAGAAGACAAAATCGCAAAGGACTTTGGTGAAACCGCGGACATGTCTACTTCATCAAGAACAAGCTTTCTCAATACGGTTAGATTATGGACAAACGATGTGAAGACCGAATTTTCTAACCTGAGTGGAATGGCCGAGTATGTGTCGACTATATAAGTGTCGGACAGATCAAGTGATACCAACTTGGAGAGGCGAGAGATTTCATTGGGAATGATACTCAAAAAGTATGAATTAGAGAGATTTAGATGAGTTAATGTTGCTAAAGCACTCAGATTAGGCAAAATTTGTGAGCCAACAAAGTTATTACCAGAAAGGTTGAGACTCTGAAGATGACGAAGGAGAAGAAGGGAGCTATTGGACCGGAGAGTACGATGAAGCCGGCTACAAGTAAGATCGAGACCGATGACATTGCCGATGACACCATCACAAGCAACACCGTCCCATGAGTAGCAATCCACGCTCTTGTTCCATGAGTTTGTCTTTGGATAAGATAGGACATGGTCATCCCAATCACAAGAGCGTGACGCCTCCTTATCAAGCACGAAGGAATTCTTAAAATGTAGCAAGGCATCGCGTTGGTCAAGAGGGCAAAGGGATGAAGCAAATCGAAGGGAGGAATGTAAGAAAAAGTTGAAACAGAGAAGGTGGAGGATATGATGCCTCTTCATTTTGCAATTTAGTATGCTAGTGAGTTTATTGGTGGTGGATGAGAGTGCTTTCACTTATATAGCCCTTATGTAGTGTGAAGTGATCATGCAAGTCTTCTCTTAAAGGTCAAAGTCAAAGTCTTCTTAAAGTGAAATGATCATAGAATCTCCATAGGAAAGAGTCTTGGTGGGGTCAGTTGAGTGTGGAAAATTATTAGTGCCATAGAATTTTCAATGGAAAGCTTCTCCTGGAAATTAATTTTTTTGTTACTTGCTGGGATTAATTTAAAATAAATGCTTCTCAATTATTATTATTATTATTTTTTTTTTGGTAACAAGCTTCTCAATTATTTTACTGCTACAATTATGAGAAAAGGGAAAGAAAAGATGCAGTTCGGTAGAAATCAAAGTCCTCATGGAACGGCATTACTAGGGTCACATATTTGGTATTCTTTTTTTTATTGTCTTGGCCAGGTTGGTTGGACGTAAAAAAACTAGCGCCACAAAATTTCCTACGAAAAGTCCTCTCGAAATGTCCTCTTGCGCGCAATATCATGCCACGTGTACAAACTCTATGTCACGGCACTAACAACTCTATTTGACAATTGAGGAATCCGACCTTCCTATATTCTTTAATTGTAATTTTTGTTGGTATTTGGAAATGAGCTAAAGAACCACAAAAACGTATTCTTTTTGTTTCATTTGCTAGTAGAGAGAATTAAGGTGATTGTAACATCGATTCGTCCATTAAAAACATAAATAAAAATTTGTAACTTGTCTATCGAAAATTAATAATTCTCAATGACAAAGCTCTTAAGCTATACATAGGATTATTAGGAAACTTTCATCATGACAAAACAATAAGTTTCAATCCTATCGAAATCTTTTCACTTCTTCAGGTGACTGGTTTCTTACATGAATTATGGTGCGTTTGATTAAGGTTTCTTAAAGGGCTTTTGTCCTTCAAAGTCTCTTAGGAAAATGCTGGGGTGTTTGGCAAGTCTTTCGAAGTAACATTTGCGGAATGCTAAAACTATGGTTAAATATTTTTTTCCAAAGTTATCCTCACAAAATCTTTAGTTTTTCAATTTTGCCCCTCATTGTTATTGTTCATCTTCTTTATGAGGGCGGCTTGCGAGGTTGCATGACCCACAAGATGGCCGCTTGAGGTTGAGCGACTTGCCCTTTCTCAAACAGTTTTGGCTTTTAGCATTTTCATTGTACCCAAAATCCATTTCTAAAGTCAAACCAAACTCACACTTAATATGCTCCTTATACTAGGTAGTTGGATTATTGTAAATTATTTTTAATATGTAACAAAAAGTCTCGGAGATGTCAGGGCACCAAATTCAACATTTACTTTCTGGTTAGGTAAACATAATATTCAACACATTTTCCCCATCAGTGATGGAAAAGATGTTGTCTTTGGATATGACACGACATGATCATTCTAATCACAAGAGTCTAATGCCATGATGCCATGCTATCAAGCACAAAAGAATTTTTTAGATGAAGCAAGACATCGTGTTGGTTAGGAAGGGGGATGGAAAGCAAAGGGGGAATGAAAGAACAAGTGGAAACAAAGGAGGAGAAGGAACCAATGCCTTTCCATTTTGCAATTTAGCATTTTCACTTATGACAAAGCCAATTTTGTATCGTGAAGTAATCAACATGGGTCTTCTCTATAAGGTCAAAGTCAAAGTCTTCTTAAAATGGCATTATAGGGACATAGAATTTCCAAGACAATGGTATCTTGTGTGTGAAAATTTTTAGTGCAATGGAGATTTTCCAATGAAAAATCTTCTTAAAGCATCTGGTGCACGCGATGTCTTTACACGTGTACTACAACCAATGTCACGGCACTCACAAATTTACTTCACAATTGATGAATTTGACCGTTTAAATTCTTTAATTACATTTTTTGTCTATGTTTGTAAATGAGCTAAAAATAATATGCTTTGTTGAGAAAGTATTATCTAATGATAGTACTCCATTTTACAAGTCAAATCTCATTTATTAGTAAAGAGACTTAGGAAGGTTTCTAATAAATAATTAATAATTCCTTCTAATGACAAAGCCAGTAAGGCCTTTATAGGATTACTAAGAAAAAATCTTCATTATAAGGAAATTATAACTTTCAAAACCCGTCAAAATCTTTTCATGTCTTCACATAATTAGCTACTTGCATGACCTAATATGCCAATTATATAATGTGTTCAAATTCTTTAAATTGTTTAAATGTGTATATGACAAGATCTTAGAGGGTGTTGGGACCTAATTGAACATTTATGTTTTGATTAGTAAACACAAAATTCAGCATATTTTCCTTATATGTGATGGAAAAGGTCCCGAAACAATGGATTGACTCAAAGAACAATTAGGCGAATGGGGCATATCTCGTAGATTAGGAATTTATGTAAATTGGTCTATCCCGTTATCTAAGTACATCTTTTATTTGTTTTGCTTTTTTTTTTTTTTTAGATGATAAAATGGGAAGAAGCTCAGACCCGAGAGCTCTCTTTGACAAAAATTTGCCGGGAAGTGGTTTGGTGCCGAATTTGCTATCAATCAAGATTTAGGGATTTTATAATATTCTCCGACCCTCGTTGACTTGGAAATAGATGTAATCCTCACTCATTTTAAAGGCTGGAGACATGATGATTGTCTTGCGAACTATGTTCGTATGGCTCACTACGACAAAAGATTCTTTTCATGTTGGACTCTTGCCCACTTCATTGAAAAAAATGAGCTTTGGTTAATCAAATTTAAAGTTGAAGACATTTGTTAGGAAAGCTATATAAATTTAATGACTTGATTAGACAATTTAGAGGTCCAAGGGCTTTGCATGACCCTTATAGGCAAGGCAAACCATTTCTATTGTTTTTTTTTGGATGATCGAGGTGCTTTACTTGACAAAACATCGAATTACATTACCTCAATTCCATCCTTTTCACTTTTCAAATCGCATAAATTTCTAATGAATTTACTTCACACGCATCAGAACGGGCTGAAAAAGTACCATTAGAATGTGTAAAATACCATCGGTCCCTCTAGTTTTGCCTTAAAAACAAACCTCCATCTACTTAAGAACCTTAAAAAGTAGAGGGAAGATATTAACCTTTTTAGTAAAAGCACCAATGATGACATTTTTTTTTTTTTTTTTTTTGCTTTATATGGGCCGGCTCCATCCTCAAACCTCATAGGGCTCCATCCAAAACGAATGCATAACCAATAAAGCCAAGCTTAACCGACCTGATATGAACCTATCTCAAGTCCAAATCGGTTTCATAAAAATATCATCGATTTCATTGGACAAGTGAAATATGTAATGTAAGCTAACTATCTTCACATATTCCTAATAAATTCAAGAGATCATGGATAATTGTGCAAAAGAAAATGTATTCCGTCGGAAAATAAAAGAAAAATAAATCAATTCCAATATGGGAAAAATAAGTGATCCAGTGCATTTCTGCCGCGACTCGGCTACTAGAGTGGTGGTTTTGCTTTGAGGGCCAGCTGTACCTCCGATTGGCCCAGCACCGCCCTCGCCTTCCTTATCCTCCCTCCATCATAGTCTCCGATCTGAAAAATCCGTTCATTTTTGTCTATTAAGCATTTTTAATCAATAATTTTTAAAATACTGACAAACTAGTGATGCGTATTATAAAAAAAAAAAAGTCCCTCTCTTAGATATTACAGTATTTTCACATCCAATTACTTAATAACATGCTAGTCCATTTAAAATTCAACGGCGAAAGTAAAAATGTCAAAAGTTAAAATATTGTTCTAACTTTAAAAAATTTTAGCAGATTATATATAAATCCATGTGTCAATAATCTGTATGTTGTGAAACTTCTATTGACATCAATGAATTGTACACCTTTGACTACAAATATAACCTCGCACATTGATGCGATTGACTGATCGTACATAAATGTCGTAGATTAATTTAATAAAACATAAAATTAAAGACGGTTCTATCCAAAATATCATTTTAAGAGACTTCGATTACAAATATAACTACCGTCTAGCTTTATCCATGACCGGGACTCTATAAGTAAGCTCTATGTTCGATCATTTTGCTTAGACGATGCTTTTAGAGCAAGAAATAATCATTTTACGTGATGTTGTTGACTTTAATAGGGGAAATATATTCAATACTCTAATTTCACGCTAAAAGAAGACAATGCAGTAACCATCGTCTTTGTGTGAGAAGTTCTCACAAGTATTAATTTCACCGGAGCTGATTTGTCCATTGAAGTTGGCAAGAGTCTAACGTGGAAGGCTTAGGCTTAACGATTGTATTGATTTTTTTTTTTTAAAGATCTTTTTCATGTCGGACTCTTGCCCACTTCGTTGAACCCAGGAGCTCCAAATAATCAAATTTAGAGTCAGAAAGATATAACTAGAAAGGGCATATAAATTAATGACCTGATTAGACAAATTGAAGGTCCAAGGGCTTTGCATGGCCCTTAAGGCAAGGCACACTATTTCTATTTTTTTTTTTTTTTGGGTAATCGAAGTGCAATACTTGACAATACATCAAATTACAAAATCTCAATTCCATTATTTTCACTTTTCAAATTGGATAAATTTCTAATGGGTTCCGACAAAAAAAAAAAATTCTAATGGATTTACTTTATACACACCAAAACGGGCTGAAAAATTGCCATCATAACATGTAAAATACCGTCAGTCTCTCTAGTTTTGCCCCCAAAAACAAAACCCTCCATCTACTTTTGAACCTTAAAAAAAAGTAGAGAGAAAATTTTGATTTTCGAGTAAAAGTACCAACTGGTGACATTCTCCTTTTGTTTTTTCCCATGCGATGCCGACTCCACCCTCAAACATCGGAGGTAGGGACCGAACTCCCTACATTTTATTTTTATTTTTGGGATCCCCGAGGGACACCATTTGACAAATTTACTCTTTACCCATTAAAACAGGCTAAAAAAGTGCTATTAGAACATGTAAAATACTATCGGTCCCTCTAGAATGCAGGTGAGTGTATTGGTGGGGAAGGGTGCTTTCACTTGTAAAGCACATCTGTATTGACAAGTGGTCGACACGAGTCTTCTGTAAAACGTCAAAGTCAAAGTCATCTTGAATGACATTAGTAGGATACAAAATTATTGTGGTGGGGTCACTTGGGTGTGGAAAATTCTTATTGCCATAAAAATTTCCATGAATTTCTTCGAACATATCATGTACGCTATGTCTTATCACATGTACAACACCCCTTTATTATGGCACTCACGACTATCTTTTACGATTGACGAATATGATGATCGTACATTCTTTAATTGCATTTTTGTTGGTATTTGTAAATGAGATAAAAAGATTACGCTTTGTCGATGCCTCACGACAAAATATTTACTTCATGACGATGCTCCATTTTGCAAGTCAAATCTCATTTGCCAGTAAAGAGACTTAGTGGCTATCAACAATTAGGAATTTCTTATGAAAGCTAGTAAGCTTTTTATAGGATTATTAGGAATCTTCATTACTGTTACAATATTTAAATATTAAATTATGTATTTGTCTAGCAATTTAAGCTTTTATAATAGTTGATAGTAATTTCATGAAACCAAAACATAGTACTAGAGTATGAACTTCTAGTTCAAATCTTTTCAAGCATTTACTTAATACTAGACAAAAAAAAAAAAGGATTAAGTGTGATGGGGAGTGTTAGAATATTTCAATATTCTCTCACCCACTTCATTGAACGGATGAGCTCCAATTAACCAAATTTAGAGTTGGAAAGATATAACTAGAAAAGCCAAATTAATTAATGACCTGATTAGTTAAATTAAAGGTCCGAGGGCTTTACACGGTCCTTAAAGGCAAGGCACACTATTTCAAATTTTTTTTTTTTGGATCATTGAGATGTGTTATCTAATAATACATCGAATATGATCTTGATTCTACTATTTTCACTTTTTCAAATTGTGTAAATTTCTGATGGGTTTACTTTACACGCATCAAAACGGGCTAAAAAGTGCCACTAAAATGTGTTAAATACAATCGGTCCCTCTAGTTTTGTCCGGAAGACAAAACCCTCCATCTACTCTTGAGCCTAAAAAAAGTAGAGAGAAGATATCTATTTTTGAGTAAAAGCACCCATGGTGACATTCTCCTTTTATTTTTTATTTTTTTGCCATGCGGACCGGCATCACCCTCAAACCTCAGAGGTAGGCACGGAACTCCTTACCTCCGTCCAAATTGAATGGCTAATCAATAAGGTCAAGCTTAATCGGCATGATATGAACTTATCTAATATTGAAATCCGTTTCATAAAAGCACCGTTGATTCCATTGGACAAGTGAAATATATAAAGTAAGCTAACCATGTTCACATATTCCAAATTAATTCGCAAGATCAAGTACAATTGCGCAAAAGATTATGGATTTCATCGGAAAATAAAAGATAAATAAATCAGTTCTAATATGGGGAAGAGAAGGGATGCAGTGCATTTCTACTGTGATTTGTCGCCTCAATTGGTGGCTTTGCTTTGAGGGCCAGCTGTCCCTCCGATTGGCCCACCCCCGCCCCCCCCTCCTTATCCACTCTCTATCATTGTCTCTTATCTGAAAAAAATCGGTTCGTTTTCGTTTTATTAAGCATTTATAATCAATCATTATTTAATTACTAATAAACTGGAGCAAGGCATTGCGTTAGTGAGGAGGGCAGTGGGGCGAGGCGAAGCGAAGAGAGGAATGTAAAAGAAACAGCGGAAACATAGGAGGCGAACAATATGATGCCACCCCATTTTGCTATTTTGCATGACTCTGGGTTCATTGGTGGTGGAGGGGAAGCCCTTCTTTATTGTGAAATGATTAACATAGATCTGGTGCTTCCACTCATAAAGCCCTTATTTACTGTAAAGTGATCAACATGGGTCTTCTTTAGAAGGTCCAAGTCAAAGTCTTCTTAAAATGACATTATTGGGACATTGTGAAGTGATCAACACGGGTCTTCTTTGGAACGTCCAAGTCAAAGTCTTCTTAAAATGACAACGCGGGTCTTCTTTAGAAGGTCCAAGTCAAAGTCTTCTTAAAATGACAACATGGGTCTTCTTTCGAAGGTCCAAGTCAAAGTCTTCTTAAAATGACATTTTTGGGACACTGTGAAGTGAAGTGATCAACACGAGTCTTCTTTAGAAGGTCCAAGTCAAAGTCTTCTTAAAATGACATTATTGGGACACTGTGAAGTGATCAACACGGGTCTTCTTTAGAAGGTCCAAGTCAAAGTCTTCTTAAAATGACATTTTTGGGACACTATGAAAGTGAAAATGACAACACGCGTCTTCTTTAGAAGGTCCAAGTCAAAGTCTTCTTAAAATGACATTTTTGGGACACTGTGAAGTGAAGTGATCAACACGGGTCTTCTTTAGAAGGTCCAAGTCAAAGTCTTCTTAAAATGACATTATTGGGACACATAATTTCCATGGTAGAGTCACTTGGATGTAAAAATCTTTAAACCCATTTGTTTTATGGAAATTATTTCCTTGCAAATGATTTATTTATGTTGTTTACAATAATAAATGAATGAAAAATATTTACATTGTTTGCAAATTTTTTTTGACATGAATTGTTGTTAATATTATTGACTGATTATTTCAAATTATATAGAAGATCATTTTTGGTAAAATTGTTAAGTCTTTAAGTGTAGCAATCTGTTGCTTCACCTTTACTATTTCTTCCATCGAGTGCCACACAAATTTTAATGGAATAATCTTCTTGAAACGTCTTGCTGTGCTAACAACTCTATTTGACAATTGGCAAATTTATTGTCCTAAAAATTCTTTAATTGCATTTTCCATTAGTATTTGTAAATGAGCTAAAAAGAATACTCTTCGTCAATGCCTCACACAAAGTACTTACTTGGTACTCCATTTTGCAAGTCAAATTTCATTTGCCAGTAAAGAGACTTAGTGAGCTATCAACAATTAGGAATTTCTTATGACAAAGCTAGTAAGCTTTTTATAGGATTACAAGGAATCTTCATTATGATAAAAATAATAACTTTTAAACTTATCGAAATCTTTTCACTTGTTTGCATGATTAGTTCGCTACATGATCTGATATGCTCGTTATGCTAGGTGCTTGGATCACTATAAATTATTTTTAACTTGACAAGATCTTAAGAGGTGTTGGGGCGCTAAATTGAACATTTATGTTTTGATTGTGTAAACACAAAATTCAGCATATTTTCCGCACCTGTGATGGAAAAGGAGGCGAAACAATGGATTGACTCAAAGATAATTAAGCTAATGGGGGGTATTCCGCAGATGGGGAATGTTTGTAAATTGGGCTATCTCGTTATTGAAGTACATCTTTTATTTGTTTTGTTTCATTTTTTTCTAATGATAAAATGGGAAGAAGCTTGGATGTGAAAGCTCTCTTTGATAAAGATTTTGCAAGGGAAGTTGTTTGATGCCGATTTTGTAGTCAATCATGATTTAGGGAGTTTACGATATTCTGTGGCCCTTTTTGAGTTGGTATTAGTCGTGATCGTGATTTGCACGTGAACTATGCTCGTCTAGCTTTATCCATGACGGGGACTCCATAATTAAGCTTTTAGACCAAGAAATCATCCTTCTACGTGATGCTGTTAACTTTAATAGGGGAAATACACTAAGTTCTCACAAGTACTAATTTCACCAGAGCTGATATGTCCATTGAAGCGGGGAAGAGTGATGTGGAAAACTTGGGCACGACGATCGTAGTGAAAAATTTCGTTGGTCATGGTCTACTTGTAGTCTTTGATCAATTAATGGTTCACAACGGCAAAAGTTCTTTTTTGTGTCTGGCCCTTGCCCACTCCATTGAACACATGAGCTCCGGTAAAATTAAATTTAGAGCCGAAAAAATTTAATTAGGAAAGCTATATAAATTTAATGACACAATTAAACAAATTAAAGGTCTAAGGACTTTGTGTAACATCCTTGATTTTGATCTTGTAAGGATTGGCCATAAGGTCTTAAAATGATCAATCATGTGCCATTGGCCATGGATCGATCGGCTCGATCCGTAAAGAATCACGGATCGGTCATGGACCGACCGGTCATGAACTAGTCGAGGTGTCGGCCGTGAATTTCTACCAACCATACCAATGGGATGGGATCATCAGCTCATAAGATAACTTTTGGATCATGAGAATTGGCCACATGATGATTTTGTATCGGCGGATGGTCACGATTGGTCATAATGCCTGGCCGCGGTGATTCCGCCTAGCTATGCACCGATACATAGACGATCCAACTCGATCAAATGCAATTTTCTTCCGATAAAAAATGCATCATTCCCTATTTAATTTTTAGTGATTAGAAAGGAATATTGAATTGGTGATGTCCGATCGTGGATCGGTAATGCACCAACCACAAACCATACTAATGGATCGGGTACCGACTAAAATGAGCTTAGGGATAGATCTGGCTATTTCGCCACTAATTCTAAGGTCCATTAGTACCTTGGCTTAGTGCTAGGCCATGGGTAGCCTTACGATTGGCCTTGAACCAACCGAAGGACCAAAGACCGAAAATAAAGGAAATCGGTCGCAACAAGTTCAACGAGAGGCCAGGGACTGACCCGAGGGCCAATCCTGGACCTAGATCGACGTAGCCGTGCTGAACAAGGGGCTAGCCAACGTGCCAACCAATGCCAACCCCTGGGTTGACCGACCCTCCAAGGGGACGGTTTGGGCAAATATGGGGCGTGATGGCCGAACCTCATGTGTACGTTATTCGGTTTTTTGAATGTGTATTTAATGATCCCTTTCTCGGCCTTAGAACCAACTTAGTCAATGGAATTCTCTAGATCACCTTCTTGATGAAGAAAATGACAAAATAGAAAAAACTCTAGAACACCTTCATTAATGAAGGGGGTGATGTGTCTTTTGACTTTTTAAAAGTAATGATGGAGTTGTAGATATTCTAGATGGGCAAGAAAATGGTGGCGTACACATGGACCAATCGGAGAACGAAACCCAAACCCCTCAATGAATGCCTTATGAATCTAGATGTCGAGTTGTCAACCTAGATGCCATCATCATTAAACTTCATTAAATGCTCATTAAATGCGGGATGTAGGTAGACTAATAAGAATAGAACTTGGTGGAATATTCTAGAAGATCAAAACTTAGAAAGCAAGTTCTTGAATTTAGGCATATGTTAAATATTCAAACCCCATGATTAACTACGTATAGGCATTTAATGAGAATGGTGAGTCATCGGCTTTGGTGTCCATTAAAGATATGGTCATCATTACCATAAGATTTTCCTTAGATAAAAAGTAGGCCAAGTCATGATGGCATTGTATAAATGGTCCAATAGGAATGAAATAAGTAAGACTCCAATCATTACGTTAGGCCATTAGGTGTACCACCTTTTAAGATAGGCATGACACCTTGCAACTTAGGCTTGCCTTGCCACCTAAGTATTCTAGGTGGGCCACTTGGAGAATTTGGAATGGACCGCTTGGCTCAATAATGATGACATTGAGTAGTATAAATAGGAGGAGCCCTTCCTCATTTTCCTCACCTTGTCATCCATTTCCTCCTCCCCTTCTCTTTTCTCTTGGCCTTGTATCTTCAACCCATGAAGCTATCTAGGTTGGTTCTCAAGTTTGCCGAGGTAAGTAAGGTTCCTTTTTCTCCCATTGGAAGGTAGATTTTGTTGTTGAGGCTAGGTAAGTGTGGCGCCCCCCGACGGCCCCCAATCCGTTAGGGTTGCCACACCTCTTTCCTTATCCTAGGTGTCCTTTATTCTGATAACAATGGATTTCGGCAAATCCGCAAGTTTTGGGGTGTATTACATTTTTCATTGGTCCATGCGCAATATCATCGCGGAAGCGGATCCATCTACCCTTCCTTAGACTTTGAAATGATGCCCACTAGATATACATATCAACAAGGCACTTTTTATTTACATATATTTGACAGATGTCGCTTGTCGGTACATCAAAAGCCAACGTTTTCTATATTGGCTATATCCAAAAAAAGACTAACTGTTATGTTAGTCATTTACAATGTCATCTGTCTTCAAGTGCCGGCATCCTGAAAATTTTGCTGCTATCCTCTCGTCCCCCTCTACTCTACTCCACTTGATTTTCCATTATCATCCTCTAGCGGTGGTGGCAGTAGCCCCATGGTGTGTCCATCCCTCCTGACATTTAGGACCACAAATTCTTGGTACACGGGACCCGAGGGAAGGCCAACATCGATCGTTAGAATCACTTGCACTCGGATGAAAGTCAGTCCTAGAATATCCGAATCGAGATGCTCCAATTGTTCCCACCACAAATTGACGGGAATGTCATAGAAGGTATCGGGAATGGGGGCAGCAGCGGCATCTTTCTTACTCTGAAATATGTTAGGCCCACGAGGTGTGAGTACGACTACTCAGCAGTTAAAATTCTACTAAACTATATTATGGAGCCTATTGCTACCCGATTCTACGCAACCCAAATAAGCACATATAGTAATGGTAATAAACATGCATCAATTTGGAAGGTTTCAATAATGGAACGGCATATCAAAACAATGGGAATTTAGAAATTCATTTTATCTCGATCCACTAACACCATCTTCCGGAGGACTAGTGTTTGTGTCCCTCTAGGCATATCGCACCCTACCTAGCATCACGAAGGCCTTTGGTTCCATATTTCAGTCACCGGGCATCCGGAGCGTGTTACGTTATACCTCTAGGCATCTTGCACCCCACCTAATATCATGAGGAACCTCCAGGGCTCACCATGTTAATGATGTCCCCAGCCCTCCAAAATGTGTTTTGTGACACTTCCAGGCATCCCGACACCTGGGAACCTCCAGGGCTCACCAATCCCTAGACTTCCAGAGGCATCACCACTATGATCCTCTAGGCAACTTGACGCTTAGGGCATCATTGTCCCAGAGTCCGACAACATCAATAACACATCAACCATGGTGTAGCAGCCTCAAGATTTAAAATCAATGTACTCTAACATCAATAATACAATAGCTGCTTTGATTTCTAAATCTCAAACTCGAAATTTGAGCTAAAAGCCTTTCATGTGGGTGACGCACAAGAAACAAATTGCTTTCCAAAATTCTCGAATCATGAGGCAAACTTTAAAGTAAACAAATCCTTGAAATATGTTCAGCTCACATCATTGAAAATAATTTATAAAATCAGGAGTTTTGTACCAAATCCATCAATATTTAATTTTCACGGTTTAACCGCAAAGAAGTTGGGGCCTAGACCCAATTATTTTCACTGGGGACCCGTAGGTAGTTGGTTTGTCAATGCTTCCCCCTTGCCTTTGGCTTGTTTGGTAGCCAGCTGTCCATGCCATGCTTCTCTTTTGACTCTGGGTTGTAGTGTGTGTGCCGCGCTTAGCGGCTTTTACATCTCGTCACCCTTCCACTCCTTTTGTTTCTTACATTTGGAGTGTAAGTTTCTGGTGACGTGATCTTTGTACATTTGGCCCTTCCTCAATATATTTATTACCTTTTACCAAAAAAAAAAACTTAGTATATATATTCCCGTAAACAGCTCGTAAATATACATGTATAAAACTTCAAGTAATTTCAGCAATATCAAGTCAGCAAATTTGCAGTTCATAATCCCAAAAATCTGGTCCAAAGGTTTTGAAATCGTTTATAAAATCACACCTTATAAATTTACCGCCACCCATGGCAATGCATGTGCGAGTCCCATAGACGTTCCTTGAAATAGTGAAATCGACACATTGGCAAACCAGCAAATTCCAGTACAATTCTCCGAAATTTAAAATATAGTTAACGAGAAAACTTTCAGGCTTTGCAACCATGAAAGGTCGACACATACCTAGGTGTCAAAATTGCCCTTAACTAAAACAATACTTCATACCCTCAACTACATAACCCGAAGTCCATTCACGATTCTGAATTCACCATTTGGAGAAATAATCCCGAGTAGTGCTAATCTATGGACGCATTTCATCAGGCAGCGACTGGATTACACGATATAGGTTAGTAGATATCAACTTGCCATCGATTTGGCGATGTCAACGATGAGAGAAACCTTGAGCTACTGGCTGCGGTACGGTCAAGATGAACCAGACGGCGACGAGAAGGCTGGTGGCGTCAGGGCTGGCTGTGGTCGGCTGTGGGTGACCCGACAACGATGAGGAAGGCTCGGGGCGCGCAAGGAGGCCGATGATGTGGCGGTCAGCGGCAGCAAGGCAAGCGCTCGAGGGGCAAAGCCGGCGGTGGTGGAGAGAAGGTTATTCTTTCTCTCTCTCTACTTGCCCTTCTTCGTGAAGTCAGCCTCGGCTTTTGTTGTTGACTTTTGTTGTCAACAAGAAAAAGCCCTCGGTGGCCGCTCGAGGAAGGACTGGCTGCGAGAAGGAGCCAGCTGGAAGAACGTGGCCTTCACCGGCTTCATTGGCTGCCACCTCTCCTACACGTCGATGGGTGGGGAGGCTTCGTTTGGTTGACCACTCAAGTCAACCAAATGAAGTCATGTCGGCAGCGACGGAAGGGCAACGCCGGGCGTGCGTGTCCTTATTTCTGCATGGGAGAAGGTCGGTTCTTGAGGGCTGCATGGGATAATAATACCCCTTCCTTCGTCGATCGGCATGAAAGAGAAACAGAGGACGCGGGTACATGGTCATTCAATGCGGCTGCGGCAGTCGGCAATCCTTGGCTGAGGTGAGTTAAGAATCGACGCGAAGTGTTTAGGGGAGTCTCCGACATTTGTTGTCATCAATCTTCATGTACGCATGGGGTCGAAAATGTATTGTACGAAGGATTCGTTTAGTAGGGTACCATTTGCCAGTGGATGTTGGTCCCATTGGTAACGTTGCGTAAGGAAAGTTTCGATGAGACATTAGGTTTCACAGTGAGCGGATCATTATAAAATGCGACGTTTTGGTCTGGCAATGATCATAACGAAACGGCAGCCGCAAGTGGCGCCAACAACGCAGTCCGACGACAATTTCATCGATCCATCACGGACCGTCACATATTCGAAGTCCAGCGAAAATCCGGATATCACAATTCTTACCTCCTTAAAAAATTTCGTCCTCGAAATTGTACACCACTTATGTCTCATTGAAAAGGTGGGGGTACCTTTGCCTCATTTCCTTTTCACTTTCCCATGTAGCTTCTTCCATGTCGTGGTGTCGCTACAAAACTTTGACTAGTGGAATTTTCTTTGTTCGAAGGGTTTGCTCCTTCTGATCCAATATCCGGATCAGCTTTTCTAGGTACCTCACTTTCTCATCCACTTTGATGGCTTCATGATCGAGTATATGACCAGGATTAGGCTGATACTTGCTTAGCATTGACACATGAAAAACATCATGTAAATTTGCCAGCTTAAGAGGCAATGCCAGCCTATAAGCTACATCCCCTATCCTCTCAAGGATCTCAAAGGGTCCAACAAATCTGGGGCTCAACTTTCCCTTCATCTCGAATCGTGATATCGCTTTCATCGAGGATACTTTTAGAAATACATGATCTCCCACGTTAAACTCCAAGGGTCTTCTGCGTTGTTTTGAGCCTTTTCTTGAGAATCTCTACTGTGTCCATCGTAGTTTGTATCAATTTAGGTCTTGTCAGTTTTCTTTCTCCTACTTCATTCCGGCAGATAGGAATCCTACATGTCCTCCCTTATAATGCTTCATAGGGAGTCATACCTATACTTTGTTGAAAGCTATTGTTATACACAAACTCCACTAGGTGTAATATTTCATCCCAGTTTCCTTTAAAGTCAATCACGCAGGCTCTCAACATATCCTCTAGTATCTGAATCACCCTTTCTGTTTGTCCGTCCGTTTGTGGATGAAAGGCAGTACTGAACTGGAGCTTGGTCCCTAAGGCAGTTTGAAGACTTTGCCAAAAATTTGAAGTAAACCTTGAATCTCGATCGGACATAATGGTTACAGGAACACCATGTAAGCGCACTACTTGGCTTACATATATTTTAGCATATTTATCCATCGGATAATCTACGCGGACTGCTAGGAAATGGGCAAATTAGTCAGGCAATCTACTATCACCCAAATAGAGTCGTGACCACTCGATGTCCTTGGTAATCCCTGCACGAAATCCATCGTCACGTGCACCCATTTCCACTCTGGTATGTCCAATGGTCTCAACAGTCCTACGAGCTTGCGGTGTTCCGCTTTCACTTGTTGGCAAGTCAAATACTGAGAGACGTGCTTAGCTATATCCGCTTTCATGCCATTCCACCAATACTGTTGGCATAAATTCCAATATATCTTTGTACTCCCAGGGTGAATACTATAGTTACTTCTATGTGCTTCCGACAAGATTTCCCTTCTTATTTCCTCATTGTCGGGAACACATAGTCATCCCTGGTATCTTACTATTCCATCTTCAAAGACTTGGAACTCTGGTCTTTTTCCTAAAGACACTTTGTTTCGAAATTTCACGATTTCCGGGTCGGATTCTTGCAGAGTTCTAATTTTCTGGATAACTTTTGATTCAATTCTTAATGCGGTAAGCATACCGGTGAGATGGTCTATCTCCAATTTAAATTCTAAATTCACTATTGTCTCCAACAGATTCCATTCTGTTACTCTTACACAGGCCATGTCTATAGCCAACTTACAATTGAGAGCATCTGCTACCTTATTTGCCTCTCATGGATGGTACCGTATTTCACAATCATAATCCTTTAATAGCTCAATCCATCTTCTCTGTCTCATATTTAGTTCCTTTTTTGAAAATAAATATTTTAAACTCTTATGATCTGTATAGATTTCAAATTTCTCTCCATACAGATAATGCCTCCATATTTTCAATGCAAAGATTATGGCTGCCGATTCTAAATCATGAGTTGGGTAGTTCAATTCATGGGGTTTCAACTGTCTCGATGCATAGGCTATGACCTTGCCGTGTTGCACATAGCCTATGCATCATAATGCATCCCAGTCCTTTGTGAGACGCATCACTATACACCATGAATCCACCAGATCTAGACGGAATAGTTAGGATTGGAGCCGTAGTCAGTCTCCTTTTGAGTTCCTGGAAGCTCCTTTCACACTCTCCATTCCATTCGAATTTTATGTTTTTCCGAGTCAATTTTGTCAATGGACTTGCAAGTTGTGAGAAATCCTTTAATAAATCTTCTATAATAACCTGCTAGTCCTAAGAAACTCTGTATCTTAGTCGACGTTGTTGGTCTCAACCAATTTACTACCATCTCGACTTTTGCTGGGTCTACCGAAATTCCTTTTCCTGACACCACGTGTCCTAGGAATATTATTCGATCTTGCCAAAATTCACACTTACTGAATTTGGCATATAATTTATGGTTCCTAAGGGTTTACAACACTAAGATGTTGTGCATGTTCTTCAAGTCCTTTGGAGTATATTAGAATATCATCAATGGAGACAATCACAATTTGATCCAAGTAGGGCTTGAATATCCTATTCATTAGATCCATGAATGCAGCTGGGGCATTAGTCAGTCCAAATGGCATTACTAGGAACTCGTAGTGTCCATAGCGAGTCATAAAAGCAGTCTTAGGAATGTCTTCCTTCTTAATCCTTAACTGATGATATCCTGATCTCATGTCAATTTTATAAAAGACCGAACTTCCTTGCAATTGGTCAAATAGGTCATCAATTCTAGGTAATGGGTACTTATTCTTAATGGTCATCTGATCCAGTTGTCTGTAGTCGATGCACAAGCGCATCAATTTGTCTTTCTTTTTCACAAATAGTACCGGTGCACCCCAAGGAGATGCACTTGGCCTAATAAATCATTTATCAAGCAACTCTTGTAGTTGTACCTTCAATTCTTTTAGCTCCATTAAGGCCATCCTATATGGGGCTTTCGATATCGGTTTTGTTCCATGCATTAGTTCGATCTCGAACTCGAATTCTCATTCTGGCGGTAACCCAAGCAGTTCCTCAGGAAATACATCTTGAATTCCCGAACCACTCGAATTTCATCGAGTTTATTCTCCTCCTTCATATAGTCTTTTACTACTGCTAGGTATCCTTGACATCCTTCGTCAAGAAGTGCATGGGCTTCCACTACCGAAATGAGAGCTATGGAGGGGTTTATTTGACCTCCGAAAAATTCAAAACTAGACCGGTTAGGTGAATTAAATTGGATTACCTTTCTATAACAATCCATCTTAGCCCGTTGCTCATGAAGCCAATCCATTCCTATGATGACGTCAAAGTCATACATAACCATTACAACTAGGTCTATTTCCATATCTTGTCCTCCTATGGTAATTATTGATAAGCATCATTGCCTGTGCCATGAATTTCTAGCACATAACATAATCGGAAACTAAATAAGTTGTAATTGAATTGAAGGTGAGAAACCAAAATAATTTTTCATCATTCCAAAATTTGGATGTGAGAGTCACTTGTCTCTACATTGCATTGAATAGCAATAACTTCCATAAGAGTGTATAAAAAATATGATCGCGTTCTTCAAAATAGCAATAACTTTCAAGAGAGTTAACCATCATCATCTCCTTAGATAAGGATCGAAGTTTGTTCCATCATACATAAATATCCACTGGGATTCGCCCCAGTGGCCACCCTTCCAACATGGAAGGGGGAGGTGAGGTTCAAATCCTCACTTTCTTAGGGGGATGGGGTGGGGACGCGTAAGTTTCGGGAGTGGGTTTTGACTCCCACGCCCGCAAGAGGCAAGGCAAAAGTCGAGAGTGAGTGTAGAGTAGGAATAGCGTAGAACTGACAAAATAAAAAAAGAACTATCATAAAATAAATGCGGTGTCATTGCAATTTTTTGGATTTCTAGGGGTGATCTTGTAATATATACATAATTGGAGATTGTTAAACCTGTTCTTTATTTAATGAAGCGAACTCTCTGAAAGACTGATCGGAATTACATGTTACAAAAAGAGGCTCTTTAAGTCATATCAATTCATCAAATTATTGGTGGGAGGATTAATGGTGTCCCTTGCAGGTAATACATGTTGCAAAATCGGATTCTCAACCACCAAACAACGATCTGCCCCTTGACATCCAGAGATTGAGGTGCCGTGCAATGTATAACGCACTTCGTTTCTCTCCCCCAATTGAAATCCTGGCAAAGGTGGGTATTGATGTGTAACGCACTTCGTTTCGCTTTTTTGTTCTTTTGGAAGTTTTGATCTTCATGGATACCGATAAGTCTAATGTGTCATAGAAAATGATTAATAATTCGGGACGAAACTACATTAGAAAGCAGCATATGAGATCAACGAACAGTTATTTTGATCAGGTCAATAACGGGGCTGAATAAGCAGCCCTAGATAAATATGAGCTGTAGATCCTGTTTTATTCTTATGTTAGATTAATGCATTTAAGAGGTCTCCTACGGGGCTTCCTGTTAAAATAGGTACTAAGCATGCATGACGGTGAAACCACAGAAGCTGATGGAGCGGCTAAGGGGTCGTGATGGACGATATGTTGCTCTTCATCTTAGATATGAGAAAAACATGCTGTCTTTTACGGGCTGTACTTACGGCCTGACTGAAGCAGAATCAAAAGGGCTGACGATAATGAGGAAAGATTTTCACAAGCTCTCAAATACTTGTCTCTCTAGTGCAGTTACATACACGTGAGATGTCAATAGGGCGAATGCCTGTGTTTCTAATGGCTTTCCACCTCATCCAATTCAATGAGCGATTTGTTCCTAGCTTTGCATTTTAATATCCTTATATGCTTCAATTTGTTTGTACAGGGAGAACACTATTCATTGGAAGGTAAACAAGATTAATTCCACAGAACAGAGAATAGGAGGGAATTGCCCTTTGACCGCAAAAGAGGTGGAGATTTTCCTCCGAGCTCTTGGTTGTCCTCCCGCAACATTAATCTATATTGCTGCTGGAGAAATTTATGGTGGTAATGCTCGCTTGTCCATGCTCTCATGGCGCTTCCCTAATCTTGTTTTTAAGGTTTGTAATGATTATGCTACCTTTTCATATTCATAAATTAATCACTAGTGAACTTCAATCTGACAGGAAAAAGAAAAAGAAAAATCGTGAATTTATAACAATCTGTTTATCACATACAAAAGTGAACCGGTTCTGGTTCTATTTCAGGAAACTCTTGGCACGAAGGAGGAATTGGAAGGGTTGTCTCTTATCTCACGCCCTGCTAGCCCCCTTTTCTTTCTTTTGTTCTTTTTAAAAAATTCAAATTTTACTTATTTTCTTTTTGATTTCTTTTTTCTCTTTTTCTTTCTTTCTTCCTTTTTTTTTCTCCTTTCCGGGCCGATTGCTGGCCATAGGCAAGCACAACCCTCTAGCGAGGCTCGAGAACATCAAGCTTTAGCTAGCCACTCGTCAAATTAGCAAGGCTTGAGGCTCGAGCCCTTTCAAGGTAGGTTAGCTTGAGCATGCCTTTGGCTGGTGATCGACCAAAGAATGAGAAGGAGAAAATGAAAAAATAATAAAGTAAAAGTAAAAGAAAAGTGTAGAAAAAAAAATAAAAATAATTAAAATTTTGATTTAAAAAAAGAAATTAAAAGAAATCGAGTGCATAAAAAAAATCAAATCGAATTTTTTATACCAAGTGGCGGAAATTTTTTTTTGTTTATTTTCATCTTTTAGATAAATATCGAAAATATTGTCATTTTTTGAGGAAAATGATTTCCTAGAGAATATTTTCCAAAAAAGCTACATTTTTCATGAAACAAAGAGTATACTCAATTTCCTCTTTTTTAATCATGGATGAGCTAAGCCAATAGGACAAAGAGTTCCATGTCATGAACTTTGTACTGCGCCCTTAATTTACACGCGTGGTAAAAGGCCATGCAGGAGAATGAATAAATAAAATATGAAAAGAAGAAGAAGAAACTAACAAGAAATGAAAGGGATCGAACCTTTTGCTTGGTCTTTCAACTAATTAATTGAACTTTTCATAAATGTATGGAGTATTATCGAGAGGAGAGATAGTATGAAATGAAAAAAAAAAATAAAAAAGAATAGAAAAGACGATGTAATTTGGATATTTTACGTATAGATATTTTTTATACTTTTTTTAGGAATTTTTTTTTCATTATAAAATAAAGGAATATAATTCCAAATAGGTAGATGGATAAAGATGTATTGCCATTTTTACTGTTAATGAATATGTATATCGATAGAAAATATTAGTTAATTGAAAGCTGTGAGAAATTAGCACCGATTAATATTATTGAGTTAATGGGACACATTTGTTGATGTCGGGTATTCTTCACCTAAGAAGCATCGACTCTCTTTGAGAGTCTTTATGTCGTGTCCGACATGCGGTCAATAAGTATCAGAAAATTTAACACGTGGTCAATTCTCCCCAACATGCTCGACACGCTCCGATTATTTCAAACCTGCCAAATCAAAAATAGAAAATGAAAGGAACAACTCAAGGAAGGGGTTGCAGGACAATAGTGATGGGCTTCAAAATCATAATTCATAGCTCTAGGATCATGTCCCATTTCAATTCCAGCAGCAAGCAAAGCCAAAAAAACTTGAGCTTTAGGAAGGAACCAAACGTTGAAGAAAAACCCTAATGGCCCATTGGGGTGTTAGACCTCGAAGGAAGCAAGGAGCATGAAGGGAATCCAATGCAAGAAAATGGGGCTTAAAGAATCGAGGCCAGTCAAAGGACAAGAAGTAGAGAATTGCCCATTGAGGAGGAGCAGCAGCAACGACGACAGATCATTACCTTGACCCTAAACCAGGAGAAGAGGAGATCAGAACCAGAACCCGAGTGGGGGTGAGAGGAAAAGGGGCTCAAAATGTCCCATCAATAAAGTGAGGGCTTTTCAGTCCTTCCCCATCACCCTTTCCATTCTTCCTTCCCCCCTCACCTCCCCTTTTTTCAATAAAGAAGCCCCACTCCCTAAGGGGCCCCTCTGTGATAAGAAAGGAAAAGAGAGAATCTTAATTTTATGACAAGTCTAGTCCGATGGCTGTTCTCCACTAGCCACAAGGATATAGGGTCTCTATATTTCATCTTCGGTGCCATTGCTAGACGATCCAAAGGAGGAAGAAGATGGAAGATGAAAAGATGAAGAAGGTAGTGGGCAGAGAGATTAGGGCAAAGGGGGGTGGAGGCCCCATTGGATGGATGCAATGCACACACGTGGAGATGGTTGGATCGAGATTTGAGATGATATTAAGGGTGAGGGTCAAATTTGGGGAGAGAGAGGGGGGAGAGAAACTGAGGGGAAGGGAGATATAAAAAAGTCATTGTTGGAGTGAAAATCAATCAATGTAGTTTAATCATTATTTCATTCATCATACCCCTCTTGTCCACACAAAGAGATAGAGATTGTAAGGAAGCCAACCTTCATTTGTAAGGTGCGCACTGTGCCTCCTCCCTCCTTTTTTATTTCCCTAATAATAAAAATTATTAAAATGAAAAATATTTGAATTTGTCAAATTAAGATAATGAATGATATTAATAAATAATAAATTAATATTTTTAGTGTAAACTCTTTTAACTTCTTTTATTATTATTTATTCATTTGAATTTAAATTAAATACATTTAATCGAAATAATCATAAAATGATAATTTATTATGTATATATAAAAATATATTTTTAATATATAATGTGTTTTAACGTGTCGAAATTCTCTTTATTAAAAAATGACATGCCGTCGTATGTCGCGTGTTACGTGTCGCGTGTCTGTGTTGATGCTATTTAATTCTTCACAAATCCAATTGGTCAATCCTTTGAAAGCGCGAGGTCCAATCGCAATCCTTTCTTACACCTCTTTGCACTCATAATCGGAGTTTGATCTTTCACATCAAACCAACCCCAAACTCTAACTAACATCTTTAAAAAGTTGGAGTATGCTTCTCGCCTCTCTTTTGATCAGGAAATTTTAAGGTGCTCATGGTATGGATTAGCATTTCAAAGCAAAATTTCAAGAGATCAGAGATGTTGAAATTTGATATGTAATCTAATTGCTGAATGAGCAAGTTGAGTTGGGTTGATTGCCTTACCATGGCATCCAAATCTATTACCCTTTACTTAGGATATTCCAACTAATTAGGGATGATTGTTTTCCAGTCTCACCTCGAAACTATGAATTAGATTGGAGAAATCGGTTCCTAAATTTCAAAATTGGGGCTTGAATCAAAGGTCCTTAGAACCCAATCGGATTGGACAATTCAGTGAAATCAATTGTGTTCAAAGAAAGACGGGAGGAGTGCACGTGGCATTTAAAAAATAATTAAAAAAATTGGTTTAAGCGGTCTTTTCCCTTGGAACTAAACCGCTTGGATATTGATCCCACTTTTAGCTTAAGAATTGGACCAGTTCTGATAATTTCCCGCTGCACCATGTCACGAAGTGTCACGCAGCGTGACATCCAATGAATGAACGTACAAACTCGCATCTAACATCTGAATAGAATCGGATAGAGAAACATTAGTGAAAACTAGAAACCGCAACACCGCCGTGGATTGCCACTGACTTCCTATCCCCCTGACTTCCTTTCCCCCCTCCCCCTCCCTCCCTCCCTCCCTAGGATACCTTAACAATTTCACATCCAATGAATGAACGTACAAACTCGCATCCAACATCTGAATAGAATCGGACAGAGAAACATTAGTGAAAACCAGAAACCGCGACACCGCCGTGGATTGCCACTGACTTCCTATCCCCCCCTCTCCCCTCCCTAGGATACCTTAACAGTTTCACATCATTTTTACTTGAAACCATTCAATAATCGACAGCTCATCCCCTCCTCTCTCCAGGATACCTTAACATTTTCACATCATTTTTACGAGAAAATATTAAGTAAGTCTGGTGCTCGTGGCAAATAAGAAGGCGGAAGAAAGGCGACACGTGTCTTCGCGGGGCCCACAATCCAGACCGATTGAGCAGGACGTGAGGCGCCATTTTGAAATTTTTTCGCTTTTGTAGCTGCAGCAAAAGGACGACAAACCCTCTACTTTCTTTGCGCCTCTCCTCTTCCTTCCTTCCGTAAATTTTCAGGTTCCCTCTATCTCCGGCGCTCGTGCTATATTTGAGCCGATGTCGCTAGCAAGGCTCCTGCTCCCCTCGACGTCCGCCGCAAGCTCGCTCGACCTCACCTCCATCTTCACCGTCGCTCTCGGCCTCTCCCTCGCTCCCACTCTCCCTCCTTCAATCTTCCCCTACTCAGCGCTGCCCCTCCGTAGATCGCGCTCACAGCCGTGCCGTTCGAGAACTCGAACCCCTCGACGTTGGTGTTCCGGAGGACGGCCTCCCCAACCGGCAACGCAGTCGAGGGAGCTGAGAAGGAGGCCGTGGTGAAGTAGCCGAGGTTACTTGACGTCGATGCGGCGAAGCCTGAGCTCGGTGCTCTTGACGCGGACGGTGAGGGCGAACCCGAGGAAGGCGGCGTGGAGGATGACGATCGGGGCGAGGGCGTAGACGAACAACTTGCTGCTGCTGCGCCTCTGGTTGCGGCGAGGTGGCGGCTTGGCGAAGTGGGCGAGCTCCACATCATCGCTTCGGAGGCGGGGTCCAGAGGGCGCGATGGGCTGGTCGGATCTTCTTTAGGCATTGCGAAAGTCGAAGTTCAAGCGAATGCGAGAGAGCACGGGTCACTCACTGAGGGAATTGATGTGTTCCTGTGTGTCGTCCGAGGTTTTTGCCGGTCGGACGTGCGGGACCGTGTGAAAGCTGGGTCTGAGTGAGTCTGTGCTGTGCTGCTCTGTCGCTGTCGCTCTTTGAACCTCCGTCGGTGATGACCCGCGCAGGGCGTTCAAGGCGGCGTAGGAAGGTGCTAAAGCTCGAGGCAAGATTAACGGCAGCGGAGGGTGGAGGAAGAAGAGCAGATGGGTAGTCACTCACTCGAAATTTCAAGCGTCAGCTTGACAGAATGCAGGGCTTCAGAAACCAAAGCACATCGAGCGGCCTTGCGCCTCTTCCATCAACCATAGGAACAGTTTTTCCTTTGTCGGGAGTTTCCTCCTTTGCCACCGCCTCCTTGTTCAACTTCACCTCTTGAAGGATTTGTCTCTCCTAGCAACCAGAAAATTACAGTGTTAATGAATACCAACATAACGTGCACATATGGGGGAATCTGAATAGTAATCTGATTTAAAACTAGATATTAAATATCTGTGATATAAGTCAGTTTAGTTGAGAACTACCCATAAAATTGGAGGTTTAACGCATATGGCTGAGATATTCATAATAGGCCAATTACGTGGCTGACATTTCTAGTCCCAATTTTCACAACCAACTTCTTCAAGTTGACCTTTGTTCTGCTTAGCAAGCTCTTGAATTGCAGCTCACTGTGTCTTTGAAAAACATCAGTCCACAAAAAATGGGAAAAACAACAGAGAAGATCGCCCACAAGTTTTTAGACTGGCATTCTCTGTTTGTAGAGGCATGTCCCTACATAAACAATGATGTTTAGCGTCTTTGTTGTGCATCAAGCTGGATTTGGGCTTCCAGAAATTTCTGCATTCTCTCTTAGAAGATGCCGACTAGATTGAAATGGTTTGGAGCCAATCCAATACATTCTGGTAGTGAAAGCGAGGAAAAACATGTGGGTGCTTGATTAACATTTTCTATCTCGGATAGGTAAAGTTTGAGATTGGCCTAATCAAGTCACCCCTACTAAATTTTTATGTTCCAATCTAAATGAACTCAACCATGGGAAAGCAAAACAACTCTGGATTGCTAATTATATGTTTCCGAAAGCATGGTTACTTGTTTGAAGGACCACGGCATATTCTTTTAAGTCAACAGAAGGATGGATTAGTAGGTGTTTTATGTCATTTTCTCCAGGGGGCGTTCTAGGATGATACGTCCATGTTTTTGGCCCTGTGGGTTAAGTAATCTATGGAACAACCCACATAAGGCGCAATGCGAAAGAGATCAAGCCACACATGCAGTCGCAAATGTTGCAGAACTCAAAGACTCAGATCATTGCCTATTTATCTGCATCAATCTGGACAGCTCCTCTGGTGATAAAGATTGACCCTCGAGTGAAATTGACCGGAAATGATCTCCGGAGACAAACGATCCAATCTGCTCTCCCAGATATAGAATGAAAAAGAACGAGAAACAGCAAGAAAAAGATTTGGAGAGGAAGATAGACCAGATATAGTATTATATGCCTTTAAAAGCTCTCTATTCATGATTTCTTGAATCGTATGAACACGATGACAATCATCCCGCAAACAGAAAAAGAAAAGGAAAGCACCACCATCAAGAACAGTGACCCGTGCTCTCTCGCATTCGCTTGAACTTCGACTTTCGCAATGCCTAAAGAAGATCCGACCAGCCCATCGTGCCCTCTGGACCCCGCCTCCGGAGCGACGACGTGGAGCTCGCCCACTTCGCCAAGCCGCGCCTCGCCGCAACCAGAGGCACAGCAGCAGCAAGTTGTTCGTCTACGCCCTCGCCCCGATCGTCATCCTCCACGCCGCCTTCCTCGGGTTCGCCCTCATCGTCCGCGTCATGAGCGCCGAGCTCAGGCTTCGCCGCGTCAACATCAAGTCCCTCGACTACTTCACCGTGGCCTCCTTCTCAGCTCCCTCGACCGCGTTGCCGGTTGGGGAGGCCGTCCTCCGGAACACCAACGTCGGGGGGTTCGAGTTCTCGAACGGCACGGCTGTGAGCATGATCTACAGAGGGGCAACGCTGGGCAGGGGAAGATTGAAGGAGGGAGAGTGGGAGCGAGGGAGAGGCCGAGAGCGACGGTGAAGATGGAGGTGAGGTCGAGCGAGCTTGCGGCGGACGTCGACGGGAGTAGGAACCTTTCCAGCGACATCAGCTCAAATATAGCACAAGCACGAACGTCGGAGAGAGCGAGCGAGCCAGAGCGAGAGGGAACCTGAAAATTTACAGGAGGAAGGAAGAGGAGAGGCGCGAAGAATGTAGAGGGTCTGTTGTCCTTTTGCTATTGCTGCAGCTACAGGAGCGAAAAAATTTCAAAATGGCGAAGAAAGTAGAGGGTCTGTCGTCCTTTTGCTGCAGCTACAGGAGCGAAAAAATTTCAAAATGGTGAAGAAAGTAGAGGGTCTATTGTCCTTTTGCTGCAGCTACAGGAGCCAAAAAATTTCAAAATGGTGAAGAAAATATTGAGAGAGTCCAACGTTTCCGTTCAAATTAATTGTAAGAGAGAAGGATCTATCGTGGGGGCCCAGCTAATATTTTCTTGGGAGGAGAGAGAGAGAGAGCGCCCTGAATTTTTCAAATTTGACTGGGAGGGAAAGGTTTCTAGTGGCCCTGCTCGTCCAATATTTAAAGATGATGGGTCCCATGGGAGGACACGTGTCGCGCTCCGAGCGCCGTCTTGTTTGACAGGCTGAAGCGTCTCACGTACCCAATATTTTCTCAGAAAGTAGGAGAGGAGAAAATATTCAGTGGTTAGTAATCACCACGTCATCGGCTGACGCGGCGTGCATATTCCATTGAGAAATCGACATCTGTCCGTGAGCTGGAATATGTAAAAATTGAAAAATAAAAATCGGAAGGGCTGGGACGCTCTTTTCTCTCTCATCTGGCAAACCACTGACACAAGGAATAATAAATGCCTGTCTCCGCTCAAGCCCTCTCTCATCTTTTCAATTTTTCGATTACCCGCGCGCTCTTTCTCCCCTCTTTTCTTTCTCTCTCGTCTTTTCCAGTTTTCAAGCGATAGGCTCTTCACCTGCTCTCTCTCTCTCTCTCTCTCTCTCTCTCTCATTTTTTGGAGAAAATATTCGCTTGTTTCTCACTGCATCAACAAGAAGACGGCATTTTTCTTCCTCCATCTTCTCCAGAAAATCGAATGTTGGAGCGATTTCCATCAACGCGGATCAAGCAACAAGCGTGATTTCCATCAACGCGAATCATGCAACAAGCGTAACCTCGGACGACCAGCGCACGGGGATTGGGAGATTATTTGCAGTCTCCAAAAAGAATGGGGTGCACGCTGTTGGTCCTCCTCTCTGATGTTGTTCATCTTGTTTCTCTTGCTGCATGACTGGGCAAGCCGACCATATTCATAGAGATCATACAAAGAGAGGGGTGCATGCTCACGGACGATCACGGGAAAGTGTATCATAAGGGTGGGTGCGGAGGATTCGGGAAGCTCAGCTTCTCGGAGCTCTTCAAGTCCATCGAGGAGTACGAGAAGACGCTCGAAGCGCATCGAGTCTCTGCCTACCACCATTTGTTACCTAGTGTGGGTTTCTCATGGAAGCAGTTCGTCACCGTATATTTGAGAGCTAAGTCTAGTGGAACAAACACTCTTTGTCGATGAGGTTGGGTGCGTTTGTGCTTCTCTGATGAGCAATAATGAAGAAAACTCTATCGTCGGATGTGAGATTGCACGTCACGGCATGAACCAGCAAAGAAGAATTGAACCTATGTGCACAAATCGATGACGACAGTTCCTTCTTCATCGCCTCTATCTTAGACCATATAGATTGGCCTTTTGACATCACAATAGCAAACTCTAACCATTGATGCTCTAAAAGCATGAAAGCTCTATCGTCGGATGTGAGAAGAAGCACGTTGAAAAGGGCAAATTTTTACGATCGCTCGTAGCATTTTGTTAATAATGTATATTTGTAGATTGAAATAGATGGCTAATTATGCCGTCCCTCTCAAGTCTTGATACTAAAGCTTTATCGCTGCTAAAAAAATTCTGGTTGATGGAATTTTCAAAGTGGCGAAGCTTAAATGCAATGATAACGTGAATACATAGTTGGTCAAAAAAATAAAGTACAGAATGGCGAGAGGAAAGAAAAAAGGAAGGCATAAGAAGAAATGAAGAAACGGGTATGCAATTTCTCTTTTGCATTATAAAGAATATCTCAATCTTTCAAAGGATCCCAAAAAATGCATGAAAGTTCACTTAGAATGGTCCCAAAAAATTACTACTGGTACACAAACATAAAGCCATTAGTTGATTTCTATCATAGAGATGGAGCAATGCGTCTGCACACTGCTTGAAATGTCCGCCCACCATTTCCGGCAACATTTTGGCCTTCCTCGGTCGCTGGTCAATATCTTCACCACCGGATTGTTCACGAGTTCTTCCTCCGTCAGTGCCCCAAACGTGGGTGGTTTTCCAAACAGCCCTTCATCCATTCGCCCAGTTCTTCAATATCTGTGATGGTGTAAATTATGCCCCCAACAACCAGAGTATATGCATACTCGTCTAGCAAGAGAAACAAGATGAACAACATCAGAGAGGAGGACCAACAGCGTGCACCCCATTCTTTTTGGAGACTGCAAATAATCTCCCAATCCCCGTGCGCTGGTCGTCCGAGGTTACGCTTGTTGCTTGATCCGCGTTGATGGAAATCACGCTTGTTGCTTGATCCGCGTTGATGGAAATCGCTCCAACATTCGATTTTCTGGAGAAGATGGAGGAAGAAAAATGCCGTCTTCTTGTTGATGCAGTGAGAAACAAGCGAATATTTTCTCCAAAAAGGAGAGAGAGAGAGAGCAGGTGAAGAGCCTATCGCTTGAAAACTGGAAAAGACGAGAGAGAAAGAAAAGAGGGGAGAGAGAGCGTGGGTAATCGAAAAATTGAAAAGATGAGAGAGAGGGCTTGAGCGGAGACAGGCATTTATTATTCCTTGTGTCAGTGGTTTGCCAGATGAGAGAGAAAAGAGCGTCCCAGCCCTTCCGATTTTTATTTTTCAATTTTTACATATTCTAGCTCACGGACAGATGTCGATTTCTCAACGGAATATGCACGTCGCGTCAGCCGATGACGTGGTGATTACTAATCACTGAATATTTTCTTGTAGGAGAGGGTCTGTTGTCCTTTTGCTGCAGCTACAGGAGCGAAAAAATTTCAAAATGGCGAAGAAAGTAGAGGATCTGTCATCGAAAAAATTTCAAAATGGTGAAGAATGTAGAGGGTCTGTTGTCCTTTTGCTGCAGCTATAGAAGCGAAAAAATTTCAAAATGGTGAAAAAAGTAGAGGGTCTGTCGTCCTTTTGCTACAGCTATAGGAGCGAAAAAATTTCAAAATGGCGAAGAAAGTAGAGGGTCTGTCGCCCTTTTGCTGCAGCTACAGGAGCGAAAAAATTTCAAAATTTCGCCTCACGTCCTGCTCAGTCAGTCCGGATTGTGGGCCTCCACGAAGACGTGTTACCTTCTTACTGTCTTCTTATTTGCCACTAGAGCAACAGACGTACTTAATATTTTCTCCATTTTTACTTGGAACCATTCAATAATCGACAGGTCGTTCCAGTCAAAGCGTCTTTCTCTCCTCTGTATCTTCTCTCTCCTCGACTCTGTCCCTCTCTTTGAAGACCGGGCCCACCACTGCAGCTGACAGCTGCTCTGATGTGACGCTCTCTCTCCTTTGCAAACCCTCTCTCTCTCCCCCTCCCCTCTCTCCTGTTAAACTCCGTTCCGTTACGGAGCCAAAAAAAATTTCCATCATTTATTAAACTTGGTTCAAAATGGTTCCCCGTTCTCTCTCTCCTCGGCCTCAGCGCTTAATCAATCTGCTCCCCCACTCTCTGAAATGCTCGTGAACCATCACGCCTCCGCCGCCCATCCCCAGCCGTGGCGCCGACAGCTCCGCCTCCAGCTCCACTCTGAAGCAGTCTGCTCTCTCTTTCCTTCGTGAAGTGCTGAATTCCTTACATCTGCGCAAAGGACGGTTCTTGAGGTCAAAGACATCAGAGAAAACAAGCAGTTTCGGAGTTCGGGTGGTGGGATATCGCTGAGGTTGAGATGGGGAGTACCAATGATTAGGTCATTCGCTGCAAAGGTACATTTTTTACGGTGATCCTCTTTGATTCTTGATGTGGGTTTGCGTCGATTTTTTAATCTTTCTCGAGTTGATGATGATGATATTCTCTCTTCAGTCCTTTTTACTGGAGGAGAAAGCTCACGTGAACCACCACGTGGAAAAACTATATATTGGGCCATCTCATAAATATTTAAAAATTTCTGTGTGAGATCCATAGACAATTAATATCAACCGACCCTTATGGGAAAATTAAACTAAATGCTCCATTTGAATATTCGGAGGAGTAATAATATAGTTGGAGGGATAAAAAGGTTAAGACTTCTCACATTTTTAACTAATTTTTTTTGCCAGACATGTTTATCTTAAGAGAGATGATATCAGGGAGAAATAATTAAAGAGAATAACGGTTTGTTCCAACATTTTAAGTCGACGGATCTTGTAATGTTCAAATTTTTAAGAACTCATTATTTATTTTTTATTCGTGACTAATTTCCATTATTATGCTTGAGAGAGTGCTTGCATATTAAATAAATTTATGGTTGCTAGTTTGTATGATGGGTGAGCAATTAATAACAAACAGCAAAGCAATTTGTCCTTTAGTGTCAAGAAAAAAGAAAAAAATATAAATGAGACTGATTAATTGGTTATTCTTTATGGACATTGTAAGAATTGATCTAAAAGAAAAAACTTTTTGTTGTTTGTTTATTCCAAGATTCCTAGAACTGATTAATTGGAATTCTTTATAAAAAGAATGTGAATTGATATACACAAAGGCTTTTGGTCTTTGTTTATTTCAAGATTTCAATTCTGACAGTGGTCTGGTAATTAGGCTTTCATGAATCTCCATATGAATTAATCTAGAAAAAGACTTCCTAGTCTTTGTTTATTCCAAAATTTCAAGTTACGATAGCTGCCCGTGATCTAGGAAAAGACTTTTTGGTCTTGTTTATTCTAAGATTTCAAGTTCCGACAATTGTCACATTGATCTAGAAAAAAACATTATAGTCTTTATTTATTCCAAGTTCTGACTGTTGATCTAGAAAAATTATGGTCGTGTTACTAAGCTTAAGTGAACCATCACCACGACAAACTATTTCTTAAGCCACTTTTGTTGAAAACTTTGTTTGAGATTCAAGGACAATTAAGAGACAAATATCTTTTGTTACTATTATAACTAGCAAAAGTGTACACACAAAGTGTGTCTGCGAAAAGTTAACATTTAAAAGATTTCATAAAATCATTTTGGCATGAAACATTTAAATCATTAGTTTTTCAACATAAATGAAGCGATCACACACATATGTACGGAAAAATGAAAATATGACTATATTTTTGTTAGATTGTTTATGAGATCACAAAGATTCAATATTTAAAATAGAAATACGTTAGAGATGATAAAGTTGTTAATCAATACATTTATCCATTGATGGATTTTTTACAAAATAACTCATGAAAATAAGAAGTCCTATTTATTTTACATGAATAATTATTTTTTGCTTCAAAAGACGTAAACAATGCCACATGATTGCAGCAGATTGTCCATTCATTGTAATGGCGATGTTGGGGGCGTCTTCTCTATCACGCTTCTGGCTTATTAATATGATGAAAAAATTGACATACCGTCATAAAGGCTTAAACATTTTAAAGCTCGTTTTGAATCTCCATGTTGATAAATTCTACGTCGTTCCAATATCCCTAGACATTAAATTCATCCTTTTTCTTTTTTTTTTTAATGTATGAATGGCGATGTTGGAAAAATTTATCTTCTGTTCCAAATATCCCTAAACATAAAAATCCCTGCATTTTTTCTTTAGCATAGAAAGCATCAATTCAGATATCAAGACTCTACAAAGGCAAAGGCAAAGAAACATAAACCAATTCTACACGAGAAATGGCTTTAATTTCCAACGGAGAGCTCAACCAACCTGTGGCTTGCGAGCCACAACAAGAAACATCCGAGGATCATCGAATCGTGGTTGAGACCGACGGGGATGAAAACCTCTGTGAAGATGAGCCAAGATCTCCTGAGTCCGAGTGGATCATCTCCATCAATGAGAAACCTCGACCAAGCTGAGGAGGACCACAGGGCATGCTCATGGAAAAAGCACTCCATTTACCGGATCCCGCACTATCTCAAGGATGGCAAGGAGAAGGCTTGCGTCCCCCAAATTGTCTCCATTGGTCCATACCATCACGGTGACGAGCGCCTCCGCAAGAAGGACAAGGATAAGTGGCGCGGCCTCGTGTGCATGCTCACACGCAACAATCAGAAGATAGAGGACTATCTACACGCGGTGAAGCAGGTCGAGGAGAGAGCCCTTGCCTTGCTATGAGGGGGCGATAATCATGAGCAGCGAGGATTTCGTAATGATGATGGTTCTTGATGGGTGCTTTATGATCGAGTTTTTCAAGGGATGCTCCGAGGGGTTTGATAAACTTGGTTACACTCCCGATGACCCCGTCTTCTCGGGTTCGCGGAGTTCAACGCATGCTATCATGCAGGACATGATCTTGCTTGAGAATCAAATTCCAGCTCTTCATCCTCGACCTGCTGTTTTGGCTTCAACTCGGCCAACCCAACCAGATCGGCCGACCCGGCCAGGATAGGGTCGTGGCTAAGCTAGCGCTCCGGTTCTTCCACCGTTTGAGGCTGATAGACTACCCCGTTAATTGCCTCGGCGGGACAAAGCCGGAGTTTGAGCCGTTACCCCTTGAGGGCGCGCACCATTGCCTCGAATTGTTTCGGCGAAGCCTCCTGTACCCGGGCCCGAAGCGGGCAGCAAGCCATTTCTCACAAACTGAGATACAGTTCAACCGCTGCGTGAAGGAGCTTCGGAAAAGAGGGATCAAGTTTAGAAAGGGGGAAGTGGGAGGTTTCCAAAACATCCAGTTCAAGGACGGGACCCTCGAGATTCCCCGGCTTGTGGTCCAGGATGAGACGAGGTCGCTTTTCCTCAACTTGATAGCCTTCGAGCAGTGTCACTTCAATTGTGGCAACGACGTCACCGCGTACCTGTTCTTCATGGACAACTTGATTGACTCCGCTGAGGACGTGGGGCACCTCCACGATTGCGGGATCATGGAGCACCGGCTTGGGAGCGACGCCGAGGTTGCTGACCTTTTCAACCAGCTTTGCAATGAGGTGGTATTAATCGACGGCAATTATCTCCATGAACTGTCTAAGGATATGAACACTTACTCCGGCAACAAGTGGAATGGCTGGATAGCCAGTCTCAAGCTTAAGTATTTCAACAATCCCTGGTCAATCATTTCCTTAATTGCTGCTATCTTTTTGATTTTGCTTACTTTAGCACAAACCTTGTATGGAGTCTTTAGCTATTACAAGCCAGGTTCTTGATTTCTCGTAGAGTGGAGATTATCTAATGAGCGTTTACCGAGTGATAAAGCTCCAGTGAAAATTTGAAATTAGGATTGTGGCTGATAGATTATTAGGGTACGTTTAGTAATTTTTCTGTTCCTATTAGAATACGTTTGGTGTACGAATCATATATTTTATTGTGCCATAGAATTTCTTTTAATATTCTAATTTTCTTTTCTTTTCTTTTTCTCCTCTTTTCTTTCTCCTCCTCTAGCCGGTAGCGGCGGCCGGTGATTGAAATTTCACCATGTAGGCCCTTAGCAGCCAATTTGCAAAGGAATGTGTGAGATGTGTTGGTTTCACCTCCCTCTATCGAAAAGATGTGATTGGTCGATCTCAAACTACGCGATGTGTATTTGTTATGCAATTTTGAGTTCAATGTGGTAATATACTTTCTGAAATCCATCTTAGTGTTTTTATGTCAAATTATAACTTTCTGCTGATAAATCTTTCAACTTTTTTGTAATTCTATTAAGTGTTTAAATTACATGACTGATGTAACATTTTTGGATAAAATTGAGCTAAAGTTCTAAAGCATTCTTTTAAGAGGTGATAAAAAGGGGCTCTGAAAAAATTAAAAAGGACAACTCATCCAAAAAAGGAAAAGTAAAGTTTGCCCTTCTGCTAGGCCAAAAGAACTTCTAAACTGCTCGATGCATCCCTCAAGATTGATTCTTCGATCATAAAATCATTCTCACTTTGATTCCCTCTTTTTTTAACCTTGCGAAAAGATGAGCGACATTCTCGTAGCACATTCGAAGATTCGCTCTCATAGAGTCCGATTTCGGATACCCATCCTCCTCGTTGAAACTCGGTTTCAATCTCGCTGGAAGCATAACCATGACGGTCCATTTTCGGAATCGAGGCGTTTATTGGGGGTTTATGCACGAATCATGACGATCGGCCGAGACTTTTGGAGCCTATCAAGGCAGTGGAGGACAAAGAAATCATTTGTGCCGATGATCAAGAAGGTAAAACGTTGTGAATTTCAATTGAGGAATGCTAAAAGGCACGTCCTTCTGCTTTCGGAATTGCCAATGTCTGCTCCCAACCTAACGTTGATCTTGGTGCGGCTTATATTTTCCACTTTATTAGTTTGTTTAAGCAATACTTTGACTGGTCTTTCCGATCAGGTAAAATTGTAGAGACCGTTTCAAACTCGACGAACATCAAGTGGCACGAATGTCCCGTCGACAAAGTCACTAGGCAAGAACTACTCAAGCAGAAAGGTTGCGTGATATGGATCATCGGGCTCAGCGGTTCACGTTCGCTACGATTTGCTCATCAAATGGTTTAGTTGGGTTTGCGGCAAATATTCATCGTAGCTTCTCTGAGAAGGAAACTAGTCCAACAATTTTGTTTTCCACCGAATAAAGAAGGCAAGCTCAACATTTTTTGAATCACGAGGAATGCATATTTAGGGATACGATTACAAATACAAGTTCACAAAAATACAAACAAAATCAAGCAACCTGAAAAGCATGTCATCGGTGGCATGAGAATGGAAGGAATTGCCCCCACTATATAAGGCAGCAAAAAAGAACTAATTGAATGAGTGCTCCAACAAGAAGATGATGTATAACACTCTGGAATTCTGTTGATGTATACATAGCAATTGACTCATTTTGTCTGGTCTCCAATGGTACGCAATTTCTATAGCCAACGATATCATATCATGTTAATATAAGCTGTTACCGTAAGACAACACCATTGCGCAAGTGATAAAAGTACATGTTAGAGACACATAAAGACATTGCTAGTTCACAATTTACGAGTGTTCAATATCAAGGAAACATTTTGTTCATCTCATCACATAGCACTGTTCATAGCTGTTTCCTAGAAAAGGCAATAAACTAAAATATCATCTCCGAACTCAGGAAAAAAAATTGAAACAATCACAAGTATTGTAAATCTTTTCTAGCAAAATAAATTTCATAATACATGTCTGCAACCTTAAATGAGAAAAAGGGCAAAAGATTAGCAGAGTACCTATCCCGGTAATCCACTATAACCTCAAAAAGTTTGGCAATTCTTAAATCTTGTAAGGTTTCATAAGCAAAATACTCTAGCCGTAACTGCCATCGAACCAATCCTTCTGAGGGAGCATCAATTCCAGGATAGCATGAAGATGGCCGTGAAGCCAAGGGTGATTTGAGACCAGATGATGGACTATCATAATCATAAGAATCGCCAAGATAGGAGAGAAGGGCTTTGAAAATCGAAAAGGCACAGCCTGCAATCATTTGCATCTAACTTTCATCGATACAGCTGGGCATAGTCAGCTATGAGAGGAAAATAGAATGTAAGCTGCGCATGACAATGCTTCTATTCCGGGGAAATTTTTTTTTTCAGAAATAGTTCTTTTCTATTTCTATTCCGAGAAACAATTTCTAAGTAAAAGAACCTGTTTGGTAACTATATAAAATTACTACTTTGGGAATAGAAAAAGAATAAAAATGCGTTTAGTAACCCAACAATTTCTTTTTTGTATTTATTCATTTTTTATTTTTGTTTACAGATCGCTGCCGCCCGCCGACGGCGGCGGGCGACAAGCGATGGCCGGCAACTTGCGATCGACGGCGGGCGGCGTCGGCCCGGCCGATCGTGGCAGCCTTGGCGGGGCGGCGACGGCGACGACGGGTGGCGAGCGGCAACCGGCGACGGGCGGCGAGTGGCAACCGGCGACGGTGACCGACGATGGGCAATGGCTCCGGGCGGGCAAGAAAAAGAAATAAAAGAAAAATAAAAAAGAAAATCAAGAAGCAATTTTTTTTGCTTCTCAAAACTGTTCCCGGGAACAAAAAATTAGAGAAATTGTTCCCAAGAACAAATATTTTACTAAACGGGTTTCTGTTCTTTTTTTTGTTCCGGGGAACAAAAGAACAGAAATTGGAAGAAACAGGAGCGTTACCATGCGCTACCTAAGACTCTGACATAGTGATTCAGGAACTTGCATGAATTCTAGCATGAGAAGACAGTTAAATTGTATGCACAGAGAGAGGAGGATCATTCTTTTTGGCTATTAATAAGTATAAGTATTACGAATTGCCACTCCTAAAGGAGTCATTAATCTGGTCAAATAACAAAATCTCCTGAACCATGTGCAGCATTCGCGCATATATTCATCTGAAAAAAAGAAGATGGTTGGCAAAAACATATAAAGCAGGAGACAAATCTCTTAGCTTTCTTCTAAACCATGTATGAGGGAAGGGTATGTTTACTCTTCTTTCATCTTCTCGATTATTTTGCGAATTTCGGGATTATGGAAACCATCCCAAACATACTTTCTCTCTTCTGCTTGTATCGCTTTGATAGCACTTGGGTAAGGATTAGGAGGAGGCCTCTTGCCTTGGAACTTCGCAATCTGCTTCAGTCGAGCATATGCCCGTTTCTTTGCCTTCTTCTCTAGTCGGTATTCCATCTAAAAATCCAGCAGTGATGCCCTCATTTAAGGATCAATAACAAGCGAAATGCAAGATAAGTAATTGAATAAACAAAGGCAGATCAAATTATCTACTGTGAGGACAGGCTGTAATCCAAGAAGGCAACAACTTACATCTGCTACGGCCATAGCCTCTTCCTCACTAACTCCAGTTTCCTTCAACTCAAGGACTCGTTGACCTTGACCGAAAACACGGGCTGGAGGGGGGTCGAAACCGCATATCCTATTTCAACAGAAGGTCTCAAAGAAGTTAATGCTTTTACAGAATTAAATGTGAATAAACCATGTGCCTCAACAGCCATAAGAAACAGACATGTAAAGCATTTGTTAGAAAGTGGTGCATAAGTATCTTTCTCTTTTATTTACTGCTTTGTTTATACAATTTCTCTTAGTTCCAATGCTACAGTGCTTTATTTAGTGACATGCGATTTTAAAATCCTCATATATCATGGTCCTCATTTAGAGTTAAGATAGATATTAGTTTATTTTTCTTTGAATATGACCGAATAGACAATTTAGCCAAAAAACCATGCTAGTTATGGAGTAAATTACATGGAGAGACTCGTGAAGGCTCCTCAAGCTCAGAGGCACGACATGAAGTCGTGATGTCTGGTTGGCTCAATTACAAGCAATATGTTCTTGTAGCTGAAAATATGTGAGCTATGATTTATGTTGTGCAGTATAATTCTTTTAGTGGGAAGGGTCGGCCGGGGTCGCCGGGCCCTGGCCAAGGGCCGGCGACGGAGTGGGGAGGGTCGGCCGGGGTCGCCGGGCCCGCGAGCCCTCGCCCAGATCTGGGGCGAGGGTCGCGGCCCTCGCCGCGATCCGGCGAGGGCTCGCAGCCCTCGCCGTCGGTCGGTCGGGGGCCGCGACCCCGGCCGACCCTTCCCCCTCCGTCGCCGGCCCTTCCCGGCGACGGCGGGAGGCGGCGGCGGCGGCGAGGGCTCGGCCCTCGGCCGCCCCGTTCGACCTCCCGGCCCTTTTTTTTTTTAATTTTTCTTAATTTTTAAAACTTTTAAAATTTTCTTAATTTTTTAAAATTTTTCTTATTTTGTTTAAATTTTTGAATATTTTAAATCTAATTTAATTAATTTTTATATTATTATTTACACGTAGACACGAAACGGCGTCGTTTTTGCGTTTTCTCCGCCACGTCAGCGTGCAAAACGACGCCGTTTTGGACCAAACTCGCCGGAAAATTGCCACGTCAGCCATTTGGCCGGATTTTCGCCGAAGTGGCACTTAAGTGTCCCATTTTACTCCGATATTGGCACTTAAGTGTATCATTTTAAAGTTATGGCACTTAAGTGTCCCTCCGTGCCAAGTTATGGCACTCCAGGTGTCCCAAACTCCATAATTGAAGCGATTACACATATGTATGGAAACAGGAAAATATGACTATAGTTTTGTTAGGTCATTAATGAAATTACAAAGATTCAATATTTAAAATTGAAATACGCTAGAGATGAGATAAAGTTGTTAATCAATACATTTATGCATTGAAGGATTTTTTACAAAATAACTCACGAAAATAAGAAGTCTCGTTTATTTTACATGAATAATTATTTTTTGCTTCAAAAGACGTAATTGACTTGCCCACATTGTAAACGATGCCACATGATTGCAGTAGATTGCCCATTCATTGTAATGGCGATGTTGGGGGCGTCTTGTCTACCACGCTTTTGGCTTATTAATATGACGACAAAATTGACCTAAAGTCATAAAGGCATAAACATTTTAAAGCTTGTTTTAAATCTCCATGTTGATAAATTTCTTCATCGTTCCAATATCCCTAGACATTAAAATCATCCTTTCTGTTTTTTTAGTGTATAAATGGTGATGTTGGAAAAAATTATCCTTTGTTCCAAAAGTCCCTAAACATTAAAATCCTTGCATTTTTTTCTTTAGCTTAGAAAGTATCAATTCAAATATCAAGGGTCTGCATGGCAACGTTTCTGTTTCTCCCTATTTCTGTTCTTTTGTTCCCCGAAACAAAAAAAGAATAGAAATCCGTCTGGCAACGCCAATTTATTTTTCTATTCCCCATAATAGAAAAGTAGCCGGGGAATAGATTTGGAACAGAATCAAGAAACAAAAAAAAGTAAGTTCATGTTCCTGAGAACAATTTTTAGAAATAAATCCATTTTTTCTTTTCCTTTATTCTTTTGTTCTTCTTCCTTGCTGGAGCCACCTCTGACTCCCCTGCCAATTGCCAACCACCTCCGGCTTTCGTCGCAATCGTCGGCTAACCGCCGGCCGCCGCTGTCTGACCACCGGCTACCGTTGTTGTTGCCACCGCTCCACCAATCGCCGCCCGACTGCCGCCCACAGCCCATTAACCGCTGGCTGTCAACCGCACAACAGTCGCACAATAGCCGCACGATAGTTGCCCATCCGCCGCACAACAGCCGCTCGTCTACCACACGACAGCCGCACGACTGCCACACGATTGTTGCCTAACAGCCGACTGCCGACCATTGTTGCCGACCGCCACCCACAACTCACGAACGCCGTCATGTAATTTAAATACTTAATATAATTATAAAAAGGTTGAAAGATTTTTTTTTTCTCTTTTACATATGTCTATCGGTCCGATGTCAAAATCTTTTGCCAATTGGCTTATCCAATTGTAGAACGATGACAGCTGAAGGTTTACTTAATTTAGCTAGATGAGGATTTTTGGTTATTTACTCAGATCTGGCTCTGAGCTTGTCTTCTTGTCTATGATCATGCACATGCCGTGGGTTACCACCTTCCATGGAAAGCACGAATGAGGAAAAATCAGAAACCGTACGTAATTCTGTTCTTGAATCCCCGGTTTCTCTCCACCTCCTGCTTTTTCCATGTTGCCCCCGAAAAAGGTAAAACAGAAAGCAAACAAAACAATGAGCCGCAAGAACTCCTCTCCCTCTTTCCTTGATACGGCGAGCTTAACGGGTTTAAATACCACCCCCGAGCCCGACCCACTTCCTCACATCTGCGTAAGAACGGTTCTTGAGGTCAAAGAGATCAGAGAAATCAAGCAATTTGAGAATTCGGGTTGTGGGATATTGCTGAGGTTGAGATGGCGGGCACAACTGGTCTGGTCATTCGCTGCAAAGGTACGTTTTTTATGGTGATTGTCCTCGATTCTTGACTTGGGTTTGTGTCGGTTTTGTTTTTCTTTCTTGAGTTGGTGATGATGGTGATGATCTCTCAGTCCTTTTTAACTTGACGAGTTGACGAGTTTTTGACTATGCGTTACTGGGTGTTTGTTGAGGAGACATATTTGTCTATCTTGATCGTGTTCACCTAACGGAAGAGCAACTTTTCTTCATTCTTTTTCCTTATTTGGACTTTGATGACATCAGGCTGTTTAAATTTGACTTGAGTGATGTCATTTGTAATTTGGGTTGCGAAATCTTTTCCATAGCTACAGATCTGTACTTTTTTAGCGTGGGAATCGACTTGTCTCTCTTGAAGTGAAACACATTTGGGCCAATTGTAATTCATAACTAGACCAACTTGAGTGCGATTTATGTGGACATATTTATTATGAAAATGCTCCAATTGTTCTGGCGGAGCCTCCTGTACCCAGGCCTGAAGCCGGCAATAACCCAGCAGTCGTCACAAACTTGTCTATGGTTCCTCTACTGCGTGACGGAGCTTCGGAAAAAAGGCATCAAGTTCAAAAAGAAGGAGGTTGAGAGTTTCCAGAACATCTAGTTCAAGGACGGGACCCTCGAGATTCCCCAGCTTGCGATCCTGTATATACCGAGGTCACGTTTCCTCAACTTTATAGCCTTTGAGGAGTGTCACTTCAATTGTAGCAACGACATCACCACGTACCTGTTCTTCATGGACGACTTGATTGACTCCGCCGAGGACGTGAGGCACCTCCTTGATTGCGGGATCATAAGGCACGGGCGCAAAAGTGAAACCGAGGTCGCTGACCTTGTCAAGCAGATTTGCAAGGAGGTGGTATCAGTCGACAGCCACGATTATCTCTCTGATCTGTCTATGGATGTGGACACTTACTCCAGCAATAAGTTGAATGCTTGGATAGTCATTCTCGAGCTTAAGTACTTTAGTAATCCCTAGTCAATCATTTCCTTAATTGCTGCTTTCATTTTGCCTCTACTTACTTTGACACAGACCTTGTACGGAGTCTTTGGCTACTACAGGCTAGGCTCTTGATTTCTCATAGAGTGAAGATTATCTTATGAGCATTTGGTGTACCGATCATATATGCCACTTGCCGCCATCGATCGCCGCACGACCGCCGCACGATCACCGCACAACATTCGCACAACCGCCGCACGACAGCTGCTCGATCTTGCTCGAGAATCAGATCCCGCTCTTCATTCTCAACCGCCCAACAAGCGACACAAGATCCTCCTCCACAACAAGAACAAGAAGAAGTTATTGAAGACGTTGAACCTATAAGGACTCAAAAACCCCAATTTATCTACAGACTGTATTCTAACTTGAAGAGGGGTGGTTCTGCCATGAATTTGATCGATGAGTTCTTAAAAGCGCACGGTTACAAAAATGAGACTTTTTCTGGAACACTATGGAAAGAATAGGAGTTGTGCCTTAGGGTTTGGCCCTGATGGTCGTTTGAGAATTTTCCTAGTGATTCGAGTCGGTCAACCAGAGGAGAAAGACAACGATGAAAAGATGTTTATTCATTTTTAGCCCAAGATGGGCGTTGCTGCAAAGGTTCGTGGTGAATGAACGAATTTATTTCGATCCAATGACCATAAGAAGACTTACTCGAGTTTACTGAAAAAAGGGGTTATGAATCCTAGGAGCGTGGATTTCGACTTTCTTGATTATTTAAAGATTAATTTGAGAGAAAAGCTTGGTTTGCTTCAACTTGAACGTTTTTGCACCAAGACAACCGTCACATATCCCGAACTCACTGCCTACTTTTATTCAAATCTGTCATTTATAGATGCGAATAAATTTAGCTTTACTGTGAGGGATAAAGAGTTTGTAGTTGATGTAGACACTTTGGCTTACATAATTGGTGTGGAAAGAGGAAGATTCCAACCAATTGGTGCGTTTTATGCCCATGCTACCTTGTCCATAGTGAATGGCAGAATGGTCAAAGGCAAGATTTCTTATTCAAGGATGAATGCCCCCAATATCCTTCTTCACAAGGTGGTGATTAACCGCATCAAGTCGAAGTCTACCTCGTAGACAGACATTTCTCGTTCTGAAGGGAAACTAATGTACGCAATCGACATTGGTTGTAAGTCCTCTCTGCCTCACACAATTCTTATGCACATGTATAGAACTGTGGTGAAAGACAAGGGACAACTCCCTTACTTTGCGCTTATCTCACAACTATTCAAGCATTTCAAGATCAAACTCCCTGCTCCTCTTTGTGTTAGAACCATTCTTCCAATGGTTATTGGTCTCAAAATGGTTTCTAAGAGGCTAAAGGAACTGAGCAAGGAACTGGAGCGCTTTAAGGAGAAGTCCCCTTTGAAGGCGAAGCAAGACTCTGCTATAAAGAAAAGGAAGGGAAAGGAGCCTATGACAGAAGCTGTGAAGAAAAGGAGATCTCTTATCTTAGAAGACAAAGAAGAAGATGATGATGATCTCACTATCTCAACTCTTGCGCTGCGGAATCTACAAAGTTACGTAAGCCATACAGGAAACAAAGATCGAGAAGAAACAGAAAGAGAAGAAGAAAGAAGAAAAGAAGAAGAATGAGGAGGAGAAAGAGAAGAACAAGAAGGAAGAAGACGCTAAGAAGGAAGGAGTCGCAATGACTCTTTTGAACCAACACTGGCTACAACTGATGATTCGGAGAAGACAAGGAGTGAGAAGACTAGAGAACAACATCATTAGAAGACAAGACTAGTGAGAAGACAGTCACACGACCGCCACATGACAGCCGCACGACCGCCGCACGACAGCTTCTCGATCTTGCTCGAGAATCAGATCCCGCTCTTCATTCTCGACCTGCTATTCTGCCTTCAGCGCGGCCGACCCGACCAGCACGGGGTCTTGGCCAAGCTGGTGCTCCGGTTGTTCTCCTCTCTAAGGCCCACAGACTACCCCCTTGATTGCCTCGACAGGATAAGGCTAGAGTTTAACCCATTACCCCTTGAGAGCGAGCTCCATTGCCTCCAATTGTTCCGATGGAGCCTCCTGTACCTAAGCCCGAAGCCGGTAGCAACCTAGCAGTCGTCGCAAACTAGGCTACAGTTCCTCCACTGTGTGACAGAGCATCGGAAAAAGGCATCAAGTTCAAAAAGAGGGAGGTTGAGAGTTTCCAAAACATCTAGTTCAAGGACGGGACCCTCGAGATTCCCCAACTTGTGATCCTGGATACGGCGAGGTCACTTTTCCTCAACTTGATAGCCTTCGAGGAGTGTGACTTCAAATGTGGCAACGACATCACCACGTACCTGTTGTTCATGGACGACTTGATTGTCTCCCTCGAAGACGTGAGGAACCTTCTCGATTGCTCGATCATGAGGCACAAGCTCGGAGGCGATGTCGAGGTCACTGACCTTCTCAAGCAGATTTGCAAGAAGGTGGTATTAGTCGGTAGCCGTTGTTATCTCCCTAATCTGTCTAAGGATGTGGACACTTACTCCAGCAACAAGTGAATTGCTTGGACGGCCATTCTCGAGCTTAAGTACTTCAGTAATCCCTGGTCAATCATTTCCTTAATTGCTGCTTTCATTTTGCTTTTGCTTACTTTGACATAGACCTTGTATGCAGCCTTTGGCTTCTACAGGCTAGGCTCTTGATTTCTCATGGAGTGGAGATTATCTTATGAGCATTTGGTGTACGAATCATATATTCCGCTTGCCGCCACCGACCGCCGCCCAACCGCCGCATGGTAGCCGCACGACCGCCGCACGACAACTGCTCGATCTTGCTCGAGAATCAGATCCTGCTCTTCATTCTCGACATGCTATTCTCCCTTTAGCACGGCCAACCCGACTAGCACAAGGTCTTGGCCAAGCTGGCACTCCGGTTCTTCTCCTCTCTGATGCTGACAGATTGCCCCCTTAAATGCCTTGACAGGTTGAGGTTGGAGTTTAACCCGTTACCCCTTGAGGGCGAGCTCCATTGCCTCCAATTGTTCCGGCGGAGCCTCCTGTACCCAGGCCCAAAGCCAGCAGCAACTCAGCAGTCGTCAGAAACTTGGCTACAATTCCTCCACTACGTGACGGAGCTTAAAAAAAAAAGGCATCAAGTTCAGAAAGAGGGAGGTTGAGTGTTTCCAAAACATCCAGTTCAAGGACGGGACCCTTGAGATTCCCCCACTTGTGATCCTAGATACGGCGATGTCACTTTCCTCAACTTGGTAGCCTTCGGGGAGTGTCACTTTAATTGCGGTAATGACATCACCACATACCTATTCTAGATGGACGACTTGATTGACTCTGCTGAGGACGTGAGGCACCTCCTCGATTGCGGGATCATGAGGCATGGGCTTGGAAGCGATGCCGAGGTCGCTGACCTTGTCAAGTAGATTTGCGAGGTGGTATTAGTCGATAACCGTGGTTATCTCTCTGATCTGTCTTAGGATGTGGACACTTACTCTGGCAACAAGTGGAATGCTTGGATAGCCATTCTCGAGTTTAAGCACTTCAGTAATCCCTGGTCAATTATTTCCTTAATTGCTACTTTCATTTTGCTTCTGTGTACTTTGACACAGACCTTGTACTGAGTCTTTGGCTACTATAGGCCAGACTCTTGATTTCTCATAAAGTGGAGATTATCTTATGAGCGTTTGGTGTACGAATCATATGTTCCGCTTGTCGGCACCGACAGTCGCCCGATCGCCACACGACAATCGCACGACCGTCGCACGTCAGCTGCTCGATCTTGCTCGTGAATCAAATCCCGCTCTTCTTTCTTAACCTACTATTCTGCCTTCAGCACGGCCAACCCGACCAACACGGTGTCTTGGCCAAGCTAGCGCTCCGGTTCTTCTCCTCTCTGATGTTGACAAATTGGCCCCTTAATTGCCTTGGCAGGACAAGACTGGAGTTTAACCCATTACCCTTTGAGGGCAAGCTTCATTGCCTCCAATTGTTCCAACGGAGCCTCCTGTACCTAGGCCCGAACCCAGCAGCAACCCAACAGTCGTCACAAACTTGGCTACGCTTCTGCATTGCGTGACGGAGCTTCGGAAAAATGGCATCAAGTTCAGAAAGAGGGAGTTTGAGAGTTTCCAGAACATCCAATTCAAGGACGGGACCCTTGAGATTCCCCAGCTTGTGATCCTGGATACGGCGAGGTCACTTTTCCTCAACTTGGTAGCCTTAGAGGAGTGTCACTTCAACTGCGGCAATGACATCACCACATACATGTTCTTCATGGACGACTTGATCGACTCTGCCGAGGACGTGAGGCACCTACTCAACTACGGGATCATGAGGCACGGGCTCGGAAGCGATGCCGAGGTTACTAACCTTGTCAAGCAGATTTGCAAGGAGTTGGTATCTATTGGCAGCTGCGGTTATCTCTCTGATCTGTCTAGGGATGTGGACACTTATTTCGGCAACAAGTGGATTGCTTGTATGGCCATTCTCGAGCTTAAGTACTTCAGTAATCCCTGGTCAATCATTTCCTTAATTGCTGCTTTCATTTTGCTTCTACTTACTTTGACACAAACCTAGTATGGAGTGTTTGGCTACTATAGGTCAGGCTCTTGATTTCTCGTGGAGTGGAGATTATCTTATCAGCGTTTGGTGTACAAATCATATATTCCGCTTGCCGCCACCAACTGCCGCCCGACCGCCGCACGACAGCCCCACGACAGCCGCACGACCGCCGCACGACAGCTGCTCGATCTTGCTCAAGAATAAGATCTCACTCTTCATTCTCGACCTGCTATTCTGCCTTCAGCGCGGCCGACCCGACCAACACAGGCTCTTGGCCAAGCTGGCATTTTGGTTCTTCTTTTCTCTGAGGCCGACAGAATGCCCCCTTAATTGCCTTAGCAAGACAAGGCTGGAGTTTAACTCGTTACCCCTTGAGGGCGAGCTCCATTGCCTCCAATTGTTCCTGCAGAGCCTCCTGTACCCAGGCCTAAAGTCGGCAGCAACCCAGCAGTTGTCAGAAACTTGGCTACAGTTACTCCACTACGTGACGGAGCTTCGAAAATAGGCATCAAGTTCAGAAAGAGGGAGGTTGAGTGTTTCCAAAACATCCAGTTCAAGGACGGGACCCTCGAGATTCCCCCGCTTGTGATCCTGGATACGACGATGTCACTTTCCTCAACTTGGTAGCCTTCGGGGAGTTTCACTTCAATTGCGGCAACGACATCACCACGTACCTATTCTAGATGGACGGCTTGATTGACTCTGCTGAGGACGTGAGGCACCTCCTCGATTGCAGGATCATGAGGCATGGGCTTGGAAGCGATGCCAAGGTCGCTGACCTTGTCAAGCAGATTTGCAAGGAGGTGGTATTAGTCGGCAACCATGGTTATCTCTCTGATCTGTCTTAAGATGTGGACAGTTACTCCAGCAACAAGTGGAATGCTTGGATAGCCATTCTCGAGCTTAAGTGCTTCAGTAATCCCTAGTCAATTATTTCTTTAATTGCTACTTTCATTTTGCTTCTGTGTACTTTGACATAGACCTTGTACTAAGCCTTTGGCTACTATAGGCCAGACTCTTGATTTCTCATAGAGTGGAGATTATCTTATGAGCGTTTGGTGTACGAATCATATGTTCCGCTTGCCGGCACCAACAGCCGCCCGACTGCCGCACGACCGTCGCATGACCGTCGCACGACAGTCGTACAACCGTCGCACGTCAGCTGCTCGATCTTGCTCGTGAATCAAATCCCGCTCTTCTTTCTCAACCTACTATTCTGCCTTCAGCGCGGCCGACCCAACCAATACGGTGTCTTGGCCAAGCTAGCGCTCCGGTTCTTCTCCTCTCTAATGTTGACAAACTGCCCCCTTAATTGCCTCGGGAGGACAAGGCTGGACCCATTACCCTTTGAAGGCGAGCTTCGTTGCCTCTAATTGTTCCGGCGGAGCCTCCTGTACCTAGGCCCGAACTCGGCAGCAACCCAACAGTCGTCACAAACTTGGCTATAGTTCTTGCATTGCGTGACGGAGCTTTGGAAAAATGGCATCAAGTTCAGAAAGAGGGAGTTTGAGAGTTTCCAGAACATCCAATTCAAGGAGGGGACCCTCGAGATTCCCCAGCTGGTGATCCTGGATATGGCGATGTCAGTTTTCCTCAACTTGGTAGCCTTAGAGGAGTGTCACTTTAATTGTGGCAATGACATCACCACGTACATGTTCTTCATGGACGACTTGATCGACTCTGCTAAGGACGTGAGGCACCTACTCAACTGCGGGATCATGAGGCATAGGCTCGGAAGTGATGCCGAGGTCGCCCCCGGCGGGCGGCGGCCCTTGGCCCGGCCGGCCAAGGGCCGCCGACCCTCGCCGGATCTAGTCGAGGGCCGCGACCCTCCCCAGATCTATGGCCAATGGCGAGGGCTTGCGGCCCCGGCAGGTGATGGCCCTTGGCCCGGCTGAGCGAGAGCCGTCGACCCTCGCCGGATGCGGGCGAGGGCTCACGAGCCCTCACCGCCGGTCGGCTAGGGTCGCCGCCCCGCCAAGGCCCGTGACCCCTGGCCGACTCTCCCCCGCCGTCGCCGGCCCTTCCCGGCGACGGCGGTGGATGACAGCGGCGGGCCGAGAGCCGATCCCTCGGCGCCTCACCCCCTTTCCTTTTTAAAAATTTTTTTTTAAAAAAATTTAATTATTAATTTTTTAATATTTCAACTATATTTAATTTTAAATTATTATTTTTAAATATTTTAACTAAATTTATTTTTAAATTAAATTTAATTATTTTTTAATTATTTTTTTACCACATCGCCCCAAAACGACGCCGTTTTTGCATTATTTGGCCACATCAGCGTACAAAATGGCGTCGTTTTGGGCTCAATTCGCTAGAAAAATGTCAAGTCGACGTTTTGGCCAGACTTTGGCCGAATTGGCACTCAAGTGTTCCATTTTACTCTGATTTTGGCACTGAAGTGTACCTTTCGTAAGTTATGGCACTTAAGTGTCCCTTTGGGCAAAGTTAAGGCACTTCAAGAGTCCGCACGTCGAGTAATAATATTCGGAGGAGTAATAATAGAGTTGAGGGCATCTTGTCTATCACGCTTTTGGCTCATTAATATGACGACAAAATTGACCTAAAGTTATAAAGGCTTAAACATTTTAACGCTTGTTTTGAATCTCCATGTTGATAAATTTCTTCGTCGTTCCAATATTCCTAGACATTAAAATCATCCTTTCTGTTTTTTTTAGAGTATGAATGGTGATGTTGGAAAAATTTATCCTTTATTCCAAAAATCCCTAAACATTAAAATCCCTGCATTTTTTTCTTTAGCTTAGAAAGCATCAATTAAGATATCAAGGGTCTGCATGGCAACGTTTCTGTTTCTCCCTATTTTTGTTCTTTTGTTCCCCGAAACGAAAAAAAGAATAGAAATTAGTTTGGCAATGCCAATTTATTATTCTATTCCCCGGAATAGAAAAGTAGTCGGGGAATAGATTTGGAACGAAAACAAACAAAGAAAATAACTTCTTGTTCATGAGAACAATTTCTAGAAATAAATCCATTTTTCCTTTTCCTTTTTTCTTTTGTTCTTCTTCCTTGTTGGAGCCACCGCTGGCTCCCCTGCCAATCGCCGACCACCTCCGGCTGCCCACTGCCATCGTTGGCTAACCACCGACTGCTGCCGCTTGACCACCAGCTGCCGTTGTTGTTACCGTCGATCCACCAATTGCTGCTCGACCACTGCCCACAGCCCATTAACCGCCAGCCGCACGACAGCCGCACAATAGCCGCACGACAGCCGCCCATTCGCTGCACGATAGCCGCACGATCGCTGCACAATTGCCGCCCGACAGCCGACCGCCGTCGCCAACCGCTGCCCATAACCCACCAACCGCCATCACGTAATTTAAAGAATTAATAGAATTACAAAAAAGGTTGAAGGATTTTTTTTTCTCTTTTACATATGTCTATCGGTCTGATGTCACAATCTTTTGCCTATCGGCTTATCCAGTTGTAGAACGATGACAGCTGAAGGTTTACTTGATTTGGCTAGATGAGGATTTTTGGTTATTTACTCAGATCTGGCTCTGAGTTTGTCTTCTTGTCTATGATCATGCACATGTCGTGGGTTGCCACCTTCCATGAAAGCGCGAATGAGGAAAAATCAGAAACCGTAGGTAGTTCTGTTCTTGAATACCCGGTTTCTCTCAACCTCCTGCTTTTTCCATGTTGCCCCCGAAAAAGGTAAAACGGAAAGCAAACAAAACAATGAGCCGCAGGAACTCCTCTCCCTCTCTCCTCGATACGGCGAGCTTAATGGGTATAGAAACCACCCTCGAGCCCGACCCACTTCCTCACATCTGCGCAAGAACGGTTCTTGAGGTCAAAGAGATCAGAGAAATCAAGCAGTTTGAGAATTCGGGTAGTGGGATATTGCTGAGGTTGAGATGGCGGGCACCGTTGGTCTGGTCATTCGCTGCAAAGGTACGTTTTTTATGGCGATTGTCCTCGATTCTTGACTTGGGTTTGCATTGGTTTTGTTTTTCTTTCTTGAGTTGGTGATGATGGTGATGATCTCTCAGTCCTTTTTAACTTAACGAGTTGACGAGTTTTTGACTATGCGTTACTAGGTGTTCGTTGAGGAGACATATTTGTCTATCTTGATCGTGTTCACCTAACCAAAGGGCAAAGTTTTCTTTTCGTTCTTTTTCATTATTTGGACTTTGATGACGTCGGGCTCTTTAAATTTGGCTTGAGTGATGTCGTTTGTAATTTGGGTTGCGAAATCTTTTCCATAGCTAAAGATCTGTACTTTTTAAGCGTGGGATTCGACTTGCCTCTCTTGAAGTGAAACACATTTGGGCCAATTGTAATTCATAATTGGACCAACTTGAGTGCGATTTATGTGGACATATTTATTATGAAAATGCTCCTAATATGCAAATCAAGAATACGCAAAAATTTAGATATCAACAAAGCATTTTTACTCGAGTTTGACAACTTAGACTTGGTCAATGCTTTAAGGTGTCTAGATCAGTTCCCTCGGGAAGCTTAAACTCTTATCATGAAATACAAGGATTTGTTACTTTCCTTCTTAAATATCTAGGTAGCCCATCGTTTTAGGGAGGCCAACTGAGTGGCGGATTGGGTTGCCAAAACCTATAGGAGAAACACTTTACCTTTAAATAGGGCCTTGTCTCCTCCCCAAGCCCTTTGGGAGGTTTTATGTACTAAAACCCATTTATCAGGCCCTACTATAATTCCTTACCTTAAAGAAATATTTCATTTTTTTTAAATGCCTCCAAATAAATTAATCTTTTATCTTTATGTTTGCTATATGTTAAGGGCACACATGTTGTTGTTTTACAATTAGAGGCACCTCCCAATATATGCTCAATTTGACTAAGTTATAGAAATTTGTTATAATCATAACATAGATGAGTAGCAAGCGGATTAAATTTGGCATACCAATATTGAATTATTTGGTTTGCAACCAACTTGATGATTAAATAGTTTCCAAGTCAGAATCTTGGTGAATAGATATTCTGCATGTGCCATTACCACATGGACCATGTTTTATAACATACTTTTGATTGCCTTTTGGAACAATGTCTTGTAGACGGGTACAATACACATTGGATTGTCCTAACGAGAGGTCACGAGGAAGTTCAATCAACAAAAGCCTATAGAACGCAATACTCTTTAGACGAGGAACCTCAAGCTTTTAAAACTGTTGTTTTTACAAGGTATTTTCCGGCTTTAATGATGACGTTGATTTTAGACCTCTAGGACAACCAATCACCTCCTTTATACAAATCTTAACCCAAGCTCACCACCTAATTTTGATTTTGTTGAGTGGTCTTGGCCCTTTCTCACTCTAAAAGCTAATTCAAAGGTTGAGATTTTATCTCATACTTATAAACCGACCATTAGTCCATTCCAAAATTGATGTGAGATAACTCTTAACAATTTTTCCCTCACACATTGAGCCCTAGCTTGAAGTAGAAACAACATATATAGTGGTTATTCAGTTCATAAAATCATCTTGGCATGAAACATTTAAATCATTAGTTAATAGAACCAACTTTTCAACATAATTGAAGCGATTACACACATATGTACCGAAAAAAGAAAATATGACTGTATTTTTGTTAGGTTGTTTATGAGATTACAAGAATTCACTATTTTAAATCGAACAGAAAAGCCAAAGGGTAAAACCTTTTTTCTCTTTTTGTGTGTTGAATTTTTTTGACCTAGCAATCGAGAGAAAAGCCTTCTTGTACGGCCGTATATTCAACGTGTGGCCTCCCCGTTCTTTCGTGAAAGTTCTTCCTTTTAAATGCAACACCACGTGAGGTCCCAAGAAGAGAAGATGATCTGCTTTCTAATTCTAGATGCACTGAAATGTATTCTTTTTATTCTTTCCTTTCAGGACTTGCACCTTCAACCATGCAAATATATTTATTTCCCTTCTTTCCTGCGAACACGAGAATCGGCCACCGCAAGTGCTCTTATTGAAATATTCCACCGATTTCCTGTTTCCTTCTTTCTTTCTTTTGTTATGATTAACAGAATCAGCCATGGCTTGTCTACTCCTTTTAAGCACACACACAAGTACCTCGAGAATCATACCAATTGCTTGCTAGGTGACCAAAAGATTTCTTCATTTCACTATCCTAGTTTGCTTCAATATTTCCTAAGATCACACTTAATTAGAGATTTTCCACCTTGGCATTAAGACGGACCCATTTAAAGAATAATGAGCTTGGCCAAATTCTCCCACCATGGACTTCCAACTCGTTAAATTAAAGCTCAGAACCATCGATTCAAATCCATCCCGGTCCAATGCAAATACAATAATAAAAAATGCTCCTAAAACTATATGTTATGCAATTTAATTCTATTTCTTTTAGAGGCTAAAAATTAATCCCTAATTTTTTAATGCAATAAATAAATGCCAAAAGTTAGGTGTCAACAATGAGAATCTCGACCGAGCTGAGTAGGACAACAGCGCAAGCTCATGGGCAAAGCGCTCCATATACCGGATCCCGCACTATCTCAAGGACAGCAAGGAGAAGACCTACATCCCCCAGATTGTCTCCCTCAGTCCATACCATCACAGTGACGAGCGCTTCCGCGAGAAGGACCAGGATAAGTGGCGCGGCCTCGTGTGCATGCTCAGGGGCAACAATCAGAACATCGATGACTATCTAGACGCAATGAAGTAGGTTGAGGAGAGAGCCTGTGCCTGCTATGAGGGGGCAATAACCATGAGCAACGAGGAGTTCGTTCTGATGATGGGTCGACCGCTGACCGCCAACCATTGTCACCGACCGGCGCCCATAACCCACCAACCGATGTCCCCTCCTGCGGCCAGCAGCGGTAGGCGGCAGTCATGCGGCGGTCAGGTAGCTGTTGTGCGGTGGTTGTGCGGCTGTCCTGCGACAGTCTTGCGGTTGTCATGTGGTTCTCTTGCGGCGGTCGAGCGGCGGTCTGTAGTCATGCGGCGGTCGTGCGGCGGTCGTGCAGTTGTCGTGCGGCGATTGGGTGGTGGTCAATCAGTTTTGGTTTTCTTTATGGCAATCATCCTCGATCCTTGACTTGGGTTTGTGTCGGTTTTGTTTTTCTTTCTTGAGTTGGTGATGATGGTGATGATCTCTCAGTCCTTTTTAACTTGACGAGTTGACGAGTTTTTGACTATGCATTACTAAGTGTTCGTTGGGGAGACATATTTGTCTATCTTGATCGTGTTCACCTAACAGAAGTGCAAGTTTTCTTTTCGTTCTTTTTCCTTATTTGGACTTTGATGACGTCGGGCTCTTTAAATTTGGCTTGAGTGATGTCGTTTGTAATTTGGGTTATGAAATCTTTTCCATAGCTAAAGATCTGTACTTTTTAAGCATGGGATTCGACTTGCCTCTCTTGAAGTGAAACACATTTGGGCCAATTGTAATTCATAACAGGACCAACTTGAGTGCGATTTATGTGGACATATTTATTATGAAAATGCTCCTAATATGCAAATCAAGAATACGCAAAAATTTAGATATCAACAAAGTATTTTTACTCGAGTTTGACAACTTAAACTTGGTCAATGCTTTAAGGAGTCTAGATCAGTTCCCTTGGGAAGCTCAGACTCGTATCATGAAATACAAGGATTTGTTACTTTCCTTCTTAAATATCAAGGTAGCCCATCGTTTTAGAGAGGTCAACTGAGTGGCGGATTGGGTTGCTAAAACCTATAAGAGAAACACTTTACCTCTAAATAGGACATTGTCTCCTCCCCAAGCCCTTTGGGAGGTTTTATGTACTAAAGCCCATTTATTAGGCCCTACTATAATTCCTTACCTTAAAGAAATATTTCATTTTTTTTAAATGCCTCCAAATAAATTAATCTTTTATCTTATAAGTTTGCTATATGTTAAGGGCACACATGTTGTTGTTTTACAATTAGAGGCACCTCCCAATATATGCTCAATTTGACTAAGTTATAGAAATTTGTTATAATCATAACATAGATGAGTAGCAAGTGGATTAAATTTGGCATACCAAATAGATGGCTTGTTACTTGAATACTTTCCAAATTGGAATGTTGAATTATTTGGTTTGCGACCAACTCGATGATTAAATAGTTTCCAAGTCAGAATCTCGGTGAATAGATATTCTGCATGTGCCATTACCACATGGACCATGCTTTATAGCATACTTTTGATTGCCTTTTGGAACAATGTCTTGTAAACGGGTACAATACACATTGGATTGTCCTAACGAGAGGTCACGAGGAATTTCGGTCAACAGAAGCCTATATCTTGTAAATGGGTACAATACACATTGGATTGTCCTAACAAGAGGTCACGAGGAAGTTCAGTCAACAAAAGCCTATAGAACGCAATATCCTTTAGACGAGGAACCTCAACCCTTTAAAACTATTGTTTTTACGAGGTATTTTCCGTCTTTAATGATGACGTTGATTTTAGACCTCTAGGACAACCAATCACCTCCCTTATACAAAGTCGCTAGGCAAGAACTACTCAAGCAGAAAGGTTGCGTGATATGGATCATCGGGCTCAGCGGTTCACGTTCGCTACGATTTGCTCATCAGTTGGTTTAACTGGGTTGAATTTCCTTCTCACCTGACACCTACCCCCACTTTACAGTCGCATCTCTTGCATACCAGGACAGAAGCAATCTTTTCATCGTGGGTTTGCGGAAAAAATTCATCGTAGCCTCTCTGAGGAGGAGACTAGTCCAACAATTCTGTTTTCCACTGAATAATGAAGGCAAGCTCAACGATCACGAGGCATGCATATTTAGGGACACGATTACAGATACAAGTTCCCCAAAAATACAAACGAAATCAAGCAACCTGTAAAGCATGTCATCAGTGGCATGAGAATGGAAGGAATTGCCCCCACTATAAAAGGCAGCAAAGAAGAACTATTTTAATGAGTGCTCCAACAAGAAGATGATGTATAACACTCTGGAATTCTGTTGATGTATATATATAGCAATTGACTCATTTTGTCTCGTCTCCATTATTGGTACACAATTTCTATAGCCAACAATAACATATCATGTTAACATAAGCTGTTACCGTAAGACAAACCATTGTGCAAGTGATAAAAGTACATGTTAGAGATACATAAAGACGTTGCTAGTTTACAATTTACAAGTATTTAATATCAAGGAAACATTTTGTTCATCTCATCACATAGCACTGTTCATAGCTGCTTCCTAGAAAAGGCAATAAACTAAAGCATCATCTCCGAATTCAGGAAAAAAAATTGAAACAATCACAAGTATTGTAAATCTTTTCTGGCAAAATAAATTTCATAATTCATGTCCGCAACCTTAAATGAGAAAAAGGGCAAAAGATTAGCAGAGTACCTATCCGGGTAATCCACTATAATCTCAAAATGTTTGGCAATTCTTAAATCTTGTAAGGTTTCATAAGCAAAACACTCTAGCCATGACTGCCATTGAACCAATCCTTCTGAGGGAGCAACAATTCCAGGATAGCATGAAGATGGCCGTGAAGCCAAGGGTGATTTGAGACCAGATGATGGACTATCATAATCATGAGAATCGCCAAGATAGGAGAGAAGGGCTTTGAAAATCGAAGAGGCACAGCCTGCAATCATTTGCATCTAACTTTCATCGATACAGCTGGGCATAGTCAGCTATGAGAGGAAAAGAGAATGTATCTGCCATAGTGATTCAGGAACTTGCATGAATTCTAGCATGAGAAGACAGTCAAATTGTATGCACAGAAAGAGGAGGATCATTCTTTTTGTCTATTAATAAGTATACATATTACGAATTGCCACTCCTAAAGGAGTCATTTATCTGGTCAAATAACAAAATCTCCTGAACCATGTGCAGCATTCACGCATATATTCATCTGAAAAAACGTAGATGGTTGGCAAAAACATATAATGCAGGAGACAAATCTCTTAGCTTTCTTCTAAACCATGTATGAGGGAAGGGTATTAAAACAATGAAGGTTTACTCTCGTACAAATAACAAGACCCAATCACCACCACTAAGCCTTACCCACAAAGTGGAGTCGACTACACAAATGGCACAAAAAGACAAAAAAATAATCAATATTCACCTGGACCAGCCTTTAATAGCCCCCAATATTGAACTCCTGAAATCATCACTGGCTAGATTATGTACTTTAGCCAGCATGCAAACAAGCCATTTGACTTGTATAGCAACACATGCATAAAACATGCATAGAAGAAGGCCACATTCTTTATGTGCAAAGAGGATAAGCCATCTGTGTTATCTCTACCAAGACGGTGATGAACGAGTACTGCCAAAAGGGAGATAAAATGTCAATTGAAGGTCTACACTACGACCAAAAAAAAAAAAAATGAAGGTCTACACCGGACAAAAAAGCTTACATTGCCGAAACATATATATAAACCTTTAAAAGCAAGAAATGGTGGAAGCATAAGCATCTTTTGTCATCGATGTAAACCCAAGACCTCTAAGATCACGGACAACCTTCCCAATATTCTTTACCACTTCATCAAGAAACTTTCCCTGGTGATGACCTTCATCTATAGCCATCTCTCCAGCTTTAACACAGGTGCTTTTATCATCTAAATCCATGTCATCTTTATCCAGAGAATCATCCATCATTGTGCTTATCTCTTCCAACTTTCTCTTGAAATACCAGTGAAGTATATCTAAGAACACCAATAAAGTCAGAACAAGATCACTTATTCTCTCAGATGATATAAAACTAATTTTTGAACAAACAAGGTGAAAAAAAAACAGATCAAGCCAGAGGATGATACAATATTAGGTGAAACTTTGATACACAAGCATAATTTTTCTGTGGTAATTTTAAGTGCCCTTTCTTCTTCTCAGGCTTCTTTTTCATGTCATAAGTTCCATTGTCCCGTGATATGGATGTGAATTTTAATGAAGTTGGCTCGTTGAGATACAAAGAATGTCCAAACAAGGACTCATATCTAGTTGAGTCTATAAACCCAGTATATGAATGGTGTCTATGACACTTTGTTGTTCTGAACCCTTGAATATCAATTTTTTACTCCAGCTTTTCCTGTAGCCAATTTGGCCTTCATTTTGGTTCTTTTTGCTGTCTTTTACATCTATATCCCACTTGACGACCTTAGGCTCTAAACCAAAGGGCCAACAAACGTATAAAGTCTTAAGTGACAATAGCTTTCTGAAAAAAGAAATTTCAGAAAGAAATTGAGAAAACATTACGCAAGTTCTCTGTCACACCAACAAACATTCCTAAATTTAAGCATTGGCGATCAAATAATCAGGTCTTCCAGTCTTCCTTCTCTTTACAGTAGTATCAGAGCATGTTCTTGGGTTTGAGGTTGCTTGACTAGCAGATATGCAATGCCCAACAGATATTAGCACTTCTTGAACAAACTAAGGTTAACACAAGGACACAGTATCTAAAAGATTTGCTTTACAGGTGTCAGCGGAAGCGGCCAACTGTACATACCTTATAGCTTTCTGTTTCTCAAACAACAACATCAACATGCATTGATACCCTCCACAAATTGTACAATCCATGTTATTACCAAAATACTGCTAATAACCTATACAGACCCGCTCTTTCAAATTCTCAATATATTTCATTATTGCCAGCAGTTTAAGAAAGACTCAAATTAGTCCCATGTCATTGAAGCATCCATTGCAAACGCAATGTGACATATCTTAGAGCTGCTTGCTGGGTATTACAAACCCACTAAGACCACCAAAAGAACAGGCACGTGACTTCTATATATTTAACTAATAGCATCAAACAGGAAAGACTTGACACAATGTCCATAGTTAAGTGCAAGAAGAGTAAGAATTATTCTGCATTAATTATTCATTATTCATTATCCATTACCATAATAGAGCATGAGTCCTGATAGCAGAACAATAAGAAAAAATAAAATTGACGAAGGTTTCAACATCAGACACATTTACATGATGAACAGAAAACACACTCCTTGAAAGATGAGATTTGACTTGTATGGTTATTCCTCGTGTACATACCAGGAAAACATTGGGGAAGGGATGCCATAACCATTGAAGAGACCGTTAATTGATACCTAGAAAAGAGAAAACTCTGATCTGCTTCTGCATCATGTTTTCCCTGCGACATGTCTCCCTCAAATGACTCTAAAGCATGAACCAGTATTGACAAGCATTTCTCCTGATAATGTTTTTCTGAAGAAACCTCCTCCAGTGCGTTGCACAATACTTGCTGAACTTCATCATCATAAATCTGCTTTTATGCACGATAAATATATTAGGTTCAGTTCATGGCTAGATTTACAGTTAAGAGCCTTTGGTCAGGAATACTTATTGACACAATATATTGGATGGTACGTGACATGTAGATCCAAGAGACATGCTTTTGAGAAGCGAAACATTGCTATAAGGTTCAAAATGCCGCCAAAATTTCAATGATCCATTTCTTTCAAAACTTTCCTGCAATTAAACCAATGAGTGGCTGCATCAAACAACAGGCAAAGCACCAGCAGCCTTTAAGGCAGAACGCAGAAGATATGACTGATAGCTAATTCCAAAGCACTCCTATACTTAAACCATTATTTTGCTAACAGAAAAAACTCCATCTCTTACTTTCTCTGCATTATACACACAAACAAATTATAGACTTAACGGAGCTTCACCTAAAGGAAGTCAGCCGAAACAAAATACTGTAAATTTCCAAGGTAACGAAGGAAGTGGTCTTTCCATCAGCTTCAGTTTCCACATACCATTCATGAATTCTTGCTCTGTTTGGTAAACATGGAGGAGAGGAAAATGGAAGGAACATTACAAATTTCCCCCTCTCCTCCTCACAAAAGTTTTGAGATTTTTACCCCACTATCCTCACCCACCCCGCATCTCCTGTCCCTCTGTTCCTTCCCAAACAAAGCATAAATGGTGGAGCTGTGAAGTCGATACATTAAGTTGAATTAAAAGGTAAGTTTTGGCAGCGATTAATGGGAATCAGGGAGCAGTTCAAGCCTACTCTTGAACTTTTTAGGAGTGCGTGATGATCATTAAGGAAGTTCTGCCGTGATGCTGCTACATCATCACAAAATACACAACCCCCCACCCCCGGGCGTGCACGGCCTTCCTTGGTAGGCCTGCCCCATGGAGTAGCCATTAGCAGTTACCCCAAAAGGGTATAATTCCTCTGCTTTTAGGTAAGCTACTTCGTTCCGCTCAATCCTTCCAATTTTCAATTTTGTCTGTAAGAAAACTGCACTTCCGGTGCAGGAGCCCTATACTATGGAACTAACCCAATATCCCGTGCACCATTCTCCTCGTCTTATGTCTGTTCTTTTTGCTTACCTTGCAATATGGGAGCTGTTGGGAATAACGGATCCCCGGAAACTGGATTCGACACTAAATCGAACCCCTAAAACGAATGCGGAAGCGAAGCCCGGGAAAATCACGTATCACCGATCGTAAAGCACACCACGGATTCGAGCGTACCTTGTTAGCCACAGATTAAACACCAACGCTGAAGATGAGGAAGAAATTCTGGTCCTGTTCGATCTGATAAAGCCTTGAAGGGAAGAAGAAAAGTGCCGTATACCTGTTTCTTCTTTTTTTGGTCTTTTGGAGAGAGAGAGCACGGGAAAGAACGTACGTTGATTCTATTTCCAACAGGTGCCATCTCTCTCTCTCTCCTCCCTTTTATACTTTCCCCCATCCACGGGCCTTATTCCCGTGGGCCGGGCTTTTTGGGCCCAACTTGGGCGGACGGGCCTTAAGCCCATTAATAAATCCATCATCTCCCACTCGCACATGGTGGTCCAAACCAACATGGGCGGATAGGCCCAACTCATCCCCATCAAAGAAAAATCCATCATAGACTCTCACTTAACATGGTGGGCCGAACAGAATCCTCTTTTCCTCTCTTCAACATTCATACCGGTGAATAATCCGTGCGACCAAAGCATACTTTGAGAGCTCGTTTGCTATACATCCGTAGGGATATATAGCAGCTCATAATGGGCATCACATCCCGAGTAGATTTAGTATGCGTACCCTAGATCGATCAATCACATTTATATCTCTCTTGATCTCTTTTAAACAATGATATATATATATTGTATTCACAATTATGATTATCCCAAAGACAGTCATAATTGGTTAACCGGTGAATACAAAACTACAATGTGATTCTCCAAAATCGATCTTCCTCTTTCCTTCAAACTCTCAATTTCAGTTCAGCTTGCTTTTCTAGAAACGCCCATTAGATCGAATCAAACTCATGACCATTGGCAACATCCTAAGATAGCAAACACTAAATAGAAATCTTGAGAATAAATAAGAGTCATGAGGGGACTAAAAAATTGAGGAACTCTTTTCCTCAAAAGTCTCACACGACATAAAAGTTGAGATCAAACTTTTGCCACTCTTATTGGTCGTCTCATGCATACGTAGTATGAAATACGTATTACGGTATTAACTCATTTCCCATGGAGCGTATGTCTACACTTTTCAATACCGTACGGATGATAGTTCGGACATACCCAATGTCTAACTTGAGTTCACGTATCTACTCATTCACAAAATTCATCGAACTCACATTTGGCATCATAGACGGATAAAGTAAAATATGTGGGGTATTTTACTTTCGGACATCGTAAGAATTATGTCCTCATCTTAACACTCGTTAAGGCGACATACGTGTTTTAAGCTTGAGCTCTCGATTATCACCTAGATAATAAGCTTAAAACAGTCTCATCTCTATTTATCACACAAGAAATGAAGCGATTACCCGTGTGAGTGGGCTAATCTTATATCCGTCCGACATACTTCTCAACTTAAAGTAATGCACGAGCATCAAGATGCATAAAGATCAAACAAAGATTCATAGGCATTAATGATGAAAACACAAATTCATCAAATTGTGAACACTTAGGGAAATTGCAATATTCAGTACATCAGCCTTTACGCAATCCTAGAGATTTCATATAACCACAAAACACATCTCTAGGTATTGGCTTTATCATAGGATTTGCTACCATTCTATGCGTAGTATGTACTCTAAGTTCACATTTTTTCATACAACCAAATCTTTGACAAGATTATACTTGGTATCTATATGTCTGATCTTCCCATGATATTTTAGATATTTGGTGTACGCTTTTGCTGCTTGGCTATCATCGTTAACCAATAACGAATCTGCAGCACTTCCAATAACACCTAAATAATCCAATAATCTCTTAAGCCAAACATCCTCATATACTGCTGCTGATAATGCCACGAACTCAACTTACATCGTGAACAAGGCTATACACTTTTGTTTCTTACTGCTCCAACATATGGTGCCATTATTCGGTAAGAAAACAAACCTAGAGATAGATTTTCTTTCATCTAAATCTCCTTCCCAATCAGTATCAAAATAGCCTTTGAGTTGCAGATCCTTTCCTTAATAACTCAGCATATAATCAGCAGTTCCCTTTAGATACCATAGTATTATTTTAACGGCTTTTCAATGTGCTTGACATGGATTGGATTTGTATCTTTTCACCATTCCAACTGCAAAACATATGTCAGGTCTTGTACACATCATAGTGTACATCAAGCTTCCAACAACACTAGCATAAGGAACATGTTTCATTTGTTCATTCTCTTATAGAGTCCTTGGACACAGTCTATGGCTCAATACTTCACCTTTTGTAATAGGAATGTCTATGGATTTACAATCTTGAAATCTTAACTCCAAGAATGTATGCAACATCACTCATGTCTTTTATATCAAAGTTGGAAGATAACAAATTCTTCACAGCATTAATATAACTCCATATTACTTCCGACAATTAGTATATCATCAACAAATAATGATATGATCAAAAATTGATCTTTGGATCTTTTGATATATACACAATGATCCTCATCTATCATTGTAAAGTCATATGCCATTATGGCATTATGAAAACGTATATACCATTGTCTCGACGACTGCTTAAGGCCATATATCGACCCCCAAAGTCGACATACCTTTTCTTCTTGGCCTTTCATTATGAAACCAGCAGGTTGTTCCATATATATTTCTTCCTCTAATTCTCCATTGAGGAAAGCAGTCTTTACATCCATTTGATGTAACTCAAGATCCATACTAGCTACTATTGCCGAACTATGCGAATCAAGGTAAATCACACTACGGAGAAAATGTACTTTCATAATCAATTCCTTCCCGTTGATTATACCCCCTTCGCCACAAGGCGAGCCTTATGCCTTTCTATCGAGCCATCAGCCTTTTGCTTTATTTTGAGAACCCACTTGTTCCCAATAGCTTTGCGTCCTTTTGGAAGATCAACCGGTTGCTAAACATGGTTTGACTTCATTGACTCCATTTCCTCTTTCATTGCATAAATCCATTTTTCCTTACTAGGGCAATTTAGAGCCTCATTAATATTTCTTGACTCATCCTCATCTTATGGAGCAACCATAAAAGTTTCCCCTTCAATGTCAAAACGTCGACGGGGAATACTTTGGCGACTTGTCGCAGTATGGGAAATTGCACACTTAGCACATCATTTCCCATTATGCTCCCACTTGGATTAGGTAATGATGATGTCGTCTCATCATGTGATTGTAATTGAGAATGAGTTGAATTCAATTCATCACTTCTCATATTACTCCCACTTGGATGAACTCCACTAACATCATTATCCTGATCCAAGGTCTCAAATAGGGAGTAATCTTCTCCTATTTCGCCCTTCTTAGGAAATTCATTCACTAAGAATGTGACATCCCGTGATTCAAATTCAGTTATACTCCCACTTTCCTTCTCACCTATGAACACATACCATTTCGAGTGTTCGGAGTATCTCATGAAAATACTCTTATTTCCTTTGGGACCTAATTTCCCAAACTTGTTAGAGGACTCATGAGTATAGGTAGCACAATCCCATGACTTAAGAAAACTTAAGTCCGATTTTCTACCTATCCATAACTTATATGGAGTGGAAATAACTAATTTGGAAGGCACCCGGTTAAGTATGTAGGCAACATTAACAACGCATCACTAAAAAAAAAAAAAATGATAAGTAAGTTAGCATGCGCCATCATGGACCTAACCATTTTCGGTAGGGTTCTGTTTCTTCTCTCCGCAACACCATTTTGTTGAGGAGTATATGGAATAGACAATTATTTTTCTATTCAATTTTCATCACATAATTTTCTGAACTCATCAGATAGATATTCTCGACCTCAATCGGATCTAAATACTTTTGTTTTCTTGTCTAATTGATTTTCTACCAAGTTCATAAACATTTTGAAACAACTTATGCTTCAGATTTATGAGAAATCAAATAGACATATCCAAATCGAGTAGAATCATATATAAAAGTGATGAAATAAACAGCTCCTTGCCTTCCTCTCACATTCATTGAACCACAGACATCAAAATGGATTAAATGCAAAGGAAATTCAGCTCTTTTACTTTTTCTAATGGTTTCCTTGTCGTTTTCCCTACTAGGCAATGCTCACATCTGGGCAAATCGACTTTTTCAATGTTGCCCAACAAGCCCTCTTTGGCTAGTCTATTCATATGTTGTTGGCCCATATGACCAAGTCTAGCATGCCACCATATTCACATCATTATCATATAAAGTTAAAGACGTGAAACAAGGGAATAATAAATATTAACATCACCACAGTCAACATATAGTACAATGAAACCATCCAGAAAGTGACCACAACAATAGTAGTTTGTATCCAAATACAAATCTACACCTCTATTATGGAAGTTAACCAAGCTTAACCAACATCAAAACAGACACATAAATCTCGACGAATCTCTGGAGCATATAGAAAATCATGTAGGAACAAAATGCGTCCACCACGCATGTTTGATTGGCAGGTGCCAATCCCTTTTAACTTCAACTCTAAAGTTATTTCCCACATAGATCCACATAGTTCCAGTTGGTATTGTCGGAATTTCACGAAGGATCCTCTATCCTTCCTTACATGGTCTGTCGTTCTCGAATTTACATCCACAAAGGATTGGATTCAGCCAATAATGCGGAACTCGACACATAAGCAAAGTTCTCAAATGTGCAAGAGGTGTTTATCTTCTTTGGCTCACGACGTCGCGAGCATAGTGACCCTTTTGTCACAATTGTAACACCTCACCCTTGACATTTTCTTCACTTGAGGACGTTTTCCTCTCTTGTATTGGTTAACTCTTGATTTCTTGCAATAAGGACTTGATCATTTGCATTCCCACATATTGAACGAATCAATACGCTTGCGCTTAGAGCACAAAGCCCTTTCTGAGCTAGAACCAGCATTGCAAATATCTATTATCGACTCAAATGCCGATAGGCGATCCTCTACTAGCTCAAGGTGGCGCACGATCCTCAAGATCTTCCATAATATGGTCAAGAGCTTCTAGTGATTCTTGCTTTTCCAGCACATATTGAATCTTCATATTCAATATTTCACAATTGTTGCCGTTCATATCAGCAATAACGTTCTTAGTTGCTGAAACCATCGATCTGAACACATCAGACATACATGCACGAATAATTATGCCTATCACTTATGCATCTACTTTTGCACAGACCCATCATATTAATGAATAATTTCAAGTAAGGCTTCAGAATCAAAAGGTCACTATGTTTCCAATCATCCTCCAAAAATCCTAACTTAAAACTATCATTAATATGATTGTCATATGCAAAATCAATTCTATGAAGCTACAAAAGCTTCTAAAACTACCCACAGCTAATTACCCACAGCAACCAGCAATAACAGAAAGCAACAGATAACTAACATCCAATAAAACAATGCTTTCATATAATACAATTATACATTACACTAATCAATATATTCAAAAAAAATTATCAACATAGAAAGAGATATTCACATTCAAAAAACATCTCATATTTAATCTAAGAAATAATTAGGGAATGTCCCTTCTAATCTATCAGTCAAAACATCTGAGAATTTTGAAGGCACATTTGCCAACCATGGAAAAACTTTTGGAGAGCTTTCATGTCGCCACCAAGGCGCATTCACTCTACGCCATGTGGCGCTCATTCTAAGGGTTGAAGTTTTGGCCAACTCAATCCTATAGTACTCTCTTACAAAAGCTTCCACTAGCTCCCTATAACCCGGGACCACGTTGACCTCTCATAGCCGATCCAACACTGCTTGCCATTTGGGTGGAAGAGTGTTCATCAAAGTCGGCACCTTCTCAAAATCCAGCATAAGATAACCATTCCAGATGATTTCTGTATCATCCGATTGACCCTGACCACATGTGATACTAAATCACCGTCATGCCACCGATAATCAGCTAACTCTGTCATCAGCCTCTTAAGTCTTGCATTTCCCTCGTCCGTTCTCGGGATTGCAGGTATCCGTGCATGACGCATTATAGTTCCTGCAACAAATGCAGAACTAAAAATGGATCACTTATAATCCATAATGTATATTAGGGAAAATACATAATTTTCCAAAATTCATGCAACACGTGCATAATAAAAAAAATGGATTACATATAAACCACATAGGCATACATGAAAAAAAAGAAACAAATTCCTTTTTTTTTTTTTTTTTTGGGTCAACGGTCAACGGGTCAACGCAGGTTAACGGGTCAGCGGGTCGGGTCAACGGTGTGCGGGTCGGACCGGTCGCGACGGTCGAACCGGTCGGGCCGGTCGGGCCGGTCGGACCGCTCGCGCGGACCGACCGCACGTGCCTCGCGCGTGCGGGAGATGACGTCACGCAGACATCATCCGGCACGTGCCGGGCGCGTGCTCGCGTCCCGCGAGTCGGGTCGGATCGCCCGGTCGGGTCGGGTCGCCGGCCGGTGACCACCCGGCGAATCGTCGTCATCGGTGACGTCATCCGAGCGGTTCTTGACCGTTGGATGACGTCACGATGACGTCATCGCGTGACGTCAACACGCGTCGGTCCGCGGACCGGCACGTGCCGTTTCGCCGGTCGCCGGCGCGCACGTGCCGGTTCATCACCGGCGCGTGTGGCGCACGCGCTGGCCATAGCCAGCGCTTCCGGGCGCGTCGCGCCCACGCGCAGCGGCTTCTGGCCGGGCTTCCGGGCGCGTCGCGCCCACGCACAGCGGCTTCTGGCCGAGCGTGTGGGCGCGTGCGGCGTCGTACGGCGGCGTGCAACATGTCGCCGGACTCGTCTCGACGTCGCCTTTCACCCAGTGCTTTCAGATTTTGATTTCGACTTACAAAAACTCAGAAAAAAGGCCAAACAACGCTCGGGTGTCGGGATTTCACGACCGATCCGTACGGCCGAGAATATTTTTGCGAAAAATCGAAGAAAAAACATCAAATTGATCGGGAAAACGTGAACTAGGGCTCTGATACCAATGTTGGGAATAACGGATCCCCGGAAACTGGATTCGACACTAAATCGAACCCCTAAAACGAATGCGGAAGCGAAACCCGGGAAAATCACATATCACCGATCGTAAAGCACACCACGGATTCGAGCGTACCTTGTTAGCCACAGATTAAACACCAACGCTGAAGATGAGGAAGAAATTCTGGTTCTGTTCGATCCGATGAAGCCTTGAAGGGAAGAAGAAAAGTGCCGTATACCTGTTTCTTCTTTTTTTGGTCTTTTGGAGAGAGAGAGCACGGGAAAGAACGTACGTTGATTCTATTTCCAACAGGTGCCATCTCTCTCTCTCTCCCTTTTATACCTTCCCCCATCCACGGGCCTTATTCCCGTGGGCCGGGCTTTTTGGGCCCAACTTGGGCGGACGGGCCTTAAGCCCATTAATAAATCAATCAGGAGCTAACAAAGACAGAAACCACCACAGAATCAGCAGATATCTCAAGCGAACGAGACAAAAAAATCAGCAAACACAATCAAACGATTGATCAACCTCATCTAGCAAGAAAAGTTCCTCAATCAAACTGCCAACTTAATTCCAAAGAGGACCTCCATTTCGATTTTCTTGCTCATTTCCACATGACAAGTTCCTTCAAAAAGGACTTAAATCAGAGGCTATTTTATAGAGAAAAAGGCACGAGATGTTCAGGAATACCTCGAGCGCACGGAGGAAGTATCCCTTGAGCCAAGATAGATTGCACTTGTATAGACATCACTTGCGATGCCCTAAAGCGCTCGTGGTATCATTCCAATCAATACCGTGAAAGCCGAATCATTTCTTGAAATAGTGAAATCGGCGAAGATGGGTTCAAAGCATAGAGAAGGCTATCTAATTCAAAACAGTTCCTCTACCAAATCCTAATAATTCTATCTGGTCTTGTTCTTAAATCCAATCCCATCATGGCACATGCTTTCATATATAATAAAGTGGTGTAAGCTTGACTAAGACAAACAGATCTTCAAAGACAACCTTTTCTCTCTTATTGAAAGGAGTGGCAATGTCATTATGATGTGAGGCTCCAAAAGCAAGCCAAGAACTTTTCACTTTGAGCTACTTCAAACTAAATTATTAGAATTTAGAGGAAAAAAACTCAAAAACCCTACCATGATTTAACATTATTTAGTTATAATTACAAAATTATTGTTTGGATATTTGATTTTGTGAGATCATAACGAAAAATTTGATATTTGACTCAATAAATCTATTTAGTTTAGAATTTTAAAAGTTAAGATGCACGATATAACTTAACAAATGGCTAATGGTATAAATATCAAATTGATATTTCTATGAAGGGGTGCCAATTTTATATTTGGTAATACTTTTTAGTATCTTTATAAATTATTGAAATTTTCAATTGTCATTCCACAAGCTCGCAAAAAGAATCCTAAATTTAAATTGAAAAAAAGAAATTAGAAAAGATTAATATTGGATTATTTTAGAAAATAAGATATAAATTAATTTACAAAATGAAGCATATTTAATTTTCAATTAATAATCTGTAAAAAAATCATTATTTTTATTTTTATTAGGAAAATTTTAAATGCTCTCATTTTCTTAAATAAGAATTTGAAATGAACATTAATTTAAATAAGGTTTTGAAATGGTTATATTAATTTCAAAAAATGATTTAAAGTAGTTATATTGTTTTGAATAAGGGCCTAGGCCTCATTGGCCAGCAATATATTCTAGTTAATCAAGAATATCTTCATATAAGCACAAATTAAATTTAAATTAAATTAGATTAACAATTAAAAAATAAAACTTAAGAAAAAAAGGAAGACATCAACGAGGGAGACCCACTTGCTTGGGTGGCGAGAAGGCTGGTGCCCACTTGAAGGCGACTCACCGCTTACTGAGAAGCCAAAGAAGGAGGTAACCCTCTCCTAAATATGGGCAAGGATCGCAGCGCCTCGTGTAGGCTCGGTGCCTCGACCCGATTGACCTTTGCTGCCTTCCCTCTAACAATGGGGCGGCCTTGTGTTTTCTTTTCTTTTTTATGATTTTTTTTTGTTTTATAAAAAAATATAAAAAGAAAGAAAAAAGGAAAATAAAAATTTAAAAGAAGAAATTGCGAGTTCAAGCCATTTTTTGAAGATCGATAACATTTTAAGTTGTTATTTGAAATAAGATATATTTTAGGTCTTCATTTAAAAAAATAGGGTACCTTAACCTCTTGCTTGGAATTTTTCCTTGTCATCGTGCTGTTTAACCAGATTCTTACGGGAAAAAGAACGGAGAGAGTAAAAAAAGAGGACCGTAGGAAGAGCCGCGCAGAGTTAGTTACAGAGCAGACGAACCGCATCGAAGAGCGCACGGAATCCCACCGCCGATGCCGATCGGGAACGGCGAAGGAGATCGAGATCGCGCCGGTGGAGCGAGAGATCCGGTGAGCCGGCAGCTCTGAGAGAGAATGGCGAGGAGCAGAGGGGGGAGGAGGTTCCGGTTCCGGTTCCGGTTCCACCGGAGGAACCTCTGCGCCGCCGCCGCGTACGCCGCCGTCCTCCTCATCGCCGTCTCCTCCTTCTTCACGTTGATCTCCCTGTCGAGGAAGGACGGCTTCGAGGACCGCCGGGAGCGCGTCTCGTCGGAGGAGGAGCATCGATCCGAGCCGGTGCGTGCGTCCGCTCTGTTTCGAATCGCTCGCCTTAGGTAGCGGCGGTCGTCTCCGTGATTTGGCGTGGGGTTCCGCTTCCGTTCGTTTCGATTTTGGAAGGTCTTGGTTGATTCTTACGCGTGCGGATGGTTGATGATGGTGTAGGTGCGATTGCGTTGGGGTCGGCTGAGCTGTTTTGCTGGATAGATGTTTGCGTAGTTGTTTTCGTTGTAGCTTCTGATGGTGGTCATGGGATCTAGCATTCGACTAATGATTAGAAATTAGCTCCTTTCGAGGTATCTGTGGACGAATTAGCTGTTGCTTGAGGCTTAAGGTTGCTCTTGAATCTATTTGGGAGATCCCGTTATGCATGTTCGATTGTTCGTTGAGTAAGAATTAGATCTGAGCATGCTTTTGCGATGGATGTTGGTGATATACGGCGAGGCGAGCGAACGTCTATTTTCCTGGCTTAGCTTTTTAGGCGCATATAATTGGTGGAATGTTGCGCGTTTCGTGATTACATAGAGCACATGCGTATGGATGGTCTCTCAGTGAAGAGGATAATTTTCTATTTGCAGATTCCAGACCGAGAACTTTGGGATGCTCCTTTCAGTTTCGGTTTACACACCTGTGTCAAGCCCACTGCTAAATACAAAGGTCAGATGAACTCTGAATCCGTGTTTCTTTTCTGTCTTTCATTATTTTTACGGCTACAAGTTTTCCTGCATCTGCCAATGACTGATTCTTTTTTCGGTACTTCTCTTTCTTCGTTTTTAATTGATCTTCAATTGTGTGCTTTTTGTGCTGGTCTGAAATGGATGGCACTCTAATATTGAAAATTATTCATGGTAAAAATATGGATAGATTTAGATGCCTACCGAAAAATGAAAAGAGAATATTATTGTCAAACTCCCTCTAAGAAAAAAAACCCCACTTGCATGAGTAAATCCTAGTCGTGCAACACCCTGTTGACCTCATGAATCAGATAAAACTTGAGCTGAACCTGTCCGATAGCTGAAATATGGGATTGCTTATACTAGGTGGTGTGAGGAATCAAGACACACTTGTGTCCGTGATCACTGCAGCCACATGGGGTTTAATATCACTCTTGTTTTAAATGTTTGCAAGAGGTCTTGCTTTTTCTAGGACTTCTTTTTCAAATGAGATGCTTGGACATCTCATATGTGACCAAATTCCACTTTGTGCACAACTAAAGTAAATTTAAAATCTAAACTAGCATAATATCAGTTTAAATATCAGTCATTTTGTATCAAGTGATCATCAGTACTCTGAAAATTAAAGAGCTAAGTTTCCATGATAGCCATATAGACACAAATGTTTTCATTAAATACCATCTTAAGAAGATTTTGTGATGCTAATGATGGTATTTGCCTTTTGTAAACACCAGTCTGGTATCTGACTCTCTCTCTCTCTCTCTCTCTCTCTCTCTCTCTCTCTCTCTAAATCTGTATCTGCCTCTCAGCTATGTTAGGTGCACAAGAATCAGATCGATATATAACTGTGAGGAGCAATGGAGGATTAAATCAGATGCGGACTGGTGTAAGTTGATCACTTTGTTGTAAATTGGCTCTCTGGTCTTGACCGGAATTCAAGCTTTTGAAATATTGTTGACAAATTTTGAAATTGAAATATTGTAGTTGCATTTTTTAGAACTCTAAATTATAAGCTCTTTCTTTCAGTATATATTGATTTTTCTTACATTGGAAGTACAGTAAACTGGAGCACGCATAATGGCATCCTTACAGTTCCTAAGTAGAACCAATTCCGTTTTGTGATTTGTTTTCCTCTTTTGTTTTTGTTCAGTGATGAGTTAACTAGCTATGCTTTGTAGTGGTTTTTTATCAATTTCCTGTGGTCTTATCCATAATTATGTTCTCCGACCAGATTGCAGATATGGTAGCTGTGGCGCACATAATGAATGCCACTTTAGTTATTCCTGAACTGGATAGACGATCATTCTGGAAAGACACAAGGTATTCGTTGGCATTGCAACATTCTTTTGTAGGTGCGTGATTGTTGTCTTACGCCATTATGGATTCTGACATTGCTGTCATATTCACAGTACCTTTTCAGATATATTCAATGAGACTCATTTTATAGAAGCCTTGAAAGGAGATATTAGAGTTGCCAGGGAGCTCCCAAAGGAATTGGAATCAATTCCTCGTGCTCGGAAGCACTTCAGTTCTTGGGCTAGCATGGGTTACTACGAAGAGATGAGAAGGTTATGGAATGAGTTTCAGGTCTGCATAAGTCATGCTAGTTTTTTAAGTGAAGTCTATTCAATTTTGGGTAAATTCTCTATTTGAAAAATTGACTTGGATACCATGTCAGTAGCTGTTGGACCCGAGCGATTAGAATATCGTGGATGTCCTTTGAATTCAATTAGATTGAGATTGCTTGTACTTGATAATTTCAACAGCATAGATGCATTATCTAATAAATAACTAACAATTTAAATAAACTGAGAGCACTTAGAACTACATTTTTCTTGCATCTAAGAGCTAAAGAGTCTACCCTAAATGCTAATTCTGATATTATTGGAAATGCTCAATTAAGATGATGTTTGCAGTAATTGTTGATTAGCATCATTGCCTGTGCCATGAAATTTCTAGCGCAGAACATAATCAGAAGATAAATAAGTTGTAATTCAATTTAAGGTGAGAAAACAAAATAGTTTTTCATCATTCCAAAATTTGGAAGTGAGAGTCACTTGTCTATACATTGCATTGAATAGCAATACTTCCATAAAAGTGTATAAAAAATATGATGGCGTTCTTCAAAGTAGCAATAACCTTAAAGAGAGTTGACCATCATCATCTCCTTAGATATTGGATCAAGTTTGTACTGATATACATAAATATCCACATGTTGAATAATCATAAAATACATGCAGTGTCATTGCAATTTTTTGGATTTCTAGGGGTGGTCTTGGAATGTATACATAGCTGGAGATTGTTAAACCTGTTTTATTTAATGAAGCAAACTCTCTGAAAGTCTGATTGGAATTCTGTGTTACACAAAGAGGCTCTTTAAGTCATGTCAATTTATCAGATTATTGCTGCGGGGGTTAATTGATTCCCTTGCAGGTAATCCATGTTGCAAAATCAGATTCTCGACTAGCAAACAATGATCTGCCTCTTGACATCCAAAGATTGAGGTGTCGTGCAATGTATAACGCACTTCGTTTCTCTCTCCCAATTGAGATCCGGGCAAAGGTGGGGTACTGATGTATAACGCACTTTGTTTTTCCTTTTTGTTCTTTTCATGTGGACTAGAACTTTTGAACTTCGTGGATGTTGATAAGTCTAACGTGCCAGAGAAAGTGATTAATAATTTTGGACGAAACTACATTAGAAAGCAGCATATGAGATCAACAAATAGTTATTTTGATCAGGTCAATAATGAGGCTGGATAAGCAGCCCCCAGATAAATATGAGCTGCAGATCCCATTTTATTCTTATGTTAGATTAATGCATTTAAGAGGTCTCCTACGGGGCTTCCTGTTAAAATAGGTACTGAGCATGCATGACGGTGAAACCACAGAAGCTGATAGAGCGGCTAAGGAGTCGTGAGGGACGATACATTGCTCTTCATCTTAGATATGAGAAAGACATGCTGTCTTTTACGGGTTGCACTTACGGCCTGACTGAAGCAGAATCAAAAGAGCTGACAATAATGAGGTGAGAGTTTCACAAGCTCGCAACTACATCTGTCTAGTACAGTTACATACACGTGAGATGTCAATAGGTTGAATGCCTGTGTAGCTAATGGCTTTCCACGTCATCCATTCAAATGAGTGAGTTGTTCCCAGCTTTGCATTTTAATATCTTTATGTTGCTCAATTTGTTTATACAGGGAGAACACTAATCATTGGAAGGTAAAGAAGATTAATTCCACAGAACAGAGACTAGGAGGGAATTGCCCTTTGACCCCCAAGGAGGTGGGGATTTTCCTCCGAGCTCTTGGTTATCCTGCATCAACATTAATCTATATTGCTGCTGGAGAAATTTATGGTGGTAATGCTCGCTTGTCCACGCTCTCATCGCGCTTCCCTAATCTTGTTTTTAAGGTTTGTAATGATTATGCTACCTTTTCATATTCACAAATTAGTCATCTGACCAAAAAAAAAAAATTAGTGAACTTATAACAATCTGTTTATCACATACAAAAGCGAACTGGTTCTGTTTCTATGGCAGGAAACTCTGGCCACAAAGGAAGAATTGGAAGGGTTCACTAACCATGAATCTCAGAGTGCTGCTATTGACTACATTATCTCAGTGGAGAGTGATGTGTTTGTTTCTTCTTATTCTGGTAACATGGCCAGAGCTGTTGAAGGACATCGGAGGTTCTTAGGCCACCAGAGGACAATCACCCCAGACAGGTATAGTCCTGTCAAGAAGACAGCTAACTGGAAAGTTGTTATCTTACTTTTCTGTAAGATGATTTAGTTGCAATGGAACCAGCATAAACAGGTTCACAATGTATAATGTACAGAAACCATAAAAAATGGCCTATAGTGAGAGGTGTAAATTTTTCAGGCATCTCTGTGATTTGATTTATTGCAAAGAGTCCACTAGTATTTTATCTTGGAATCCTTGGTTTAAACTCCAAATTGTGGAGCTGCTATGATTTTAAATATGCACATCATATGCAGGAAAGGACTTGTTGAAGTTTTTGATAGACTGGAATCAGGAGACCTGAGAGAAGATTCCTTGCTATTAGAACTCGTGCGGCAGATGCACCATAACAGGTAGCTTAATATTATGCAATCACAACGTGCCTTATAAGTTCCTGTGCTGTGGAGGGATATTCCGTGTCTGATAATATTCAATTACATTCTTTTACTTGACATATAATCACTGTGAAACCATCCTAACGTGAATTAGTGAAATTTTTAAGAAACTTAAAATGACCAATCTCTAAAAATAACAGATCTGCTAGTAAATCAGTACTCCCCGATTCATTTTTCACTGATTATATGGTTAATCTCTCTCCATGGGTGTGTGTGTCCCTTCTTGAAATGTGCTTAACCATCTTATCATAAAAACAGACAAGGAGCTCCCAGGAAAAGAAAAGGGCCATTGCCAGGACTTAAAGGCAAAGCACGTTCCCGGACTGAGGAATCCTTTTACGAAAATCCATATCCTGAGTGCATATGTGGTCCAAAGAGTCATTCTAAAACGATGTAATTGTCTCAGCATGCAAGCAAATGAATGGCACCACGCAGGCCAATACCAAGCGAAAGCCTAAAATGCCTTTGATGGGCTTACCTGCTTTGCTCTTGTACACTTAAGGTGGGAAAAACAGCACCGTTCAGCGTTTCCAACTTTGCTCATTGCCTCATTGTTCTTTTTATAGAAAAAGAAAAGATTATTCATTTATTTTTTTTCCTCTTTTACATTTGTCTATCGGTTCGATGTCACAATCTTTTGCCAATTCTGGCGGTAGGCTTATCCAATTGTAGAACGGTGACAGTTGAAGGTTTACTTGATTTAGCTACAGGAAGATTTTGGGATTTTTACCCAGACCTGGCTCTGGCTCTGAGTTTGTCTTCTTGTCTATGATCATGCACATGCTTCTTTAGGTAACGTTCCGAACGAAATAGAAGCTTGCACATTGCGGAAACCGGGCCTCCTTCTGGTGTCGAATATATTCTTTCCTCGATAAATATAGTATTGCCAAGATTCTCAGTGATCCTCAATGTCCCATTCCTTCTAATTTGTGCAAGTGCTTTGCAAAATCTATGACATTACCAAACCGGAGCCTCATGGCTTGATGAGGTCACAACTCTCGTTAAATACCCACGCCAAGCAAGTCATATCTTTGCCGATGGTTGATGTGACCTCTCCTTCCTATTCAGATTTGCAGTTTCATTCTTAGATAAGTTATCTTACCACCCTTTTTTATTATTATTTACTATTTTTCGCTTCTATGGTTTATTTATTTCCATTTTTTCAATTAATCCCCATTTATATTTGTTCCTTTTTTTTAAACCCCACTCGTTTGCTTAGGATTAACCTTACTTTATTCCATTAACTTTCCCTTTATGACTCAGTTTCCCAAATAAAGAAATGGTCCCAATCCTTGTCCTGTTGAAAGGGAGATGCTTACTGCTAAACACTTCTTTTTTTTTCTTTAAACAAACAAAAAAGTGTTTACATTCCTAACAGGTTTTGAACAAAAGAACGCGTTTGGTAAGTATAAAAAAAAACTTTCTTGGAATAAAAAAGAACAGAAACATGTTTGGTAATCGCAATCAATTTCTGTTCCTAGAATAGAAAAAGAATAGAAACACGTTTGGTAAACGACAAAAAATTTATGTTTTTTTTTTTTAATTTTTTTAATAAAGTTTAAAATTGATATTGAATGCTCATTCTTATGAAATGCTCATTAATTTTCTGTAGTCATCTATTTAATTTATTCTTAATACAACAAAAATTCTCCCGTACGTGCGCGCGTAACTCCGGTAAGGAAGCAAAAACATTCGATGTTTTCATCAGCTACTTGTCTAGTTGGTTTGCCATTCTAAAGTCAAAACAGGGGCTAGAGATGCACCAACACCAGTTGACAGGACTTTTGGAGTAGCTTTACTGCCATGCTCCGAAAAACCGGACCCCTCAAATTTGATTGTGCGGATCGAGTGAACATACACACATTGATGTAAACGGGGCAATGAGCTTATACACAATACAATACACACTGATATAATTGCATGGTGATAGTTACAAAATGAGGACGAAACCGCGTGAGACAAAGAGAAAAGGAAAGGACGGCGACTTGCCGATCGCTTTTCCTCTCACGTCGGGCCCCAAATGGTCATTATCTGCAGATCGAGCTGCAGCTCGAGCTCGCTCTCGAGCGAGCGAAGGGGGAGCTCGAGCAGCTGCAGATCGAGCTGCAGCTCGAGCTCGCTCTCGAGCGAGCGTTGCTCCCCTTTCGGCGCGCGGAGACGGGCGAGCAACGCTCGCTCGAGGCTCGAGCGAGCCGTCCCAAATCTGTCGCGCCGAAGGGGGAGCAAGGCTTGACCGGAGAAGGAGCGCCGAAGGGAGCGACGCCGACCAGGAGGAGGAGCGCCGAATGGGGAGCAACGCCGACCTGGAGAAGGAGGAGCACCGAAACGTACACCGGAGTCGCCGGAGAGTCACCCGAGTGGGAGCCGCGGGAGATGGGAGAGACGCCTGGAAAAGGAAGAACGAAGCTTCAGCCGACGAGAGGAGCGACGAGCACGCACGAAGGAGAAGAACTTCGCCTTTGTTCCGATTTTGTTCTTTTGTTCTTTTGGTTTTTGTTCTTTTGTGCCTTCCAAGAAGTGTTTCTTTTCAAAAGAAACAACTTTTTATGTTTCTTTTTTTGTTCTTATTTCGTTTCGGGAACAAAAAAAAAAAAAACGAAACGCAACCAAACGCGTTTCTGTTCTTTTTTTGTGCCTTAACAAAATCCGTACAAGTGTTTAACACTTTTTTTGGAAGTTACCATGCAGTGAGACAGGTGAAACAGGTAGCTACAGGGTCTATAATATTGCCTGCCTAAGTGGCATTAGTCTCCAAATTCTTGGGTTCCGTTCGTTTCCGTAGGAAACAATTTGTAGGAAAATGTTTTTTAAATTATTCGATATTCGTTTCATGAAAAATGATTGAAAAATGAACTGCTTGGGAAAAAAAATTTCATCCACAAGAAAAAAGTCTTTTGAAATAAAGGAAAATATTTTCGGCTTTTCAAGTGGGGGATACATTTTCCTCACTTATACTCTCTTCTACTTATCTCATAGCAGTTCCCTTCTTCTTTGAAAAAAAAAAATGAAATTTAATTTTTTCTTTTTTCTTTTATTTTTTTCCATTTTTCTTCTTTTTTTCTTTCCATGCTAGTGGCCGGACATGGGCAAGTGCAAGCCTCTTACAAGGCCGAAGGCTAGCATGCTTGAGCTAGCCACTTGCCAAATTAGCAAGGCTTGAGGCTGGCAAGCCTTTTTGAGGCCAGTGAGCTTGAACTTGCCTTTAGCCGGTTGCCATGGTTGTCAATGATTGACCAAAGAAAAAGGAGGAGGAAACGAAAAGATAAAAAAGTAAAAGGAAAATAAAAATAAAAATAATTTAAAATTCAATTAAAAAATGAAAAGAAAAAAAGCAAAAAAGTGAAAGAAAGGAATGCACAGAAGAAAATCAAATTGAATTTTTCATACCGAATAGTGGAAAATATTTTCTGGTCCATTTTCAAATTTCAGATGAATACCAAAAAAATAGTCATTTTCTTAAAAAATAGCTTCGTAGAGAATATTTTCTAAAAAGTTACATTTTAGTGAAACAAACTGATTTTTTGAGGATTTTTTTTATTTTATTTTTTTTTTTTTTTTATTATGGATGAGCTAAGCGAATAGAACAAAGAGTTCAACATCATGAAAGTTCAACATCGTGAACTTCGTACCGCGCACTTAACAAGGCTCTAAAAGGTCAGAATGCATAAATAGAATATGAAAAGAAGAAGAAGGAAATAACAAGACATGAAAAGGGATCAAATTCCTTCTCGTACTGTATACCTCATATTCGTCTTTGCTGCTTGAGACTAGATTAGACCTTTTGCTTGGTCCCCCAACCAACTAATTGAACTTTTCATATATGTATGGAGTATTGAACAAGAGGAGACATAGAATGAAATGAACAAAAGAAATTAAAAAAAATGAAAAAGAGAAAGATTATCTAATTTGGATATTTTATGTATAGATACTTGTCATACTCTTTCTAGGAATTTTATAAAATTAAGGAATATAATTCTATAACTCGAAGAATGTAGACGAATAAAGATATATTGCAATCAATACTATTAATGAATGTGTATATTGATAGAAAAGAATAGTTAATCGAAAGTTATAAGAAATTCGTGTTGATTAATATTGTCAACATGACACATTTTTCGATGTCAGGTATTCTTCACAAACTCAATTGGTTGATCTTTCAAAGCGCAAACGAGGACCAATCGTGATCCTTTCTTGCTCCTCTTTGCACTTGCAGTTGAGTTTGATCTATCAATTGGAAAATTAACATCTTTAAAAAAGCAATGTTTGCTTCTCATCTCTCTTTAAATCCGGTTCAGATGATCACGATATGGATAAGCATTTCAAAGCGAAGTTTCAAGAGGTCAAAGATGTTGAAGTTCAATTCGTGATTCGATTGCCGAATTAAAAATCAATTGATATTTCTCTAATTTGAATAAATAGGTCAAGTTGGGTTGACCGCACGCTATGACACCCCAAATCTACTACCTTTTATCTAGGTTGTTCCCACTAACTGAGGGTGATGGATTTTTAATCCCACCTTGAAAACCATGAACTAGATTGGAGAAATTGGTTTTCGATTGACTAGATTGAAAGTTCTTGAAACCGGACCGAATTGAGGTGTCCAAACGGTTTAATAGAATCAATTGAGTTTAAAGAAAAAACTAAAGATGTAAGGAGAACAATTAATTCGAACAATCTTATTCTTTCTTTGAAATTGAACCGTCTAATCACTAATTTTATTTTTAAGAATTGGACTAGTTTTGTCGAGAATTGGACCGGATCGCACTGGTCTAGTCAATTTTCAGTAAAGTCGATCCGTCTTAATCACTCCTATAACTAATCATATTACCTAAGTAATGTCTTTATCACATCAACAATATTTTGTACATTTAATCACGTCCACCCGACCAAGCATCAAGAGAGAGAGCGCGTGCCTCTTGTCACGGAGCGCCACGCGGAGTGACATCCGATGACCGCTACGAACCTCGTAGTCGACATCAAAATAGGAAAAAACTAGAAACAGTGGGAAAAACCAGAAACCACGACACCGCCGTGGATTGCCACCTTCCATGGAAAGCGCGAATGAGGAAAAATCAGAAACTGTAGGCAGTTCTGTTCTTGAATCCCTGGTTTCTCTCCACCGTCTGCTTTTCCCGAAGTTGCCCCCGAGAAAGGTAAAAACAGAAAGCAAACGAAACAATGAGCCGCTTGAACTTTTCTCCCTCTCTCCTCCATTCGGCGAGCTTAACGGGTATAAATACCACCCTGATCCCCATCCACTTCCTCACATCTGCGCAAGAACGGTTCTTGAGGTCAAAGAGATCAGAGAAATCAGGCAGTTTCAGAATTCGGGTTGTGGGATATTGCTGAGGTTGAGATGGCGGGCACCGCTGGTCAGGTCATTCGCTGCAAAGGTACGTTTTTTACGGCGATCGTCCTCGGTTCTTGACTAGGTTTGCGTCGGTTTTGTCTTTCTTTCTCGAGTTGGTGATGATGGTGATGATCTCTCAGTCCTTTTTGACTATGCGTTATTGGGTGTTCGTTGTGGAGACATGTTTGTCTATTTTGATCGTGTTCACCTGACAGAAGGGCAAGTTTTTTTTTTCTTTTTCCTGATATGGACTTTGATGACGTCGGGCTGTTTAGATTTGGCTTGAGTGATGTCGTATGTAACTTGGGTTGCGAAATCTTTTCCATAGCTAAAGATCTGTACTTTTTAAGCGTCGACTTGCCTCTCATGGTGTGATTATGTCGAACATGCGATGCAGCTGCGGTGTCGTGGGAAGCTGGAAAGCCGCTTGTGATAGAAGAAGTGGAGGTGGCTCCTCCGCAGGCGAAGGAGGTCCGGATCAAGGTCCTCTTCACCTCCCTTTGCCACACCGATGTTTACTTCTGGGAAGCCAAGGTGACTACATTTGCCTTTTTTTTAACATGGTTTTCGATATACATTGTCTAAATTGACCGATCATTATCTATCGTGACGGTTAAGGGGGACTAATGAAATCGTATTGCAGGGACAAACCCCAGTGTTTCCCCGCATTTTTGGTCATGAAGCATCAGGGTATGGACCTTTATGTGAAAAAGTTCATCTTCTTTTATTGGCTGAACTTGCATTTGGGTCGATTGCTGATATTCGTAAATATTTATCGACTGTATTGGGAAATCATGTTCCTTTTCTTCTTCCATTTGGCAATCTAGGATTGTGGAAAGTGTCGGTGAAGGTGTCACAGAACTTCAACCTGGTGATCATGTCCTTCCTGTGTTCACTGGAGAATGCAAGGAGTGCGCGCATTGTAAATCCGAGGAGAGCAATATGTGTGACCTGCTCAGGATAAACACGGATCGGGGAGTTATGCTTAATGATAACAAGTCGAGGTTCTCGATCAAGGGGAAGCCCATTTACCATTTTGTTGGCACTTCGACCTTCAGTGAGTACACCGTGGTTCACGTTGGCTGTGTTGCCAAGATCAACCCTGCAGCCCCGCTTGACAAAGTCTGTGTGCTCAGCTGCGGTATCTCCACAGGTCGGTCATATGTTTTGCAAAATTTATGTGATTCATGCTGCTAGATTTGTCATTGGCTTTTATCAGCATTGACTGATGTCCTGTTTCCCTTATTGGAAGGTCTTGGTGCCACCCTGAATGTTGCGAAGCCAAAGAAGGGGCAATCGGTAGCCATTTTTGGACTTGGAGCTGTCGGCCTTGCTGTGAGTTTTCATTTATTCTCCTGTCTTTCATACAAAAATGGGATGAACTTTTTTAAGTGCAATTGGAAATGAAGATTTAAAATGTTGGATATTCTGATTTATCAGGCAGCTGAAGGGGCTAGAATGTCGGGAGCTTCGAGGATTATTGGAGTTGATCTGAACCCAAACAGATTCGATGAAGGTAATTGATTCAAACCTCGTTGCATCTTTGATATGTCTCATAAGTCTCTGAGCATCACCTTTACAGTCAGCTAAAATTGGCATCTTGCTTTGGCTTTTAAGAAAGAGAGCATGTTTTCTTTTGCGTTATGTGATGCACTCTGAAGGCCCTCTCTTTTCCTGTGAGCAGCCAAGAAATTTGGAGTCACCGAGTTTGTGAATCCCAAGGACCACAGCAAACCTGTTCAAGAGGTTTGATAGCATCCTTACTCAGCTATACCCTTCCCGCGATCCGATTGATATAATACCTTATCCTTTTGAACTGAAATCTGTTAACTTTGACTCAGGTGATTGCTGAAATGACCAATGGCGGTGTTGATCGAAGCGTTGAGTGCACTGGAAATATCAATGCCATGATCTCTGCATTCGAATGTGTTCATGATGTAAGTACTTGCAGACAAAGCTGCTAGATCAATGAAATGCTCTGTCGATCTGTATCTCTCATCATTAACGGGTTGGGAATTGATCTGCAGGGATGGGGGGTTGCTGTTCTTGTCGGCGTCCCTAACAAAGATGATGCATTCAAGACCCATCCGATGAATCTCTTGAATGAGAGGACTCTCAAGGGCACTTTCTTTGGCAACTTCAAGCCAAGGACTGACCTTCCCTCTGTTGTAGAGAAGTACATGAATAAGGTATAACCCCAACTCATGATGCTTCTTCACGGCACATGCACATACCCTGTCATCCATGCATAAAATTGCCATCTTACCCGGTTCCAAAGCTTTGCTTACAATTTACGCATTTGGTCTCTTTTTCTCTCATTCGTCTGATCATGTACGGAGTTTTTGACTGAAGTGATGTTCGTATACGAACAGGAACTTGAGCTGGAGAAGTTCATTACACACGAGGTTCCTTTCTCGGAGATCAACAAGGCCTTCGACTACATGCTTCAAGGCGCCGGCCTTCGCTGCCTAATCCGCATGGGCGAGTAGAATCACTGAGGGTACGGAGCATGGTCGCTTCGCTTCGGGAGAGAGGCCAACTTTTCTTGCATTTGAGGTTTATTGCTGCATCGTTTTTATCTGCCCGTGTCTTGAGGCAGAAGAGTGATTTCATAAATGAGTCTTTGCTGCTGTAAATGGTTTATTAGTAACTAATGAACGGATTATTCCGTGTTCTATCATCAGAAAGATATGGAGATTCATATCGTTCTTTGTTAAGGCATATCGTCTGCATGTTGGGACAATGAATGCTCATCTTTGGAACAGGAATTTTTCGTTCCTGCTTATCTCTAGAATCATGAAATGAACTAATATGTGTAAAACTTAAACAGAGGGAGAACAATGAGCTCGGTTCTGAGCCGGATCGGTTTGAAACGATCTGAGCCCGTCGATGCCTGTAGAGGCGATGGTTTCTAACAGGGCGACGCTATAACATGATTCGAACAAAATGAGAGTATACTCTGAACTCGTGTTCCTCCCAATATAATATACTAGTGTGGAATCTGCTTCTACGCCACTGGAGAAATTGATTTTCTTCCTGTCAACTTGGCAACAAGTTGATGAAATGTGCTTATCTGATCTCTCTGCTGGGCATGACTGTGTGGACTCCAAATCTTAAAATTTGTCCGTTCGTCCGTGATGGACGGACAATTTAGTTTTAAAATTTTCAAAAAGTGTAATTGATTTTAAAATTTTAAAAAATATAATTAAATCCTAAAATTTATGAAATTTGTACAATTAATTCCTAAAATTTATATTATTCATTTGTCAAGTTGGACAAAATTTCAATTAATTGAAGGATTTGATTGAATCAATTTAACAAGTTTTAAGACTATTATAATTTTTAAAAATTTGAAAATTCAATTGCACAAATTCAATCAACTGATCTTTCGCAAGCATGAACGACATTGGATTGTGGTTGGAGTTTGATCACTACATTAGATGAAACAACTGCCCCAAACACTAGGCATAAAACTCTTCGAGAAACCATATGCTTCTTCTCAGCAGGAAATTTGCCGATGATAATGGTACGAATTCCACATTCCAAAGTGGAAATTTGTGGAAATTTGACCATTAGATTAAGACAAACTCTCCGAGAAGACCATTGTTGGGCTTATTCCGATAACGGAGCTTTAAGGACCATGCTCAAGGTCTAGTGTTCATGCTTCCGTATTCCAAAGTGGAAATTTGACCATTAGATTAAGACAAACTCTCCAAGAAGCCAAAAAGTCTTTCCTTATCTCTTCTCTTTTCGTTGTCTTTTTCAACCTTCAATTCCATTTCAAAAAAAAAAAAAAAAATCTTTTCTTGAGAAGTCGAAAAGTCTTTTCTTCTCTCCGCTTTTTCATTATTTCTTCAACCTTCAACCATGGCAAGGGTTTGAGCCAGTCTCACCCTCTCCTCCATCTATTTTAATTTTCTTTGAGTATTTGTTTTGTACTTTTCCTCTTTTTCTTTCTCAATTTAGTTCTAAATTTAAAATTTTGAACTCTCCAAATTTAGTTTTAGAGTTAGAAATTCTTTTCTCCCGATTTAGATTTTGGGAGTTTCATAATTTTTTAGAGGATTCAATATCCATGTGCTCTATCCATATACAGGTTCTTTGCCTCTAGTTTCATCAATAATTGCAAGAGTTCGAGCGTTTCACTAAATTATGAAGATTTACTCTTCCAAAGTTTAGATCTATACATGTTCAATCTATTTTGGTTTGTCTTCATGGCGATGGTGTAGAAGAAGTTGAACCTAGGCATTGCAGGTGTGCACCTTCATGTGGCAACACCGTAATTAGCATGTGCTCATTAATGACGATGATATGAGATTTAGTGATTGACCGCAATTATATTATTTGACAAATCTATTCTTTTGGAATGAATGTATATTTAACCCTACTGGTGTTTTGTTAATCCTCCTTATTTTCTGGATTTGACTTTGTTTTGTAATATTTTAGCCTTTGCTTTGCTTTGACTTGCTTTATCATGAAAGTTTACCATGAAAATTTATGTACTTTTTGTGTATCCTTTTTAGTCATGAATAATTTTTTCGACAAGAGAAAAAAGTGGAAATTTGATCCATGATCTAATTGCCAAGTTAAATAACAAACCAATATATCTTTAAATGAGTGAGTCAACCCGACACCCCAAATCCATCACCGTTATTTGAGATATAGCGATCCATCATTTTTATCAAAATGTCATTCTTTTTGTCATAATATTAACACGAAAACGATAGGGTCTTACAAATTAAGTCAATACAAAAATATCATAAAAGTAAACAAGGAATAATAAGGATATTAGAGATTAACGTGGTTTGATTCGAGTATTGGAATCTACATCCACAAGAAGAGCCAATAGTAAAAATACATAATAATCGGAGATTCTAAGTTATAATCATTCACGTACTTTAGTGTTTTTGACACATAAATTTAAACTTAAACCAAAGACTGCGTTTGACAATCAAAATAAGATTTAGGATAGGATAAAATTTATCTTATCTTGTGTTAAATATCTAAAGTCGGATATAAGAGTGATGTAGGTTGAATAAAATTATCTCATGAGAGAGGTGGGACAAATGTGAATAAGATTTCTAGTATCCATAGGAAAATTATTTTTCTCAACTAAAATTTCTTAAATTGACAAATTTATAATTATATTTCAATATAAATAATATTTGAATTCTAATATGTAAAATTCAAAATAAAAAAAAAATAGTTTTTAATTTAATCTTATTTTTATTTATATACTCGAATTTAATTGTATCTTATAATATAAATTTAATATATAAATATAAATATAAATTTATATTTATTACATATTTTTAGGTGTTTTAGTATTTTAAGTATACTAGTACAATTTTCTATATAATAAAAATTTATTTTAGAATAAAGGAGGGGAAGAAAGAAATAAAAATGAAATTAATTAAAAAAAGAGAGGAAAATAAAATAAACAAATAATAAAATAAAATAGACAAGAGTGTAGTGAGAGATTTTTACTATCTTCATTTGTAAAAATTTTAGTTCATGTATATTGATATGTCATTTATACTAAACAAGATGCATAATATGTTATGAATATATCTGTATTATTATAATAATTAAGTAGTGGATATGATATAATAAAAATTTTCGAATTTTAAATTCAATCATATCTTAATTAAAAATTTAAACAACCAAATGTAGCTAAATTGTTTATAAATAAACAATTCAATTGGATCTGAAATTCACTGTATAAATTGTCGAGCATTCAAGCCCAAACAAAATGCTTTACACGATTCCTTAGAACGTCTGTAGACTCTGTTTCTATTTTTTGTTCGTGCAGCACCTATTTTCCCCAGGGGCTCGTGTCTCAGCGAAAGGAGAAAATAATAATATAAGAGAAACCCTGACAATTGTCCTTTTGTTGAAATTACCTCTTTAACCCCTAAAGTAAACATATGCGTGACGCCCCTTCTTTTGTTTTGTGGTGCAAAACTTTTCAGGTCAAACTTGGAATCATATTCATATATGCAATTATTATGCGCTCCTGGATGATTACGGAAAACCATCGTTCAAGAATAAGAAAAAAAGTTTGATTCGAATAGGGGGAGTACCGGATTTTGAATAAATCGAAATCTTTCGACAAATCGGATTTCATAAAAGGTTCAAACTTGAAATATTAATTTAATATTTTTTATTAAAAAAAGTCAATTATACCACTAGTCCATATTATGGGTAATGACAACTTGTCAAATTTGATGTCCACCCTCTAAATTACTATGAATTTACACTTTCCCATAGTAAGTTATCCTGACTATATAAAATAATTTTTTTGTCATTATATAATATTTTGATATTTAATTACGTGTACATGGTGTAGACTCTTAAAATGGATTGTAATCACAATCCTTAACTCATATTTGATAAGATGAGTTCTCATATGATTTAGTTATATTTAGCAATTTGATAATAAATTGATTTATAATGGCAAAATCCAAAATAATATCGATGTTAAATGGGTTTCCAATTTATTTCAATTTGGCTCACTTCACTCTCTCTCCCCCTCAATCAATCTCGTGATCACTTACTTTGCGCGCTCACTCAAGTTTGTATATGAATTTTCCTAAAGTGCGTTAAATACATAAATGTTTTAATAATATAACCCGACCATTTGTTAGGTATGGATCACTGGACTTATATTATGTGAAAATGAGTCAAAGCAAGTTAAATGAGTCAATTTGAATTGCATCATTTTCAACCTAACTCGACCTGCTTGAAAGCATCACACGAGAGTAGGGGTGAGCATATTGGACTGCTCGAATTAGGAATTGCCTGGATCAATCGGTTCCTAAGGGCATCAATTCAGTTCCCATTTCCATAAAAATGGAATTGATGATTCTTGGTCCGATTCCCGCTTCCAAAGGAAACTAGACTAATGGATCGGACCAATTATTTACTGTTTTAATTTTTTTAATTTCTAAAAAATAACAATAAATCCTAAATTTGTAATAACTCTATTTTTATTTATTTATTTTGTTCTTGGGGTGCGTTTGGTAATATTTCAAAAAATTGTTTAAACTATTTCGCTTGAGAAACAATTTTGAACAAAAAACGGATAAATGTATTCCAAATATAAAAAGAATTTAAATTTATATAATTTTTTAATTTTAATTTTTCTATTTTCTTATTTTTTTCCTTTGTTTTTTTTCTTTTGGCTTTTTTTTTTTAAGCTCACCGGCCCCCTCGGCGAGGCCAAACTCGCCCGGCGGCCGGCGAGGCTCGGCCTCACCGGGCCACCGCCAGGTGCCGACCAATTATTTACTTTTTTTTTTATATATATATTGGCTAAGTGGCCACTTTCGTGTCCAATTTTTGGTCCGAGGATTGTCCAGTTGGAATCTCAATCCCAAAAAATGCAAACCGACCCTCCAGTTTTCGATTTCTAGGAAAAATCGAACTGGATCGGGAACTGACCAACCTACACGAAAGAGAGCCTCATGCGTGGAGGGCCACGTCCTGCATCCAATGAACGTCGGAGCCGTCCCCAAACCAAACCGGCAACCGCGGAAAGCGCCGTTGGATTCCTTCCCTAGCCTGGCTATTCCCCTACCCTTCCAGGAGCGAAGTTGGTGGGAAACCTGAATTCCGTCGAAAGTTTTTGCCAGTCCCTGGTTTCTCTCCGAGCAAGAATAAGCAATTTGAACTCCTCCTTCCGACTCGGCGAGCTTCGCTTGTATAAATGCCACCGCCGAGCCCGACCCACTTCCTCACATCCGCACTAGAACCGGTTCTTGAGGGCGAAGAGATCAGTGGAAACAGAGCAGTTTCGGAATTCGGGTGGTAGGATATCGCTGAGGTCGAGATGGCGAGCACCGCTGGTCAGGTCATTCGCTGCAAGGGTATGTCTTTTTTTCTTTTTCTTTTTATGGAGATGGTCTTCGATTCTTGACTTGGGTTGCGTCGGTTTTTGGCTTTCTCGAGTCTTCTTACGTGACGAGTTCTTGGACTTGCGTTACTGGGTTTTTAGATCGTTTCGTTTTCTTTGAGGACGTATGCTGTGGCGGCTCGTTTAGCTGGGTGATGCTGATCTTGCTGTGGGGGATGTGAACTATATAAGTTCTTTTGCTTAATTTGCTTTAGTTCGTAACTATTATTTTGATCATGACCGCGTGGGTATCTAATGCCATCTCCTAGAAAGCAGGGCAAGTTTTTTTTGTTCTATTTCGCGTTCATATTTTGATGACGTTTGACTGTTTAAATTTTGCCTGATTATTGTCAAAGAGAATTTGGGCTTTGAACCCTTTTCCATAGCTAAAGATCTGTACTTATGAGCGTGGATTCAACTTTGCCTCATGGTGTGATTATTTTGAACATGCGATGCAGCTGCGGTGGCATGGGAAGCTGGAAAGCCACTTGTGATGGAAGAAGTGGAGGTGGCTCCTCCACAGGCCATGGAGGTTCGTATCAAGATCCTCTTCACCTCCCTTTGCCACACTGACGTTTTCTTCTGGGAAGCCAAGGTGACGACATTTGCATTTTCTATATGGTTTTGGATATATGTTGGCTAAATCGACTGATCATTATGTATCGTGATGATTAATGGGACTTACAAAATTGAATTGCAGGGACAAACCCCGTTGTTTCCTCGCATCTTTGGTCATGAAGCATCAGGGTATGGACTTTTACGTGAAAGCGTTCATCTCCTTTTATTGGCTGAACTTACATTTAGGTTAATTGCCAATATTGGGAATATTTATCGACCGTCTTGTGAAATCATGCTCCCTTCTTCCATTTTGCAATTTAGGATTGTGGAAAGTGTTGGTGAAGGTGTCACAGAACTTGAACCCGGTGATCATGTCCTTCCTGTATTCACCGGAGAATGCAAGGAGTGCCGGCATTGTAAATCAGTGGAGAGCAATATGTGTGACCTGCTCAGGATAAACACGGATCGAGGGGTTATGCTTAATGATAATAAATCGAGGTTCTCCATCAATGGGAAGCCCATTTACCATTTTGTTGGCACTTCGACTTTCAGTGAGTACACTGTGGTTCATGTCGGCTGTGTTGCCAAGATCAACCCTGCAGCCCCGCTGGACAAAGTCTGTATTCTCAGCTGTGGCATCTCTACAGGTCAGTCATATGCTTCCTAAACTATGTTGTTGTACTCTAGATTTCCCATTGGCTTACGTCAGCATTAACTGATGTCTTGTTTTCCTTATTGGAAGGTCTCGGTGCCACCTTGAATGTTGCGAAGCCGAAGAAGGGGCAATCGGTAGCCATTTTTGGACTTGGAGCTGTGGGCCTTGCTGTGAGTTTCATTTCTTTTCCTGTCTTTCACAACAAAATTGGATGAATTTGTTCAAGTGCAGTTGCAAATGAAGACTTAAATTGTTCATCAGGCAGCTGAAGGGGCTCGAATGGCTGGGGCTTCAAGAATTATTGGAGTGGATCTGAATCCAAACAGATTTGCTGAAGGTAATTGAGTTAAATCTCATTGCATGTTTGAGACGTAAACGAGCTCATATGCATCTAAGCATCCCCATTACAGTCAGCTAAAAATTAGCATCTTGATTTGGTCTTTAGGAAAAAGAGCATGTTGTAGTCTGCCTATGTGATTGCACTCTGAAGGCCCTCTTTTCTTTTTTTTTTTTTGTGAGCAGCCAAGAAATTTGGAGTCACTGAGTTTGTGAATCCCAAGGACCACAACAAACCTGTTCAAGAGGTTTGATACCATCCTCACTTGATGACATTTTCCTGTGATCTGAACCTTGTCCTTTCAAACTGAAATCCGTTAACTTCAACTTAGGTGATTGCTGAAATGACTGACGGGGGTGTTGATCGAAGCCTTGAGTGCACTGGAAATATCAACGCCATGATCTCTGCATTTGAATGTGTTCATGATGTAAGTACTTTTAAAGACTTCACTCCTAGAAAGTTGCTAGATCAATGAAATGCTCTGTCGATCTGTTTCTCTCATCATTAACGGGTTGGAAATTGAATCTGCAGGGATGGGGGGTTACTGTTCTTGTTGGCGTCCCTAGCAAAGATGATGCATTCAAGACCCATCCCATGAATCTCTTGAACGAGAGAACTCTCAAGGGCACTTTCTTTGGCAACTACAAGCCAAGGACTGACCTTCCCTCTGTCGTAGAGAAGTACATGAATAAGGTATAACACTGGGTTGTCATGTTTCTTCCGAGCACAAATGCCTGCGCTTTCCTATCTTTCAAAATGAATCCACATCTCTTAGGCCACATTTCTAGTAGCACTTGACCTCCACCGGTTCACATAATGTCATTTATGCATAAATTTCACCTTACCAGTTATTTTCAGTTGAGCGCTTCTTGACCTACAAAGCTTCACATATATTCTATGCAATCGTTCTCTTTTTCTCTTACTTGTGCTGAATCTATCTACTTGTAAGGAAGTTTTGACTGAAGTGATGTTCATATATGAGCAGGAACTTGATGTGGAGAAGTTCATTACGCATGAGGTTCCTTTCTCGGAGATCAATAAGGCATTCGACTACATGCTTCAAGGCACTAGCCTTCGCTGTATAATCCGCATGGGTGCCTAGAATTGCTGACGCTGCAGACCATCTTGCTTCAGGAGGAAGACAAACTTTGCCGAGCTTTTGAAGTTATTGCTGTGCCGTTGTTATATGCCTGTGTCTTGAGGCATAAGAGTGATGAATAAATGACCCCTTTGCTGCTGTAAATGGTTTGTTAGCAATTACTGGATGTTCATGTTCGAATTCTCATGATAATGTCTACTTTATTTGTAAGATGATGAGATGAAATCTTGCATTATCAGCTGCTTTGCTTCATAATAGAACGAGAGCGAAAAGAAACCACAAATCCAATACGTGCAAACTTCAACTGCAGTGGATAAACAGCTTGGTTTTGAGCCGGACCAGACAACCAGCCGTCCCAATCATGGCCCGATCTCGTGCAGAGGTGATAAGTTTCTGACAGGACGATGTGATAACATGACTCAAACGAAACCGAGATTTACTTGCAGGAACTCATACGAGATCAACTTCACACGCTCGAACTTGTGTTCTGGCAATTGTCCCCATATTATCCTAGTGCAGAATCTCCTCCACACTACTAGAGCACCTCACATTGACAGCAAGTGTACTTCTTTATCTTCCTTTCAACTTGGCAACAAGTTTGATGAAAATGTCCTTGTCTGATCTCTAGCTGTACTTGAGTTCGAATGCGCTCATGATGTAAGTACTTGCAGACAAAGTTGCTAGATCAATGATCTCTGTCGATCTGTTTCTCTCATCACTAACGGGTTGGGAATTGGTCTGCAGGGATGGGGGGTTGCTGTTCTTGTCGGCGTCCCTAACAAAGATGATGCATTCAAGACCCATCCGATGAATCTCTTGAATGAGAGGACTCTCAAGGGCACTTTCTTTGGCAACTTCAAGCCAAGGACTGACCTTCCCTCTGTTGTAGAGAAGTACATGAATAAGGTATAACCCCAACTCATGATGCTTCTTCACGGCACATGCACATAGCCTGTCATCTATGCATAAATTACCATCTTACCAGGTTCCAAAGCTTTGCATACAATTTACGCATTTGGTCTCTTTTTCTCTTACTCGTCTGATCATGTACGGAGATTTTGACTGAAGTGATGTTCGTATACGAACAGGAACTTGAGCTGGATAAGTTCATTATGCACGAGGTTCCTTTCTCTGAGATCAACAAGGCCTTCGACTACATGCTTCAAGGCGCCGGCCTACGCTGCATAATCCGCATGGGCGAGTAGAATCACTGAGGGTACAGAGCATGGTCGGGCGAACCTTTCTTGCATTTGAGGTTATTGCTGCATCGTTATTATATGCCTGTGTTGTGAAGCAGGAGAGTGATTTCATAAATGACTTTTTGCTGCTGTATATGCTTTATTAGTAACTGGTGAATAAATTATTCCGTGTTCTCGCTATGATTAATTTCATCAGAAACATATGAAGATTCATATGGTTGTTTGTCACAGTATATCGTCTGCATGATGGGACAATGTATGTTCATTTTTGGAGCAGGAATTTCCATCTTACTTATCTATAAAATTATGAAATGAACTGATATGTGCAAACTTCAACAGAGGGGAAAGTAATGAGCTCGATTCTGAGCCGAGCCGGTTTGAAACGTGGAACGGGGCGCCTGTTGAGGTGATGGTTTCTAACAGTGCTACGCGATGACATGATTCTAATAAAACAAGAATTTACTAATGGGATTAGCATCACACTTCGAATTCGTGTTCCTCCCAGATCTCCCTAGAACATTCGAATGTGTAGAATTTCTTCTCCACTGTTGGGGGACTCGAATTTCTTGCTTTCAACTAGGCAACAAGTCGACGAAATGTGCTTGTCTGATCTCTCGGCCGCGGCTTGAGTTTGGACCCATGGGAATCGTCTCTGATCTTGGATACCAGTGGTGGGTCAGAGAGCAGAGCAGCTGCTCTGTTTTTCTGGACTCTGTCTCCCTTCAATTTGAGTCCCTTCATTAATTTTAAGAATAAGTATAAAAGAACTAACAATCGTTTCGTTATAAAAGCACAATGGAGTTTAAAAGTGTAATTACTAGTGCAATCAACTCCTTCAAGTAGTTCTATCCAACTTGATAAATGAAAAATATTAATAAGTTATAAGATTTGATTGTACTTTTTAAAATTATTATTCAATTGTATTTTTAAGACAAGATTTGGAACTTTCAATATAATTATTTCTAAAAGAACGAGTGGGTCGACCGACACCCCAAGTCCACTACCCTCATTTATGGAAAATGTATACATAAAAGAACAATTTATCAAAGTAATCATACTACTTGTCCTACTAGAGGTAACAATAACTCGTCAAATTTGGTGTCAGCCTCCTAAATTACTATGTATGAACTTACACTTTTTCACCATAAATTATTGCGACCTTGTAAGTAAATTTTTATCATAATATAATATTTTGATATTTAAGATGCATTTGTTTTAGTGAAAGTGTTCCCCAGGAATTAGTTTTTGGACTTTCTCTTGCCTGGTTCATCGAAAATGACTAGTTAGCTAAAAACAATTTTAACCAATAAGTGAAAACATCCATGTGTAAAATTAGGAAAGTGAATTCCTAAATTTAAAGATATAAAAACACTTTTCCATAAATTGCTACTCTCAAATTTTTTATTATTTTATTTTATTTTCTTCTATTTTTTTTTTTTTCTTACTTTTATTTTTTCATCTTCCTTTGCTAGTTGTCAGGCCTCGGTAATGATTGGCAACTGTCCACAAATGTGGGCTGGCGAGCTTGAGCCTCACCATTTCAAATGACCCCGAGCCTTGCTTGAGATTGGGGAGGCTCAAGCTCATTCGATCCCAATGAACTTGAGCTATTGTGAGGCCGACAAGCTCAAGCCTTGCCAATTCCGACAAACTTGAGCCTTTGCTCAAGGTCAGCGAGGCTTTTGTTGGCCCATGCTTAAGGCAGTGGCTGATGGAAAGATAAGTTAAAAGAAAAAAAAAAGAAAGGAAAAAAAAATTAAAAAATTCAAAATTTTATGGCATAAGATAAACTCATGTGATTGAAATCATTTTCAAAATGAAATCCAAACACCAAAAAACGTTTTTTTTTTTTTTTATCACATATCACTAAACAAATAAAAACTAAAAAAATTTCTTTAAAATGATTTCCCGAAAAACATTTTTCTTTATCATGAAATTTTTCTCCAAACAAACTTACCCTAGTTACTTTTGTAAGGCATAAATCTGTTAAAATAGGCCGTAAACCTATAATTAATGGACTTAGTTATTATATAAGAGTTATATGTAAATTGATCATATATTGATTTAAAACAATTAAGCTTAAGATGATGTGGGTGACAAACAGGTACTCAACCCACCTCTCTCTTTGTTCTCTCTCACCCTAAACCAATTTTGCTGTCACTCACTTGGCGCTATCACCTGAGTTTGTGTATGAATTTGCCTAAATCGAATTAAATACAACATGAGCCGGATATTTATCAATATGCGTTGGGTCGGGCATGAGTCAAGATTTATATACGATGGAAATGGGTTAAAAAAGATTAAACAAGCCGATTTAGATTTGATCATTTTTCAACCTGACCCTGCCGACCTGACCCTGCCGACCATGAAAAGTTGCAGGGTGATAATGGAGCTCACCTGGCGCGTGGAGGGCCAGGTCCTGCATCCAATGAACGTTAAAGTCGTTCCAGATCAAACCAGGCAGACGTCTCGCTTTTCCTACCGACCCTAAGAGTTCGGGAATCAGCCAACTTCTCTCATCGATTCGGCGATTCTCGCTTGTATAAATGCCACCGCCGAGCCCGACCCACTTCCTCACATCTGCAGAAGAACCCATTCTTGAAGAAGACAGAGATCAGAGAAGACAAGCAGTTTCAGAATTCGTGTGGTAGGATACCGCTGAGGTCGAGATGGCGAGCACCGCTGGTCAGGTCATTCGCTGCAAAGGTATGTTTTTTCATGATGATCGTCTTCGATTCTTGACTTGGGTTTGCGTCGGTTTTTCTTTCTCGAGTCTTCTTGCGTGACAAGTTCTCGACTTGCATTGCTGGGTTTGTAGTTCGTTTCTTTGGTAGCTTGTTTTGCTGAGGGGTGATCTTGCTGTGGGGAATGTGAACTATAAAAGCTCCTTTGCTTAATTTGCTTTTATACATATCTATTATTTTGATCATGACCACGTGGCTATATAATGCTATCTCCTAGAAAACAGGGGCAAGTTTCCTTTTTGTTCTATTTCGCGTTCATATTTCGATGACGTCTGACTGTTTAAATTTTGCTTGAGTATCGTCAAATAAAATGTGGGTTTTAAACTCTTTTCCATAGTTAAAGATCTGTACTTTTTAAGCGTGGATTCGACTTGCCTCTCGTGGTGTGATTGTGCTGTACATGCGATGCAGCTGCGGTGGCGTGGGAAGCTGGAAAGCCACTTGTGATGGAAGAGGTGGAGGTGGCTCCTCCGCAGGCCATGGAGGTTCGTATCAAGATCCTCTTCACCTCCCTTTGCCACACCGATGTTTTCTTCTGGGAAGCCAAGGTGACTACATTTGCATTTTCTATATGGTTTTGGAATATGCTGGCTAATTCGACTGAACATCATGTAGCGTGATGATTAATGGGACTTATAAAATTATATTGCAGGGACAAACCCCGTTGTTTCCTCGCATCTTTGGTCATGAAGCATCAGGGTATGGACCTTTACGTGAAAGAGTTCATCTCCTTTTATTGGCTGAACTTACATTTAGGTCAATTGCCAATATTGGGAATATCGACCGTCTTGTGAAATCATGTTCCCTTCTTCCATTTTGCAATTTAGGATTGTCGAAAGTGTCGGTGAAGGTGTCACAGAACTTGAACCCGGTGATCATGTCCTTCCTGTATTCACCGGAGAATGCAAGGAGTGCCGGCATTGTAAATCAGTGGAGAGCAATATGTGTGCCCTGCTCAGGATAAACACGGATCGAGGGGTTATGCTTAATGATAATGAATCGAGGTTCTCCATCAATGGGAAGCCCATTTACCATTTTGTTGGCACTTCGACTTTCAGTGAGTACACCGTGGTTCATGTCGGTTGTGTCGCCAAGATCAACCCTGCAGCCCCAATGGACAAAGTCTGTGTTCTCAGCTGTGGTATCTCTACAGGTCAGTCATATGCTTCATAAAATATGTTGTTGTACTCTAGATTTCTCATTGGCTTATGTCAGCATTAACTGATGTCCTGTTTTCCTTATTGGAAGGTCTCGGTGCCACCTTGAATGTCGCAAAGCCGAAGAAGGGGCAATCAGTAGCCATTTTTGGACTTGGAACTGTGGGCCTTGCTGTGAGTTTTATTTCTTTTCCTGTCTTTCACACAAAAATCGGATGAATTTGTTCAAGTGCAGTTGCAAATGAAGACTTAAATTGTTCATCAGGCAGCCGAAGGGGCTCGAATGGCTGGGGCTTCGAGGATTATTGGAGTGGATCGGAATCCAAACAGATTCGCCGAAGGTAATTGATTTAAATCTCATTGCATGTTTGATACATAAACGAGCTCATATGCATCTAAGCATCCCCATTGGAGTCAGCTAAAAATTAGCATCTTGATTTGATCTTCAGAAAAAAGAGCATGTTGTAGTCTGCCTATGTGATTGCACTATGAAGGCCCTCTCTTTTTTATCTGAGCAGCCAAGAAATTTGGAGTCAATGAGTTTGTGAATCCCAAGGACCACAACAAACCTGTTCAAGAGGTTTGATACCATCCTCACTTAATGACACTTTCCTGCGATCTGATACTGTATAATACCTTGTCCTTTCAAACTGATTACGTTGACTTCAACTCAGGTGATCGCTGAAATGACTGATGGGGGTGTTGATCGAAGCCTTGAGTGCACTGGAAATATCAACGCCATGATCTCTGCATTCGAATGTGTTCATGATGTAAGTACTTACAGACTTTACTCCTAGAAAGTTGCTAGATCAATGAAATGCTCTGTTGATCTGTTTCTCTCATCATTAACGGGTTGGAAATCAAATCTGCAGGGATGGGGGGTTGCTGTTCTTGTCGGCGTCCCTAGCAAAGATGATGTTTTCAAGACCCATCCGATGAATCTCTTGAACGAGAGAACTCTCAAGGGCACTTTCTTTGGCAACTACAAGCCAAGGACTGACCTTCCCTCTGTTGTAGAGAAGTACATGAATAAGGTATGACAGTGGGTCGTCATGTTTCTTCCGAATGCCTGTGCTTTCCTATATTTCAAAATGAATCCCATCTCTTAGGCCACATTTCTAATAGCGCTTGGCCTCCACCAGTGCATATAATGTCATTTATGCATAAATTTCACCTTACCAGTTATTTTCAGTTGAGCGTTTCTTGACCTACAAAGCTTCACATATATTCTATGCAATCGGTCTCTTTTTCTCTTACTTGTGCCGAATTTATCTACTTGTAAGTGTTCATAAATGAGCAGGAACTTGATGTGGAGAAGTTCATTACGCATGAGGTACCTTTCTCGGAGATCAATAAGGCATTCGACTACATGCTTCAAGGCACTAGCCTTCGCTGTATAATCCGCATGGGTGCCTAGAATTGCTGACGCTGCAGACCATCTTGCTTCAGGAGGAAGACAAACTTTGCCGAGCTTTTGAAGTTATTGCTGTACCGTTGCTATATGCCTGTGTCTTGAGGCGTAAGAGTGATGAATAAATGACCCTTTTGCTGCTGTAAATGGTTTGTTAGCAATTAATGAATGTTCATGTTCGAAATCTCGTGATAATGTCAACTTTATTTGTAAGATGATGAGATGAAATCTTGCATTATCAGCTGCTTTGCCTCATAATAGAACGAGAGCGAAAAGAAACCACAAATCCAATACGTGCAAACTTCAACTGTATTAGATAATGAGCTTGGTTTTGAGCCGGACCGGACAACCAGCCGTCCCAATCATGGCCCAATCTCGTGTAGAGGTGATAAGTTTCTGACAGGACGATGTGATAACGTGACTCAAACGAAACCGGGATTTACTTGCAGGAACTCACACGAGATCAACTTCACACGCTCGAACTTGTGTTCTGGCAATTGTCCCCATGTTATCCTAGTGCAGAATCTCCTCCACACTACTAGAGCACCTCACAATGACAGCAAGTGTTCTTTTTATCTTCCTGTCAACTTGGCAACAAGTTTGATGGAAATGTCCTTGTCTGATTTCTAGCTGTACTTGAGTTGGACCTATGTAAGGCTCTTTGTCTCTGATCTTGGACACCAGCAGCAGGTCAGAGCAGCTGCTCTGTATTTCTAGATTCCGTCTCCATTCGTTTCGAGTTTCTTCCCATTAAATTTTATGGAACGAGACAATTCAGAAACGACACAAATTGCACCGAGAGCTGTGAGAGCCGTTCTTTCAATTGTGACCCGTGAACAGATTCCTGGCATCAACCCAAGAGCCAAACCAGCATGGTCTGCTCGCTGCCCCCAGCTTGCCACGACCAGTCCTTCCAATGAACACAGAACATGGCACCAAAATGCACATTCATAGCTATGCATTTTCTTGTCACTCAAGATTATGTTCGATATCCAAATTCCACTTCATTTTGAACAAAAGGTTGGTGCTAAACCTTGGCACAAGTTGGATTGTCCATGCAATCAAGTGCAAATGATCTTATGTTCAAGCAACTCATCTTAGGTTTCAACTCACATCTCACCTAATTTATAAGATTAATGAGAATTTTCGTTGGTTATCGAGTACACCTAATTCAAAGTAATTTTGCTGATTATTAAAAACAGCAATGCTTGAGATACTAGAAGACAGCATACGCGACGAGTTACTTTCAGACCGGCACATGATTAGACTAATGGCTAAGATCATGGAAGAACCGAAGAAGCACAGGGACCAAAATTGGAAATTCGAAAAAGTACACTTCCCCAAAGTGTAATTTCCAAGTTTGTCACTCGACTATAAAAATGCATGTCAAACCCAAGTCAAAGCCTACGTGCACCTCTCTCTCTCTCTCTCTCTCTCTCTCTAGAAGATGGGTCTGCAAATCTCCGTCTCCTCCTTCTTCCTCCTCATCCTCGCCGTCGCGCCGCCGCCGTCGCCCCCCTCCGGCGAAGCCCGACGCCGCGCTGATCCCGAAGGTGTGCAGGGCCACCAAGTACTACGGCCTCTGCCTCTCCACCCTCAAGTCCGACCCCTCCAGCTCCCGCGCCGACCCCAGGGGCCTCGCCTCCATCGCCCTCGCCGCCGCCCTCGCCAACGCCACCGCCGCCTCCTCCTTCCTCTCCTCCCTCGCCCTCGGCGCCTCCTCCGGCGACCCCGCCCTGTTCCGGCTCCTCGGAGACTGCGCCGACAAGTACGGCCTCGCCGGCGACGCGCTCCGGGCGTCGGCGAGGGACCTGGCGGCGGAGGCCTACGACTACGCCTACGTGCACGCGATGGCGGCGGAGGACTACCCGAGCGCGTGCCGCGACGCGTTCCGGAGGTCGCCGCCGGGGACGGCCTACCCGCCGGAGCTCGCGCGGCGGGAGGACGGGCTCAAGCGCATCTGCGACGTCGTGTTGGGGATCATTGATTTTCTCGGCTCGTGACGAAAATTTAAAAAGAAAAACGCAGAAAAAAAGTGTACTTTGAATTAAAAAAAAAAAAATTGTTGCTTTTCCATTTTGCTAAATTTAGTTAATCTCAATTTTAGATTTCATGTCGCTTCATATTTGTTAAATTTTTTACATAATTACGGGATGAAATTCTCATGCAAATCTCGTGATTGTTGTCTTATTAGTATGTAGAGTTTAGCATGTTTGTTGGTTCCAAAATTGTCGACTTTAGCTATTATGAATCTTTGGATTATGTTTGGCGATTGCTCATAATTTCTTTATATGACGAACATATTTTATTTTATAAGTGACAATTTATAAAGAGAATGATAAGATCAAAATGTGTTTGTTGGAGGGAGAAATGCAATCGTAGAAAAAAAGTTACCATGGAACATAATTAATTGAAAAGAGTGAAGAGGACAATGCTTTTTCTCCATACTTAGACTAGAGAGAGCCTTCAATCATTGGCGAGTGATAACCCCGTATTGACATTATTCATATTATATTTAGTTGAATTTGTGTGTACGTGATGTGCATAATTTATACTCGCCGTTAAGAAAAATGATAAAAAATATATATAACGCAAATAACAATTCAGCAGGAGGGGTGCCTAGGTTGTGCAGTTCCTAGGTAGGTAGATTTCATACTTGGAATCTGAAATCTACCTAGTTTAGACAGGTTTTCAGTGTTAATAACCTGAGACTTGCCCTATAGATCATGGAACCAACCTTGTTGCTCCAGTTCAATTCCAAGTTCAATCTAATTCCTCAATTTGACTTGATTCCACACCCATAATTGAAAACTAAACTAATAACAGCCAGCTCCAAAACTTTAGAAACAGGAATCGCACCAGAACCGATTGGATAGGGTTGCACGACTCGATTTCAGAGTTTATATGAGATCAACAGTGCTCAACCTTAGGGTGCCCCCACTCACTTTCTATCATATTAGGTGCCATATTTATTCTCACAAATAACTGAGATAAATTGTTTTGAGAATTAACATTGAGGGGCGACAAATTATAATGTTGAAAAACATTTGCATTGAAATGATTTCTCAAATTCAAAATCCAAAAAACATTTGGCTTGAAAATTATGCAACTGAAAGATATATGCACATCTTTTATTATTTAAAAAATGGGTGACATTGAAAATTCAATAATTGTAGTGAATTTTCAACTCTAATAACCACTATTTACTATAATTCACTCATCACAATTCATATTTAAATATACAAATATTATAAAATATTAACGAAATAGAAGTCTTAGTTGTGAATATCGTCAAAAATAGAAATTCATATTAGTAGTTTTGGATTACACACTCATTATTGAATTTCATGTAATATCGCAAGATCGTGCAAAGATATAAAGTAAGAAAAACATAAGGCCTTGTTCAAGGTTCCAAATTCCCAATTTCACATGGAATCTAGAACTTACCATACATATCCTACGACCTACGACTGGACCGGTTCTCAAGTTCCTAATTTTACTATGGAATCATATTCACCCTTAGTTGAAATGAAAAGTAGTTAAGTGATTAAGATGATCAAAACGGATGGCATAAAACTCAACAGGCAATTGAGTAATTAAGGTGATTATCACACCTTCTCCTCCCTTCATCTCTCGACTGTTTCATGCGAGCTCAATTCAGGTTGGATGGGATTACCGTAAGACCCGCATAAAGATTAGACCGGGCTAAATTCTTGGATTAGGTACGCTTTTGTTGAAGGTAGTTTGAGCTTTTCGATCCAGCTTCCTCTACGGATCTTGGGTCCCTCCTTTTTGGTCCAATCTGATGGGATCTTGTCTCATTTGACAATCCAATCTAGTTCATCTTCCGGTGCAATCTTCGAAAGCACTCACGTGTCTCTACCAACAAAGTTCTAGATCTAAGATCAACGAGCTTGGAGCTCTACTTGCTTGACCTGTTTACACTTAGTACCTATAATATTATCATTGGTGAGCATTGATGAATGGTTCCAACTAATTTGATGATGATAGCCGATTATACCCAATTTGAGTAATAACCAAGAATAAAAGACATAAGAAAATTTCTTAATGTTAGAAATCACAATGTAATTTATAAATAGTGTAGAAAGGGTTTTCATTATAATCTACAGGTTGGGTCAGGATAAGACACTTGTTGTTACACAATTGGCATCGTTGCCACCAAGAGGCAGGTTTCGCAGGGAGTGTGAGTAGAGCCGGGCTGCGTGATCGAGCATAGGAATGGAATACCAAATTTCACTTTTACTTTTTAGTGAAGGTATGTCTCTAATGATGGTCTATCTTCAATATTTTAAAATCTTATAACCAATTGATTTCGTGTAATTCAAACTTACGATTAAGCTCCGTTTATTTAGTGAAAAATAAATAATATAAAAAATATCTTCCCAAAAACGAATTGTTTTGTTTCAAATAAAAATTTGACAGAACAAAAACATTTTCATCGTTTACAAAAATATCAATCATAATTTGTTATTGATAATGGGAATAATTATTGCTGACTAATTATTTTTACTGATATAATCAATTGTTTTTGCAAAAAAGAAGAAGATATTTTTCAAGATAATTCATTTTTCATGATACAAATCCAGCCATAAATTTCCTGTGAACTTTCATTTACTATAATTTTGTATTTTAATTTATTAAAAATATGCCGACATATTGCATCATAGGTCCAAGACCGCACTGAGGACAAACAAAATGATCGTTTGTCAAAAGCTCAAGTCAAACTCCAAGATGTCTGTACTACGGTCAACACTTCAATCCCAGCTTGACAACACAAATCTACTGTAGCCTCAATTGACTTGTTTTCGCCATTTCTTTGCAGAACAAAAAAACCACCCAACTGCTGTACCAAATGACTCCTGAGTGAATATCAGACATGAACACAGAACGCAAATATACATACATATAATATATGGGAGTTACTTGAGATGAAAAGCACAGCAGACAAACGAGACCCCCGCCTCATCTTCTCAAATCCTTTCATGTACATCGCCTGATATATCATTATTCATCGAATGTAAAAATGTAGTATATTGCAATGGCTCTTGAATAATTAACAACAGACCTGTTTAAACTAAAGAACAATAAGAAAAAAAAAGGGGGGGCAAGATGGCGAATCGAAGTTAAGCGAGAACCTACAGTCACATCATGAAAACCCGCAAAAAGGCGAATTAGTATGAGAGAGAGAGACGAGAGAATCGGGTAATCTTTAAAAACTACATGACGAAAAGACTGGAGAAGCAACGATAAAATAATTGTGTTGCATTGCACAGAACAAGAGAATCGATGCACAAGTTTGTTCCATGTCCTCCACTCATGGCGCCTTCCGAGCCTTTTCCTTTTCCTTTTCCTTTTCCTTTTCTTCCTTTTCCTTTTCCTTTTCCACATATGCCTGCACCGGAACATACAATGAGCAAGATGTAAGCGAAAGAAAAATCCTCAGTTAAATAATATCTTCCCAAATTGTGCCAATCAGTACAGCAAAGTAGACATCGCATTTTCTGCATAAAAGGTGAGTTGGTAATTTCCTAATCCTCCTTCTGCGGCAATAAAGAATACCTCGAGCCTCACTTTGCATTCTTGTTCAGCTTATTCAATTAATTAAGAATGTCAACTCTCAAAACGACAGATTGACACTTCTCCATAGCTGGCACTGTTTCTAGTAAATGATACAAGGAACATAAAAAGAAGTTTCCACAATGTGGCATAGGTGAGATCAGTCTTCCCCTGGAAAAATTCGAAGCAGCTCTAGATGGTACTTCATCAAACTCCAGCATCATGACCATAATAGACTACCAACACCAGGTTAACTTGTTCAATGAAATAAACAGAGCTAAGCCAAAGTAATGCAAAAGGCTAACAATGAAAACCAGTCATGACATGCCAGGACATGCCCAATCCAGCAACTAACTCTCTTTAGTTGTGCATAGTGCTAAAAGTGATCATCAGCATATGAACAGGTTGTCCGTTTGTGTCCACATGTTTTTACATCCGAAGACAAAAGAACTAAGAAACACCACAGTGATATTGTCATGACATTTGAAGAAACACAAGGCTACTGACAAGAGATCTAGGACCAGACGTAAAAGATAGGAGTCATCGCAATTACTAGAATGCTTAATTCACACAAGATAACCGTAAAAGTGAAAAATCACAACAAACAAGCTGAAAGGAGCTGAGCTAAAACAAATAGCTACTGTTTAACTCCTCCAAATACCAGGTAATGACAGAAGAAAATTTGATCCATGAGAGCATACAGGTACCATTCACACATTCCATGTTGATAAAGTAACATTCGAATCTGACATTCCACATAAGAAAATCAAATAAAATGAAAGAAGTGTTGATAGAGTTTAAATAATAGTATATTTTAAAAGAATTCAGACATAAATCAACAAATGACAGACTACACATACATATACAACTGAACCGAAGAAGTTTACAAGAGATGAATTTAAATAAATAAATAAAAAGAAAGAGCTGACCTGTACAAGTTTGGTAAGCTTTGGTTGAGCAAAAGACAGGTAATGATCGATTTTCTCCTGAGATTGGGGAATACTTGCCACTTGCATGGTACTGGTGACCTTGTCAACCGCTTTCTTGACAATAGTTTTGTAAGCTTCTTTGCCAATTTGGCCATCCTTCCAAGTTGGCTTCAGAAGCTCCTTCACATGTTCCACTAAAGCAAATTTAAAAGCACGTAGACCTTTTGGTTCTTTACTCTTTTTATTCTCACCATCCTTAGTACCCCCTTCCCTGTTTTCCAAATGCTCATCCTCATGTGGGTCCTTGCCCTTTCCTTTCTTGCTTTCATCACTCACCTTTTCTTTTTCTCCATCCTCCCTCAGCTTAGAGCTATCCTTCACCTTCGAGCTCTCAGCAGGCTCCAGCAGCCTTGTCTGATGACTTTCATGAAAACCTCCTGAACTGCTGGCATTGTGTAGGACAGTACCATTGGGCACAACAGCAACAGATGGTGGAGGTAAGCTACTAGAAGTTACTTTTGTACTGTCATCTGCAACAACATGGGACAGATGGACTTGCTTCTCATTGCTGTCAGGTTTCTTTGGCTCAATGCTATCAGATATCGGATCATAGTGTTTCTGAGATCCAACGGATAAACTAGATAGAAGAGGCGTAGCTTGATCACCTAGACTTGCCAAACTCTGCACAGAAGTCATATCCACTCCCTGATGGGTGTTGAAAGCAGTAAAAATTTGTGGAAGCTGTTTCCCAGCTTCAAAAATCTGAGCCAAAGAAGCAGAAAGGTCGTTAAGTTGTCTAAGATGCTCTCCACTCACCATGGCTGTAACTGGAGGATTAGCAGAGGTTACTTGCAATGTATTTGCATCAGTAACAGGAGGGTGATTCGCTGGTTTCCCCTCCTCAGAGAGAGGCTTCATTAGAGAACTTATGATATTTGCGGCCTTCCTGGGGTCACTTGGAAACCCCAACTGATTCTGCCCGACACTTGACATTTGAGGTACCATTGCACATGGTTTATGGTTATTCTGGCCAATAGTCTGCTTCTGCACTGTGTCAGGATGAATATATGAATCAGCAAGTAAACCCACAGTTTTATTGATATTGTCGTTATTATTGTATAACAATCCATTTTCCCTGAAGTTGTCAATACGAAGACAAGATTCATCAGTTCCTGGTCGTTGTGTAGCGGACAACTGGTACATTTGCACTGAAGCATTCAAACTTTGATCTAGCTGACGACTTGCGACTAGAGGTTCATTATGAATTAGAGATGGTGCAGCATAAGTCTCTTTACTCCTATCATCTGTCACCTGATTTGAAGACTGAGCCTGATAATTCCAGTCAGGAGACATGTTAGTGTTACCTATGAATATTTCACTAGCTCTTGGTTCACGCATGCCCAATTTAACAGATGATTCCAACGGAGGCAACTGCTTCTGGTCAATACTAAGCTGATTATGTTTAGTTTGGTCATCCCATAATTTCCTCTCTTCACCGGACTTATGCTCCCATCTATTGTTGAGGGACCAGTCTGTGATCCTTGGATCAGATGGCACTGTTCTCCTGTGAGATTCACCCTCACCAACTAGTTCAAGGGATAAGTCTCTCTTTCTCTGGTCATTTTCTCCTGTTGCAGCCGCTTCCTTGGGATACACCTTACCAGGAACATCAGAATGAATGTACCTGCATGAGGCCCCCCACCGACAAGTTCCTCTCTGAAAATTGTTACATATCTCAGAAGATCTGTTTCTCTCTGAATATTCCCTGGTGCTGCCAATTTTCTTGTGCCTACTTTCCCAATTATCATTGTACTGCTGATCACCCTGATGTAAAAACCGACAATCAGTGCCTCTCCTGCACCTACCAACAGCAAATTCCTTGCATAGCTGCGATGAAACACCAGTTCGGCTCCTGGTCTTGTCATATATACCAGAGTCCTTTCTAGATCCATGGACTGGGCTCCTGCTCCTACTCGTGCTAATCCTCCAATTTCTACTCCTACTCCTGTAATAGATAAAAAAAAGTAAAGCAAGACCATTCAAAGTTGAGAAAAAATGTCATATTTCTGCCATCACCTGATTTCACAGGACTAATCCTGGTGGAAGCAAACCATAAAAAAAGAATAGCAACATTGGTGTACATCAATATGAGATTTATTGGCTTGTAGCAATTATTTTGAAAAAATAAAAACTGAACCAGCCATTGTTTTGAAGAAAGTTCACGAGCTAGGGTTCCAAGTATAGAATCTTACCCGGGTGATCTATCTGACTTATTTCTGGGGGAGCGACTGCGATTCCTCTTCCTCCATTCATCCAGACCAGGAGACATCCTCGTGCTATAACTTCCATCTCGATCCCACAGCACAGGATCCAACTTTCTAGCACCATCTACGCTACCAATGCCATCTCTGGGTAAGCTTCTATTTGCAAGCATGAACTCCCGCGACGAAGATTCCAAATCATGTCTCTTCGGCACATTCTTGTCCTCCACACTGGACCATCTCTGACCATTGATATGACTGGCATCTGCAGACCCTCGCCTTGGCTGTAGTCTACTATCATAAGTTGGCATATCAGCTCTCCCAGACCAAGCCCTATAATCCATCTTTTTCGGGGAAACCGGAGGCTCTTCTTTCAAATCCCACTTAGAATTGTGTCTTCTTCGCTTTCCACTCATTGTAAATTCCCTTAATCAACACACTGTAATCTGAAACCAACAACAAACTTGATGTTAAACTCATCTTAATTTGTGTCCTTGACATTTGAGAGTGGAGCACAATTTCATCTTGTGTGAAAATCACAGAGAGGAAAAGAAAACCAACAACAACAGCCACCACCATGACAACAAGAAAAGCAATATTATCGCCATCATCCCATTTAACCAGGGAAAAATGGTAAGATACAATAAAAGAGATGGCAAAGTGAATATGACAATCCAAAAGTAGTACATGTTGGGAGAGATAGTGCCTTTTATAACCCTTCAAGAGTAATTTGAGTTCCTTACCAAATATTTTGAGGCAAACAGCATCTGGCGATGAACAACATTACAGTCGGGTGCAGTACTTATCATTTTGGCCTATCTACCTCACAATCATCTATTGCATTATTTGAGTTCCAGAGATACTAAATAGTTTTGAGGGGCGATTGTTCATTACTGAAATATCTGTTTAATCAATCAGGTCCTATTCCTCAATCCAAAATACACAGATAGAGCTCCGAGAAAATGCAGCCCCACAATGAGGCAATCTCTTATAAAATAGGGAGCAACATATGTCCACACTTGTCCCTTCAATATAATCTTCACATTCTTTTTGCCTTCAACCACCAAAAACATGCTCTCCACTCATTACATGTCTTCTCTGCAAATAACTTTGTCATCTCGTTATAGGTTATTCTAACTTAACCACCCTCGTTTGATGCCCTTATCACTCATCATTGTCTTCCAATCATCATAATTAGCCTGCCCAACAAATGATTCTTTTCAAGCTTAGCATCTTCAGAAATTCATCTTTTCAATCAAGCTCGTCAATTTACATTCCTCACCTCACATAAGAATTTCTTTCCTTTCGAGGCTTTTAGACCCACTGAAAATCCTCACTACAACCTGATTTATCCAGAAACAAGCCATCAAGACAGATACTAGGATGCACATGAATCTATTCCCTCAATCTGAACAAGAAAATAGGTAGGTTGATTACCATGCACAGAAATAAATAGCCGATGCCAAGTTCAATGTATGCATGGATCCAAGGTTTCATGAGAAGAGAACTATGACAGAGGAGCTCACTCATTCAGTGGTGAGAAGGCAACAACTTGCCAAAATGGATGTGAAAAGGCCACATGCTGGGGCTACAGATCACTCCCTCTACATCATATAAAAGATAAAACTTTACTGTATAACAAATTCAGACGTACCGCCATTCTAAGTATCAACCTAACCAGCCACTGAACTGATAACTAGGGCAAATCGCAGGAGCACCCCGTGCACTTTCCATAAAAAAGCACATCAACACCCTGTATCTCCAAGTTAAACTGCCCATGCCCAGTCGACCTATACCAGCAAACCCTCCGACTAGCCAAATACAGGTCCGAAGTATCTCCAAGTTACCGACTTTCACTTACCTCCTTGCTCATAACACAACATCAAAACCCGGGTCCGCAAATTTTCCAACGTCAGTTTCCAGTCACCCGACTGGAAACCAAACAAATCAATCACACACCCACATAACCACCAAAATAGACATAAAAAAGACAGTTCGATTCATCAACAGAAGCAAAGCAGCAAAATTTACATTCCCACTGACTTCCCACCTCCCCCACTTCCGAACTAAAACCCGCCGCCCCCGCCGCCCCCGCCGCGGATTACAAACTCAACACAGCAAATTCCCCCTCGCGCGCGCGCAAAACCTATGGAAAAGCAAGCATTACCGGGGAGCGGGATTACCCGAAAAGCAAGCACGGAATCGCGCGGAATCAACGGACCGAGCTCGCGGCCGCGGCGGCGGGGGGGTCGGCGGGGGCCGTCTCGCCGGCGGCGGGTGGGGAAGTGGCCTCGACCGGAGCAGTGACGCCTTCCGAGGCGACGCGCGCAGCGCAGTCGGGAGAGGGCGGGACGCGCGTTCCGCCCATCAATTCGAGAGCACCATCGCGAGAGAGCAGGAGCTGGAGCTTGGATTGAAGAGGGGAGAGGTGACAGTGATTTAGGGTTTTTTTTACCAGCTTCAATTCGGAGCGAAGAAGGGAGGGAGAGGAAAGAGATGAACTTTTTAGCTTTTCTTTTTCTTTTTTTTTTTTTGGGTTGGATTGAGGAGTTGCGAAACGGGTCGGGTTCGGGTCCTGTCGGGTGGTTTCTAAGTTGGGTTGGTCTTGTCTCCTTGGTCTCCTTGCCCCCTTATAATGGGCATTGATGACGTGGCATGTGAATGCCACGTCGGCACCCCCGGTCGGTCGCTCGTGACTAGAAAAATATCTCGTGCAACAAATACATGACACGTTCCTCAGGAGCATGGTGTATTATTTGCTTTTAAGCGGAGTCGGTCGAATAAGGGGTAAATCGTCTTGAGATTTATTGACAAATTGTGACTTGAAATTTTTAATTTGTGCAATCAAAGCTGAAAACGTGTTTAATTAGTATGATTAGTGACATAAGTTAACTCAATTTGACTTGCATAATAGAAAATGTTGAGTTGACATTTTTGTTTAAAGATGCGTGGGAGATGTGTGGCATAAAATAATCCATCTTGTAATTTGTAATTTCCTTATGGGCTGTTCTTTCTAACTCCCTTTCCTTCTAATCAATTCTTTGAACGGTGGATCACGAATATGAATATCATTTGTGTCAAATTTAGATTAAAAACGATATAAATGATAAGGAAGTTTGGAAAAAATCAATTAGAAAATTGGAAAGCTTTAAAAGCTTTGATTTTTTTTGGGTCAACACAAGATGGAGGAGGAGATTTATAAATTGACAAGGAAGAAAAGAAAAAAAAAAAAAAAGGGAAAAAAAGAGTTACAGATGGGAAAGCTTTAAAACTTTGTTTATTTTGTAGAAAATGAACGATTTGTAAAATGTTTTTTTTTTTTAAACGATCACTTGTATCTCTTATAAAATAAATGAATAAAAATATTTTCAGTATTAACAAAAATATTTAGTTATAAATTGTTATCTATAAAAAAACATTTTTTAATTTTGACTCATTATTTCAAGTGATTTAAGCGATCACTTTTGAATAAAACATTTTTCAAATGATTTTATTTTTTGCAAAACAAATAAAGCCTAAAAGGAGGTGCGAAAATCTTGCATCTTTTTTCATCAATTTCCATCAATTTCCATACTTCTAATCTATTTATCTCTAAAATCCATCTTCTAAACTTTTTACTATTCTAAAAGGACCGATCATGTCTCCAGATCCGTCATACAAAACAATTTGCATTGTAGAAGAGAATTCCCACAAAATCAAACAAAAGCACCAACCTTTCACAAATATTCAAACATTTGGACGACAAGAAAAATGTTATTTACATTCACATCCATAAGGTCAAATGAGAATCGAGTTCACAAACCTCTTAGATCTGAAAGATCCCTTGTCCAATCCATGGTGCTCTCCTTTTTCTCAGCAAGGCTCGAGAATTTCTATGTAGACAACTCCTTTTCTCCCTTTCTTGCTAGTGATTGTAAGACACAAAACTCAAATCTTGGAAGAGAAAATTAGGATCTACCTAGAGCAAACGAGAGGATTGAATTGGATTGAATTGGACTGAAAGGAACATAGGTCGACACAAAAGCGGCCCTTTTATGGCCAAATGATAAGCATGGAGAGGAACGTTCACGATTGACACACGTGGACGGCTCAACACGACTGAGAATCCAAATGAGGAAAATCAAATCACTTCATCCGTGTATAATATTGGAAGAGATTTATTAGAGAAATGGAGTAAATCTTGAACTATACATACTAGATTAACAATAAATGAGGCATATTCCGTTCATTTGCCATTTTCGCCTATATATTTTTAAAATATGTATGTCATTTCATTGCCATTTTCACCTATTAATCGTGGATTTAGTGTATGTAGTTGTTTATCCATGTGTGCCAATCTCGAATATTTACTCCATGCACGCCATTTGGCCAGAAAGTGCTGCTTTTATTGTTAATTTTATTGCTCTCATTGCACATGAATTGAAAATTTGGCAATGACTTCAATCCCTAAAAAATTCGCCAATTTTAACTCGAGTCCTTATATTGATGCAAACCTTTCTTTTTTCTCATAGGGAAGTATCAAATTTCAGCTGTTACCCAAATTTGGCCACTGTCGATTTTTGATAGCATAGTTAAATATTGAACAATGCCTTTGTCTAACAGCTTAACCTTTTAAAACAATTGGCAGTAGCCCTAAAAATTCTCAGGTGATATCAAAGCTAAAGAACCTAAGTTCGAATATTTATAATTCACAATTACCTCCTCAATTAAATATGTCCACACTTAATACTAAGTAAAAAGACTAAACTAAACGTGAGTAGGAGTGATAAAATAATTAAATATCGAATCACACATTCCTCTAACAGCTTAAGATTTTAGAACAATTAGCAATCAACTTACGAAATCTCACATAATATCATAGTAGGAGTTCTTGAATTTAAATCTTTCTAGACCCTAATTAAATATATCCACAGACCAAACTAAGGTGCTTGAAGTGTCTTCATTTCTGCCAAAATGCAAACCTCATAATTTTCCATCCAATGATGGCCTTAAAGTTATGACATGTCATGCCACGGCACATTACTTTTGTGGCGCTTGTTGACATGGAATTAAATAAAGTGCTTGAAGTGACTTCAAATGCAAACCTTACAATTTTCCATCCAATGATGACCTTGAAGTTATGAAGTGTTATTCCACAACATTATTTTCATGGCACCTGTCGACATGGAACTAAGGTGCTTGAAGTGACTTCATTTTGACCACAATGCAAACCTAGCTCTCACTCAAACAACGTTGCTTGAAAATTAGGGCAAAAAATTAGGACACCCAAGATACATGAGCCTTGAGCTGCAAATTTAGGGTCTAGGGGAGGAAGAAAATTGGTTCAATAAGAACGAATCAAGGCAAATTGTCTTTTAGAGGAAGTTACAACAAAAGGTCAAAGGGGCCTAGAGCAAATAGGAAAACAAAGCCTTAAGAAAAATGAGGGAGAATTTCAAATAAGAGCTTGAAAATGGTTCAAAATGATCTTATTTCAAATAAGGATCCCAAATGTCAATTAAGGTGGAATGCTAATAATTCTATTTCAAAAATTAATTTTTGGCCAAAAATAGATTTTTTTTTTTAATTCTTCAGAAGAGTTTTTAAGTAAAAATAAATGTTTAATAGTGATATAAAATTTTTATTATTGAAATAAAAATTCATTTGATAATGATAAAAAATTTTTTTTTCATAATAGAAATTCGTCTAATAACGACATAAAAATTTATGCCTCTTGAGTGGTGGTCGAAGGTGGCTATCGACTGGTGGCCATCAATGAGCGGGCAGTGGTTGGTGATGGGTGGCCACTAGTTAGTACTGATGGCTAGTAATGAAAATAGTTTTTATTTATCACTTTTGTTCTAGAAATAAAAAAGGCAAAATATGTTTACTTCTAATTTCTATCCCAAGCCTATTTTTGGAGTAAAAATTTATTCCAAGAAATAGAAAAATAAAATTGAATTATTAAAAATAATTCTATTCTAAAACCTATTCCCACGAATAGAAAAATAGACAAACAAAGAAATATAATGGTTATCATGCACACCCTTAATTTTAGATAAGAACCCCAACTTGCCAGTAGACCAATCTAAGTCTCAAATATGAGCCCAAACTCATTAGTAGAATGAATCGTCGCGGGTTGGTGACTAAAGCAGGGGCAATTTCGTCCATTGCAACTTTTCATTTTCATTTTTTCTTTTCTCTTTACTCTTTCTTCTTTCTTCTTTTTGTTTTATTTATTACATTCTCTCATGTTTTCCCTTCCTTCTACTTCTTCTCCTCAAACGAATCAAGGCGGTCGCGAACCAAGGTGCTGGAGTTGATTTTGCCATCAAACGAATAGCAAAGCCAATTTAGTTCATTCTTTTATTCTTTCCTTCACTTTTTTTCTTTTCTTTTCCTCTTCTTTGCAAGCCTTCGAATTCCTCGGCTTTTCGGATTGGGAACAAAAAGCTTGTAACACCCAATCAAACGGTCAAAATTGCACTAACCGGTCAAAATTGCATACATGTATGGGCAAATCTAGTACATGAAGAACCGCTTTCCAATCTTGTGCTAGTAGTTTATGTACGCCCAACCAGATGCATCTGTCAGAGTTCACCGCAGGGCTCGGTGTAGCTCGACCTGACCACTAGCCAACCATCATCCTCCATGCATAAGCCCAGTGCCAATAATAATAAAACAAAAAAGAGAGGCCTTGGAAGTTTCCGGGAGACCCTTAATGAAATGTTGACTTTTCTCCGGTCATAAATGCAAATGCTTTATCTTTGTCACTTTCTCAGGCCACAAAACCTTAGGACCCCATAATAATTTATAATTGTTAATTATTTAATTTTATAATTCAGAATAAATTATTATTCTAACATTAAATTAAAAACATCATAGAAAATCATTTCCTCCGTTGCCACTTCTCTTCTATTTCTTTTTCTTCTCTTTACTCTTCCTTCTTTCTTCTTTTTGTTTTCTTTCTTACATTTTTTTTCCCTTTCTTCTTCTTCTGGCCTCTCCCCTCAAATGAATCAAGTGCGGTGGCGAACGAAGGTGCTGGAGTTGATTTTGCCATCAAACGAATAGCAACACCTATTTAGTTCATTCTCTTTTTGGTTCTTTTGCAAGCCTTTGTTTTCTTGGCTTTTCGGATTGGGAACTGAAAGCTTGAACGCCCAACCAACCGGTCAAAATTGCACCCGCATATGGGCAAATCTAGTACACGGAGAACTGCTTATACGGGGTGCGTCTCGAGTTCACCACCGGACTTCGTTTTGCCCGACCCGACCACCAACAGCCCCCTCCACCACCATCGCTAGAAACCACGCCAAGACGCTCCTCAGTCCCTTCATCAATATTATTAGGAACTGTGGGTGGATGTTAAGGAGATACTAGGGATCTTACCGCTCACCTTAAAGTCAAAACTTTTTCAACAATCACTTTGGCATCACTTCATAGAAAAATGATCATTTAAGTGCTATAGTCGATTTAAGATGCCGGAATTTTGATATGTCTTTATTTTAGTATTTCTTTGTTTGATGTGATTCGCCAGCAAAATGAGTCAACGTTAATTGCCTTACACAAACATGATATAGCAGACTTTTCCCCAAATTAAATGGTTGGGGGGGCAAATTCGCTTCTTCTTCAAAACCTAAATTGAGAACCAATGCTATTTTGGGATAAAATTAGTAGCTCAAACTTGCAATGCAGAGCAGAGCATCTTTATAGTACATCTTTACCTGCATCACAATGCAATCTCTCTCCCTCTGAAAAGAGAAAAAGAAAGGGGAAACTGGAGCAACGGTGGTGGTGACTGGTGAGGGATTATCTATAGAAAGGGCCCAAAGGGCCGTTTCGTCGTGGGGGGCCGCCACATTGAACTTTCTTTTGTTATAATAAAGCCGCGTAAGAATTAACATTTCATTAAAAAAATCAGGAGTAAGTCTTCCTGAGATTTACCGAGAAACCGCAATCTGAAACTTTTGAATTTTGCAATCGGTCTAATCAGTACGATCACTGATGTAAGTTGACTTCATCCAATTTGAATGATAGACAAGGTTGAGTTGACTTTTTCTTTGAAGACGCGTGGTGCTATTATGGCTTAGAGGCATGGTTGGTGGGGGTGCGGTATAAAATGTCTTATAATTTGTAATTTTCTTTGGGGCTGTTCTTTCTTTCATTTATTATGTTCAATCAAACCTTTAATCGGTGGATTGTGAATATGAATATCAACCACGTACAAATTTAATTAAAATGATATAAATGATATTGGCGTTTGTAACCTATATTGATCATAAAATTAGGTGCAAAAAGCAATACAATTTGGTTCAACGTGGACTGGAGGAGGAGACTTATAAATTGAAGAGGAGGAAAAGAAAAAAGGAAAAAAAAAGTTATAGATCGGAACACTCTAAGGCTCTGTTTGCCTTAGAAAAAATAAATGATTTTTAGAAAATATTTTCATAAAAACGATCACTTGTATCACGTATAAAATGAATGGAAAATTCCAAAAATGGACATGAAGTGGAACTTGTTTTAAATAAGGATCTCAAGTGCCATCACATTTTCAAATAAGGATATGAAATGGATGTTATTTCAAATAAGGTTGAAGTGGTTATATTTGTTTCAAATAAGAGCTTGAAGTGGCTATGCTCATTTCAAATAAAAACCCAACTTTCCAGCAATTAAGGGTATTTTCGTCATTTGTCATTTTTCCCTTTTTTTTTTTTCTTTGTTCTTCTTCTTCCTCTTCATCGATGGCCAGCCGGCCTCACGGATGGCCCCTAGGCGAGGGTTGCCATGCCCATGCGAGGTCGTCCCTCGCCTGTGGTCGGCGTGGGTGGCCCTCACTGGCAAGGGCGACCCTCGCCGAGCCCTCTGTGGGCATCGCTGGTGGCTAAAGGAAGAAGAAGAACCAAGAAAAAAAAAAGAAAAATGGGAAATTGCCAAACGATGAAAATACCCTTAATCGGTCGAAAAATTTAGTTCGTCGGCAACCGACGAGGTCGGGTCCTTATTTGAAACAACCAAAGCCATTTCAGGCCCTTATTTGAAACAATCAAAATCACTTCAGGTCCTTATTTGAAACAAAGTCCACTTCGAGCCATTATTTGAGAAAAAAATGGTACTTCGGGCTCTTTTTTGAAATTTTCCCTAAAATGAATAAATGAAAAAAACATCTTCATCATTCAAAAAAATGTTTTGATATAAATTATTGGCTATAAATAAAATAATTTTCAATTGAATAATTATTTCAAGCGATGTGAGTGCTTATTTTTAAGAAAATATTTTTTAAATTTTTTTTTATTTTTTCGCAAAGCAAACAAAGTCTAAAGGAGGCGAGGAAATCACACATCTTTTTCCATCGATTTCCATACTTCTAATCCATTTATCTCCGAAATCCCTCTTCTAAACTATTTGTTATTCTAAAGGACATATCATGTCTCGAGATCTGCCATATAAAAACAATTTGCACCATGGAAGAGAATTCCTACAAAATTACACAAAAGCTCCAACCTTTTACAAATATTCAAACATTAGAATGACAAGAAAAATGTTATTTGCATTCACATTCATATAATCAAAGAGAGAATTGAGTTCACAAACCTCTTAGATCTGGAAGATCCCTTGTCCCATCCATGGTGCCCTCTTTTTCTCCAAGGTGCTTTGAGATTTTCTATGTAGACAACTCCTTTTCTCCCTCTCTTGCTATTGATTGCAAGGCACAAACTCAACTCTTGAAGAGAAAAGTAGGATTCGCCTAGAGCAAAATGAGAGGATTCGATTGAATCAGATCGAAAGAGGCACAGATATATCATCCAAATTTCGGTGCCATATTCGGTGAGAGCGACAAATTGGGTAATAAAGCTGTCCTTTATGACCAAATGGTAAGCATGGAGTGGAATGTTCACGATTGACACGCGTGGACAGCCCAACGCAGCTGAGAATGCACAAAAGGAAAATTGAATCCCTTTGTCCTTTGTATAATATAGGAAGAGATTTATTAGAGAGACAGAGTAAAGCTTGAACTTTATATACTGGATTAGCAATAAATGAGGCACATTCCGTTCATTGCCATTTTTGCTGTTAATTTCGAATTTTCGCTTATATATTTTTAAAATATATATCATTTCATCGTAATTTTCGCCGAGGTGTTTGCCAAAACTTAGCACGGGAGAATACTTTAATGCTAAAAATTTCAAAAGGTACTCTGAAGAGCCAAAATTAGAGAAAAATTGAACAATTAAGTGTCAATAGCAAAAAATTCTAGCCAAAATGTTGACATGGTATTTTTTTTGTTGTGAGACAAGTACAAAACATTGTCATTTTTTGTGCTAACATGGCTAAATAAGTGCAAAATGACATTGTTTTGGCATTAACATGGCCTGAAAATTGGATTTTAATATAACTATTAGTTAAAATAAATTTAAAAAAATTTAAAAAAAAAAAAAAAAGGAGGGGGAACAGATTCGGCGAGGGCTGTGTAAGCCCTCGTCGAAGCTTTGCTGCATATCTCTCTCTCTTCTTTAATTTAATTTTTTAATTAGTATTTATATTAAAATTCAATTTTAAGCAAAACAACATCGTCTTTGTCAGATTATTGTTGAGTTGGCTTCCAACAAGCCACGTAAACCACATATAATGTTAAAAAAATGTCACATTGGATTTTTAGCTATTGTCACCGGCTAAGTAGAATTGATACGCAACACGCGACACGACACGACACGACACGCCGCACGTCATTTCTCATAAAAAGATAATTCCAATCCGCTGGGATACGTTATATATTAAATGATTTTTTTATATATACATGATAAATTATTATATTTAAATTAATTTATTCAAATTCATAAATAAATAAATAATAAAAAGAGCCTATAATAAATCTATACTAATAACATCAATAAATTTATTCATAAAAAATTGGAAAGGCATTTTTTGACTTTAACAAAAGTTATCGATGAAATAAATAACTAACGAAAGATTAAAGTCAAAATAAATTTATATTTTTCTACGGTGATCAAAATTTATCATTATTAACATCTATTGTTTTATTTTTTGAAATAACTTTTTAACCCATCTATTTATTTAATTTTTAGCCTTACTATTTATTAATAAAGTTATTTAAAATTTAATATTTTTTGGGCTAAATGGTCCCATCCATTTATTTCACCCTCTGCTTTCTTTCCCCATCCCACCCACCGCCTGCGCTTGTCACTTCCCAAAATTGAAGTCACGCTGCACGAGACTTTTGTTTCTTCCCCAAAAGTTGTCGTCTCCTCTCCTTGCTCTTCTTCCTAAAACTGAAAAAGCAACCTCAGTAAAGTAATAGCCAAAAACCCTAGCAATCGCCTTATCCTCTCCCTTGCTCGGTCTCTACCTCTTGATCTTTGCTTTCTTTCAAGTGCCTCATCATAATCGCTCGCGGCATCACCTTGGCTCCCTCACCCTTGCCTTCACCCTCCATCACCTTCTTCCCTTTGCATCTACAGACCCACCCACAAACCTCCGAACATGTGCATAGGAGCGTGTCGGAAAGAGTTGACCACGTGTCGGAAACTCCGATATGTGTTGACCGCGTGTCCGAGTGTGTTTGATCGTATCCAAGCGTGTCCAACACGTGTCAGGGTATCTGACACGACACAAAGGCCTTTTAAACGTATCCGTGCTTCATAGGTCACCGGACTTAGTACTAAAGTGTCATACTTTTAAAAAAAGTGATACTTTAAATGTACCTTTTGAAACTTTTGATATTGAAATGTTTATGTCAAGTTTTGACACTCCTTGTATTATTTATCCCATTTTCAGCTATATATTGTGGATTTAGTGTATTTAGTTGTTTATCCATGTGTGCCGATCTTGAATATTTTACTCCATGCACACCATTTGGCCATGAAGTGCTGCTTTTATTGGTAAGTTTGTTTCTCTCATTGCATATGAATTGAAATTATGGCGAACCAGACCTAAATCCCTAAAAAATTTGCCAATTTTTAACTCGGGTCTTAATATTGATCCAAACCTTTTTTTTTTTTTTGTCTCATAGGAAAGTATTCATTTTTAGTTGGTACCAAAATTCGACCACTGTCAATTTTTTATAAAATAATTAAATATTGAACTACGCCTTCATCTAATAATTTAAGCTTTTAGAATAGCTAATACTGGCTTTACAAATTCTCACATGGTATCAATGCTAGAGAATCTGAATTTAAATCTTTCTAAGCTCTATTTGTTTCCCTAATTAAATATGTTTGCACTTAATACTAGGCAAAAAGACCAAACTAAGCTGGAGGAAGAGTGATAGAATAATTAAATATTAAACTATAACTTTGTCTAATAGTTTAAAATTTTAGAACATTTAGTAGTGGACTCATGAAATCTCATATAGTATCAAAATAGGAGATCCTGAGTTTAAATTTTCTAGACTCTAATTAAATATGTCCACAAACCAAACTAAATGTGAAGGTGTTACAATATTTAAATAAATAAACTGCACATGCATCTAACAGCTTAAGTTTTTTGAACAGTTGGTAGTAATTTAACAAAATCACATATTTTTCCATTCAATGATGACCTTAAAGTTATGATGTGTTATTCCACATCACATTACTTTCATATGGCTTGTTGACATGTAACTAAGGTGCCTAAAGTGACTTCATTTTGGCCAAAATGCAAACCTCAAAATTTTCCATCCAATGATGACTTCAAAGTTATGATATGTTATTCCACGGCACATTACCTTTATGGCACCCATTGACATGGAACTAAGGGACCTAAAGTGACTTCATTTTGACCAATTGCAATTTTAGGGCTTAGGGGAGGAAGAAAATCGGTTCAATAAGAAGGAATCAAGGAAAAATGTTTTTTTGGAGGAAGTTATAGTAAAAGGTCAAAGGGGCCTAGAACAAATAGGAATAAAAAGCCTTGAGAAGAGAGAGAGAGAGAGAGAGAGAGAGAGTGTGTCAAATAGCCTTAAGAAAAAAAAAGAGAGAAAATTTCAAATAAGGACTTCAAATGCAACCATTCCAAAAAAGGGCTCAGAATAGATCTTATTTCAAATACGGATCCGAAATGATTACTTAAGATGCATATGAAAGCGTTTTTGCTTCAAGAACAATTTCTAACTATTTTAAAGTGTTTGATAACTGCACAAAATTTCTATTCCCAGAACATAAATGCGTTTAGTATGACCCCAAATATTTTTGTGACTTAATTTTTTTAATTTATTAAGAATTTTATTATATTTTTCTTTGTTCTTTTCTTCTTCTTTTTTTCTCCTTTCTAGTCGGTTGCCGACCTTGGCGAACCAGCTAAATGAGGGCCGACGAGGTCCCCTCGAGCCTCACCTAGATTTGGCGAGGTCGAGCCTCACTCAACCATCGTGAGGTCAAGCCTCATGGGCTCGACAAAGCTTGACCTCGCCTGACCATCGTGAGGTTGATGTCGCTTGGGTGGGCGAGGGTGACCGTGTGGTGGCCAGGTGAGGGTCGGGGGAGCTCACCTAGCCATGTTAAGGCTTTGGTGAGGTTGCTGGGCCTCGTCTAGCTAGTAACCAACCGTCACCAAGGTCGGCGACTAGCTAAGGGGAAGAAGAGAAGAAGAGAAAAAGAACACAAGAAAAGGAAAAAGGAAAAGAAAAGAGAAAAGGCTTGTTTCTTGAGTTGTCCCGAGAACAAGAAAACAACTTCTTATTTTTTGTTTATTGTTTCTATTCCAAATCTACTATTGGGAACAAAAAAATTACCAAACGCGTTTCTCTTCTAACTTAAGAAACAAAAAAACTGAAACACGTGTTCCTAGGAATATTACCAAATGCACACCTATATTTTTATTCTAAAATCTCAAGAAAAATGAGTGAAGATTTGGAATTTTTATTCTAAAATTTGAAATGGCCTAGAACAAAAAGGAAAACAAAGCCTTAAGAAAAATGAGAAAAAAATTTCAAATAAGGACTTAAATGTGGCCATTTTAGAAAAGGGTTTAAAACGGATCTTATTTTAAATAAGGATTTGAAATAAATACTTAGATGGAAATGACAATCATTCTATTCTAGAAATCAATTTCTATTCTAAAAAAGATTTTTCTATTTTTATTCTGTAAATTAATTTTTGAGCTAAAATATTTGTTCAATAACAACATAAATTTATATTCTTGGAATAGAAATGACCTAAAAATTTTTGCTCTTGGGTAGTGGTGAGGGACAAGGGATCGGCGGACAATGACCGGTAGATGAGCAACCGGCAAACGGCCACCGGCTGTGGCGAATGGTGATTAGTGGTGGTAGCGGCAGGTGGGCAACTGGCTAGTAGCGAAGATGAGTGATGGAAAAAGTTTTTATTTTTTATTCATATTCGAGAGATAGAGAAGTAGAAAACTTTTACACTAGTAGGCCGAATCGTTGCTGGTTGGTGATTTAAGCAGGGGCCATTACATCCATTGCAACTTTTCTTTTATTTTTTATTTTTCCTTCCTTCTTCTTCTTCAGGCCTCTCTCCCCAAACGAATCAAGGGCGGTGGCGAACGAAGGTGCTGGAATTGACTTTGCCATCAAATGAATAGCGACACCAAATTTACTTCTTCGTTTTTTCCCTATGTTTTTTTCTTTTTTGGGTTCTTTGCAAGCCTTTGTTTCCTAGGCTTTTCGGATTGGGGACAGAAAGCTTGAACACCAACCTGTCAAAATTACACCCACATATGAGCAAATCTAGTGCACAAAGAGCTGCGCTAGTAGTTCGCGTCCGCCCATCTGAATGCATTTGTCGAGTTCCCCACTAGGCTTGGTGGTAGCCCGACCCAACCACTAATAGCCCCTCCGTCGCCATCGCCAGAAACCACGCTAGTAAGCTTCTCGGTCCCTTCATCGGTATCATTAGGAGCTCATGGTGAATGTTAGGAAAAGGATCCTAGGGGTCTCACAACTTTCATAAGACGTCCACCTTAAAGTCAAGACTTTTCGAGCAATCACTTTAGCGCTACTTTATAGAAAAGTGATTACTTAAGTGTTATTACCAATTTAAGATGTCGGAAATCCGATATGTCTTTATTTTAGCATTTCTTTGTTTGACGTGGTTTGCAAGGAAAATGAATAAGCTTTTATTGCCTTAAACGACATAGTATAGTAGACTTTGCCCCAAATCAAATATTTGGGGAACAAATTCTCTTCTTCTTCGAAACCAAGATTGAGAACTAATGTAGTTTGGAATATAATTAGTAAGCTCAAACTTGCAATGCAGAGTAGAACATCATCATAGGACATTCTCACCTGCATCACAATGCAATCTCTCTCTCTCTCTCTCTCTCTCTCTCTCTCTCTCTCTCTGTGCAAAGAGAAAAAAGAAAGGGGAAATTGGAGCAACGGTGGTGGTGGGGGATTATCTACAGAAAGGGGTCGTTTTGTCATGGGGCCACCTCGTTGTCCACATTGAACTTTCTTTTTATAATAATGCTGCGTAAGAATTGACATTTCACTAAAAAAGCCATGTGAAATATTTTGTCGGAATTTGTCATTGGAAGTATTTAAGTGATTCATTTTTTCCTCTAATGTAACATTATGATCTCTTAAAAGGTTTTAGCACTAAAGTAAGTTCCGTCTGAAAATTATAGCATTTCTAGTATCAATTTCCTATGAATGTTAGCATGTACTCGATGTTAGAGCCTGTGTGCTCCACCTTTTCAACATCAATCGCAGTATGGTGTTTGCACCAGTCATGCCGCCGATGGCCCAGGCTAGGAAGCAAGGCTCGATCGACCTCCATCTGATGATGAAGGTGTTGGAGTTGCTGTCGAGGGCGGAAGTGGATGAGTCAAAGGTGTTAATGGCGAGATCGATGGTGAGAGAGAGAGAGAGAGAGGAGAGAGAGAGAGAGAGGGAGGGGGGACAATGGAGGAGGAGATATGCAGAAGGCAGAGGCATGGAGAAGATGAAGAAAGGAAGAAAAGAAACAGAAGGATATTAGAAAAAAACGTATAAAAAAAATAAGAATAGCAAAAGAAAAGTTGCAATGGATGAAATTGCCCATGGTCTAATTGTTGGTAGACAAGTTGGATCTTTATCTGAGATTAAATGATCATTTCAGATAATTATTTGAAATAATATTCACTTTAGATCTTTTATTGGAAAATAAGTGCACTTCATACCCATAGTTAATTTTTTTCTGAAAAATGATGAGTGGGGAGTTTGGCCGGGCGAGGCTCGCCGCCCGGTGGGCGGCGGGGCGAAGTACTCCAAAAAATTATTAAAAATTGTTCTCCCACAAAATCTCACAATTTGTCATCCAATGATGACGTTAAAGTTATTTTAATTTCTTTTCTGAAAAATGATTAGTTTTACGACCCATTCCCACTTTTTTTCATCCAATGATGACGCCGTGTTATTCCACGACCCATTACTTTCATGACGCATGTTGACATGGAACTAAGGTGCCTGCAATGACTTCATTTCGACCGAAACACAAACCTAGCTCTCACTCAAACAACATCGCTTGAAATTAGGGCGAAAAATTAGGATACCCAAGATACATGAGCCTTGAGCTGCAAATTTAGGGCTTAGGGGAGGAAGAAAATTGGTTCAACAAGAACGAATCAACACAAAATATTTATTGGAGAAAGTTATAGCAAAAGGTCCAAGGGGCCTAGAACAAATAGAAAAACAAAGCCTTAAGAAAAATTAAAGAAATTTACAAATAAGAGCTGGAATACAACCATTTCAACAAATGGCTCAAAATGAATCTTATTTCAAATAGGATTTGAAATGGTTATTTTAGGTGCGAATGATAATCATTTTATTCCATAAATCAATTTATGGCCAGAAAGAGATTTCCCTAGACTAGTTTTTAAGTAAAAATACGTGTTTAATAACGATACAAAATTTATATTCTCAGAATAAAATGATACAAAATTTCTCCCTTTCAAGTGGTGGCCGATGACTAGCAACTGGTGAGCCATCGGTGGCGGACCATCAGCAGGCTACAGGTGGTAGCAAGCAATGATGGATGGGTAGCTGACCAGTAGCAATAACGAGTGGTATTTTTTGTTTTTGTTCCAGAAATAGAAAGGTAAAAAAATTTATATTTCTAATTGTTCTAAACCTATTTCTAAAGTAAAAATTTGTTCCATAAATAGAAAATTGAAATTACATTATCAAACATATTTCTATTTCAAACATGTTCTCAAAAAAAAAGAAAAAGAAATATAATAGTTATTATGCGAGCCATTAATCTCAAAACCAATCTCACCAGTAGACCAATCTAAAAGTCTCAAATATGATCCAAAACTCATAAGTAGGCCGAATTGTCACGGGTTGGTGATTAAAGCAAGGGCAATTTCGTCCATTGCAACTTTTCATTTTCTTTTTTTTTCCTCTTTACTCTTTCTTCTTTCTTCTTTTTGTTTTCTTTATTATAATCTCTCTTTTTTTTCCCTTTCTTCTACTTCTTCAGGCCTCTCTCCCCAAAACGAATCAAAGGTGGCGGCGAACCAAGGTGCTGCAGTCGATTTTGCCATTAAACTAATAGCGACACCAATTTAGTTCATTCTTCTTTTATTTCCTTCTTCTTCTTCTTTGCAAGCCTTTGATTCCTTGGCTTTTCGGATTGGGAACAAACAGCTTGAACACCAAACCAACCGGTCAAAATTGCACCCACATATGGACAAATCTAGTACACAAAGAACCGCTTTCCCGTGTCGGGCCAGTAGGTTATGTACGCCCACCCAAATGCATTTGTTGAGTTCAGCACCGGGCTCGGTGTAGCCCTAACCTGGCCACCTATAATCACTCTGTTTTCATTGCAAGAAACCACACCAGTAAACTCCTCGGTCCCTTCATCAATATCATTAGGGACTAATACTGAATGTTAGGAAAAGGATACCGGGGGTCTCATAAATTTTATAGAATGCTCGCCTTAAAAGTCAAAACTTTTTGAGCAATCATTTTAGCGCCATCTTTGTAGAAAAATGATCACTTAAGTGTTAACGTTGATTTAAGATGCCGAAAATCTGGTATGTCTTTATTTTAATATTTCTTTGTCTGATGTGGTATGCCATTAAAGTGAGTCGGCCTTTATTGCCTTAAAAGACAGAGTATAGAAGACTTTGCCCCCAAATTAAATGGTTGGGGGATAAATTCGCTTCTTCTTCAAAACCTAAATTGAGAACCAATGTATTTTGTAATAAAATTAGTAGCTCAAACTTGCAATGTAGGGCAGAACATCATTATAGGACATATCACCCGCATCACAATGCGATTTCTCTCTCTCTCTCTCTCTCTCTCTCTCTCTCTCTCTCTCTCTCTCTCTCTACGCAAAGAAAAAAGAAAAAGAAAGGGGAAGTTGGAGCAAGGGTGGTGGTGGGGGGGTATTATCTATAGAAAGGGGTTGTTTTGTTATTGGGCAACTTCATTGTCCATATTGAACTTTATTTTTTATAATAAAGCTGTGCAAGAATTGGCATTTCACTAAAAAGGCCACGTGAAATTATTTACCGGAATTTGTCACTCGAGGTGTTTAATTGATCTTTTTTCCTCTAGTGTCAAATTGAAGTGATTCCTCAAAAAGTTTTGGTACTAAAGTGAGTTCCATACAAAAATTATGACACTTTAAATGTCATTTTCTAATGAATGTTAGCGTGACCTTAGCGACAGCGCCTGTGTACTTCACCTCCTTCAACATCAGTCGCAGGATGGCATTTGCACCAATCATGTCGTCATCGGCCTAGGCAGGGAAGTAGTCAATGTGCTCTATCTAAGGCTCGGGTCGACCTCCATTTGACGATGAAGGTGTTGGAGTTGCTGTCGAGGGCAGCAGCGGATGAATCAAAGGCGTCAATGGTGAGGTTGGTGGTGAGAGGGGGGGAAGACAATCGAGGAGAAGATATGCAATAGATGGAGGCCTGAAGAAGATGAAGAAAGGAAGAAATTAAATAATAAATAAAAAGTATAAGAAAGAAAAAGAAAGCAAAAGAAAAATTATAATAGATGAAATTGCCCATGGTCTAGTTGTCACTTGATGAGTTGGACCTTTATTTAAGATTAAGTGGTCCCCTTAAATTCTTATTTGAAATAATGTTTGCTTTGGATTTTTCTTTTTTTTTTTTTAAAAAAAAAACACTTTACACTGTAATTTGATTTTTTTCCCAAAAATGATGATTTTTTTCTTCCTCAATAAATGATAAACTAGAAAAACATTCTAAGGCTATGTTTGGGAAAAGTTTTGAGAAGAGACTTTTGGCATCCAAAGTTTTTTGGGCTAAGTATTGGGTGGTTGGTAAAAAATTTTAAACCCACATTGAGGAAAAGTTTGCCTTTGAAAGGTTGAAAGCTCAAGGTAGATCATAGGCTACCTTGAGTTTTTAGCTTTCTCGGCATGCAAGAAGATAGAAGGAAGTAAAAAAATTTCTTCTGAAACTACCCTCACTAACATCTTGGTTTTTTGATTTTGCCATTGTTTGTGATTGTTCATCTTCTTCTCCATTGGGGTTGACTTGCGTGATTTTTATGGCTGCGAGGGGTTGGCAATGGGCTAAAGAGAGGTTGGTGTACTCACAACAACTTGAGCAACCGTTGCCAACGACCTAGGTGATTGTCATCAGGGGATCATGTGACCTAAGCGAATGCTGTTTGGGTCACGCAACCCTCACGAGGCCGGCTAAGATTGCCTTATCCAAATGGCAGGTGGCCCTCAATGGCCATGCAACCTCGACAAGGGGCTATCTAGCATCACGTGACCCAGTTGGCCCTTGTCAAGGTTGAGAGACCTCTACGAGGGTCGCACTAGTGAGGGTCAAGCAACCCAACTGGCCCTCCCAAGGTTGAGCGACCTCCGCAAGGGTCACACCGACCAATGAGGGCTACTCGGGTTTACGCAACCCAACTAGCCATCACAAAGGTCGCTTGACCCCAGGCAGTCTTTGCAAGTGGACTCTGGGATAGATGACAACCTCCAGCCATAGATCTAGATTGTCAACGGCCACTTGCCCTTGGTCAATTAGGGCAACGATTATTTTTTTTAATAACTGAAGTGTTTTTTAAATATAATTTTTCCAAACACTATTTTACTTAAAAGTATTTTATAATGAACTTTAAATTATAATTTAATAAACGCAATTTACATTTTAAAAAATTAATTTAAAATTGTTCACGTTTTTTTAAAGATATTTCTCAAAAGTCCAACTCACACGCTCAAGTGACTGAGTCGAAGTACATAAAAAATTCTGAGGCACGCCAAAGAAAGAGAGGTCCAGACAGCCTCCCCTTCCTCGAAACTAGACATAATACCTCCCGCATTTCTTGATTAGAGATGCTCATACACGACAACGAGAAGGATCCGGACAACTGGAAATGGTAATAACAAAGAATTTTCCCATGGCGTGGCGGCAGACAGTTAAACATGGGCTCTGGCCATACTTACTTCCTCATCAAAATTTGGCAATTTTTTTAGTTTCGAAATCCTTGTTTTCCAAAAGGGTACATCATCAAACCGGTCAAACTGACTGGGAAATGAATGTTGCTCCTCCAATTCTGGTTACCAGACGCCAGAACTTTGATTTTAACATAAGAGGAAGAGAGAGAGAGAGAGAAACCATACTTATTTATTCTCATAGCTAAGTTAGATATGCTCCCATCATAACTAAGTTAGATCTTTCTCTTCCCTATTCAGATGAAAGCGACACTGTGGAGTCCCATCTCTCAGGAGTTATTTCTCCTAATTTTTTTTCTCCTTTAAGCCCGATAAGGATCGGTCCGGATTCATATGCAGAAACGGGTTATCAATGTGAAAAGCTCTAATCTTTCCTTAATCTCTCTAGAAGGAGGAGGACGGTGCGCCCCATTGATGAAATTGGCAGGGGCGTTCTCCCCACCTCAGCCAACCATCATCATCCTTTGCATAAGCTCTGTGCCAATAATAATAAAACAACAAATGCGGGGCCTAGGAAAATTACAGACGGACCCTTTCGATGAATTGTTGACTTTTCTCCGGTCCTAAATGTAGTGCTCTCTCTCTCTCTCTCTCTCTCTCTCTATCTCTCTCTTCTCTCTCTCCTCCTCTGCTCTGCTCTTAGCTTCAAGCATCCATTTTGACCGCTGCCCACCAAATCTCGTCCTCTTCTTCGTCTCCCCTTCCTTTTCCTTCCTCCTCCCCCATCGAGACCGACCCGATATAGCCTCGATCATGGAGCCTTCCTATCCCTCCTCCGGCGGAGGAAGGCAGCCGCCGCTGCCGTCGCCGCCTAAGAAGGAGCTCCCCCTCCAGGGCCCCCGCCCCGCCCCGCTCCGGGTCGCCAAGCAGTCCCACGCCGTCCAGAAGCCGCCCCGTCCTCACCAGCTGCCCCACCAGGCGGCGGCCTCCTCCTCGTGGGCCCCTCGCCCGACCCACCTGCCGCCGGCGGCGGCGGCGGCGGTGGCGGGGGCGGGGCGGGGGCGGACCGGCAGCAGCCCACGATCATCTTCGACATCTCGCCGAAGGTCATCCACGTCGAGGAGCGAAACTTCATGTCCATCGTCCAGCAGCTCACGGGGTCCTCCTCCACCTCCTCCAGGGACGTGTCCCTGGCGGCCAGAGTGGCGGCGATAGAGCAGACCAGCCCGACGGGCAGGGAAAAGGGCTTCGCCGCCGCCGCCGCAGCCACGGCGGAGATGGGCGGGCCGTCGGCGGTGGCCGACGACGACGAGCTGATGTGTATGTTGGGAGACGTCCAGCTGGCCCAGAGTCAGGGGATACTGACCCCGGCGGCCCCGCCGGCGATATCCGCGGGTTTCTTCTCGCCGTCGATATCGGCGGGTTTCTTCTCGCCGGCGACGGAGCCCCACATGTTGCAAGACCTGAGCCCGTTCTGGCCCACGAACAGCTACAACAGCCCGTCGGCGTCGACCTGGTTCACGGTCTTCTCTCCCTCGCCGACCGCAAACGTCGATCTCTTCAACTTGTTCTCTAACTATTGAGTGCGTGAAGAAAGGGGAAGACTCCATCTCGGGAAACCAAGAAACCCTCCGACGGGTTGGGCTTGATTTGACTTTGACTGACTCCACGAAGCCGGATCCATTTTCTAGAGAGAGAAAAGAGAGCAAGAGGAGGCAGCACCAAGAAGCTGCCTTTGAAGACAGAGAGAGAGAGAGACAGAGAATAGGTAAGATTCTTGTAGTGGATTTTATTCCTTTGTTAATAATTTTTTCTTTTTTCACTCAGTATGGCCATTTGGGTTGGATTGTAGTGCAGATATTTTTGACTTTACACTAGGGTAAGAAATTGGTAACTTTAGTCCATTCGAATGATAGAAAGATGGGGTGATCGGTTTAGCAGGTTCTTCTAGGTTTTACCGTAAGAGTTCTGTATTCGTTGCGAAATTTTAGATTTTGTACTATATTTATTCTGTATCATTGGCAGACCGAAAAGTTTGATTTTGGCGAGCCCTACAGCTTAGCTGGAGGATAACGTTTGGGGGGTTTTTCTGATCCGTACTTAGTGTGGAAAAAGAGAAAGGATGTAGCAGCATTATTGCATCCAGTGGCCGTTGGCCTTTGGTTGGCTTGCTGAGCGAGGAGGGCTTTGGCTCAGGCCGCTTTTGTCCCTTTCTGCGAGCAACTTGTCGGCCAATTCTTTGAAGTGTAAATTTGGAATCTAGGAAAGTTTGTGGAATTACTTAGAAATTTGATGACGTGCTGAACGATGATTCCTGGTTTCATACATGCCACTGCTCGATCATTGTTTGTTGGTTTCCACCATAGTTGATGGCCTCTGCCTCCACATTTCCTTGAACAAAACCTACCCTTCGAGTTGTCATTGTGCTTGTCTACAGGGAATCCTCTGTACGCCTCTTGTTTTCTGAGTGTGACTTGTCTCACGTGTTAAATGTCTCTAAGGTGACAAAAGTTCCCCCAGCTTAAACGGCAGAGCATGATCTTCTATGTGGAAAAAAACGGGCTCTCTGCATTTCTTTAGGTGTGTTCACTGTCAATCAACAATCAACTAGTCCTCATCTTGCCAGCCGGTGGATCACATCAACACCAGGAATCGAATGATAGGATTCCTTAAATTCAGTAGACCAAGCACCCCTCCCCCCTACTCTCTCTCTTCTTTTGTTAAACTTCGCGGAAGTTCTTAATAGAGAAAAGCTTCGACTCTTTTGAAAAGGGGGATTGAATTTCCATAGAAAGCAGAGAATAGTAGAAAGTAGATGAACTTTACTGAGTATCACATTTTTCCGCAACGGTGTGAATGCACTTGCAAAAACAAGAGGTACTAAAGCTTAAGTCTCCCTGTAGACTGATAATCTAGTTGTGGATGTAGAGGACAGATGATAATTGACTTGAACATTATCTACAAAGGTTTTTTGCAAGTAAAAAAATCCAATTCGAATAGAATTTCTTTAGTCAGCAAATAAAGGAATTATTTACAAATGACACACTTCAAGAAAAAGCTCTGATAAAATGCAAAATGCCAGTGAACTTGAGTTGAGATCGTACTTCCCCTCCCAGCCTTCCACATGTTCCATAATCCGTTTGATGCTCAGAACTTCCAATTACTATTTAGGTAACAAAAACATCTAAAGTGCAAAATCTTCGACTTCATCTTGAAAATCCACCAACCAGCAATTTGAATCATTACCTTATGACATACCGACTGGTGTATTCCATGTCGACCCGATCAGAGTACCCACCCTCTCCCCTTTTATTGCTTTTGAAATGTTGCCCGGTTCGGATAGATTAAAGACAACGACTGCAACAAGTGAATCAGTGTAAGGGCAACATCACTCTTGTCTTCATAAAGATGCCTACCACATGACTTTTGAGTAAATCTAATGACTAGAGAATGGGCATGTTTACTCACCAGGAATGTTGTTTTCTTGGCATAGCGTAATGGCAGTCATATCCATTACTGAGAGGTCCTTCGAGGTAACCTCGTGATAAGTTAGTGTATCAAGAAGATGGGCATTTGGGTTGCGCCTAGGATCGTCATCATAAACTCCATTGACATTCGTAGCTTTCAAGACCACCTCCGCATTAACTGCATCAGCAATATGAAAGAGAAACTTTAGTCAATGATAAAGGGTCCTCCCTCTCCTACCACAGAATTTTCCGAAAGCTACTCACAAATTGAAATCAAACCACAGATTGTCCATAACTGAGAAAGTTAGATGAACTTTGTCACAATACCGCAAGGTTCAAAGCCTTAAAGACGACCAATTTTATCAACTTGTTTTCAAGAGGCAATTTCCAAATGGTAATATTGAGCCAATGAGTTAGCCTCAATGCAACAGATCTACAAGATTGTGTTTGCTAAAGAGAAGTCCAACTTACTCTCTGCACAGCGAAGGGCTGCTGCAGTGTCCGTGGTGAAAAATGGGTTTCCAGTTCCTGCTGCAAAAATCACAACCCTCCCTTTCTCCAAATGCCTCACAGCCCTTCGACGTATATATGGCTCTGCAACCTCAGACATCCTAAATGCAGTCTGGACACGGGTGGGAATTCCAATGCTCTCCATTGTTGCTTGAAGAAATATAGCATTCATGACAGTTGCTAACATCCTAAAATGCAAAGTACAAACGTAAATGAACAACCACTGTCACAAGCATAATATATCCAGAGAACAGCCATCTTCCATGAACTCACACTTGTGTGTAGCCCACATGGGCTACACAACATTGAACGCACATTTCCTTTTTGTGAGAAAACAAAGAGCAAAAGGCTATACCCAATATAATCTGCCGATGAACGATCCAGGCCACTACATCCTGCCCAGGAGGATCCACGAAAGATATTCCCACCGCCAACCACAATTGCAACCTGATGACAAAGAAGATTGAGAAAACTATTTGAAGAGAATGTAAGGAAAAGGTTCCGGCATGAGTGTTCCCACCATTTAACGAAATGTTCTCAACTCCAATTAATTATGTTGCAATATTTCAAAATACATCTTATAACTGCAGGAATGCTCTTATGAAAGAGGAACAAGCAAGCAAGTTGACTCACAGTGAAATGAGTTTGATCGGGCCAAAATCTAATTAACAATTTTAATATTAAGACTAGAACATGCCATACTCATCTTTCACACCTGGAACATTTAAATGAGTAAAAATATATGAAGATTGTCTACTCGAGATTTTCAAGAAAGCAATTCAGGATGGTCCTCTTGGTTCAGGAAAGAAATATACAAATGACAATCAGCAAAAGCCTAAAATAGCTTGTCTGTGTAGGATGAAGTCCTTTGAGTCTCTAAAACATTCTTCTGTTCCTTTATTCTCTACTTTTCCTTTTGCAACAAAAGATCTCTTGCATGCTATGAGGAAGAACATTAAAGGTACAAAAGGATAAAGCTTAACTCTTTGCAGAAGGGTACTGGTATAAATCATGCAAGAAGTCATACACAGGCAACTTTATACCTCAATGCCCAGCCGAGTGACAGCTGCGACCTCCCTTGCTATAGACATTGTGACCTACATGAAAACAGAAGGCCAAGTTTCATGAGATATGAAAAGAGAAAAGATAAATGACAGCGCCAAAGATGGCTATTAGAATCTTCACCTTTGGATCAATGTTTTGAGCATGATCACCTGCAAGTGCTTCTCCACTCACTTTAAGCAACACCCTCCGCCATCTGAATGAGGGTTTGGCCATGCTTGATTCCCTCATTGACACTCCAAAAGGACCCAGAGAAGATATATGAGGTTGCCTGCAAAAACGGCTAGTTGGGCTGAGGAAAACCTTGAAATAGAAAAGTTTCAACATATTGATCTTGAGAGGTTGGCCACATCAAAATGAAAATTTTAAATAACTGTGACTATGCCACTCTAACAACAAGATATGCCTGTACTTTGAATATCTAACTGACAAAATGACACAGGGTAAAGAGAGATTCATCTAAGACAATGATATACTGTCATTTTAGCCTAGGAAGAAGACCACTCCTGTGGTTGAGATTCCGTTCATTGGACATAATATTACATCGTACTAACAAAAGCTAAAAGATTATAATGACAAAGTATATTTCAAGAAATTGCACGATTTGAACACATAGAAATGCTCAAATTAAGAAAAAGAACTTAAGGTGCTAAAGGCATTCAACACCTAGAAATATGTAGTGGACTTCTGGAAACTCAAAAGATTTTCATCAACTTTACAATTTAAGATCATAGATCTGCCCAAGTCCCAAGATTCAGTAAAGCATTTGGTAAATGAAATTACATGGTGCTATAATAAGGCAAGCACACTTTTCTTTTTCCTTTCGGTCTGTTTAAAGGACAAATAATGTTTCAAGAGAAAGTTGTACAAGAAGCTACGGAACCATCCAAGACTCCAAGTTTGTCCCTTTCCCTGCAATGACTCTGTTTCAGCTATTCTTTATACTGACAATCGGACCTCCAAACCAATCGCCACACCCAAAGCCCAAAGGAATGTGACTCAAGAGAATAATATGAGTTGTTTGCCTTCATTCTCTTGGGATAAAAAGCTGAAAAGGTCAGTGAACAAGAGTTGCTATGGTATGGAAGTAGGTAGATTACCGCAAGGAACCAACCAATGTCCACTAGATTTGATTGGCACACCATTGAGTATCCAACATTCAGTGATCTTAGTTATTGATGAGGTAGCAAGCTACTCAACCCAACTCTAAACATTAGAAAATCAACATCCAGGGCTGCATAGAAGCAATATAATGGTGGGAGCAGTTGAATCTGAAAGATAAGCAAAATTTCCAGAAAGCTATAGATAAGAGGAATCATTTTAAGAACTGATTTGTAAGACAACTCAAGGAACTGAAGGCTTGGGAAAATGCAAGTTGGTAACTTCTCCTTACGAAACTAGAAAATTGAATGGCACAAATCCAAAGTTCTTTTGCATGATTGGGCAGTAACACGCATAGTCTGCTATTCTATTTCAGTAGCAGGACAATCACACAACAAAGCTGAACCAAAACCAAAGAAAATTCTTTTGCAGGTAGGAACTCCTATTCCAAGAGCAAGCTCCGGAATCACTTTCTTTCTCAAACGAGGACAAAATCACATCTTTCAATGACCTTTACACCAATATTATCAAGTACTGCAAGGGAGGTCCACGCAGGCTCCATCCGTGAATGACAATAATATGCACATTATGTTCTTCCTCCTCCAGAAAAAAGTCCAACCACATCTCGATGCCCCTCAAAGTACTCACTCGTAACGACAATTGCCATCATAATCAAAAGGGTCAGCCAAGCCAAGCACCTCTTATCACTTTCCACATACAAACACCCATCAGAGAACCCAAGTGCAAGGTGGCCTCCGGCGACAAGAAACAGGGGAATTCAGCACCTACCTTGAATTCATATGCTCCGGGTTGGACTCCAACGAAGAACACTGAACCCACAACCGCCGCCGAGAGCTCCGACGACCCGTCACCGGAATTCTGTAATGGGTTCTCGTAGGGCTCCAGCACGGCGAAGGAGAAGGCGCCGGAGACGGAGTAGAAGAGGCGATGGCGTTGAAGGAGACGGAATGAATGAAGGACGCGGAGGACGCCATTCGGTACGATGAACGAACCACCGAACGGACGGGCGCGAAACGCCGGAAGAAGGCGTGAAGAGCTTCAACGTTGGTCTGTCGCTGGAAGAAGATGGTTTCCCTCTCTCTCCTCTCTCTCTCGCTAGAGTATCCACCGGTTGGAGTTGCAGAATGAGTTTTTAGGTTAGGGAAGAAGATGACTGTGATATTTTTCTAGGGGAAAATTGAAATATCTCTTGGTGTGGGAAAAAGAAAAACAATTTCTTTAGCATGTGTTTAATATCATTTTCCTTAGTAGGAGACAAGAAGAAGAAGAAGAAGAAGTCTTTTTCTTGGGTATTATCCAAAATTTCACTTATAGGAAAAGGAAGATCTTGAATCTTGAGATTTTATGAAGGGTATATAATAAATTTAGGTGCTTTGAAAGATTTTGTGTGCAATGAACATCACATTCAAGATTTTGAAAGGGATTTAAAAAATTTAAAAAATCACACTAGTAAATTTGTGACAAAATTTATCCTAAATTAATTTTTGAATAATAAAAAATTTCAAATTAATATACCCGTAACATATATCATTTGTTAGCTTACGTCAAATTTAACTGTAAAATTCCCGAGTCGGATAATACGTCGCCATAAGTCATGTAAAAATTCATACCGATTTGAATCTTGACTTATTCAAGAATTAGTTATGGCTAAATTTATCACAGATATATTAGTTTAGATTTTTTAATAAATCAGAAATTAATTTGAGATAAATTTATCGTAAATATACAAATTTATAAATTTTTGTCATATTAACCCATTTTAAAATGGGATAATAAAAGTGAAGTCATAAAACTTGTCAATTTATAGCCGTGGTTTAAAACTCTTTTCCGAATTATCTAAGCAGTAAAAGTTATAGTCATTATTCAAATTAGTCGGTCGTCTTTTAGTGTGTGAAACAGCCCATGTGGGGGTTATTTAAGTGAAAGAGCTTGTTAAAGTTCGAAAAGGTATTATTTTCGTATTTAAGATTAAACTAATTTTTTTTAAAGTAAAAAAATTAAAAAATGTAAGGTTGATAATTTAGAGGGGTGGCTTGGAGACCCTCGCCCAGGCCGCGGTGAGGCGGCTAGCCTTCGATTGGTAGTGGCCGTGGTGGCCCTCTCCACCTCTCGAGCAACACCTCCCAGCACCCTCATCCTTAATTTCTCTCTTAATGTGCTTTTGTTCCTTTTTTTTTTTTTTTTTTTTCTAATTATAGGTTTTTTTTTAGTATGACATCTCATCAATGTCATTTGTACCAAAAAAGGACTAATTATTAAAAATACCACATAAAATTTACATTCAAAAAAAAAAATAAAAATGAAGTAATCAACATAAATTTTAGCACTTTCATCATCATTTATCTCTCTACCATTGTCGGTAAAGGTTCAGCGACCCTCAACCGGAGGTAATAAAAAGCGGTGGCCTTTTGCCCCTCTTTTTTTTTTTTTTTTTTTTGGTCCCTCTTGTGAACTTGTTCATATTTTCTGGGTTTTTTTTTTTTTTAAAAAAGATTATTACAAGATTATTTTCATATAATTGCCACAGGATGCCAATTTCAGCAACTTGCCAAAAGATTAAGCGGGCTCTCGATAAAGTAAACAAATTCTAAAAGATAAAGTTCAAAGATTATTGAGGTCAAAGTTTATGATCTAATTACAATTAGCACCAACATTAGCGATCTATCAACCAAATTTCACCTTATAGGAAGTAAAGCTTTTCATATTGGCTAGTAACTTTCTCAATTACAAAAATCAAGTCTTTATCCTATCGGTAATTAGTATTTTTGTAACATTTTGAGAGCCCCTTTGTTTACTTTTAAGCTAAAGCAAAGCGTATTACTCTGTATATCCATCAAATTTTAAAATATTATTCAAATTTTAGAAAATTATGAAAAAAAAAATTAATGTTAATACAAGTGTCGACATTTAAATATTGTGAAAGTGAAAAGGCAAAAGTCATTTCAGACAGACACTAGCTAGGTTGATCCCATTAATAATTAGCAAATTTTATCTTAGCTTTTCATAAATAAAAGTAAGTTTGAAATCAATGAATATCAGTAATTTTTAACTATTTAATAGATTTCTCTAAATATTTCTTTTCGTCTGTCTATATTACAGCTAATTCAAAATCCAAATTTCATTCACAACTTCAATTACTCCCCATCTTCATCCCACAGCTTCCACACTTTCACCTGCATTCACCTCCCTCTTCCTTCTAACTTCCCTTCTTTACAAGCTACTTCAAATACAACTGCATCACTCCATTCATCTGCCCCTGCGTTTTGTGTTGGGAATGCAGCACATCTCCCCTTTACAAGCTACTCCAAGAACAATTGCATTCACACCATTCATACAACGCATGTGAAATCCTCTGGCTTTTGCCGGGCTATCAATTTTCCGACTTTCCTGCCGAACTTCCTCGTTTTCTTGGCTCGATTGAATAAGGCATAATCAACTTCTCATACAAGCTCAGCGGCCTCGACAGTAAGTCCGGTGACTTGCACCAACAGGCAAGCAAACATCTTGCTGAATACTCGATACGGAAAACACATAGTATTTCTTTCTTGCTGTGCTCAGAAAACTCGCTCTACTCAAGAAAGAATGCTAATTACAGGGAAACTTACATGACCTCTTTCGACAAGCTTACAAAACCCGTTCTGATGGACAACAGGGGGACTACTGGATCATTTTGCCAGGAACCATCTTTGAATGGACAAGGAGAACATGGAATTGCTGAGCTCTATTAACTTCACAAGAATTCTCTTGTCCTCTGCCATCTTTGAGGGGACAAGGAGAACATGGAATTGCTGAGCTCAATTAACTTCACAGGGGTTTACTGAAGTTTCATCCTGAGCTGATCCAAAAGAGTTTCTAGAGCCTGACTGGTAGTCCATAGTTTTGGAAAGCTCTAAGTTTACCATCGTAGCTTCCCGTCACTATCACAAGGCCCCATGCTTGGGAGAAATGGTCCACTTGATGCTTCCCGAATTCGCCATATGCTTCTGTGGGTGGAACTTCACATTGAGGAAGCCTCTCTTCAGGCCATGTGGCAGAGCCCGTGCATGACCTGTCGAGTGAGAAGCAATTACCGAGTGAAAAACATTCGGGTTCTTTATGATCCGGCACGCAAAAGGAGCATCTGCGTTGGTGATTTCCTAGGTCCTTTGGTCCTCTATGTGTGCCTGACCATGGTGTTGCAACAGACACACCTTCGGATGAAAAATACTCGCAAGAGCGCAAGGACTTCGTGCTCTTGGAAGGAGAAAGATTGAAGTCGTCATAGTTCCACAAGTAGACACGATCCTCTCCAGTAGATACCATGTGATTGCCACTCGAAGTAAAAGAAGCAGACATCTGATTTACTGACTTTGGATGCCCTGTTACATTCAGCAAATTACAGCTTTAAACAATGCTGGTCGATTGTGGAACCAAAACAAAAGGTCTCATTTCACATTGGCAAAATTATACGCTGGTCAATAGGCTTGTGTTCTTGGTTTATATTCTTGTGGACACAGATGAGATGTGACACAACAAGAATGATAAACCCTATATTCTTTTTTTCTCAAATTATTTGACTTTTCACTCAATATGGTATCAAGGTTATTAAATGATGGCTCAGATGCAAAAAGAAATTGACTCAGTCATGCATTTTTAAAGGGCAAAGATGAAAGATGCCTTGATTTTTATCTTCAAAATGGGGATAATGATAAGTGAAAGTTTCATGAAACCTCGAATGAGAATGAAGCTCAATACCTCTGTATTTGGAAATGATCTCAGTTCCTTCTAAAATACGAAGTCTGCAATCTTCTGACGAGATCATTACTCTTCGAGAATTTTCCTGAGAAAACTGCAATGAGAAATCATTTAAATGTTATTTATGAGCAATGTAAGAAGAACCTTTCAGGAACTCAAGCTTTTACTTATGCCAAACCTGAATGCTAGTGATCCTGTTGCCAAAGGTCCTTTTTTTCCCTTGAATATGGATAACTGCATCTTGCTGGAGACGATTGCCTGCATCCAGGTAAATTGAGTTAAGTACCTACTATTCATATTCATAAACTAGCCCTAAATTCAAAATATGAGGAGAAAGTTACCTGACATCTCAAAGAAACGGCAAGTGCCTGTGATACTACCAACAACAATTCCCTGCAAAAAGCATTGGAGAAAGAGAAGACAGGATGAGCATAATCTTTTATCTCCTAAAACTTTAGATAAGGCTTAGCAGCATGAAGCTATTGATCATACTTTTCCATCAGGCTGGTAGCAAATGGCGGTTATCACATCTCGCGCATCGACCCAATCCACAACTCGCCTTTTGGATATTCCCCAAATCCGAGCTTTACCATCTATAGAACCACTTAAGAAGTGGTTCTCATCAAGAGGGTCAAATTGAATGCACGTCACTGTTTCAGATTAAAGAGGCAAAAGATAAGATTGTGGGAAATTATCGAATAACAGGACATCTCAAGATAAGGAGAACTGAAGTTTAATATTTACCGTAATTACTATGGCGGAAGACATTCAGGCATCGGTCACAACCCACTTTCCACAGACGGACGGTATTGTCTTTGGAAGACGAAAGCAGCTTCTGCAACAGCAAAGGATGAAAAAAAGCTCCCATCAGCCATCAAGCCAAGTAAAACATTACCAACATGAAACAAGTGAGAGTACATGATCACTTCAGCAAGATATAGAAGGCTGTGCTAGAACTCACATTAGAAGAAGACCAAGCCAACTCCAGAACATCACTTGTGTGGCCGTGAAACTCATGCAGCGGTGACTCGCTGATCCAGAAGATCTGATCAGGCATTAGAACTGAGGCGTGGTTTGACTTCTTTCCTTTAGGACGCGACATGCTGTTTTTCACCAGGCTGCAATTATGATCTTCACAAGTATCCACATAACTATGAGAGGCATCTACTGATGCAACCTGCCATATCCGGACCACACCATCTGAACCACCAGTTGCCAAGAATTCACCATCTGGACTGAACTTCATCGTCCAGATTATGCCGTCGTGAGCTTGAATTTCTTGTCCGACGTAGAGTGCAGATAACTCCATCCACCTCTTTTTGTTGCGTCGGGTGTTCAGCTTTCTCAATCTGGGTACTTCAGGATCTGGTTTGAAAGCTTCAGGAGTAGACATGTTATGCATGTTGTCTCTCTTGCTCCCAAAAAATTTCCACCATCGATTCGCTCTCCTTCTACTTTCAAGAGACGTCTGTTTAGATTTCACAGGTGAATGCGAAAACCCATCGGTCCCTGCATCAGCTGATTTGTTCTCCTCTTGTTGATCAAATTCATCAACCATATAATCTCCATCATTTTCCAGTCCATTCCTAGAGCATACAAAATCGTCCTCTGGAGAATCGGTTCTGGACAAAAATGAGCTCGAAACAGCTCCACTGCACACTCTTAACCTATCTACATCCATCTCACTTTCATCAGAACACACGACCGGAAAACTGAATTCAGCAAAACCCATTCCGCGCAAGAAGGTATCACGCCTTTCTTTGACACCTTGTGGTTCTTTCAACCAAATGTCGTACTCCCTTGGACTCGATTCTACTTCATCTTTAGCCACATCTGACACCTCAGGTAACGAAAACTGCTCAGCAGAATCAAAGAACTGATCACTCTCTCCCTCATTAGGACTCAGCATGTCTTGCAATTGGCCTAATATTCATATCAAAAGAACCAACTATGGTCGCCACCCCCCTCTTCCTCGATGCAATCAAATTCTTCGAGCAGCTCAAATCACTTCATGTACCCCCCCGACACCCGAATTCAAGCACCCAATTTCCCCTGTTAATGCCGAAAAAACCGTGATGCAGCAACTGATATTCCCAATCCCCACCAAAAACTACAGGATCCTATAAATTAATCCCCCGAGATGGGCTAAGTACGAGGTACCAAGCTCTAGCTCCCAAAAAAGACCACTCGGGAAACATTTTATATGCGAGCGTTGAGAAAGATCAGCTCCAATACTCAGCATAAAAAACTAATCCAAGCAACACCCGGATGGCCAAAAGTCTCAGGAACCCCGAATCGGAGAGCTCCTCAAGGGCCTCAAAAGTTGGGATAACATAAACAAAGGGAGCATAAAAAAGACATTTTTTTTCACCTCGGTTTCGATGCGACGCCAAAAAAATAAGAGAACGCGGACATTTCAACGCGTAAGACCCACCGACCCTCCTGAGATTATGGCTCGTAGAAGCCAAATCACCAGCAGAGAACCAGAACGACACTCCCCCTTCGGCATTCAATCCCCACCAATGCATTGAACCCAGGGAGACATTTCAGGGGTCGGGCACTCGGGTTCTTGAAGAGGAAATGGCGGAGCAAGAAAAGGTATGTTTATGTGTGTGAACGGCTGCAGGGGGGTGCAAATCAAGAATCGATAAATAAATCAGGGGCGTGGCCAAGTTCCTTTCTTTTTGCGATTTCTTTGTACTGATGAAGAAACCGATGAAAGGGTTGGCGTCTTGAGAAGCGTGGAGGGAGCGAAGCGCACGAGCGACAAGAACGAACGGCGCGGCCCGGGAAACAAGAAGAAAAAGCTGGGTGTTGCTGTGCCGTGCTGAGGCAGCAGCAAACCAATGCGCGTTAAAGGCCGAAGCCGAACTACCGCTCGTTCATCTGCTGCCGTTTTTCCTCACTGCACTTTTTTTTTTTTTTTTGTGGTCCAGTCGAGCCTTTTGCTTTCTTGTGCTTCGGTAATTCCCAGGAAGCGAAGCGAAGCGAGTTCCTACTTTCTGCGGACATTAAAATCAGGAGGGAAAATGGTGAGGCAGAGATAGAGAGAGAGAGAGAAAGAGGGTCTGAGTCGATTGTCCGAAACGAAAAAGCTGAAAACCGCGGGGTCTATGAAACGAACTTTTTCACTTTCAACCAGAAAGAAAGAAGAAAGCTAATGTTTTTTTTTTGCTCTCTCTCTCTCTCTAACCTATTTAGAATTTAGAATTTGTGCGATTTTTTTGACCTTTTTCGAATTTGAAATTCTGGAACTTTCACAATACTTCAATATTGATACTTAGAACCCCATCTTTACCACAAAAAAAAAGATACTTAGAACCCCATTTTTTTTTTTTTTTCATGTTCTATAAAATTTGCATGGTATTTTGAATTTTCGTGGAAAAACAAAGAAGTTTTTTTTTTTTTTTTTTTTTGCTTATTTATAGGTACGAACGAGTATAAGGTTGTGATTGAGAAAAGACAAAGTGATGTGTTTTGTGGTGATGTCTTTAGAGCACTTTGTTCATCTTACCTTTAATTGAGAAAAGTTGCATATTGCTCGAGAAACATGGTGCATTGAAAAACGACATAATTTCCATTGCTAACTCGTCAACATGTGTTTTGAGGATAGTCTTAAACAAATTATTCCCTTTGATTCATAATGATAAAATCAAGAATCCCAAATTTTAAAAAAAAAATATATATATATATATATATATATAAATTACTTCTTAGTATGGCAACAAATCATCATAAAGAAAATTATTGATCTTGATATAGGCCATTTAGAAGAGCATATCAAGTCATTTTTAATTTTCTCGAAAATACATTAATCATTTTATATCGCTCTCATGTGAAGAGGACACTTTCTTTTAAAGCATTAAGGTTATCGCTTTTATTGGTGACTTAAAAATTGAAAATGGATCACAAAACTCACGATACACAAGTGCTATAACCAGCATTTATCAAATATCCTATAATTACGAGAAAATTATAATTAAAGGTAATCTAAGGGAAAATTCTTTTTCCTACTCTAGAGTAAATTGATTTGGCCTCCAAATAATAAAATGAACTTATTTATAATTTCCACAAAAAGCACTCAGTGAGACCACACCGGACAGCTATGTGATAGAGAGGGACCAAAGGGGTTGACTTTCAATTTTGCTATTAATGCGCCTTTAAAGCGTATTAAATAACGAATAAATTGTCCAAAATTTAAAAAATATAAAATATATATGGTTTGTAATAATAACATAGTAGGGATGTTCTTATGGAATGGCCTACTGTTTTGCAGGTTCCACTTAGGCCAACCGATTTTATCACAAAAAAAAAAAAAAAAAAAACCAAGTTCTCTCCTCCTCCCCCGAATCTGACAAGTGGCATCCTGGGTTGTCTTGCCTGACTTTTATTAATGTTTAAATTATTTTTTTGGCATAAAATTATATAGAATTTAGTACAAACAGGTTGCTTGTCCGAAAAATGAAAAATTAAGTCTATATATTGACTGCGACTTTTGCAGTTGATATGTTAAATTCATGTTAATGAGTGATTTCAGGACACCTAGTAATTAAAAGAATTAATGTTACAAGTTTTACTAAAATGACCATTAAAAAAATTCTATAGTTTATACTTTATAGCTAAAACAATCTAATTTGATTCATGATTCATCTAAAAGCCAAATGTACTCAATTTCAAAGTGCCTATACGGGTCGGTAACGACAATCATTTTTACGATGAAATTATCGTATAATTTCACTCTATTTAACTCATTCCATCATTGTAAAAAGATAATAAAAAGCTACACCAGATAAAGACAAAAATGGAAAACATATGGATCTAAAATCCCTACATAACTTTCTGTCTACCTTGGTCTCTAGGCAACATTGACCCAAACCAACCTCCATATTGATATTATGGTGACAGAAATGCTTGTCAGACATAGATTCAATCTTCAAGATATTAACTAGATACATAACAAAAAGTACAATCCATTTAATCTATGATTTTTTTTTTTTTTTGTTTTTAGTAACTTAACAAGTTCATAAAAAAAAATCACTATTTGATAATATTTGAGAGCTAGACATTTGAAGAGGGGTATGCGAATTCTATTTTTTTGGGAATTTTTTAATGGAGATAATAACTGGATAATCACTATTCATTCTTTTATTTTTATTTAATTTTTTTGGGTAGATCTCACACATTAAATTTGGGAAGCAAGACCTCCAAAAATCCAAAACATGAACTTAAACACCCAAAGGAGACAGGGAAGGGGAAAAGGGATGGACCAGAAGACAGCCTGTGCTCAAAAGGCCAGTGACAACAAACACTTTCAGCAGTCACTGCCAGTGCCAACTCTACCTACAAAGGCCACACACACCTATCTTTAAATTCCAACATTTATTATTCCTTATTTGTAAATAAATTAATTTCTTTTTTGTTTCAAATTAAAAAAATATAATTAATTCAGACAGACATTAATAATTCCTCCCTGCAAAACTATCTGGCCCTTTCATGGGGACAGCGATTGTTCCTAATCCTAATAGCCTATAACCTCCCTCACCCCCTACCTACCTGCAACTCTATATTTCTCTGCAATTCTTGGGCGTTGGGAAATAATTGCAGGGTGTGTTCTTCACCATTGAAGATGCCTAATCAAAGCTCTAACCACGGTTGGGAATCCATTGTGCTCAAATTGGATTGTTGTTGCAATTAAAAATTTAGGGCTATCTCAAAGTTTCAAATAAGAAAAAGAAGAAGAAATAAAAAAAAATATTGAGATGAAGATTAAGTTCTTACATTGCATTTGGTACGATGAAATGAAATGGAAATAAAAAGAAAGATACTTTGTGAGGATTGAATGAATTAGGATTTTTTTTGTTTAGTTTGCCAAAGAAATTTGGCGGGAATAGAAATGAATGGTTTATGTAGTAAATGTAAAATATACTTCCAATTTTCAAAATGATGACATTATTATAGCATGACATAATTACAACTCAATGATAAAATATTTCACTAATTAATGGGCTAAAATCATCATTCAATAATTTGTACATGATGAATAATTGCTTGAGTTATTATTGATTACTTGAATTTTTTTTATTGAATATATATTTCTCTTAAGTTTAATTATAAAATTAGTTTAACCACATGACAACCAATCATGATAGTTGATATTTTGCTATTCAGATTAATGATGTTAAAAATTGTATTTTTATCAATTTTAGCTTTTTATTAGCTAATATTCAAAATCTTTTTGAGTTTTATGTTGGTGCGATATTGGAATGGAGTTATGACTCCTTCACACAGTGTAACAATAAAAGTACACATGACTTAAAAAAAAAATCAAAATCATGTGCAAAATTAGTCTTAATTAGGCTTATCAAAAAAGGTGGTATTGTCCCCATAAGCGGATTAAATGCTATGTGCTATAATTGTTTTCTTTCTCTTTAACTTTGATGAGACATTGATGGTTTTACGACATATTTTAATTAAAATATGTCATAACAATGCTGTGTTGTAAAAAAATTAAGAATTAAATATAACTTTATTATTTTATAAAAATTCATGATATCATGAGAGTTAAATACAGATTTCATTAGAGACTTATCTAGATTAAGAATTCCGGCCGTAGGAATGGCTATCGAGACAGGACAGACCCTTCTCGAATCGAACTCCAAATCTCTCGTGGGACTGAAATCAAAGGGTGTGCGTACGGACAACTTGTACGGTCGTTTTGTTTTTCTTTTCTTTGTATTAAAATGTAATTTCGGGCAAAAGATTTGATGGTATGCACGACGCTCGTGTGGACTTTACTTTTCACGTGGCAACTGGGGCCACGAACGGTTTGTCTTTTATTTCCTTAAAACTCTGTGTGGAACGTCAATTTTTTAATTAAACAAAAAATTGGGGGGAAAGGAAGAAGAACATAAAAAATAGTGCCCACGCTCTCCATGCCTAATTAATTTATTATTAATGAATCGATTGAGGATCCGATGCCGCACTAGATTTAGTTAATAGCCCGAATCCCCAATTTTAGCTTTTTTTTCTAAAAAATGGGCATGTATTATCTGGAAATTATCAAATTTTGTAATTAATTTTCACCTCACATGAAGTGGCATTCAAGGCAAACTGCTATTGTCAAGCTTTGGGGGTGCCAAGTCGATGATGGGAAGTCTAATATCCCTCAGGTTGGGCAGATAGATTACTAGGTATATATGCCGATAACCAAAAATCTAGCCTCCTTAGCCAATATGACTTTCGATTAGTTTAATTTAAAAGCGCAAGTACGTCAATTATGAGTATACAGAGATCGACACAGTGATTTTCAAAGGGCCTGTTCAAGCATTCAATAATTCAAAAGTATTCGACCCTAAGCAGTTCGGCTCGAGGAAGATGGTGGAACCCCCAAATGATAAAAACCCTTCTCATGAAAACAAGGACACTAGAGGAAGGAGCAAAAGTGCAATCAAGATGATAATATCATATATAGTAATCTTGCTAATGTGTAGTGTTTTCATAAATAGCTAAGTATATATGCCAATAATCAAAACCTAGCCTCCACAAGAAGACATATGACTTCTGATAAATTTGACTTTAAAAGTACGAGAACGCCAACTATAAGTACACGGAGAATGACATAGCAATTTTCAAAGGCTCGTTCAAGCATTCAATAATTAGAAAGTGTCCAACCTTAAGCAGTTCGGCATGAGGAAAATGGTGGAACCCTCAAACGATAGCAACCCTTCTCATGAAAGTGAACGAGGGCACTAGAGGAAGGAACAAAAATGCAGTCAAGATGATAATATCATATATAGTAATCTTGCTCATGTATAGTGTTTTCATATATAGCAAGGTATATATGCCAATAATCAAAACCTAGCCTCCATTACAAGACAAATATGACTTTCGATTAATTTAATTTCAAAAGTGCAAGAACATCAATTATGAGTATATAGAAACCGACACGGCGATTCTCAAAGGGCTCGTAAGAGCATTTAACAATTTGAAAGTATTCAACCCTAAGTGGTTCACTCAATGTGCAAGAAGATATTCAAGAAGCGGCTCAAAAAATATGGTGGAACCCTCAAATGATAACAACCTTTTTCATGAAAGTGAACGAGGACGCTGGAGGAAGGAACAAAAGTGCAGCAAGATGATAAAATTAGATCCGGTAATCTTGCTAATGTATAGTGCTCTCATAATGATTAGCCAAGGACAAGACCCTAGTTCTAGTTCGATATTCCATGTGGGCTTGTTCCACTTTTGTGTGCACGACTCTCTCAAACATCAAACACGGAAACTCCCATGAACAAGCACGAACGAGTCTTAATGAACTCAGGAGAAAATGGAAAAATGTAAGTTACAAGGGCATAGAAGCAGAAAAACTGACCTTTTGCTCCACTCTGCAAACTTTGTATGAGGTTTCCAGCAATGCATGGACTGTAGACTCTCTTGAATATGAGAGAGAGAGAGAGAGACTAGAGAGGTGTCTTTGTCTAAGCCATTGAAGCTGTGAGGATCATGTTGGGTACAAATAGGAGAATGAGTGATGATGAATTCCTGGAGCCACCTAAGCAGATGCCAAAAAGCAAAGGCTTGGACCCTAATTGTTGGGAGCATATCGCCGCTCGATCTTGCCTCGATCTCCCCTCGTTAAAACCCAAAAGTTAGCGTCCCTTTATCTTATTTTATACCTGCATTTCATATTTCATTTATATTAATGCCAAGTTGCCTATTTTTAAGGGATTACTACTCATTTTTCATTTCACCTCCAATTTCTGAGCTCTTGGAGTATTTTTATCTCTCGGTTCTTTTCTCTTTCTGACACACTCAGTTAATTGAGATGACAATTTGGCTAATTTTAGTTGATACGATCTGTGGTAAAAATCAAGCATGCTTGATACGAGTTCTCTTCAGGACGTATAATTTGTACTTGCAAAGTGTTGGATGAAAATTATTTCTTTTACATATCAATATTGACCATATACTTTTCTTTCTTAAAGGGTTTTGAAAACTTAGCTCGGTGAAATGGTCTAGTTGTTTGTGTTTTAGTTGATGAACTATAGGGATATTGAACACTTCTTCACTATCAAGGGCTTGTTGGCTTTTGATTTCCCATGCTTTAAACATGTAGCTTTGGATGGCAACATTGCAAATTTAAATTGAAGAGAACAACGTGCTTAATGGAAAATTGCCGAACACTTTAGAGATTATTGTGGCAATCGGCAGCCCTAACCAAAAGGGGCCACGTAATGATCTTTCATTCGACAAGATCGAATATCACTAAAGCTAATGAACCTACGCCATTACATGCGGTGCACGCATTCATTGATTTATATCTTGATTTGGCTTAAAGTTCAGAAAAGACGCGGCTACAAATCATCATGAATCGTGCACATACGTGCACATCCCTCATTGGCTTACAAAATCTAGGGTTTCGTTAGGTTTTTTTTTTTTTTTTTTTTTTTTTTTTGTATATATATGAAACTTGATCAAACTCTCTATGTCCCACTCACATGCTCTCTTGACTTCTCTTTTGGCCAGGCATATAGAACTTGACTTGGAATGCACATTTCTCCAAGAGCACTCACTCCACACTTTGCATGGTGGCATCATGAGTGCTTATCTCATTCCTTTTCTAGGGTTTGGCCCATTTGACAACCAAGGTCACGCTCCCCCCTCTTCGATTTATTCATTTCCAAAGAATTTCGCTCAGCTGGCACTAGAGATTTCCTTGGTCTATATGTCTCTCTAGTCTAATCACAAGCCTAACCATCTCTCAATTAAAGAATTAAAACCACGATTTGTTGACCCTCCTCGAGATGCGATGCTTGTTGGAGAGCGGACTGTCGTAGACCATGTGAACGTATAAGAAGGGTGATCTCCTTTGATATTATACGCAAATCTTGGATTCTCAACCGAAAAATTATGGATGAGTTCTTTAAATGGTTGATAAGATTAGGATATGATGAGGAAAGGCTAGGTTTGGTAGCCCAACTTAATAGTTTAAATCCACATGATTGAAACCCACTTGTGTGAATACATGTTTATTTGATCAAGTATCCCTTTCAAGATCTAATTAGGGAATTAAATATCTTGTGTATAGCGACTAAGTTATCAAGTTCTCGTCTTGTCTATGTAACATCCTGATCTAGAGATGAAAATGGAAGAAAGTTCGATTTTTAGAATAAAAGTATCACTAGCTTTGAAATACCCATTAATCATAATAGTCATTGACAACCATTTCACTGGGGTTGGGCGACGAGCGAGATTTGACTTGATTTTCGATAATACAAGGTTGTGAGAACGCACCCGGACAAGAGTAATAGATAAAAGGGGCGCGTAATATCTAAAAACTACCGGTGGAGAAAGTCTATGCATATGTTTCATCCACCGATTTGGCGGGATCCATTGTGCTCGGTTGCTAGGCTCCATCACAAGCAAGCGAACCGAAAGAGACATGTCGTACCTTCACGGAGTGATCATTGGGATCCCGTTGTTCTTCTCACATCGCAAGCTACCAAAAGAAGTGTGTGGCCTCGGATGCAAATACGTCACCGTCTCTCATCCGAGGCTCTCTTCAGAGAGTCAAGACATGACACGCCTCGGAAAGGTCCAAAAGAAAAAAAGAAAAGATAAGGAAAAAAGGAGAAGAGAAGGTACATTGCGTACGTTGTCGGAAAGGTAATGCGATGTTGACTTTGCTGGGGTCCAACACGGCGTCGTCCATTCGCTCCATGGGGAATAAAGGTGGTGTCGGCACGAATCCAAACCCATTTCTCGCCGCTTCTCCTTTGGCTGCTTGCTTTCTCAAGTTCTTTCCTGCCTTCCTTACTCGTCTTGCGAAAGAAGAATTATAATTCGAGGGAGGTCAAAGATGAGGCAAACCAGGCATAAAAAGAAAGATAAATAAACCTTTATATAAATTACCTCTAAGGTACGGACATTCTATTCTCTTTTCTCGAACCCTTAATGAGGTATTCGTATTTTCTTAATTCATATTTATAACGATCCTAATTTTACATGTTTTTTCATTCTACGAAAATCCAAAAGATGTGTCGTTTACCACGTTTTGAAAAAGTCTAGTGATTGAAAAAGGGATATTGACCCCGCACAAGAATGATACGGAAAGCAAAGCTCCTGGTGCTCGTAGGATGCTTCAATCTTCATCGGAATCATGAGGAAAATGAGAGGAAGTCGTTCGTCAAATGGGGCAAACAGTGGGATGCTGCCGTGTCAATTGGGAGGTGTCTCCATTGAAAGATGCATTCTGTCTCAAGGATAATTTCCCCTCCTTGATTGGCCACATAATAAGTTTGGGAAAATTAGAGAATATTTTGAAGGAGTGGGCGTGGCACAAATCGGTTCATATTTCACAAATTCAATGATTGCCACGAGATAGTGTTGGCCCCAATACAAGAATAATCATGAACCATGTACCTTGCAAGCGGCTTACCGATCGCCTCTAGTGGTGGTTGACTAGAAAAGTGCACGTTCACGTGGGAATCCATCCTTGTCATCATGTCATGTCATCCTTAACATATGCAAGAGCCCTCTCGATCCAATCTTGTCAAGGGGATGGAACGAAAGTTGCTAAAAAAACAAGAGGGTACACGATAATGAAAAGAACATGCACTTCCAAGTGTTGGAATAGAGAGATTAGAGAAATTGAAGACCAAGATGACCATGCATTGTCATGTTTAACATATGCAAGAGCCCTCTTGCATTTGACATTGCTTGTTGAATGCGATTGTATAAGATAATGAAATGAACATGCACTTCCAAGTACTGGAAGAGAGAGTCTAGAGAAATTGGAGGCCAAGATGACCATGTAAAATAGGTGTGGTAGTTGTGAGTGTCACAAGCCAACGTGTTTGCTCATGAATTCTGACCATGTGGCAAGTTAAAGTTTCTCCTTTTTACTAGCATGACATGCATAAGATTTGAGGCGCTCAATTTTGTAGAATTGAGTGTTAAGCGCTCGTTGAACAAATGAGATAGGAGAGATGTGTTAGGGAATATCGGATTCCTTGAAACCAGATTCGACACTAAATCGAATCCCTAAAACAAATACGGAAGACAAGCCCGGGAAAAACATATATCACCGACCCTAAAGCACACAACGGAATCGAGTGTATCTTGTTAGCCACAGATTAAACACCAACACCGATAAGAGGAAGAGAAAACCGATCCCGTTCGATCCGATGACGTTAATTGGCCTTGAAGGGAAGAGAGCGTCGCCTTTTGCGTTTGTTTTTCTCTTGGAGGGAGAGAGGGAGAGGAACGCACGTAATTTGCCAAAAGGTGTGTCCGTCCCTCTCTTTTCTCCTTATATACGTTCCCTCCAAAATAGAAACGTACCCCTTCATCCATGGGCCCTAATCTTGTGGGCCGGGCTTTTAGGCCCAACATGGGCGGACGGGCCAACTTAGGCCCATCACTTAAAACCATCATCTCTCACTCGCACATGGTGGGCCGAACATGATTCTCTTTACCTCTCTTCAACATTCATACCGGTGAATAATTCGTGCGACCAAAGATACTTTGAGAACTCGTTCTTTATACATCCGTTAGAATATATAATGTACATCATAATGGGCATCACACTCTAAGTAGATTTAGTATGCAATACCCTAGATCGATTACGATTTATATCTCTCTTGATCTCTTTTAAACATTTATATCTTTCTTAATCTCTTTAAACAATGATATATATATTGTATTCACAATTATGATTATCCCAAAGACAGTCATAATTTGTTAACCAGTGAATACAAAACTACAATGTGATTTTCCAAAATCGATCTTCCTCTTTTCTTCAAACTCTCAATTTCAGTCCAGCTTGCTTTTCTAGAAATGTCCTATTAGATCGAATCAACTCATGACCATTGGCAACATCCTAAGATACCAAACACTAAATAGAAATCTTGATAATAAGTAAGAGTCATGAAGGGACTAAAAAATTGAGGAACTCTTTTCCTCAAGAGTCTCACACGACATAAAAGTTGAGATCAAACTTTTGCCACTCTTATTGGTCGTCTCATGCATACGTAGTATGAAATACGTATTACGGTATTAACTCATTTCCCATGGAGCGTATGTCTACACCTTCAATACCGTACAGATGATAGTTCAGACATACCCAATGTCTAACTTGAGTTCACGTATCTACTCATTCACAAAATTCATCAAAACTCACATCTAGCATCATAGACAGATAAAGTAAAATATGTTGGGTATTTTACTTTCGGACATAGTAAGTATTATGTCATCATCTTAACACCCAGTTAAGGTGACATACGTATTTTAAGCTTGAACTCTCGATTATCACCTAGATAATAACCTTAAAAATAGTCTCATATTTATTTATCACATAGTAAATAAAGGTGATTACCCGTGTGAGTGGGCTAATCCTTTATCTGTCCGACATACTTTCTCAACTTAAAGTAATGCACTGAGCATTAAGATGCATAAAGATCAAATAAAGATTCATTGGCATTAATGATGAAAACACAAATTCATCAAACGTGAACACTTAGGGAAATTACAATATTCAGTACATCAACCTCTACGCAATCCTAGAGATTTCATATAGCCACAAAACACATCTCTAGGTTTTGGCTTTGTCATAGGATCTGCTACCATTCTATGTGTAGTATGTACTCTAAGTTCACATCTTTTCGTGCAATCATATCATTGACAAAAGTTATACTTGGTGTCTATAGATTTGGTCTTACCTTGATATTTTGGATCTTTGGTGTACACTTTTGCTACTTGGCTATCACAGTTAACCAACAATGAATCTGTAGCACTTTCAATAACACCTAAATGATCCAAAAATCTCTGAAGTCAAATACCTTTTTATACTGCTGTTGATAATGCCACGAATTTTATTTCCATCGTGAACAAGGCTATACACTTTTGTTTCTTACTGCTCCAACATATGGTGCAATTATTCGTTAAGAAAACAAACTCAGAGGTATATGTTCTTTCATCTAAATCTTCTCCCCAATCAACATCAGAATAGCCTTAGAGTCGCAGATCCTTTCCTTAATAACTCAGCGTATAATCAACAGTCCCCTTTAGATACCTCAGTATTCTCTTAACGGCTTTCCAATGTGCTTGATTTGGATTGGATTGGTATATATTCACCATCCCAACTGCAAAACATATGTCAGGTCTTGTACACATCATAGCGTACATCAAGCTTCCAACAGTACTAGCATAAGGAACATGTTCCATTTATTCCTTCTCTTGTGGAGTCCTTGGACACAGTCTATAGCTCAATTCTTCACCTTTTGCAATAGGAGTGTCTATGGGTTTATAATCTTGCATACTAAATTGTTCAAGAACCTTGTTTATATATGTTTCTTGCGAAAGAGATAACGATCTCTTCGAACGATCTATTGAAATTTTAACTCCAAGAATGTATGCAGCCTCACCCATATCCTTCATCTCAAAGTTGGAAGACAACCAACTCTTGACAATATTAACAAACTCCATATTGCTTCCGGCAATTAGTATATCATCAACATATAATGATATGATCACAAATTGATCTTTGGATCTTTTGATATATACACAATGATCCTCATCTATCATTGTAAAATCATATGCCATTATGGCATTATGAAAACGTATATACCATTGTTTTGATGACTGCTTGAGGCCATATATCGATTTCAAAAGTCGACATACATTTTCTTCTTGGCCTTTCATTATGAAACCAGCAGGTTGTTCCATATATATATTCCTCTAATTCTCTATTGAGGAAAGCAGTCTTTATATCCATTTGATGTAACTCAAGATCCATACTAGCCACTATTGCCAGAATAATGTAAATCGAGGTAAATCTCACTACAGGAGAAAATGTATCTCTCTACTTCCTGTTGATTATACACATTCGCCATAAGGCGAGCCTTATGCCTTCCTATCGAGCTATCGGCTTTTCGCTTTATTTTGAGAACCCACTTGTTCCCAATAGCTTTAGGTCCTTTTGGAAGATCAACTAGTTCCCAAACATGGTTTGACTTCATTGACTCAATTTCCTCTTCCATTGCATGAATCCATTTTTCCTTACTAGGGCAATTTAGAGCCTCATTAATATTTCTTGGCTCATCCTCATCTTTCGGAGCAATCATAAAATTTTCCCCTTCAATGTCAAAACGTCAACGAGGAATACTTTGGCGACTTGTTCGCAGTATGGGAGATTGTACACTTAACACATCATTCCCCATTATACTCCCACTTGGATTAGATAATGATGATGTCGTTTCATCATGTGGTTGTAATTGAGAATGAGTTGAATTCAATTCATCACTTCTTATATTACTCCCACTTGGACGAACTCCACTAATATCATTATCTTGATCCAAGGTTTCAAATATGGAGTAATCTTCCCCTATTTTGCCCTTCTTAGGAAATTCATCCTCTAAGAATGTAACATCTCGTGATTCAAATTCAATTATACTCCCACTTTCCTGCTCACCTATAAACACATACCCTTTCGAGTATTCCGAGTATCTCATTAAAATACTCTTCTTACCTTTGGGATCCAATTTCTCAAACTTGTGAGAGGACTCATGAGTATAGGCAACACAACCCCATGACTTAAGAAAACTTAAGTCCGGTTTTCTACCTATCCATAACTCATATGGAGTGGAAGTAACTGATTTGGAAGGCATCCGGTTAAGTATATAGGAAGCAGTTAATAACGCATCACTCCAAAAAGTGATAGGTAAGTTAGCATGCGCCATCATGGACCTAACCATTTCTAGTATGGTTCTGTTTCTTCTCTCCGCAACACCATTTTGTTGAGGATTATATGGAATAGACAATTGTTTTTCTATTCCTTTTTCATCACATAATTTTCTGAACTCATCAGATAAATATTCTCGACCTCGATCGGATCTTAATACTTTTATTTTCTTGTCCAATTGATTTTCTATCAAGTTCATGAACCTTTTGAAACAACTTAATGCTTCAAATTTATGAGAAATCAAATAGACATATCCGAATCGAGTATAATCATCTAAAAAAGTGATGAAATAAACAGCTTCATGCCTTCCTCTCACATTCATTGGACCACAGACATTAGAATGGATTAAATGCAGAGGAAATTCAGCTCTTTTACCTTTTCCAAATGGTTTCCTTGTCGTTTTCCCTACTAGGCAATACTCACATATGGGCAAATCGACTTTTTCAATATTGCCCAACAAGCCCTCTTTGGCTAGTCTATTCATACGTTGTTGGCCAATATGACCAAATCTAGCATGCCACATAATCACACCATTATCATATGAAGTAGAAAACGTGAAACAAGGGAATAACAAATATTAACAACATCACAGTCAACATTTAGTACAATAAAACCATCCAGAAAGTTACCATAACCATAGTAGTTTGTATCCAAATATAAATCTACACCGCTATTATGGAAGTTCACACTAAAACCAAGTTTAACCAACACCAAGACAGACACTAAAATTTCAACGAATCTTTAGGGAATATAGAATATCATGTAGAAACAAGGTGCGTCAACCATGCATGTTTAATTGGCATGTGTCAATCCCTTTAACTTCAGCTTTGGAGTTATTTCCTATATAGATGCACTTAGTTCCAGTTAGTACTCGTCAAAATTCTACGAAGGATTCTCTATCCTTCCCTATATGGTCTGTTGCTCCTGAATCTACAGTCCACAAAGGATTGGATTCAGCCAATAATGCAGAACTTGACACATAAGCAAAGTTCTCAAATGTACAAGAGGTGTTTACTTTTTTTGGCTCACAATAGTTGCGAGCATAGTGACCTTTATTGTCACAATTGTAACACCTCACCATTGACATTTTCTTCACTTGAGGACGTTTTACTCTCTTGTGTTGGTTAACTCTTGATTTCTTGTAATAAGAACTTAATCCTTTGCATTCCCACATATTGAACGAATCAATACGCTTGCGCTTAGAACTCAAAGCTCTTTCTGAGCTAAAACCAGCATTGCAAATATCTATTTTCGGCTCAAATGCCGATAGGCAGTCCTCTACTAGCTCAAGGTGGCGCACAGCATTCTCAAGATCTTCCATAACATGATCAAGAACTTCTAATGATTCTTGCTTTTCCATCACATATTAAATCTTTATATTCAATATTTCACAATTGTTGCCGTTCATATCAGCAATTATGTTCTTAGTTGCTGAAACCATCGACTTGAACACATTAGACATATATGCACAAATAATTAATGCCTATCATTTATGCATCCACTTTGCACAGACCCATCATATCAATGAATAATTTCAAGTAAGGTTTCATAATCAAAAGGTCACTATGTTTCCAATCATCCTCCAAAAATCCTAACTTAAAACTACTATTAATATAATTGTCTAATGCAAAATAAATTCTATGTAGTTACAAAAACTTCTATTAATTACCCACAGCAGTCAACAATAACATAAATCAAACAATATTTGGTATCCAATAGAATAATAATGCTTTCACCTAATACAACTATCCATTACACTAAGTAATATATACAAAGAAGAAATATCAACATAGAAAGAGATATTCATACCCAAAAAACATCTCAAACTAATCTAAGAAATAAATAGGGAATGTTTCTTCTAATCTATTAGTCAAAATATTCAAGAAATTTGAAAGCACATTTGCCAATCATGGAAAAAATTTTGGAGAGCTTTCATGTCGCCTCCAAGGCGCATTCATTTTGCGCCATGTGGCGCTCAATCTAAGGGTCAAAGTTTTGGTCAACTCAATCCTATAGTACTCTCTAACAAAAGCCACCACTAGCCTCCTATAACCCGGGACCACGTTGACCTCCCATAGCTGATCTAACACTGCTTGCCATTCAGGTGGAAGAGTGTTCATCGAAGCCGACACCTTCTCAAAATCCGGCATAAGATAACCATTCCAGATGATTTCATGTACTGATTGACCATGACCACGTGTGATACTAAATCACCATTATGCCACCGATAATTAGCTAACTCTATCATCAGCCTTTTAAGTCTTGCACTTCCCTCATCCGTTCTTGGGATTGCAAGTATTCGTGCATAACGCATCATAGTTCCTGCAACAAATGCAGAACTAAAAATGGATTACTTATAATCCATAATGTACATAAGGGAAAATACATAATTTTCCATGATTAATGCAACAAATGCAAAATAAACAATGGATTACTTATAACCCACATATACATAATTGACAAAGAAACATATCCTTTTTTTTTCTTTTTTTGTCAACGGTCAACGGTCGTCGGTCAACAGTCAACGGTCAACGGGCGGCGAGTTAGGCCGGTTGGACCGGTCGGGGCGGTCAGACCAGTCGGACCGGTCAGGCCGGGTTAGACAAACCGACCGGCACATGCCGCGTGCGTGTGAGGGCTACCGGTCGGGTCGCATCTTGGGTTGGGTCGGTTCGCCGGTCGGGTCGGGTCGCCGGCCGGTGGGAAAGGGCCAATGGTTGTCGGCGATGACGTCATCCCAGCGGTTACCGACCGTTGGGTGACGTCAGCACGCGTCGGTTCGCCGACCGGCGGCGCGCACATCCCAGTTCACCGACCGACGAGTGTGGCGCACGCGCTAGCCAAGCCAGCGCTTCAGGCACGTGGCGCCCACGCGCAGCGGCTTCTGGCCGAGCACGTGAGCGCGTCCGGCATCTCCCGGCAGTGTTCTACCCATCGACGGACTCGTCTCGACAAGCTCTTTCACCCTATGCCATCAGAAATCGATTTCGACTAACAGAAACTCAAAAAAATGGATGAACAGTACTCGGGTGTCGGGATTTTTTGCCTCGATCCGTGTCGGTCGATTATTTTCTCGAAAAATCAATCAAAAAACATGAAAGGGGTCGGGAAAACATGAACTTGGGCTCTGATACCAATGTTGGGAATATCAGATTCCCTGAAGTCGGATTCGACACTAAATCGAACCCTTAAAACGAATGTGGAAGACAAGCCCGGGAAAAACATGTATCACCGATCCTAAAGCACACCACGGAATCGAGCGTACCTTGTTAGCCACAGATTAAACACCAACACCGATAAGAGAAAGAGAAAACCGATCCCGTTCGATCCGATGACGTCAATTGGCCTTGAAGGGAAGAGAGCGTCGCTTTTTGCATTTGTTTTTCTCTTGGAGGGAGAGAGGGAGAGGAACGTACGTAATATTGTCAAAAGGTGTGTTCGTCCCTCTCTTTTCTCCCTTATATACGTTCCCTCCAAAATAGAAACGTACCCCTTCATCCATGGGCCCTAATCTTGTGGGCCGGGCTTTTAGTCCCAACATGGGCGTACGGGCCAACTTAGGCCCATCACTTAAAACCATCAAGATGAAATATGAAGATTGTGTTTTGATAAGGACGCGTTTGATAACGATTTTGTTCCCGGGAATAATCTCTAATCAGAAATGATTATTTTTTATTATGTTTCCGTGAACAATTTATAAGTATTTTAAACCGTTTGATAACTATCCAAAATTTCTGATTCTAGAATAGAATTGTGTTTGGTCCGTGCTCAAAATTTCTACTCCAAATCATTTTATTTTAACTTTTAAATATATATTGTTTTACTTTTTTACTTTTTTTCTTTGCTTTTTTTTCCTTTCTCTCTCATATTCTTCTTCTTCAAGTGGCTGATCACTGGTCCGACGATCGGCCAAACGAGGGTCCGATGACCTCATCGGAGCGTAGCGTCGCCAGCCCTCGTCAGTCGAGCCTTGCCGGCAGCTAGGCGAGACTCGCCCAGCCCTGTCGAGCCTTGCTGGTGGCCAGGCGGGCCTCATGGGGCTAGGCGAGCCTTGCCGATGGCTGGGCTTGCCTCCGGCGAGCTCGCCAAACCTCGCCCTGGCCTGGCGAGTCTCCGACGAGCTTGCCGAACCGATTGCTAGTGACCGGCGGTGATGGGTGGCGGACGACAACCGTAGCGGTGGCGGTAGATGAAGAAGAAGAAAAAAATGGCTTGATTCTTAGATTTGTTCTTAGGAACAAGAATCAACTTTTATTATTATTATTATTGATTATGTTCCAAATCTACTTCCAGGAACAAAAAATTAGAAATTTGTTTCTGGAAACAAATATTTTACCAAACGCGATTTTGTTCCAAAAACTACTTCCAAAAACAAAAAATCAAAAGCTGACACTGTTGGGATGGTTACCAAATTGACCCTAAGGATGAAAATTGAAAAGAATTGATTTCATAAGATATTTGAAAGTGTGTGCTCAGCTGGTCAAGAAAAACCATTTGCTAGTTAAGTCGAAGAATCTAAGATCCGTATGTATCCTCATAAATTCAAACAAGAAGTACTTCTGAGCTGAAAAAGAGTTGAAGTGTGAATGCCGTAAGATTCAGAATATATTGATGATTTGTTGGTAAGAAATGTGGTCGTACAATCCGTTTTGAAAGACTAGCATCGGTTACTCAAGCAGCGGGTTACGGATACTAGACGACTGTCGGTGGCGTTATCTTTGCGGAGCGGGCGGCTGATTTGGTAATTCTGCTGGTGGATCCAAGCCCAACTATTCCCCTCGTGTCCTGAAGGGAATTTGGAAATTTAAGACAGAAGTGGGCTACTTTGAAATGCATCAGACCAAGTTTGCGGAGGACAATTTGACTAGAAAGCTTTATATCTGTGTCCTGTGGTCCAATCTGTGTATGCTTAGAAGCCCATCGTGGTGAAATTCAAAGAAGTGGTTGGGCTAGCATTTTTAATTCTGGAGGAGGCCCAGACCCAATACACTTTTGAATAGATCAGAGAGGATGTGTCCAAAACACAAGCATGGCCCAATAGAGAAGAAAAACCGCCAGAGGTGAGAAGTTCCAGGTTTTGTCCAAATTTCACCTGAAATCCGAAACCTATCTGTCGAAGTAGATTCCATAATTTCGGAACTTGAAATCTATCCCGCATCTTGTGATAGGGTAGGTTGCAACTTCTCCCTGTGTTCCACCTATACTCTTAATTAAAATATTGTAGTAAATCATAACATCTAATGATCACAATTTGCTACGATCCACTAATCATAACTCATATTTAGATACATAACTATTCTAAAATATTAACAAAGTAAAAGTCTCGGTCATGTATATCATCGAAAATGGAAGGTCGGATTAGTAGTTTCAGATGCCACAAAATTGCACAAAGACATAGAATAGGAAAAACACAAAGACTTGTGGTTCCTGGTTCCACCTAAAACTTGAAATTCACCCATCGAAACATGTTCATCAATTTTCAATTCTTAGATTTCCGGTTCTATCCTAGAATCATACTCATTTCTAGAAACCGTGTCAATTGATTCAATGTTTGGTATTTAAATTTTCAAGATGAAATAAATTTTAAATCCATATGATTGTCATGATAATGCTATATGTGGACTAGACACTACAACACGAGGTCACTATAGAGGCCTAATTATCAATGGTATCGTAGTGTTATTGATGTCATGCGATACCATCTAGAAAACTTTAGAGATTAGCTGGGAAAGAATCGGATACTTTTCACTATTCTCGTGCACCTAGATACAAAAGTATTAATTATCATTCATGATGCTAATACAGGAGCTTAATCATGGGTCTAACACGCATCAAGAGAACTAATCTGCTCACAGGAAATAGCACGCGTCTTATGAATAGATACAATCATTTTACAAAGCACCTTGAAAAACAATAACCAAACTAGTCAAATGGATGGGCGGGTGGGGTCGGGTTTGGATTGGATCATAATTGGTCCGACCCAAATTGACATATTGATATGTTTATGATCTATTTATCTAGAATATAATGTGAATTTATTGACTTATATCCAACTCAACCCATATCCGACCTAATACAAATATTTCCATATTTGAACTCAATTTATGAGAAGTCATACTCACACTGAAGTGAAAGTGCGGAGTAAGCTAGAACAAGATCAAGTGAGTGATCAAGTGAGTGTGAGAGAGAATAAAGAAATAGTTATAGAAATGGGTTAAACTTAAGTAAGTTGTAAATCAATTTTAAGACCCATATTATGTTTAAATCTATTTATGATTTATTTACTAAATATAACCGATCATTCACTAAATATAACCAATCCATTTATAATCCATTTAATACCTAAATGGGTTTTAAAGAAAAAGGCCCATGGCCTAATAATTACGTTGCAATATCTCAATACTCAAATGAAAAAATCTAACCTGTCTTCACCCAACGAGTCCCGGCATGCCTTGAGATAAGAAGCACAATCATGATGCGACCATTGGGCACGGGCCGACGCCAATCCCTAATGGCCAGCCTAGTAGGTTCAAACTTTCCCCCCGGATTCCTGCCTGCCCACTATTATATTATTCTCCTGCGATAGGGATTGTTTGCTACCTGTGTTGTGTCATGGTCATAGCGATAGCAACGTGCCCAATATCTCCATGTTCCCACAAAGGATCTAACACAAAGAACATATATTCCCACGATCCATGATGTAAGCACGGAGCTACGCTCCAATCAAATCATAATCCGTAAGATTACGATCCCGAAATTTCCTACTAAACTTATATAATGTCTTTTCAATATGACTCGGATGACGTCACCGGTTGGAAAGCTACCAAAGAGAAACGAATATTTCTGTTTTTTAAGAAAGTTTTATAAAAATTTTTTCGCTTCTTTTTTTCTTTTTCGTGTTGGATTTACTGGCAGGCATTATGCTTTTCATCTTCGATTGAATGGACAACCAGTCATTCCATGAAAATTCCTTCGGCCCCATCCACTTCAACAACGCTGACGCAATAATTCTGTAAAGCTACGAAAAGTTTAATTAAGAAGTTGCTTGAAAATATAGAAAAATTGGACGTGAATTTTCCGTGTTTTCAGCACCCATGTCACCTTTCTTTTTCTCTTCCTTATCCGATGGAATAATATTGGTACGGCCACTATACTAATTTATAATCTTTTTGAGCTAAAAAGAAAATTATTCTACCTAGTTTTTTTAATGTTTTTTTTGGGGGTCGAAATCTACTGGCTTAGAGGATTGAAAGGATATGGTTTTCTCTAGATTGCATCCGCCCTACGTTGGAGGCCTCTCCTTTATTCGGTCCTTTGTGTTCTTGCGACGTAAGGGAATTTTGAAGTTTGACATTCCGTTTGGGAATATGATTTCTAGAAGGGTGCTGACGTAATAATTCGATTTAGCAATTAAAATTAGGGATTGCGTTCCCAAATTTCATCCTCCCTTGGGGCTTTTGACCATCGGTCGATGCTCACACCATAGGACTTTGGGCCTATAAAGGCTATCGTGATAAAGTTGAGGCATTTAGTACAGCATTCCACTAATATTTACAGAATTCCTTAGCAATGCAAGTCCCACCCAACATTGGCATTCAGCATTTTACAGGATGTTGCTTTTAATAAAAGAATTTCTTTCAAATTTGTCCTTACTAAATTATCTAAATTTCAATTTTACCGCCATCTTCACTAGATCATGCAAACGTGGCTGGCATGCACGTCATGAGCGACGAGCTCAAATTTGATCGGTTAGCTTAAATCTGATCATCGTCAGCTCACATTTGCCACCAACAGCTATCGACCAAGGTCACATGACCCTCATCAAGGCTGCCATGTCACCCGAGGCCGTCGATTTGGATTTGCTTTCAGTTGGGTTTCTTCGATCCTTCTCGGGTCTCTAATTTTTTAATCACTTTAATTTTTTTTTTACTAGAAACCCTAGTCTAAAGTAAATAGACCAAGAGCTACTTGAATAAGCAATTTAGTTTAAAGTCCTTTGCTTTTATGTAAATGTATTGGGCAAAAGCTCTCCCAAATGCACCCTCCGTCTTACACAAGAGCCTGTTATGTTCAAATAATAATAATAATAATAATAAAGGATCATCACGTGCTAAGTTTTTTTGCAAGTGCACATCTAATTAGCAAATAAATGGTCGGGTCGCTCATAATGAGCTTTGGATGGGGTGACATGGAAGGAAGGAAGAGATATTGCTCAAATAATCAAGTTCAAGATCAACATGGTGGGTGGATGTCACATACACTAGTCTACAACTTTAAATGGAGGATGACCCTTCTTCTTCACCGTTTTCTTCACCCAAATGATTTAAGTTCAGGGACTAAATTGAACATGTACAAAAAATTTAAGAATTAAATTAAAAAAAATTAAAGGTTCAGGAACGACATTACGTATTAGATCAAAATTTAAGGATCATTTGTATAATTATCCTAATTATACCTTATAAAAAGTTTCTGACTAGAAGGCTTAGGCAAAGATTTAGACATAACCTTATCGGATCGGCCCATCCTATTAATCACATCTAGGTTTAAGAAAAAAGCTCACATATGAGATTATACTTAACTATAAGTTCTAACCGTAGAATGCGATTCATTTTAAATCTTTCAATTGGTGCAATCAAGTCTGAAATCATTTGGAGAGACGCGATCAAACTTCTTTGCAAGAATCGCATCTCAATAACCTTATAGGCTGTGACTTAACAAATTATTTGTTCATGGAAAGAATAAAGAATGAATAAGAACAATTGGGTTTCTATGGTCCCTCGAGAGACTGATCTCCCGACCTAAAAATGTCTCATCTTAGTATATTTTGCTATATCACCTACACATGAGATGTTTGCACCTCAAAACATTTCAAAAGATTTTCAATGAATGATCGAGATACGTCCTTTTATGATTCGTCAACACAGATCTCCAAAGTTTGGATTTTCGAGAACTTGTAGAAGTGCCCTGTAAAATGATTTAGGATTACTGGCACAAATTGCAAAAAAAATTATAGCCAAATTGAGTTTATATTATGGAACTTCAAGTGCAATTTCACGAGGATGCGGTATGGACGACTAGAAGGTGTTTTGGGACCACATTTGACCAGTAAAAGTAGTGGATGATGCTTGTGCTTCCATTGATATTTCTAATGCTTGCTAAACACTATGTCACAAGCATTCTCCTCGTTCTTCACGGAATTGAAATGAATGGCTGAAGTAATTTGTTCCCCAGATCCAACTTTTGCGGAGAGGGTCGGTCAAACTTCGAATAATGTCAGAATTGCTGATTCATTCGGGCTAATTCTCTTTAAAAAATCCCAACTTTAAATCCAATCTTAATTTTGCCCTAAATTCTTTTTTTTTTCATCTAAAAAAATCGACAAATTTCACTCTAATCTCAAATCTCCCCGTTTAAAGATTGCCACTAGTTTCTTCATGACCATTAACATCAAGAATGTGCTATTGTTCCATACGACGGTGTGGGTGTTGATGAAAACACCTCCAATTGGCTTGGATGTCGATGGCTATGAAGAAACTAGCAGCAAGTTTCGAACGTGTGAGTATATTTGGGACTAGAGTGAAAGTTGGCGATTTTTTTTAGAAAAAGAAAAGTTTAAGGCAAAATTGAGATTGTAATTAAAGTTGGAGGATATTTTTTTTAAAAAGGAATTAGGCCCTTCATTTTCATTAGGGTTTTATCTATTGGAGGCTCTTGTTATACGACGTGATGAATTGCAAGTGTAATTCAATCAGAGGACCACATTAAGTAAATATTTATTACTAACATGTGTCGTCACTTAACATCATCAATCTTGTAGATCCATTTTAGTGTACTTGCTATTAGTTATCATGGAAAAGAGTGAGATAAGATTGAGTTCCTCCAGCTCTTTCATCCGAGGACTATTTGCATTGTGAGTTGCAACCAGCCAATGCCTTGTCCTTTGCAAATTTTGGAGTGAGTTCATACCCATTTCAAGAAATACATGCATTCTAAAAAAAAAAAAAAAACTATATATATGTGCATTTTATTTATTGCTAATAAATATGAAACTTTGACTTCTAGTTCAAGTGGTCCACGGTATGAAAAGATGAGATGGGTATGGCTCTTGCATTCAATTCAAACCTTCCCAAAGGACATCCCATAGTGAACTAAAGCTATTCAATGGTGATAAATCCACTAGCTGACTACTGATGTAGTGCTACATCATTTAGTAAATCAGTTTAGTGAATGAGTTTGAATATTGTCAAAGTTATTTCTATGAATGTTAGTGAATTTCTCGTCTATCGATCTTGATAGTTATTTTTGTCAAAATATCAATTCCAAATAAATAAGCAAGTGAGATTATTGTAGCTTGGTAGACACAATATGTTGCGTTGAAATAGTGTAAAATAGATAGAAGGACCGAATCGAAGAAATAGAAACCTTCGCATCCAGTCAAATCTTACCATCTTAGTTGGAGCATTGCTGCCCAAACAAAATCGAACGTTCAAGGTGATTCAAGACCCCAAGCCATCAAAACTTGGATTCCGTTCGCATCTGAGAAGACATCATTCTAATCGACACGCGGTCAGTGATTATAGCTTGGATTCGATGATTCATTGTTTTTCAAAGAGAGATTAAAACGTCATGTCAAACGAGGTTTTGTTTTTGCATGCCTCCACTCACATCAAGATGGGCCCTGGATACGTGCGGATCGCAAATTGTGCAATGGAGCATTTCGCCAAAAGATTAGTGTCCTTTTCCCCCATGTTAATATTGTTTTATGACGGTCGATGTTGGAGCGGTCAAACCCATCTTTTCAATTGCTTTCTTTAAAGACATCGTTATTTTTTAATATTTGCAAAAAAATAATAAAGAATAAAGAATAATATTTATATTTAATTTTTCGTGACTTGTCGGGCTGTGATTGGGGCCCCTTTCCAGTTTCCATTTCCTTCCAGTAATTAAACAAATCGTTTTAAATGAAAAGGAAAGCTGCAATCGCAGTCAGCAAAGCAACCTGAACTCCGGCCGTATTCTGGCAACTTTTTTTTTTTTTTTAAATAATTATAATTTTTTTTATTATTGTTATTTTGTCTCCGTCTGTATATACTTTTTTTTTTTTTTTTGGGTCTAATTTGCTTCAAAATTTCGGGGCCAAAAAAAGAGAAATTGTCTACAAATTTAATTTAAAAGAAAAAGCCTATCTTCGCTGCTTTGATGTATTTTAATCCAGTCGGTCCGTTGTTCCCTGTCTTATGGAATAAAGTCAACTTTCTGGCCGCCCAAACCCTTAAATTTTGCAAAGGTCTAAAATGTGGTTAAAAAAAGTCAAGATGATACCCCTATTTTATCAACAAAAAGATCGAATTTTAAAACGTATAATTGAAGCGATACACCGTAGCTTACCTAATCATTATGGAAAAAAAAATTATCTGATGCGTTGGACAAAGGGAGATTAAACATTTAAAAGGGGAAAAGTTTAGTAAATATTAGATTTTTACATGCAAATTTCATGAATAATCACTTGAAATGAAAGGCACTTGAGAAAAAAAGACTTGTAACAATATCAACTATATTAGATCAAACTGTGAAAACACAATATTAAATAGAACGTATAAATTTGTGCTATGTTATGGGTAATGATAATATGAACGAAATATATCGGTATCACTTCACTTGTAAAGAAGTAGAGATAACTTTTCCAAACTTGACAATTGCATTTTCTATCAACTTTTAATGGGCATATTTTGAATTTAGGAAAAAATGAGACTTATGGAAATATTGATCGAAAGCATTTCTTCAAGATCATGGCATATATTAAAGGGAAATATTCGGCAAAAAAAAATACAAATAATAAAGTACAATTATTTGGACATTTCGTCGTGCAAAACTATAGAATAATCCCTAGCACTTTGTGTGGGGGCAGCCAGCAGCAGCATGCTGTCCCGTCTTGCAATCCTAGACAGAGACCGTCTCCTTCGAGATCGACCGAGACCCACGAATCGATTACGGACGGGGACGGCGATGGAGAGATCTTCGGAACACTCGCCGACCAATCGTTCGACGAAATGTCCGCGATCCGTTTCGCGAATTCGAGAGTGGATTCTGGCAGGGGGGCGACTACCCATTTCAAGAATTCGTGAACTTATCACTGGGTCGGAGGCAAAGAACGAAATTGGAAACTCGAGAGCTCGCGATCGCGATCGCTCCGATTCGATCGAAGCGAAACAGAGAGAGAGAGAGAGAGAGAGAGAGAGAGAGAGAGAGAACAGGGAGGAGAGGACATCGTCCGAACTGTGGAAATCCTGCATCAGTTGCTGCAGTTGCTGCTGTCCTTCCTTTCACTGTGATCGTACAGAGATGGTGTGAGCAAGCGATTTTGGGCTCCGAAAAGCTTTCTACCTTTTCATTCTTTTAAGCCATTCCATTCCAATTTCTATATAGACAAAATCGAATGAATCTTTTGCCTCTTGTATTCACTACCAAAAATTTCCACCCTTTGGATTTTTTTTTTTTACACGCATTACACAGTCGACCACACTGTTCATGGCTCGATTTCGATGGCTGGTTTCAACCGCCGCTCTCGCCAAAAAAGATCAGAAGGGCATGATGTGGGTCGTCTTGGTATCGTAGCTAGACAAGCACGGCGGCCTGGAGGAGCTCACCTTGCAGGTCCGGAGCAGGTCGCCGGCCATCTGCCGCACCGGCACCGGGCAGTTGCTCTGCATCAGCAGCAGCATCTTGGCCACCCCGTTGCACTCCGCCACCACCTCCCGCGCCCTCTGGTCCCCGAACAGGCAGCACACGCTCCACAGCGTCGCCACCGCGTGCTCCGTCGCCGCCCCCGACACCTTGAACACCTTCTGCAGCACGGCCCCCAGGCACGCCGCGTCCCCGCACAGCGCCGCCCGCCCTTCCTTCACGGAGGACGCCACCTCCAGCAGCTTCAGCGCCTTCTCCGTCACCGGCACGGTCGCGCCCGGCGAGGCCAGCAGCTGCCCGAGCCGCCTGATCGATCGCAGCGCCACCAGCCTGGTCTTCGCGCGCTTCGACACCGATATTTGGACCAGGCACGAGAGGCTCGCCTCGAGCAGCGCGGGATCGGTCGCCGGAGCGACCAGGTTCAGCAGCCGGAGGAGGAGCTGCTCGCACTCCGCCATCGCGAGCTTCGTCTCCGCGTCGACGGCGGCCGATTCGAGGACCCTGACCGCCGCGACCTTCGACTCCGACCTCCCCCGCTCGATCACCATGAGAATCGAATCCACGCGGCGCCGATCGCTCTTGACCACCGCGCTCGCGAAGCTCCCGCGGTCCTCGAGCCTGCCCGACACCATTCCCAAGACCCTAACCACCACCTCGAGCGACCGCACTCTCCTCTCCGACTCGTCCCCGTCGAAGTCGAGCATCCTCAGCAGCGCGCCCGGGAAGCCCTCGATCCCCGCGAGGAGATCGCAGTTCTCCTCCGCCTCGCCCGCGAACCGCAGGATCCCCGGCAGCGACGACGCCGCCTCCGCCACGCACCCTCCGGCGACGGCCCTCGCCGCCGCGAGGGCGCGGTCACGGGAGCGGGGCGAGTCCGGGTGCGGGGGCGGGGGCGGCGGGTGGGCGGCGGCGGGGGCGGGGGCGGGGGGCCGCGGGAGGAGTCGGACCAGATCCGGATGAGGCGCTGGAGGGTGAGGTTGGGGACGAACTCGCGGGAGTGGAGGACCTGCATGGTGGCGGGGCAGGTGTTGTTGCCGCCGTCGAGCCAGCGCTGGATGCTGGCGCGGTCGTAGGTGACGCCGGTGCAGAGGCTGACGGGGGACGTCATGACGTCGAGGGAGATGGGGCACCGGAAGAAGCTGGGGACGGCGATGTAGAGGTCGTCCCGCCGGTGCCGTTCTCGCACCATCTTTTTCTCGCCGGCGGAGGAGTAAAAAAGGGAAGCTTTCGCCGGCGGCGAGGAAGGAAGGAAGGAAGGAAGGAAGGAGGGAATGGAATATGGTGGGAGATGGAGATCGAGCAGCGAAAGAGCGCGTGGGTGGGTTTAAAGACAGAAGAGAGAGAGAGAGATAGAGAGAGAGTCAAAGCGTAGGTGACGTCATCCCTCGTTTCTTTTTTTTGTTTTTGGGTGCCTTTGGGATTAGGAAACTTTGAAAAGATGAGGGGAAAAGGGCAATGCTACTATTTGTTATTGTAGGGCATAGATTTGGGTGGGTTTTTTTTTGTTTCACAAATGAAATTTGTGAATATTTAATGATTTTTTTTGGAATAACTCGGTTTTTGGTAATATAAGATTGCAATAGTAGTCGGCCCGTGAAACCTCGGCCACTCTTACCTCTGTCTCTCCCAAGGATATCCATTTACCAGATCCTTATTCATATTCGTGAATACGCTCAGCCAAAGAAAGTTGATGTATATGTAATCACCCATGACTTAAGTGGTATAGCAAAGCATGATTTGAAATATTGATAGAGTCCATGTTGAATGATCTGCCATAAATAAGAAAAGGGTATTAATTAGCGTCAGGATCCGATTATTTTATTTTTCAATCGACCCAAATCTCAAGCTCGCGTCCTTTGATTTTTCCTTTTGAAACATTGAAACTTCTTAAATGTTCACAATATGGATGTAGATTTACGTATAATTATTTGAAATTTGAGTTGTATTTTATGTTATGGCACATAAATAAAATATATTTTTGAAACTTATGTGTTAAGTATAATTAAAATGAGTTAATACTCTCAAAAATCCAAAACTAGTAACTTATGACAAATTTATCCAAAACTAATTTTTTGACTATAAAAAACCCTAAACTTGTACACATTTGACAAATTTACCTCAAACGGGTACATTTGTGACAAATTTACCTCAAACGGGTACATTTGTAACAAATTTACCCTTTGTTAGTTTTCTTTAAATTTTACTATCAAATTATTAAGTTAAATGACACGTGACAGCTTAACTAATATATTAATTTAAGATTTTATTCTCCATTTGTAACAATTTACAATTTTTGATTTTTTTGTGGTATTAATCCATTTTAGCATGTGATATATTTGTTACAAAAGTATTAATTTGAGATTTTTGGTGATCAAATAAATTAGTTTGTGGTAAATTTGTCATAAATATATCGGTTTATGGTTTTTTTTATAGTCAGTCGGGGTAAATTTATCAAAAGTGTATCAATTTTTGATTTTTCATGGTAAAAAAAATAATTTTAGGTAAATTTGTCATATATATATCAATTTTGGAATTTTTCAGGATATTAACCCTAATTAAAACGGGCTCCTCTTAATACAATGGGTAAAAGAAGAATATAATGCAAAAGCACAAACACGCTTTTTTTATATTTTCCTTTTTACTTTTTTTTGTCTCCTTTGCTTTTTCCCCTAATTTCATGATTCGAATACCCTTTTTCTCTCTCTATCGCCCGCACCCACCACCGCTTTCCGGTCTTCGGTCAACGAGCGGTGGTTCCCCCAGCTTTTCCCAAAAAACCGTTCACGCTCGAGGCGCCGCTCCGGTGCGCCGCGGTCTAGGGTGCGCGCTCCCGAATCAGCGGCCGCGTCGTGCGTCACCGATGAGGCGCGAGGGCCTATGGACGGCCGCGATTCGAAGGGAGCAGGACGGGAAGAGAGGGAGCGAAGCAGAGGATGGGAAGCGGGAGAGAACATGGGGATGAGGGGTGCGGAGGGGGCCCACAGCAGTAGGCAAATAGTGCCCCGAAGGCGGGGCCCACGGGAGGGTTCGGTTGGTCGGAAAGGTTACGTTACAAGGAGACCCGGAAGTGCGAGGAGCCCTTTTTCGTCTTTTTCCTTTTTTCAATCTTTCGCAAAATATCATTATGTAATTTATCGCATATAATATCATTTTTAACTTCATTTTATTACACGATTTAATCCAAGTTAACACCGTGTTCTTTTCGCCCGAACATGGTTTACACGGGATGAGATGAGGAATCAAAATCGCATTGTACATTAGATCTTGTAAAAATAGACAGTAGAACCAATTTGAAGGTGACAAACCGAGCATAGTATTTAAATAAATACATTGTATTAAGACGCCATATATAGAGTAAATCGATTTGTACAGTGGTCCCTACATTATTACCATTATTGCAATATATATTTTAAAAAGGAAGGGGGGGTATTATTCTAACTTTATGCTCTTTTTCCGTGGTTGAATTTCGAGGGGGTATCTCTTTTCTTTTTTGGTTGGGGTAAGACAAAAGAGGGTGGGTATTTATTTATTTATATGTCGGAAGCATTAATTATATTCCGTAAGGTCAGCTTTTTCGGCAATGAAAATTGTTGATATGCACATAGCCCCACAGCTGTCCGGGACAGCTTCCCCCCGACCCTGAATGTCCAGCCTCCTGTTTTATATTTTCATCGTGGAATTTATTTATTTATTTATAGAAGTACCCCCAAAAAGATCCGTTAAGCAATTACATAAATAAAATTTGTAAGTTTTCACGTGCTATTTTTCTCTTGTTATGTATAATTAATTTTAAAATATAACCATTACATTACGAGATATGCTTTATAAGTACCTCGAGATACTTATTGATAAGATAATATACATAAGGATCACCGACTCGAGTTATTAATTAATGGGGAGATCTTAATTTCTCTCTCTCCCTCAATGCTTGTCAGTGGTGTCCTCACATGACATTGAAAATTCAGACAATTTTCTCCCACATTTTAACAACGTTATTATAAATATTAATTCCTAAAATTAAGTTGAAGAAGGATGAGTACTCACATGTTTTTTTTTTTTTTTTTTTGTCGGTAGTACTCACATGTTGATGTAGGTCTTTGTAGTGCTTTTATATATATATATATTATCTTTTATTTCAAGTATTACAACTTTCAAGTTGACTTTTCATTTCTTAAAACATACTACTATTAATTGTGATGTAAAACATACTACTATTAATTGTGATGTAGAATATATATATATATATGTATGTATGTATAGGTTGTCTCATACTGTTTTCACTGACATCCCCCGGCTTATCAAATTGAGAAAAATGACCTCAAGTTAGCTAATTAATCAAAATCACAAATGGAAATGGTGTAAGCTGCTATTCATTGAAAATGCAAAAGCTGTGCATTGTTATGAAAATACAAGACTGCCCATATTAATCAGAAGGATGATGTTTTATTCCAACACCTTAAGTTATTTTCTAATTCGTTTTTATACGGACTTCATTTCCTCGTTCCCACTAACTAATGTGCTCAAACTGATATCTATAAAGGATTTCTTTTTTATTGCATTTGAAATTTTTATTGTAATCTTTGTTAATTAACATATTTTAAAAATAAATAATAATTATAAAGAGTTTGAGCACACCTTTGACTAAAGAATTTTTCTAAGTAAAACTTAAACTAAAGAATTGTACACTACAATGAGTTATTTCAGATTGAACTTCAAAGAGACAGTGTAAAGTAAATGTAATGTATTAATATTCTTTTAAATTTGAAACTTAATCATTAAGTTTACTAAAATACTTGAATCTTAGATGATTCTCGCAAAAAATATGTAAACTTCTCCAACTTGAACACAAAAGAAGAAGAAAGGACAATTTGAGAAAGGTTGATAAAAATTATTAATTTGATTGATCTATAATAATGGTATATTTTCTTCTTTCATCAAACTTATCATCAACGAGGTCTTAGTGAAGGTATACCATCTAAATTAATGTATGTTTAAAGCTATTTAATGGGGTGAAAATAGCATGAACCTTTATGGATTACATGAAACAAAGAGTATGAATTGCATTTCATTGAAGTGGTCTTCTTAGAGTGTGTTAGCTATATGCGGCTGAACTATAGTTGTGATGTAAATTGCCATATGTTTGGTAATATATTTTTAAAGTTGGAGTCCCTTAAAGTTGGTGAGACCGCTTCCGAAATGCTATTGTAGCTTTTGAAGTGCTGGCGCATTTGAGGAGTTTGCCAATTGGATGTATTAAAGCTGCCGTACCCCTTTTCTCAGCCGAAATTGCTATGGTAAAGCTGTACAAATAGTCTAATCACGGGCTTATTTTTTCTTTTCAATTTGAGAGTGAGAAAGTATAAAAATCATTTTATTCCTTCAAAATTTAAGCAGTATATAATGGCATGAAATTTTAAACCATTAGATTGAATCTTATCTTTCTATCTTTTCATTTCACATTAGACAGTATATAATTGATGATAGTCTTTTTTCATCTTGTGATTTCTAGCCAAATAGTAAACCTAATTATCATATCTTTCTCCTTTTTAATTGTGCAGATTGCTCTTTTCACTTTCTGCATAATAAGAAATCACGTTATACTTACCTTAAAACATTTCGATATCTCACTTTACCTAACTTAAACCATTCAAGATGCTTCATCATGAACTTTAACGATAAATTTATTCAATTTTTCATGATTATACAGCATAATTTATGCTAAATATCACTTCATTGAAATTTATAATTTGACTTTGTATATACAATACAACGAGATATTATGGTTATGAGTCATTTTGCACTTTAACATTATCTATGCACGGGGGGTTTCATAAACTATAACTTAAACTATAAAGTGCAAAAATTAAAAAAAAAAAAAAAATTAAAAAGTTACCTTTCATATATGGGTAGAAACTTTTTTGAGGTGACAAACCCGTCACATCATCGCATTCAAACCGTGCTCATACGATAATAGCAATTATCACCCCCTTCATGAATCACTGGTGCTGTTAGATGTCATTATGAAAGTCATTGACATTATAAGGCACATGCACACGCTACTCTACAATATCATGCCACAATTTGAGAGGTAGGCATGAATTAGGATAGGCCCTCGAGCAAAAAGCTTTATTTATTACCTTTCCATCGGCAACTTTAGAAAAAAAAATGCCACCTTAGTAAATCCATAAGTGACTCAAGAGTTAGATCTCTATAATATTTCCTTTAAAAATACTAATTCAGTTATAAATCTTTTAATTGTATCAACATAATCTTAAATTTTAGTGTGAAATTTTAATGTAGTTCTTTCACCAATTGTTATCGAAAATACTAACGTGGCATCCGATCATTACCCGTCGATTGTCCTATGTGGTATGTTGATGTGGGCAATTTATCGATTGCCATGTTCGTAGTTTCCGACGACAATTGATTGGAAATATTACATTGGAATTTTGCACCAAAATTTAGATCTATATATATTGCTTAACTTCAAATGTTTATGATTAAATTGTCATCCATATAATAGATTTAGGACTAAGTGGGTAATTATCCTACCTCCTTTAGGGCTCTTTTCATATCACACCTTTGATGGGTCTGATTACAAGTTTAGACACATCACACACATGCAAAATTTTGTGGGTGATATCCGTGCGTGCCTAGTAACTCACTAATTAGATATACGATTGAAGAAAAAAACACATTTTTATCTAATATAGTGAGGAAGTCGACCCAAGTAGGTTGATTCCATTGATCTCACGAATCGGATTAGTCGTGAGCCAAAAGTGTTTGAAATTGAATAACCTAAATATAACATCGTTTGGCCTTTGTATCATATGCCAAAGTACATGAAATGTCATGCGTGATCATGCGCTATGGATAAGTTTTTCATGGACAAAAATGGATAAACAGATACTCGTGTAAAATGATATGTCGAGAATCATTTTCCTACTTTTACAGCATGCGGCATGGCCAGTCGTGCCCATGTTGTAGAACCTAAATTTCATGTCATTTGAGAATTATTTCTACACTCTCTCGTGATCCACGGTGCAGTGTCTATGTGTAATAATGGCCTTTCAGAACGTTATGGCATTACCTAGCAATAGAATCTTTTTTTCTTTTTTGAATTACTTCGGCCAAGCAGCATTCTTTTGAAGCGATTTAGCATAAAAAAAATGGTACAAATGGTCTATCAACTTTGATTAAAATGTAATATTATTTTCGAATTTTCAATTTATTCAATGTAGTCCATGAACTAACAGTAAATATTTCAATATAACTTCTAGATTATATGGAAATGTTCAATATTGTTCATTTGTTAATTCAAAATTAACGAAATATGCTTACATGGCTTCCAATTCATTAACTTTGAATAGTGGATTAAAAAAAAAAGTTACAAGTGGATTATCCACTTAAGATATCCATCCTAAATCATGATATAATATTCTATGTCATTAAATATAAACATGTTAACGCTTAATTTTTTTCTCCATGTCTAAAGTAGATGGATGAAAGAATTGACACGTCGACTCATTGTTTTAAAAAAATCCAACATGATATATAATAATCAGCGCCATCAATATAACGTTTGAATTGTCGTTTGAGCAAATGGAAGGATTGCATTGAACATTTTATCAATATTTTAGCAATCATATTGAACAAATTAAAATCCCAAAACAACATTGCACATTAGACCAAAGTTCATGGAACCATTTGTGTCGTTATCTCATTTTTTTTTCCATCAAGCCAAGGCTACCCTTTTTATATAAGTCTTGCAAAAGGTAAATTGTAGTCGAACATATGGCATGACAATCAATGAAACCCTTATCTAGGAAAATAAAATTTGCACACTAAATACAAAGGTCAAAGATTGTATCCCAACATGGATCCGGGTATGCCGCATTGGTATTTTCTTGCATGTGCACTAATGCAATGTATTAGGACCTGTTTAATAGCTTTAATTATAATCAAAGTCTATATAATAAATGGTACAATTATCGTCGGGCATCCGATGATGTCGGGTATCATCAATTGCCCATTATGGCTTCCGTAATTGCGTGCACTCATTCGTCGGTTCGACCGTCTTCTACTCCACGAACGAAATACCATTGATTGATGCGTATCGGGGTGAGATTTGATTGTGCATTATAACATCGTGGAGGCAATCATGTGAAAGTAAATTAAGGAAAATTAATTAATTAATTTATTTTGGTATTAGAGAGAGAGTATAGATGCTGGCTTTTGTTCATGATTGATCAGATTTGTTGATTAGCTGGAAATTCGTATGTTATCTTTCCTTAGTCCGGGCAAAGGCAGATCATGTAATTTAGATTCAATTATTCTGAAGAATTATCAAAGCGATCGGCTCAAGATTGATGTGACAGATCCTGTATTTAAATTAAGTATTTTTACAAGTGACTCAAACCCGAAGTAATCTCAAAGGTTACATCTATAATATTATGGATGGAGTTTTACTCAATGCACGTAAACAAGTCAATTTACACACATCCGTGAGATTAATCGGGTTGGAACATTCAGGTACATGTGATATAAGAAAAGGTAACATAACACATCACGCTTCTTTGTGAATAAACTAGTCCTCTCAGAAGCCTTGAATAGCTCTTTGGGTTTTTGAAAAGGAGAAACCTTCTGCTTTTGTTTTTCCCTACGGTTGGATATGGAATTGAAGCTGCTCCAAGTACTTTTCTCTACATGTTACAGAATATTCTAATTTTAAACTCCATAAATTTTTTCATGAATTTAAATTATCTCATTTATATTGGATTAGGTAAAGCCCAACCTAAAAAAGACAGGCAAAATCAATGAGATTACTCTGAATGAAAGAAATTTTGATTTGAACACGGTGGCCCACTCAGTCAACCCAATCAAAACCCCAAATTTTTCCCTCGAACAACATATTAGTAGTGCGGAAGTAATGCTATAACGAGACGTTAACCCTGTTCAGCACTTCTCTGGCACTTCTTTAGCTATAACACGCCTTAAACGGGCCAAGCATAAGTCGCATACATTTCGATGTTTTGGGGGCAATTCATTGTTGTATCTCCCTCACTTATCGATATCTCAAAAACCAATGTCCCAAGGGCAGTAATTAACAAGACCCTATTCGTGGCCGTAAATTATATCTAAATGATTCTTTTGTGGAATGTAAATTCGGATAAAGACGTATGTCCTAATTATTTTAAATGTCATTGCAAACTACCTAGGCCCGATACACTGACCAAAAGATGACGCGAATGATGAAAAAAACGAACATGATGACATCGCACTATGCATCTGCAGTAAGGACGAGTTTACTTTCACTCGAGTGGGAGATATTCTAGATCGGTCTGTGCTTAATGTAATCATGGTTTGACGACATCAATGATGAGCCTCGCACCGAAAGCTTCGTCTTCTCAGCGACTGGCTGGCGAGCATTTCGCTGCAAGAAGAAGGCAAAAGTGAGTAGCTTTAGGGCTATTATGGAGGAAGGGGAAATTAGGGTTTTGGAGCTTTTTTCACTCGGTTCATGATTTCGCATTTTCGATTGCCGTTCCCACTAGTTTCGGAATGACCGGCCTCTCATGATGTTCGGACCCGTGCGTTCGGAGGGCCTTTTGATCTTAGGTTTCTCTCTCTCTTGTTCGTATATACTTGTGCGTGTGGATAAGCGCGGACATAGCCGGGTTTGATTTCCTTCCATGCCAACTGTCGATAACTTTACGATAGTTTTCGCAAGTCTCTTGAATGTCGAGCCGCTTTTTACTTGATCTATGAAATTAGGGTGGTAGCATGCAAACCCAGTTATCAGAATACCTGTGAAAAATCCTGAAAGTTTCATGCATCGGTGAAGCCTGGACATTTGAAATGGGCAAGTGGCTCTAACCCACAGTAGTATGTACGTAGCAAGTGAGATTCGAATGAGTAACCTCCAATTCTTAAGCTGTGAATTTCGTATCTCTTCAACCAACTGCTCCAACCTTGCGGAGCTACTACATCTTATATATATATAAATGAAAAATGACATAAATAGCCCATTTAGCTTAATATATAATATCATCATTGAACTTTTAATTTATTCACTCTAACTTCTTAATATTCCATAATAGAGACAAATCAATCATTCGATATTATTCACTAGTTTTCATATTACATTGTTGCCTTGATTTTAGAATATATATATTATTTTGGTCCTTCCTAAGTCAACCAAAAAAAAGATATCTTTTTATTAGCTTTTTACCATTTTGGTCTTTATAAGTAGCAACATAGTTTTGTTTAAGCATATTTTAACCTATGATCTCTACAATAGTTAAAGTATACGGTTATATTGGATTTATATTCCTTTTATTCTAAAAAAAAACTGTTATGATAAGGATATTTGATAACGATATTAATTCACCTATGAATTTCTCGTACTTATACTAGTCTAGATCTTGCTCCTAATTTTCTAGATAGTCAAAATTTCAAAGCTTTTTTGTCTTTAGGGTGGGGTTTTCTTAATAAAATTAAGTTAAACTCATAAATTAGAAAATTAAAATGATAGTCATACCAACCTAATACAACTCTGAATAGAACTATTGTGATATTAAAAAAGACGTAGTAAAAAAAGTGAAAGTGATATATAGTTGTTGTTGTTTTGTAAAAGTATTGAAATGAAGAAAAAAAATTATAAAAGCCGAAATTTAGGGACTAGTTGTGTCAATTTTTTTTCCTTATGAAATTAGTCTACTTTGCATAGGAAAATTATGTTTAGTTTGTTTATTTATGTCGTGGAATTTGATGAAGAAACGGACGTAGACGTCGTCGGTGATGGGAACGTACATGATTGCAAAGCGGAAAGACGACGAAAGAGACCGAACCAGTTTGACTTGAAACGTATCAAGCTTGTCAATTTCAACAGATAAAGAAAAGCCAGATTTGGTGGTGGACATGCCATGCCATGCACCATACGGCGCTCCTACCGATTTCAAAGTCAACTTCGCGACATTTTCTCGTGCTTTTGACGGATTTCAGGGTCGGACCAACCACTCTCTTGACCACATGGAAACCTCAATTTGGGGGCAATCGAATCCTTCTTTCTCTTTTTAAATTCTTTTATAACGATTAATTTAAACATAAGTTTTGGGGAATTAATAAGTTTAACTCGCCTTTTAATTAATTTCATTTATTGAGTTATTATTGCTATGTATTAGTCATGTAAGAAACAAATGGTATAGTTTCGTCGGACTAGCGCTGTTGTCGTATTCTAGAAATGCAGTCGGGAATTTCAATAACTCTTTGAAGCTTTCAAAAACCCAAAAGGCGGGCTTCGAAGAACTTGTGCACACTGTGTTGTTAACTAGTAGTAATGTTTGATTTGGAAGGAGCTAGAGAGCCATTAATAATTAGGCTCCACTCGTTTTGCGACAAATGAATAATTAAAAGATATTTTCCCGAAAATGATCATTGTATCGCTTGCAAAAATAAATGAATGAAAAATATTTTTATCATCCATGAAAATGATTAGACAAGATAATGAAAATATCTTTCATGAACTAATTATTTGAAATGATATAAACAATCACTTTCAATTTTTTTAAATCATTCATTTTTCGGGAACAAACGGAGCCTCAGTATTAACTTCGAAAGCTAGCTTAGATTCCTCATTTTTTTAATATCACGAAGTTTGTGAGAGGCTGTTTTATACTTCAAAATCCATCAATTTCCTAGGTTTCAGATTTGTTTTCTATTTTTAGGCATTGAGGGTAAGATTCGACTTTAAAAGACTCCGAAAATTCATTGGATTTTAGGCTCCATTTGTTTTACAGAAATCAAATCATTTAAAAAATATTTTTCTTAAAACCGATCACTTATATCACTTACAAAAAGTAAATGAATTATAAATATTTTCGTTGCCCATGGAAAAATTTAGACATAATTTTTTCGATTTAAAAAATATTTTTGATTATCTAGTTATGTCAAACAACATAAGAGATATCTCTTGGAAAGTATTTCTAAATAATTTATTTTTTGCTAAACAAGCGGAGCCTTAAAAATACTCCTTTGCAATGTGGAGGGCATACAATAATTTGACACTTATTAAGAATTTGAGTTGAGAAGAGTTTCACCTTAATTAAATTCATTCTCTTATGTGATATATGAATTCTGATATTTGCGTTTTTTCTCTCCACTGGTCCCTAATCCTCTTTACCCCTTGCCTGGTGATAAAATTATTTATTTATGCATTTACTAGTAAATATACGTCAGTTTATAGCGGGACCAATTTGCCATTAAATTGATTCAAAGGTAACTTCACATTTCATTTTTTCTTATAAAGTTTGTATTCTTACATTTTTAAAAAAATTTCTAATTTTGAAGGTATTAAATCCTTGCTTATATATATATATATATTTATCTTTGGACAAGAAAGAGGGGGAAAGAGAGAAATCCCTTATTATGGGCCTTATGTAGGCCCAACTGTCGGCTTAAAAGAAGTGGGTAAAGTGGTCAACTCTACCTGTATTCTTTGACACATAACTTACACAATATATGATAATTATTTCCAAGATAATACTTTTAGATAAAATTTTAGTATGGATTAACTATCAAATTAGTATCAGGAAAAATAACTGTATTAGCTAAAAATCACGTATATATATGAAATTATAGTTTTTAACTTATAATGACATACTTTTATGTTACCCGAGAAAAGAAATTGTGTATATATTATTTTTATGTTACGCTAGAAAAAAAAACCCAAATATAGCTCAAATTATAAAATGTTTTAGAATATCCCATCTAATAGTTTAAGTCATTAGGTGTGGGGAGATTATGTGTTACTCATATATTAATGGTTTTATTGTATATTTGTGCAATACATTGGGAGTATGTTGAGTTGGAGGGGGGGGGGAGAGATTTTTTTTTTTTTGGTTACAAACAGGATTAAATAATCATGTGTGGTGTAGGTGTGGATTTGTTTCTTGAATCAACCAATTAGAGACCAACACTAGCTAATTTTAGTCCCTTGTGAAATGGACACGACTTTTGTTTTGTGTGAAGCAGTTGCTATCAACCCACAAATTGTTATCAACTAATGAGTTGAAGAGTGGTGAGCCACGATCCCAACTTTCTAGTTATGTTATGATATCTTGTCAGAATGTCCAACTTAATGGCTTAAGGTGGAATGGGACTATATGGATATAAGGCACATTATAACAATACATTTAAGTGTGGGTTTACAGTCAACAATGTGCTTCGTGACTAATGATAATCAATGTTGTTTAGCTTAATATTTCTAATTAGCGCAGAAAAATAACACCAAAATGCTGATGAAGCATACATAATTTCAATATATTAGTGAAAAGGTGCTCAACAGACACTGATTTATTAAATCTTATAATATGAATCAGCTTGATATAGAAAAGTAAAAGCATAAAATTTACTATATTTTATATCAAACTCCAGCATTTTTTTAACTTGGCGACGATTAATGTACATCATATTCTGGATAAGTTCTTTAAACATATTTGTATTATAACTCTCGTCTGCTAACCATTAAAATGGGGGGGCATCGTCTCTCGCCGTATGAGATAATGTTCCTACTATTCCAAGCCGAGGAGGACAGGCCAAACCAGGCATTTCAGGACAGGAACCAGGAGCAGGTCCATTTGTTCCATCCCTGTCCTGGAAACCAACGATTTTGACATTCGATGTCCCTCTTCACGAAATGGCCAGTCAAAGGCTGATGCAAAATCACTGTTTTTGAGTTTGTCTTTCCTTCTCGGTTTCGTAGAATATTGTATTTGTAGCAGGAAGGGCAATCATAATTGCAAATAGGAAGATGGGGTCCCTACCATGTTTCTATGTTTCTCCATGTTTGTTAGGCCTTGGTTTCTGACTTCATATATATTAAAATACTGTAGGAGCATTAGGAGATTTTCGTCGATTTGTACGAGAATGTAATTGATCCGATAATTTCGATTATTTCCTAGGTGCCAAATTATTTTGTTTCCTATGGATATTGTTCAGGTGTAAACGTTGTTAGGGTGAAACACATATTTCATATAAGCAACATGCAATTCATTTTCCTCATTCGTCTCTAACTTGGTATCGGAGCCAATGACTTTGGCCATAGAGTTTGGGATAGCTAGAGATATATTATGGTATTGTCAAGATCAACCCTACTTGATCGCTTGTGGAGATGTATCTCGCGGAAAGAATACTACCGTCTGTTTATAGATAGATGCAAATGTGCAGTGCTATTTGTTGGAGGTTTATTTGTCAAAACAAGCTAAGTGCGTTTCCCTTGCCCCACATAAGAAAAGTGGGAGGAAAGTATGCTAATTTATAAGTGTGGGGTTTCCTTGTGTAGCTCAAGGAATGATTGGATGGGGCTAGACCCCACTATACCTGCGTGCGGATGCGCAAATAATTGTGCGATTATTACTTTAATTAGCACTAATTTCTTTTGTTATTTTATGTTATTCATTTTTAATCAATTCAAAGGTTGCCTTTTGTTTTTGAGAATTTTCGAAAATAAAATATAAAATGAAAATTCGAAATTTCATTTATTTAAAAAAAATTATTATTCCGAATTTTTGTTTGTGTCTTTTCGAGATAATCTTTGGAAAATATACTTTTTTAGTTTGCAACTTTTGTCGAATGATTGCAATTGTTCGTTTTTCAATTTCCAAAAGGACACGTTTATTCAATTTTACAATTTTCTCGAAGAGTTGCCCGTGTTTTAAGAGTGTTATATAAATATATGTCAGTTTTCGAAAGAAAAAGAGTGATCATTCTCATCTTTTCGAGCTTTCTTTCCGAAAGAAAAAACTACGGCCGTTCTTTCAATTGTTTCCTAAAGAGATCTTGGAGAAATACTAGAATTGCTATATAATATTCTTATCTGAGACTTTGTTGTATCCTGGAGGATTTTTGACTGTGATCATTAGCAACGTTGTGGAACAAATAAATCCTTAAAGAAAGTGATATCACGCCTCAAAGTCCGATTTGAGTACTTTAAAGATCCGCCTTCATTGTTCTATTCCAATTCGAAGCCATATTTTCCCAACACTATTACTATGATATGAGTTAGTTTTAGTTGCGCATTCAATACTACATACTGGATTGTGTTTTCCTTTGCCTTTGTGGTTGGAGGAATTGTCTTTTATAAATATGAATATTATCGACATTCAAAATCAACTGCAAATAAACGTAATCCCCAATAAAGAGACTGGTTAAAGGAAATTTCATCCAATCAGAGATGGAAAAAAATACTATCGACATATGTTTTGAACTAACAACACCGAGAGCTTTTATAAATTGCTGTAATTATAAGAATGTGTATCTGTGAGAATTGTGCCAAAGGTCTCGTAAAGCTACAACAATCCTTTTCGCGCAGTTGTCAGCGTTGGAAGAACCGTACCTACTAGACATGTTACCACTGGACCAAGTTGTTGGAGCTAGTCATTAATACTTTGCCTAAAATAAAATTTTCTTGGTCTGAACTTTTAAAGTCTTCTGAGTCAGAGTACTTGAAAGTGACGTTGATGGAGTTGCTGAAGAGTTACCGAGCATTCGTATGAACAAAATCCAAAAGGTGGGCTCGGGATAAGATTTCTTCTAACATCATACTATAAATAGGCTATGGAAGTTGTTGCAGCCGCTATAATGTGAGAAAAATTCAGAGCTTGAAGTTGGATTATTTTTCAATAATTTAAAGTGAACTTTATCTCAAATAAAAATCTGAAATGACCAATTTAGTTTCAAATAAAAGACTTGGCTCACCAATCGGTCAAATCTTCCCTAGCTAACTTATTCCAATAGTGACATCACCAGTAATACATGGAAAATTCTAAATTTTATCATTAAAATACAATTTAATCATAAAATTAAAAAAAATGCAATCAATCCTTAAAAATTTGTCAAATTGGTGCAATTGAGTCATTCAATTAAACCCGTCCAACTTAACTAACATAAAATATTGACGTGGCTTTTCTTAATATTTTATCTCTCTTACGTGGCAATGATACGGGTAAAACATGAAACGTAAGGCTAAAAAACGATGTTGTTAGAGTCCAAATTTGATTTTCATTACAATTTTTTAAAATTAAATTTAAAAAACAATCTTACAATGATAAGTTTTAAGATTTCTAGCATGCTTATTTCAAAATTTCCAAGGCACTTATAAGGGTAAGTTTTAGGATTCCCAGTACACTTATTCTAACTCAAACATTCAATTAGACAGCCAAGGAAAGTGGTCCAACCAGCTAGAGGGTGCCCAGCAACTTATACCCTCCATCGACCATCCCCTTAGTTCTTTCCGCTTCTTCATTCATATGATCTAGTTCATGTTTGCAGGGAACATCATATATGGTGGAGCGAAGCTCGTTTGAGGATTTGGTCGATGGTGAAAGGTTGATGAATTGTTGTGGTGACCCAACATGAAGCCATCTTGAATGCAATTGCATGTATCCCATCCTCGCGGAAACCTTAATTGGCTTTCGACAGAAGAAACGGGTGGCAATGATTCTCCGCGGCACTCTCGAGTAGTCACCACAAGGAGCAAATCCTAGCTTTAAATTAGGGCTTCTTCAGATTGAGTCAAAAACAAAAAAATAAAAAAATTCGTCCCTAATGTTGCCGTTGGAATAAGCTGGCCAGAGAAGATTTGGCCGGTTGGGAGTTCAGGTGATTATTTGATACTAAGTCAGTTACTTTAAACTCTTATTTAAGACATGATGTACTCTTAACCCTCTTTTAAGAAAATGATTTCGGCTTGAGGCCGTTTTATTGACCTCCAAAAATTGATCTTTCCATGTGTCATAGTCCACTTTTTTGATAGGACATTGGTATTTCATTTTCAATTTTATAACTTAGCCATATAAAGCAACAGTAACACAATAATTATTTGAAAATTAGTAAAAAAATAGAATTAAGATTACTAGGGATCCGATTAATTTTTCCGACTTTGTCTTTTACATAGCTACACCAAACAATATAAATCCAATGCATATAATTTGTTGAAACTTCTGAATTCATGTGGACTCAAAAGATCCAATGAATTGTGTGAATCAAGGGTACAACATTGGTGCCATGGAAAAAAATTACACAAGCAATCTTAAACATATTATACAAATGCAAGTTCAATTATAAACCTTTTAATTTTATTAATCTAATCTTAAACTTTTATATAAAGTTTAAATACAATTATTCTAGTTAATTTTTACCAGAAATCGCTAACATGACAGTTCAATCATCGCCTTGTCACATCAACAATTCCCAATGAAAATTGGCGAAAGAGATATATATGAATTTCATGCAAGGTTTAGTACTAACTTGGTAAAATTGAAAAGTTTAAGACTGATTCGGTATTTGTACACTAAATATATGACTGATTGGAAAATTTCTCCCGTCGGTGCAACCGATAATTTGTTTGTCTTTTCCCATTTTTTTTTCCGTTAGAAGCCACGTGACCCTTTATGGATTTTTCTTTACCCTATAAAATGGACCTTCAAATTGAACCTAGTACTCCCTATTCCCCAAAAAAGTAGAGTAGCATGCAAGACTTACCTCGCCGCAAAAGGCTGAAGGGAAAAAGGAATAGAAAAGCATGTGAAAGAACAGGGCAATTGCGTTCATGAACTCCACCAACTTTACAGCACACGAATAAAAAACTTTAATGTGAGTTCCCATTGATGGCGAGCACTGTTGCCGCAGTTGCTCCTTTCGTGCTAGCTTTAACGACGACTGTACAGACCCCATGGAAAAGTGCGATTGGACTCGCTTGTGTTCGTCGGCTAATTCAGATTCGGGATGTGTATTCCGAGCACGACCCATCACCAAGAACTGGGAAGCAAGCATTGGCCATATCTCAATTTGACTCTGCTGCATTTGTCTCCTTCATGTTGGTACATAAACACATGGGAAATCACCAATCACAGATTATATGTACTTTCCAACATGAGAATCCAATGTCACATGAAGCATTCAATTTTCAAATCGTTCATTTTTCTTTTTTTTTTTTTGCCCCGGCTTGGCTGTTCCGATATGTTCTGGTGGGTGGCTACCGGCGAGGTCAGACAAGATAGAGTAATCTTTGGCCAGCATATCCTAATCCGTTGTTTGATGAAATATGGTGATGAGAAAAAATATGTCATGTGTATTCAAGGTTGGCTAAGTAAAGTCGGAGAAAGTTACATCTATATTATGGAGAAACACACACAAGATTGTTTCTTGCAAAGCAACGAATTGGAAGAGGAAACAAATTGAAAGTGGAAGAGGCACCGGAGATTCATGTTGATTAGAGTTGTTGAGACCCAGGTACCAATAGGACATTTCGATGAATAGATGAAAAGAGAGGGGATAAGGAATGTAAGTCATGAACTTTCTAACTTTTGTTAACTCCGTCTCGAGTTTGAGAATGCTTATTGGAAAGTCAACCCAATGAAAGTCCGGCATGTATACTAAACGTCGTCTGAGTTGGACTCTTATCTCCAAGCAAATTTGGTGGAGTTTGAACTTGGGTTAAAAAGAAGAAAATCAAGGTTTCGAAAGTTGAGTTCCCAAGCCACACAAGAACATATGAAAGGCGAAATCTTTCTTTGTGTGGGTTTTTATTTTTGCTGAACTAAAGTGGGTTGTTCAACCATTGGGGCTTACCACCCTTCCCATGTGGGAAGGTGAAAATGGGGTTCGAATTTTCACTCATTTTCAAGGGAGTTGGAATGAGGACGGTTTAAGTTTAGGAGTGAGTTTTGACTCATATGCCTTGCAAAGAGGCATGATAAATGTCTGAGAAAGAGAGTTAAAATAAGAGTAGAGTATGATCGACAAAATAGAAGAAGAACTAAAATAGGTTGTTCTTTTAATGGATTACACATTGGCGCAATTAGAGGGGTGCTAGAGTTTTTTTTTTTTTGGATAAATTTTCTGAGTAAATTTTCAATGAGAGATATGAGACAATAGATGTGAGTATGCTTTGGAAGGACTGTAACATCACAATTTTCCGGATTCATAGCAAATTTCTTTGTTGCTATCTCTCTCAGTAAGTAGGTATTAACACTAGGATTGAACTATGTAAATCTCTAGTATCCTTTTCGTTTCTTGTCAATTTCTTTGATTAGTTTCTTCCCACATTTAACATTACTAAATTGTTAGATTCATTAGTTTTCCTACCGTATCATAATAGATGTCATATATTTTATCATGATGTATGCCAAACGTTGAATATCATAAGACTTGAGATATTTTATGGCACCTGATTTGGTAATCATCTATATCAAAACAAGATGTGTATTTAGAAACTTAAAAGAAATTATTCATAAAATCATATTATGCTATATCCTAAATTTTTTTTCAGAGATCAAATATAGCCCTAAAGGGCTTAATTTTGGTTCAATTGGATTCGGGTTGTATTAGTTCTTTTCTTACGAAATACCAGACAAGAAAAAACCCACATTGATTTTATTTTTTCCAAAAGCTTCCGTGACTAGAAGCCAATAAGTTATTGAATAAGAGAATATAACATGATATCTATTGGGATGTGCCTCATAAGTCAATGAGTTATTGATCAATCAAATTATATATCAACGACTTCATATCACGTTGCATTCTTGATGCGAATTTCTTTAGCCCGACACCCTTATATGTGTACCTTAATAATATAAGGTTTGGCTAGTTTTGAGAAATACCCTCAGCGTAATTTTTAAGCAAGCTTGTTAAGGAATTTTTTTTTTCAATTTTAGTTTATTGATTACGTAGAACATGAGAAAAATAGTATATTGAAAAAGGGTTGAGTTTAAGAGTGCCCCAAGGACACTTGTTAAGCATACTTAGTTTAGAATGATGAAATTTTCAAGATAATTGTGCATATAACCACGATAGTCACCGCATTGGAAAATGCACAAATTTATTAATTGATTTGTTTGCAAGTGCCCCTGATGTACTTTTTAACCAAATCTTAGATCATACAATCTTGAAGCTTGCTTCGGAAATAATTAACGAACAAAGAAATGTTTTTGCTAATAAACAATGGAGAAATCTTATGGCTTTAGGGTGTGTTTATTTCGCAGAAAATGAATAATTTTAAAAATAATTTCCTATAAAGGATCACTTAGATCACTTAAAAAAACAATCAAAAGAAAATCATTATCATCTTTCACAAAAACATTTAAACATAAAATCGTTATCTTTGATGGAAATATTTTAAGTTATATAAATAAATATTTTTTAAATTATTTGTTTTTCGCGAAATGGACTTCATCCTTAATCACGAGTATTGATTACAAACCCCACATGTGAAGAGATTGCAGGGGCTTTTCGTGAAGTCATTTAATGGACGCCTGAGCTTGGACGCAGCATCGGAAGATCAGGGGTCAACCCGAACTGGAAAGTGGAAATGCATTGAATTCTCCTCACCAACACTTTTAACGTTTTCCCTTCGAGTTGAATCCAACGTCATTTCAATGCCAGAATTTGCTCAAAAGCCAAAGTCAGAATAAAGTATTTTATGTGACAGACATTTATTACTATTGCTTGGAGAAACCATAGGAAGACATCGACCACAACTTATTTTCATTTTTTTTCTTACATGAAGAAGGACAAAGAAAAAAAAAAGAATAGTCACCAAGAGCATGAGAGTTGAGAGATATACTCACTCGTTATATACAAAATTTGTCTATGTCTCCATATGCTAAATTAATTAAATTTAAAAAAAAAACTGTGAAATCTATAAGAGTTTTATATCGACAATGAACATTATTGAGATTGATCTACATAAATTAGCTAATGGATTGAATGGATTGTCGTTATGATTCCCTTATACTACAATTTACATCTCCCTTATGCATATGCTGAGTTTGTTAAATGGTTAACCAATTGGAACTTTATTACCTGACTTGAATTTTTGTATTTTTTGTACTTCACACCGCATTGTTCTATGCCACTAGATCAAGAGGGTATATTTATATTATATAAGACGCCCCTATATGATTCATGTCATGTCAATCATGCTCTAAATTCAACTAATAACTAATATTAAAAGTCCATGGGTGAAATTAATTAAATCTTGATTTTGATCCAATTCTTTTATGAAAGGATTGAGTCCAGATTGATTAAAGGACAAAATACAGGGAAAAAAAATTATGATTTGATTCACTAATACTTCAAGTCATTTGTGAATGTAATTGCCTCATTTTATGTATTTTTTATGAGGCCTTTTCTAATTAATCCCTTTAATCTCAACATGTCAATTTTGAAAGACACTTTGCTAAAATGGGAGGCAAAGAATTTGAATGTTGGATCTCATGATCTAAGTGTAAAAGCTTACTCACTCAAACTAGTAATAAAGAGGAAATCATCATTTTTCACTTATATTCTCTTTATTACTAGTTCTTTTTTCTTTTTCAGTGAAAAATGAGGAATTCGTCTTATATATTGCCAAGAAAGGACAGGCACGAACAATTAAAGAATAGCATTAAAAAATTAATTTATTGGACAATTGAAAGAGCAGTATCTGAAAAAGCTCATGTCAGTAATTGGAGAAGGAATGGAGGAATGGATTCGAGGTCAGTACTGTGTCAGACTGTCTGAATGAGAAGGGTGAAAAGGACGAGATTTCCTCATTTCACTCTACTGTTCATCTGAATAGACAGTGCATTCCCTTCATTGATAGAGAAAATGGATTGGATATACACATAAAGAAAATGAGCAAAATTAAATAAATATAGGGAGTAAAGGAATGCCCCCGAGACAAACCCTGCGAAGGACAGGAGGGCTTTGGCTATAAAGGTGACAAGATAAATTAAATTGTTGTTTTAATTATCGTGTTATCTATTAATTTTGTTATTGGGCTTGTCTGTCTCTCCCACGACAGCTTTCCGTATCTTTCTGAATTCGGAGAACGACACGATACATTCATTTCGAATTGGGAAACTAAACATATAATCCATTAATTTCGACTTAACATTTAATGTGAAATATTTAATTTATTTAATAGAGTTCTTAAATTTTAATTTAATGTATAATGTTATTTTTAATTTTTTAAATATAATTCTTGAACCTTTAGTATGTGTTTAATTTAATTAGAAATATAAGAATTCAAGAACTAAATTAAACATTTATCAAAATTTTATGAACTATACTAAATAAATAAAAAAATTTGTGATCACATTATATATTGAGTTAAAATTTAGAGATCAATCGAGTAAATTAAAAATTCTGAATCCACATTGCATATTAAAGCAAAGTTCATGGACCATTTGTGTATTGTCCCTTTTGATTTCGATGTGCAAGTGGTGAGCAATCTGTTGTTTATTGTTGGAAGAAGTATTATATTTAAAGCTCGGTTTGTTTTTTGAAAAAAAATATTTTTCAAAAAGATCGCCCAAAATAATTAGTTAATGAAAAATACTTTCATTATCACAATATTTTCATGGATGATGAAAATATTTTTTATTCATTTATTTTTATAAGAGAAATAAGCTACTATTTTTAGGAAAAATGTTTTTCAAATTATTTATTTTTCGAAAAATAAATGAAACTAAATTGAAGCTTAAATGAGAATGCAATGTGATTGCTTAAGTCACATATCTTGTAAGAAATACTTATTGAAAATAAAATTATTAGCATTATTGAAATAGATTTTTAAAAATAAAGCCTTAGCCTTTGTTAACTGTAGGCGAGCTAATACATTGTTTTGAGGCATGTGTGATTAACATAATTGCATGCAATAGCTCACCAACCACGAATTGGAGTGAAATTAGGCTTTCGTGTAGTGTTGTGGCGCTTCATTTCGAAAATTGCCTCTCTAATATACATTTATTTATTTATTCTCTCTAATATACATTCACAAAAGCTAATCTTTTGCGAGGAAATAATTTAAAATTTTCAAATCTTGCATACGAAATACAATCGACATATAAAGCTTTAAATTGACAATCAAGTTTAGAACCAAGGGTGATCTAGTCCTAGCCACTCCATTGATGTAATTAATTCCTAAGTACTTACTATAAAATGCAATCGATTGACAAAATTAAAATGAAAGTACAACTTAAGGTTGCCATGTAAAGAAATTTTCGATGCTGTGTAATAAGTTAGTAATATTCATTGAAAAGGCGCAAATGCACTCTCTTACAAAGATTTTAGGACATGATTGTATTGATTAGAAGGGTGTAGATAACGATTATATTTCGTATATAAAATTTAGGACTTTCAATGTACCTAACTCAGATCCTTTATATGTAAAGGGTATCTAAGATTTTATCTAAAATTTATAATTTTAGTTGGAATTGATTAAGGTCTTGTTTTTTGGGTATGCAGAGGGTTGGGATTTCTCATACGCTCCTTGCAAAAGTTTATTTTTAATGCATCCTAAGGTAACTTTTTTCTAAGCATGGTTACTGACTGGATCATATATTCATGTTCCCGTGCCACCCCATTTCATGTCGAGATGTGTGAGGAAATGAAAAAAATATTTTCTTTCACCAATAATGCAAAAAAGTCGATTTATGGGCATTCCAAGAGTGATTCATGAGCCTCCAAATAGGTGGATTTCTACCTCGTGATCTTGAGTTGTAAAAGAAAATAATGCAAAATATGAAAATAAAATGAAAAAAAAGAAGAATCGAGAAAAAGGAAAAGAATTATAAAATGAAAAGAGAGTACCGACTCGACCAATTGGGTAGTGTAAAGATGTGGGAGCTGACTTTAGCAAAATAGTTCTGACCATAAGTACTTAGTATATAGTATGGGAAAACAAAAAATTAACAAGTATGCGATGTTTACTTGACGAAAAAAATGAAGAGTTAGATGATGTTCGAAAAATTGAATAGTCACAAGTCACATCTATATATCACATGCCTATTTTGCAACAAGGACAATATTTTTAGAAAAGCATCGATTTGTCATGATTGTCATGTGCATATCTTGTCCTTGCTTTAGAATCCCTCATTTTCCTCTTTGAATGTGAAATTAATAGATCGATTGTCATGTGCATGTCATGTCATTGCCTTAAAATCCCAACCCATTTTCCTTTTTGAACGCGAAATTCATAGACCGAAATCGACTTTTTAAGCGAAAATGCAATTGACCAGACGAAATTACCTCTGCCATCATGTTGGCCTTGTGGGTTGAGATTAACTTGAGTGAGTTACATTGTTTTATTTGCACGAAATGTAAATGGCTGGAAGGACTGCCATCTACGCATCAAGTTTAAGATACCCCTTGCTTAAATGGCGCAGCAAAACATAGGGCAAATTTCAATTCCCCTTTTGTTTTTTTATTTATTTATCATAGCAGAATTGCTTTTGTTAATTTTTAGAAATATACTTCGGGAAAAAACAAGTCTTTTTCTTGGCATAGAAAAGGCACGTGAGATGGATGTGACTCATGGCCATTCAGATTTTGATACTTCATACTACTTTTGGGGGGTTGTATTAACATACTTTTGGCCAGTAGATGGGGTACTTTAAAAAGAAATTCTGGTGGATGGAGTATATTAAAAATCCGAGACAAAAACGAGGGGTTAGTTGAAACTTCTCCCTAGAATTTCATAAGTTTGGTATGCTGAACCATGAGCTATCTCTCCTACTTGGTGCAGATTATATCGATTGAATATCACATTTTTTGTACTTAAACTTCCCTAATACATAACCCAGAGACACATCTAGTTGTAGAATAGTGGGATCATTGTCAAATCTTTGCAATTTTCTAGTAGGAGAAAGCTATGACTATAAGCTGTTTTTTGAGAGATTTACATATAATAATTTATCTTTAGTTCTTTTAACCCCATGATGACCAAATAGTGAATCGTCTGTCATTGAAATCTTACCCCCTGAAAAAGTGTTAAATATGAGGTTCAACTTTGGTTAGGTGCATTTTCTTGCGGTTAGGCTAGATGATATAAGTCCTATGAATTACCTAATCTCAGTGTAGATGCCTTTCTTTTGATTTAAGTCCTATGAATTACCTAATCTCAGTGTAGATGGCTTTCTTTTGATTAGACTTGAGAGAGAGAGAGAGAGAGAGAGAGAGAGAGACATTCCTAATCTTGTGTAGATTTTGTTGTTGCTTAAGTTAATCCTGCTCTAATGATCGATTTTAAATAAATTAAAGAAGGATTTGGAAAAGCTCCCTCCCCTCTGCCCTTTTACCCTTTCGCGTTTGCCCCCTCCATGCCTTCTTTTTTCATGACGTTTGACAAAGCGAGAGAGCAAGAAAAAAACAGTACAAAATTGAGAACGCTCTCACATCACTCCCATCCTTGTTGTAGACCCATTCAAAATAACCTTTTTTTTCCAAGCCTCCTAAGTTTCTGTTTCCACCATTTTCATCTGAAGAAGCTTCTGATTTCCTCTCCTCTCCTCTTCTCCTCTCTTTCTCTCTCTCTCTCTCTCTCTCTCTCTTTCTCTCTCTCTCCCACCCACTCTCACACACATCCAAGCACACAAAACCTCAATCTAGGGGGCACGCACACCCACACACTCTCGCACAAACTTGCGCATCTGAAACTGCCCATGTTTCCTTCCCTTCACCACTCACCGACAGCCCCAAGAACCCACAAATCCGAGTGACCACAAATTCCCACGAACGAGCAATGATCTTCTTCCACAGAAGGCCTCCGACGACTCCGACGGCTCCGCGTCTCTGGCTGCTTCTGTTGATGTCCCTCCTCTTCCTCTGGCATTGCCATGGATCGTCAAGAAGCACCAACGTGTTCAAGCTGAACGGCGACCACCCCAAGTCCCAGAGCATCGGTCACTTCTCCGGGTACTTGCCGAGAGGCCTCCCCATCCCAGTCTCCGGCCCTTCAAGGAAGCACAACGACATCGGCCTACAAAGCTCAAGATCATCACCTTGATAGACAAGGAAAGAGAGAGAGAGAGAGATATCAATTCTTTTTTTTTAACAGAAGGTGACCTTTTTTTGGTTCTTCCTCTTCTTGCTTTTGCCCAAGACAAAAAACAAAAAGCTTGCAGGGTTGCTGGTGGGGTACTGTACATGAGGGGTGGTTGGGTAAACTCAGCGTTTTTCTTTTGGAGGGTTTCCGTGATGATGGTGATGGTGGTGGTGGTATCGTATTAGGTATGCTGTTGATTCCTCCCTTTGTACCGAAGGAGGAATGACAAAAAAAAAAAAAAAATACTGGTTAATCAAATTATAACTTGCGTATACATACTGTTGTTTCCTGTATTGGGTTTTCGAGTGTCTGCTTTAAACGTAGAGATTCAGGAGAGGTTGCTGTCAGAGAGCGAGAGATCTGATGATGATTGTAGCTTTTGTTCATGCTGTTGCTGTACGACACATCTGTTCGTGGGACTGCGTCTCGTGTGGGTAAAGCAAAACCCCCTGATACATGCAAAAGTTTCTTCTTCAGTTCGTCGCCCAACTTCTGCTTAGTTTTCACTTCCGTATTTTCCTTTATCTGTCCAGCAACCCCTTTGGCATGGAAGCCAGAACATAGTTAGCATTACCATTTTTCACTTTTGTCGCTTACTCTATCAAACAATAAATTCAGCAAAGTGGAGTAATTTCGATTTCTTTAATTAAATAGGAAGAAATGAATTATCTCTTGCTGATATCTTCACGATAAGCTGTTTGCGTGTTTGCGCGGGCGTGCGCGAGCATCGACAGGTCCTAAATCATCGGTCGGCTCGTAAGGGATTTCTTTTGGGCTGGCGAGTTGAAGTTGGAGTTGAGTGGACGACCATTTACTATTTTTTTTAAAATTATTTTGGACCTAGGAGCATTTAATGAAACAACGAGATTACTGGCGTGAAAAAAAAGAAGAAGAGACAACCAACGAGATGAATTATGGATTTCGATATAGGATCTAGAGATATTTGCTAGAGTTATGCGCCGTAGAAGGTTGGTGAAAGCCTCAAACGCCGTCGTTTGTTAAAAAAAACCTTAAATCACGACCAGCCATTTCCAATGTACAAGGATTATCATTCAGTGATTCTTATTTTCTTAATTTGTTACTCAAGTTCTATCGATCCCTCGTTGCTAAATGTCGTTAATTGCCCTTAGTCGGTCAAGAGAAGAAAAGGTTCGTGAGCTAACTTCCAAGTGATTAAGAATCGAACCCTATGTCTAATGCGAAGCGTAAAATATAATTGCTTTTCCAAATTAGCTAAGTAATTTATTATCTTAAGTTAATGTTGATTAAGAAAAGAAAGTTATTATTGCTTGAAAAAAAAAAAAAAAAAGAAGAAGAAAAAAGGCTCGTCCTTTGGGCGTATCCCTTAACTTGCGCCTGTTTTTCATGAGAAAAGACACTCCAGTTATTACTCCAGAGATGTCCATGTGTATAGATATAATTCATCCTATAATACCATTGATGAGATCACCATTTAATGGATTATATAAAAGCGAATTTTTTTAAAAAAAAAAGAGTAAAGTAAGAGATCCATTATTGGAGGAGTATATAGTATATGGGTATTTGGATATTATTCTATGATTGCAAAATCATCGAGCTTCCATGGTTTTCTAGCACTTATAGTTGCACCAAACTAATTTCAATTTACAATGGTACCAAAATCTTTAGCTAGGATTAAATGCTTGTGCCGCCAAAATTAATTTCATTAAATGACAACGTCGGCAAGGTTGTTCGGTAATTCAAGTGCGGCGCCCTCGGATAAATTTCATGTTCGAGCTTAGCCTAGTGATCTAATATATTAGTACAAAATTAATACAGTTGGAACCTAACAACAGAGATATTTACATTAAATCGATTAGGTGGCTAAGAACATAGGTGTGGATCCCTAGTCAAAAAGGAACATTGATAGTATAGGTAGTTGAAATTCATGGTAATTTAAAAAAAAAAATTATTTGCTAATTTTCTTTTAGAGTCAAAGGGTCTGTTAGACTATGGCTCACTGTTACTTTTTTTTTTTCCATAATTTCTTATAGAATTAAATATTGAATTTTGAAGGGGGAAAAATAAGGGGGGGGGGTTGAAAGTCAATATTATATAACCCAAAAGTCAATAGAATATCTTGTTTCTGTGTACCAACCATGTGAGGTGTCTCAATTCTCGTATTTTATATATTCAGAGAGGTCACCTTGTGGGGAAAATTCTCAATATTATTTTTTATGTAGTGCCTCATTGACCAGTAAGACAATCATACTTATATTCAACTTCTTCCTTGTTTCATGGCGAAAAGTCTTGTATAAGATAATTAAATTATACAAAAAAGTTTTCCCGATTGGCCAAGAGTTAGAATGCAATGATGTTTTTTTTTTTTGTGTGTGCATATGTGGACCAGAATTTTGTGAAAAAGAAATATAATTAGGAGAGCCCATGGAAATAATTCTCTGGATCGGATTAATCATGAGTTTGGAAGCTATGAAGCTTTACTTTTGGCACGTTTGTTGTGTAAAGATGGTGAATGTATGATGAATATTTTTATAAGCTCAAGGTAAAGAGGCCAATTTTTTGTTTTTTCCTTTCCTATATTACAACAATCTTGAATTAACTTACTTGCAACCTTGTATACAAGTAAATTATTAAATGTTTAATATTAATAACCTTAAATGTTGTTATTATGTCAAAAAACGTCTTTTATAATTTAATTTTAGTTTTTCGTACACAATCTAAGAACGCTTTCCCGTGTTTAGTGTGCAACTCAATCTTTCCTACCCATGCTCAATTCTATAATTCTATTGGAGTTGCTCCTTATCTCAGCTTCTTGCCCTCCACGATTACTCTCCGCTCTCGTTGAATCGGATCGGATCATTATGGGTTAGGTGAAATGATAAGAAGAGTCTCTTTCTTTTTGGGTGCATTTGTTTGTTTGATATGCAAAGTAAAGGCAATGTCATGAAACTTAGCTTAAAATCTTGAGAATGCCAAGTCCAGTGAACAATTAGAGAATGCCCATTGAAAATGACAATTATGATAATACTCCCTCTTTTACTTGATAATCATATGTATCAAGGGAAATCTAATTAAGGGTAGAAAGTATAGGGGGTCCCACCATCAGGCTTTAATTAAATCTCGCTTTCTTTAACTTTTGTACATTAAAAGATAAAACTTTTGCAATAATTATATCACGAAGAATTTGGGGAGGGGGGGGTGTTTGCGAATTAATTTCAATCAATGATGTCCTTCAGAAAGCTGCAAGAATGAAGGCTAGAAAACGAAAAGGAGAATGATTTAAGTTTTAATTGGCCGACAAGGAAAGATCGATGAGACGAACGATCACTGTCAATTAGTCAAAAATTATGCAAAGTCCGTGTAATTTGACATCATGACATGAAGAAAAAACAAAAGAGGGAGTCAATTTTACTAACCTGCTAGCCTGCAAATCTACACTAAAAAACAAACAAATTAAAGAAAATGCCAGTTGTTGAGACTAGGGATCGGAGCAAAGGTTAATGTCACGACAGGTAAAATCAAATTTTGGTGTTTTTTTTTTTCCAATACCTAATTTGCAATTTTTGCGATTTTTGTAGTCGCAAACGACGTCAGATTGACTGATTGGAGTCCAATCAAGCTCTTGAAATTTGATTATGAGTTTGATTATACATTATTATGTATTGGTGTTGAAGTATTGTGGGCTTTAGGCCTTGTGGGCTTTGGGCCTTGCGATCTTTTGGGTTTATTGTGTTGCTTTAAGCCCAAGTGCCGAGTCTTTTTTTGGGGCTCCATGTGTGTTTCTTCTTGTGACTCACTTGTCGATGAATGTAAATCTTTTTTTTTTTTTGAATAATTTAGGGCATGGATGTAGAGGCTTGGCTACCTAAAAGTTCATGAAATACTATAGAAGCCTTACGAAATGGTTATGTTTGGGCCCTCCCATGTGCAGGGATCTTGACTTATAGCTGTTTACATTCAGTTTATAAATTTTGAGAAGTTAACCTCCAATTTTTGAGCTGGAAATATCCCGACCTCATCCAACTATATTTAACTAAGGGTTATGACCTTACATTTTTTTTTTGAAATAATCTATCTTATATACGAGTTACTTTTATTTGATTGAATGAATATTTCACTGTACAACTTAATTAAATTCTTTCTTGAATTATATAATAGAATCTTATACTTTTATGAAGTGTTAAAATTTATTAATACCAGCAAAAGGGCACACACATCAGAAGTTAATTAGTTTCTTTCTTGAACTAAATAATATTTTCCTATATCTATATGATGTACATCATATAAGATTATAATAATAAGAGTAAAGGGCACAAATGTTAAAGGAAAAAGTAGGAGCTGCACGGTTTAGACTTTTGAGAGACAGGCCCTTAGAGAGAATAATTAAAACAACAAATGTATTTGATTTTTTATCTCAACATAAAATTGTTGAGTTGATTTCCATATTACAAAGTGTTACACTTCACAAGGAAATAATAAAACAAAAATGATAAATGAAAACATTATATTACAAAAGTTGTCGATCCATTAATTTTGACATTTCCAAGAATCTACATATGATTTTAATTGGCATTTTCAAATTCTTACTTCCCCTCAATTGAGAATGGGAGAATCCCAAACTCTCAATTTAAATTAACATTTCATGACATAAGTTTCTAAATGCATTTTTCAACAATAATTTCATGAAGAGATCATCAATGTCATGTATAGATGGAACATACTAAGTTACAACTGTCCCAAGAGCAACTTTTTTCTTGCAGATAATGATAATCCAATTTGATACATTTAGTTTTTGCTTATCAATCAACACATTTCAAAAGGAATGACTTTTAAGTAAACTTCGTAGTAGTTGATTCCATTGCACGATACTGTCAGCACTTGGTTGAACAACCGTTGGTTCCTTCTTAGCATTCCATGATATGCAGTTGCTTCCAAATAAGGTACTAATCCGATAGTCAATTGTTGAGTGAAGTGGCGATAAGTGCAATCTACACCACAAAGTCTACACCACAAAGACATACAAGTCCAAAGTTGACTTGGACGAGATTCACATCCTCGATCTATTGGCCATTGACATAATGTAAGAAGCCTTCACAATTTGGTAATGACTCATAGTAGGCTGATGCAAATTGACAAAAAAAATAAAATTGATTATATGTGAAAATTCAGCCGTGTGATGGTAAAGTATTGAAGAGCTTAGAAGACACTTTGGTATAGCTTAGGGTCCGAAAATAGTTTTGAATCTATACTAGGATGAGAGCTAGCGGCCATAGGCGTGGAAACTAGCTTGCAGCCCTCCATTTACGCATGTTGAAGAATTGACACAGCATATTGTTTTTGACACAAATAAAGTCTACCAGGAATATCCATTGCAAATTCACCATCAAATGTAGATATGAATCCATTAGGTAATTTTGGGTCATCATCCGTGACAATCGCGTCATCCACATATAAAACTAAAGCGAGAATACTATGATCGGAATTGTGAATGAACAACGACGGATTCACAATGCTGCCAAAATAAAATAAAATAATGCTAAAAGAATCAAACTAAAAGTGTCAAATTATGCTCTTGGTCCTTGCTCGAGGCTATACAAAGCTTTCTCTTGTATGCAAACATAAGACGAGTGTTTTTGGTTCTTAAAATCGGTGGTTAGTCCATATAAACACATTGTGAAACCAAACCATGTAAAATGTTATTTTTAACATCTAATTGTTTTATGTGCCAACCCCCAATGGTAGCAATGGTGAGGATTATCCTTGTGCTCCCTAGTCGAATAGATGGCTCTAGGAAATCTACTCCTACTACTCGAGAATATCTATTGGTGACTAATTTTCCTTTTGATCTTTCTAATGTACCATTTAATTGGAATTTAAAGTCCCAACTATAACCCACATTATTAGTATTTGGTGGACTTGAAACAAGAGTCCAAGTTCTATTCCGATGTTGTGCCTCGATTTTCTCTTTCATTGATGCCAACCACCATGGATGTTTTAAAGCAACACGTGCATTGTTCAGATTCCTTAGTAGAGAATCCATCGTATGTAAATGAGCTAATGAAGAATCATGAAGGAAATCTATAGAGGAATCTTGTGTAGAATTAGTAGTGCTTGACAACATTTTCAAGAAAACTTCATTAGCCAAGTTGCATGGAGAATCGAGTGCTGCACAAGATGAGTCACCAATTTCAATATGATTTTGGTGAACATGTGAATAACTTCATCATTGTTTTCCTATGAGAATTATCATGAGTAGTAGAATTCAATAAGTCAACACACAATATTCCGAGTTCGACATTGTCGTGTTATGATCTAGCCAGCTTATTAATTCAGGGGTCTTGCCTGAAATATGAGTTGGGCATGAAAGGAAAATATGACCACATCAAAGTCAATGTGTTGTGATATATAGATTTGACCATTTGGAAGATAGAGACATCGATATCCTTTATGATGATCATTATAGTTGAGGAACATACATGATGAGAATCCGAGCATTGAACTCATCCCTAAGATAAGGAAAATACCTACAACCAAAAACTTGCAAAAAATTTAATTGTTATGATTAGGCGCACAATTACAAAGATATAGAGAGTAAAAGTGAGAAAGAAAAATCAAGATATAAAGTTATATTCTAGTTCACCCTTAAACTAGAGATATATCTAGCAAAGAGTTTCATTCTAATTAGCATATCACACCTCTTTGTTATATCCCTTAATTCATAAAGTATGAACCATAATGTGATTGGGTAGTATAAATCAAACTTAACAAATTTGATTTTCACTAGATAAGAATTCATAAGGTGATTGCATGCTTAATAGCCTTGTAGGATGTCGATTTAGGAATAAAACAATCCTTTTGAAAGCTTTCGATTGAATATTATTAGGAATTTCATTTCGGTGAAGCATAGTCAAGCCAATTTTATAGAAATGACTATGTTTTCACTAGACAACTCCATTTTTGTTCCGGAATCTATGGGCAAGATACTTGATTACCAATGCTATTCTTTTGCAAATGAATTAAGAAATCTGTTTGTTGAACTATGCAACTCCATTAGATTAAAATCTTTTAATATGCCCTTTAAACTGCCTAACCAAGTACTTCTTGAAATTGAGAAAACATGCATGAAAGTCAGATTTTGGCCGTAATCAAAACAACCAAGTATAGCACGTATAATCATCTACAAAGCAAATACAATACTGAAACTTTTGAAACGAGAGTATTGGAGTCTTTCCTCACAAAACGTATCATTTCAAAATGTTTAGCATTACTAAATTTGGAAGGCAAAAGAGGAAGTTTAAATGCTCAACCGATTTGTCAATTACCACATATGGTAGTAGGTTTATTCCAAGCAGTGACAGTAATGTTGCCTTTATTTTGCGGATGATGGATTGTTATCGATTATGAACATCCCAACCTTTGATGCCAATACATTTATCAATTTTTCTAAACCGGATTGAAGACTCTGCTTGTTTTGGCACCTTCAAGGTATATAGATCACCATGACGATCTCTTGTCAGAAACTTCTTTGTTTTAATGTCCTTTATTTAAAAATAGTGGTAGAGAACTTAAAATTTAGAGGAACAAGTATAATATATTTTAAGTCAATGCTCTCTTAGACCAAATTGATCCAAGCATCACCAATGGGCGGAATTTTAATTGAGTCATCATTTCCAACCCTAATGCTATCTTTTCCAATATATGGTTGTAAGCTAAAGATGTTATCTTCATCTCAAATCATTTAATGCTTTAGTATCAAAGAACTCTTTCGAATCTTAATTATCTTCAATTATAAGCGCAACAAATGCCCTTGACACATCTAATGGGAGGAAAGATTGGTTAAATCAATTAAAGAAATTTAAAGCAATATGTTTTTGATTGTTACATGTTCAACTAGAAACAACTTTGGCATATTCTTTCACAAGCTTTTTGGATTGAATTGTTGCTTTTGAACCTTGCAAATGCATAAAATTAGCTAAAATATTTTCTTTCTTGGATCATTGTGAGAAAACCTCCTTCCCTGAGAAGAAAAAGGATTCCTACTAAGATGTTGGAATATTTTTCCCTTCTTGCCCTTCTTAAAATTACTTTTCTAGCCAAAGAAGGCCATCCTTTGTTGAATTTCAAGGGAGCTTTTATTTGTTAGTAGACTCTCACAAGTTTGTAGTTGCGAAATTAGAGAAGGTTAGTATAAGAGGTGTGAACATAGAGGTAGCGAATGAATGAATTATATTGGTTACTTAAGAACTTCAAAACAAAGGAACTCCTCTATTATTAAGGGTACGGACAAGAGGAGATAACTCATTAAAGTATTTTTGAAACGCACCCAAGAAACTCATAAAGAGAGATACCTTGACAAAATTTTTTTGTAATGCTAACCACATCTTGTTAAAAGTTTTCTAGTCTAATATTGAGCAAGAAATTCTTTGGAGAACGTTGCAATGATATATCTCCGTAGAAGGCAATCGGACCACCTCGATGTAAAAACTCTAGATTTGTTATTACTTTTTGAATTATAGCTACTTTTTGAGAACTTGGGGGTGGTTATTTTAGGACTTGGCATTTGAAACTCATTATTAATGAATTTCACATCTTGAGATTCAGTTAATGTTAGCACTTATTCTTTTCAATAAGAATAGTTTGTTTGTCTTGATTTCAGTGTCATAAAAGTGTTTATGTTTAGAGATGAGGGGCATGGATACTTTAACATGCCAGTGGAAACCATGTTAAAAATCAATTTTTTTTGAAGATATGCTTTGACAACATAACAGAATAAATGTGTGTGATTCTTGTTCTCAACATGCAATTGTTGAGATGATTTTCTTTATATAAATATATATTTTAATATGTTACATTTCCTAGGAAGAATATACCAAAGATAGCAATGATAAATGAAAAAAAATTCTTATACAAGAACAACCAATCCCTTGATTATAAAATCTTCAAGGATTTGCTTGTGATTTTGATTGCCATCTCTAGATTATTCTTCCTTGATTGATAAATTAATGCCTCTATAAATATCGGTCATAATCACATGTATTTTGTTGAAATCCCTTTATAAATTATTATAAAATATTGAAATCTAAAGATTCATAATTGTTCGATGAAATTTACACTTATTTGATTAGATAACTACCACTTCTTTAAATATCTAATAATTAATGCTACGTTTGTTGTTTGGACATGGATTGTGATGTGATGTGATGAGATAAAGTTGGATTAGAAATCTTTTAATTAAAGAAAAATGTAATCATATCCCAAAAATTTCACAACCTCACGATCTCTATAGTTGGAAACAAGAACACATATAATTGAGTAGAAAAAATTAACACACATGTTATATATTAAATGAATATTTTTTAGTGTTTTGATTTAAATTTATTAAATTTAAATAATTGTGTAAATCAAGATTTAACAAAAATTACTGAGACAAGAAATTAGAATGAATTATTTATAGATTTTTCAATCATCCTTTCATTACGGGTCGGGCTCAACTTGATCCACACTAATTAGCCCCATATTAGACTAATTAAAAAAAAAAAAAAAAAAAAAAATTTTTCAATACATTTATTTTTTGACAAATTCTGTAAAATGGTAAATTGCAATATTAATTAATGTAACCCACATCAGAAAAACTCTTTTAATTTCATTCTCTTACTTGTTAGCAATTAAAAGAAATTAAAAACCCTAGCGATCCAACGCTCCTCCTCCCCGTCCCATGACCTCTTCTTCGTGATCTTTGCTCTCTCTTGCAGTCACTTGCCTCCGACCCTCCCTGCTTCGCAACTACAACCGCAGCGCATTTTGATCTAAAAATAATTCTTAATGATCAATCTTATCCCATAAAATTTCAAATACTGAATCATGGCGATAATTGTATATATACACACAAAACCTTCTATGGTCACAAATACTTTTAACTTTACTAATATAAATTCAATATGATAGTGCGACAAATGGATAATACCTCTCATAGATAGTAATATCTTATGTGTTGTCCCATTTGTTAGTCAACATTTCTTTATCTTAAGTGTCATAAAAATCAATGCCATTAGAAATATCTTTATGGTTCTAATAATCTACATATATTTTATTCTTATGATTAATATTTCTTATGTATAGTAAGATATATACTTAAGGCTAATAACATGATAAATAGGATGCCCCTAGTCTTTATTGAAGGTTTGCATAATACCTTGAGATTTTCAATAGATATATGTAGTCAACTCGATAATAATGCATTCATAATCACTTTAAATGCATTGGAGTTTATATATATAATAATGTTACTAAATGTAATAAAAAGATGTAAATTTTAGACTTTGATGCTTTTAAACTCATGTTAATGACATGTGATTCAAAAACATAAAGGCAAAGGATTTTAGTTAGTGGATCTACAATCATATCATTTATGAAAGTCTTTTATTGTAACATTACCATTATGTATCATTTCTTTATGGCAAAAAAGTTGACCGCTATATGTTTAGACCCCTTAAGACCTTTGTTATTGTTAATAAATAACACTATTGAGTTATTGTCTCAATACAATCGTATGGATCTATCTATAAAGTCAAATAAAGTTAATTTCCTATGAGGTTCCGGAGCCAAGTAACCTGAGTAATAGTCGAAAAGTATTCTACAAACTCTACTTACATGATAAAGGATGATATGCATTTCTATTTATTACACCTCTTGCTAATATAAAGATATATTCCATTGTTGACTTCATGTTATTCTAACAGCTAGTAAAATTTGCATTCGAATACCCTACTAGCTATAATATTTGAAAATGTTCGTAAATCAGCATATAATCTTTTGTCATCTTTAAGTACCTCAAAATCTCCTTGGCAGTAACCTAGTGGTTGTGTCCTAGATTTAACTAATATTTGCATAGAAGTCTTGTTAGAAAAATGATGTTTGATTTCGTGCAAATTTGAGCATACATGATACTTCTTGATGTAGCTAGTATAAGCACCTAGAGGGGGGTGAATAGGTGTAAAAACAATTTCTCGAGATACCACAGCAATACTAAGCAGACGATAGAAAGGAAGTACTCTTTTGTTTAACCAAAATGAATTACGATCAAAGTAAAGTAAAGAGTAGGGAAAAGAAGATTAAACACAAGGTTTATAGTGGTTCGGCTTATCCCAAGCCTACGTCCACTCTTCCGCAGACCGATAGCCTATCGGCTGGATTCCACTATGAACAAAAAGATGTTACGGCAGACAGCTTTTCCTTGATTCCACAAAGTGTAGATGTTCTACCACACTTCCTCAAGGTTTCTCACAAATATAAACTCTCTTTAGCGTACAAGATTTTGCTCAAATGAATTGACTAAACAACAAGGAGCTTTAGATTTTGGAATTCTTCTATCACACACTTCTCAAACAACTTAGAATGTCTTCCTTATATACTCCTTTATGTCATCATACACGTTGGCACTTACCAAAGGAATTCCTCCAATCTATCCATTGGACGGAATCAATTAGGAAGATCATTCGAGCTATTAAAGGAACATGTTGATAGCCCATCAATCCTGTTCGCCCATATAATCAGGATCTCGGTTTCCATAAGCAGAACCTTCCACGAATATTTCGCCAATCATCGGATCCTTAATCTTTGAATCAATCTCGATCAATTAAAAGGATTCCGTTATGTCATATCCAGCCAAGAGATATTCTCTAGTCGATAATGTCATATCCTTAATAAAACATCCAGTACAGATTAGAAACTGTCAATGAGGATAGACTTTAAATCTTGAGTCTGGCTGTCCTGGAGGGTCTTCGGACTTTAAACAACAGAGTCTGCAAACCTTCGATTAGGCGATGGAAACGTTTTGTCGGCTTCAAAACATTTTAAGAGAATTTCTCCAACAATCTCCCTCTTTTTGATGGTGACAAAACTTTCCTGCAGATTTGGATAACTTTGACCTGCAAAAGATTTCTCAAACAAATATATATATCTTATAAAGATAAATGGCTAAATGAATAACACTAGAATCTGCAACCACAAAAATAGGTTAGTCTTGAATATGATAAAGCCATCCATAAGATATCAATAGCAGTCAAGAGCGATCAAATCCAAATTCAAATCCATACACAAAAAATAAAGTCAAACTTCAAAACAATCCAAATCAAACAATCCAAACGATTAAAAATTCAAAGTTTGATTCAAATCTTGCACTTCTCCCCTTTTTTGTCAGCATTAAAAATGTTGAGATGAAAATGGAATAAAGTCAAGATTGCTTGGGAACGCGGACAAGCTGGAAATCTCCCATGGACTAAACGATCTCTTCCGGCCTTTTCAAGTCTTCCTTCGCCTGTGCAACCTCCTCACCCTTAGCATTAGCCTTTGAATCCGAACAGAGAGGGCTTGGATCCGATCTTTCAAGGAACTTGAAGAAACTTGACCTGCATTCTGCAAGTTTTGAACCTCGCATCCCGAGCATAGATTTGACCGCGCATTTCCAAGAGAATATCCATAATTCTGCGAAAATCTGCCGAGCCGTCGGTCCGCGATACGCGCTTCAAACACGATCTCGATGATGATGGCATATCAGAATAATCACGTAGATTTGGCGATGAAGCATCATGTTCTTCTTCAAGAAAATGAGAGGCATGAATGTCTTCTGGGTCGGCTGGAGAGCGGCTGACTCCCTCACTGGTAGCAGCTGACATCCCCCTTTTCTCATTATCTCCCCCTGTTTCTATGCCTTCAGGTGGAGAAGAGTGTTTTTCAGGCTCTCCTTCCTCTTGATTCATTCTCTCTTCTTCTTCTTCAAGTCTTTCCTCCTCTGCTTCTTTTTCGCCAACTTCTCTTTCTTCTTCTTCTTTTTCTTCTTCTCCTCTCTCTTCTTTCTCATGTTGTTCCATTGACTCTGAAACAGTACGACTTAGCTTCTTCAAAGCTATGGCAGAAATGGTAAGGTCGTCATCATCTTCATCTTCCACGATGAGAGCTCTTCTTTTCTTAGATGGAGCAACCATGGGCTCCTTCCCTTTTCTTTTTGATGCAGAAGAGATTTGATGAGACTTTATAGGAGTCTTCTCCTTAAATTTCTCCAACGCCTTGCTTAGCTCCTTCAGACGCATCTTGGTCACTATTTTCAGTCCTACCACCATATAATCACACGATCGAGCACAAAGAATTTGTGGAGGCTGAATGTTCAAATGTCTGAATAACTTTGTCACAAGACTTGGATAAGGAAGTTGACCTCTGTCCTTCACCACTGCTCTATACATGTGGAACATAACAGTGTGAGGAAGAGAAAACTTTTTCCCAGTGAGGATGGCATACATCAGCTTTGCCTCTGAACTTGAAACATCAGTCTTGGAAGTTGATTTCGGTCTGAGGCAATTGATCATAATCTTGTGAAGCAGAATGTTGAACGCACTCATCCTTAGATAGGAAATCTTTTCCTCTGTTCTCCTGTCCTTAACAAGTTCCAATGTAGCACGAGCAATAGAAACTTTGATCGGTTGATATCTTCCTCTCTTAACCCTTAACTCATCTGCCAGCATATCCATATCTACTACAAAGTCTTGATCTTTGACACTGAAAGAGAATCTATTCGCATCCGGGAAACTAAGATTCAAATATAAATAAGCAGTTAATTCAGCGTAAGCTTCTGTGGTGTCAGAACAGAATTGCTCAAGTTGAAGAAAACAAAACTTTTCTCTCAAGTTGACATTTACAGCATCAAGGAAATCAAAATCCACACTCCTAGGGTTTATCACCCCACGCTTCAGCAATTTTGAGTATAGATCCTTCTGTTCCTTCGATCTAAACAACTCTCCCCTTTTTCCTCGATTTTCCGCCGCAATACCCATCCTCGGTTGAAATTGATTGTACAATTTGTCATCATCATTCCCATCTTTCGGATTAAATCCCCAATCACGAGGATCACTTGGGATATTTGCAAGGGATTCTTTTGCCACCCCTTTACGAGCAATTCCCAAACTTTTCATTTTCCGCAAAAGATATATTCATTCCCATATCCTTTGTCCTTAAGAAAATTATCGACGTACTTCAATGGAGTACCAGTCCCTTTTAAAGCACGATAAAGCTTATAAATAAAAGAGGGCCTTTGAACTCTTACATGATCTGCGTCTTCAATGATTTCTTCCTCTTGTTGATGACCAACATTTTGAGGACTAGATGGTGGAGAATGACGCTACGAGAATGTTGTGGGCTCTGTTGCTGATTTGGAGACACTTCTTCCTCGATGAGATCAAAGTGAGTAGGCCCCTCACTCATTCGCCGTGGTCCCCTGCTTGTGATCCTCGAAGACTTTCTTGAAGACGACATCTTTCTCACTCTTTGAAAGATTCCTTGCTTGACTTTCCCAAGAAATATGACTTTTTCGAAGATTAGGCAAGAGAAGAAAACAGGAATGGAAGATCGGTGCTTTTTAGGGTTTTTGGAGAGTAAAGCGAAGAAGAAGCAACAGTGCATAATCGGTTAAAAAAGGGTATACGGAATATCATAAAGGAAGGTGAAAAGATGCATTTTCAAAAATAACTGCCTTTTTTTCCGAGAAAATAGTCATTTTTAAAAATAACTTCTTTTTCAAAAGGAAACGTTGCAATAATCACGTCAATTAAAGATAGCAATAATCAAACATAGTTGATAATCGTACCTTTTCAAGATGAGATTCGAGACAGTCAAGGTCTTGTTTGCTTGAGTCTAAGAGTCTCTAGACTTTAACTTCTTCAAACCTCAAAATGTTGAGTCTGGAACGAATAATTTCAAATCGATTTTTCTCCAAAGGCTTTGTGAATATATCCGCCAGTTGGTTATTTGAATCAACATACTTAATCGAAACTTCTCCATTTTGAACATGATCTCTAATGAAGTGATGTTGAATCTCTATATGCTTTACTCTTGAGTGAAGAATTGGATTTTTGGTAAGATTGATTGTACTGGTGTTGTCGCAGTTAATCTCCGTGCATGAATCTTCAATTCCAAAGTCTTTTAGCTGTTGTTTTATCCACAGAATTTGTGAACAACAACTTCCAAGAGCTACATACTGGGCCTGCTGTAGAGAGAGCTACTGTACTCTGCTTCCTTGAAAACCAAGACACCGTCCTGCCTCTAAGTAGTTGACAGGTACTCGAGGTGCTCTTTCTATCAACTCTGCAACCGGCTAAGTCTGCGTCTGAGTATCCAAGAAGAGTAAAGTCTCATCTTTTAGGATACCATAGGCCGATGCTTGAAGTTGAAGCAATGTATTTGATAATACGCTTTGCAGCATTTAAATGAGATTCTTTAGGGTCTACTTGAAATCTGGCACAAATGCAAACACTAAACAAAATGTCAGGTCTAGAAGCAGTAAGATAAAGAAGTGAGCCAATGATACTCCTGTATAGCTTCTAGTCGACTTTCTTTCCTCCTTCATCTTTGTCTATCTTCAAGGAACTTAACATTGGAATGTCAGCCTTTTTGCAATTGTCCAGTCCAAACTTTTTGACAAGATCATTAGCATATTTTTCTTGATGAATAAAAGTTCCTTCATTCAGTTGTTTCACTTGAAGCCCGAGAAAGAAGGTTAACTCACTCATCATGCTCATTTCAAATTCATCCTGCATAGTCTTAGAGAATTTCTTGCACAGACTTTCATTAGGAGATCCTAATATAATATCATTGACATATATTTGAACTAGTACAAAACTTTTGCTTTCTCTTTTGATAAACAGAGTAGTGTCTACTTTACCTTTCACAAAACCGTTTTGAATTAAAAACTTACTCAGCCTATCTTACCAAGCTCGAGGTGCTTGTTTTAAGCCATATAAGGCCTTTTTGAGTTTGAATACTGAGTCTGATTTCCTTGGATCTTCAAACCCAGGTGGTTGTTCCACATAGACTTCCTCATGGATGAATCCATTTAGGAAAGCACTTTTGACGTCCATTGGAATAACCTGAAATTTTTATGACAAGCAAATGCAAGTAATAAATGAATTGCTTCTAACCTTGCTACTGGTGCGTAAGTCTCGTCATAGTCTATCCCTTCTTCTTGCGTGTATCCCTTGGCCATGAGTCTTGCTTTGTTTCTTACGACCTTGCCTTTCTCGTCCATTTTGTTTCTGAAAACCCATTTAACTCCAATAATAGATTTACCTTTTGGTTTAGGAGTCAATTCCCAGACATCATTGATACTGAATTGCCTGAGCTCTTTTTGTATGGCTTCAATCCAACTTTCATCAGATAAAGCTTCATCTATGCTTTTGGGTTCTATTTCAAAAATAAGAGCCACAACACTAGACTCTTCGCGCCTTTTGGATCTTGTGCGAATTCCTTCATTAATGTCGCCAATGATAAGATCTTTGAGATGACTGGACTTATGCTTCAAGTTGCTGTTTAATTTGTCAGATTGATGGTCATTTCCTTCACTTGAATCTTCAACAGTCACTTGCTGTTGGTCCTTCAAAGTCTGAGCTGCTTCTTGAGATTTAGACTTTGTAGAGTTTGGAGCAAGTTCAGGTTCTTCAAGATGAGTCTGAATAGATTCATTTTGTATAGAATCTTGGAATTTGACATTCATTGATTCTTCCACAGTTTGAGTTTTCTTGTTGTAGACTCTGTAGGCTTTGCTTGTGATTGAATATCCAAGGAAGATGCCTTCATCTGACTTTTCTTCAAACTTATCAACTCGATCATTTGCATTTTTCAGTATAAAACATTTGCATCCAAACACATGAAAATATGAAACAATAGGCTTCTTTTCTTTGAATAGTTCATAGGGTTTTTTTTTTTTCTAGAATAGGCCTTAGAAGAACTCTATTGATAATATAACAAGCTGTAGAAACTGCTTCAGCCCAAAATCGTAAAGAGATGTTACTTTCAATCAAAAAAGTTCTAGCCATTTCTTGAAGCGATCTATTCTTTCTTTCCACAACTCCATTTTGCTATGGAGTATATGGAGAGGAGAACAAATGCCGAAAACCAGATTCATCACAAAACTTTGTAAAATCTTGATTTTCAAATTCACCTCCGTGATCTGTTCTTATACTTGAAATAACATATCCTTTTCGTTTTGAACATTTTTAGCAAATTTTTCAAAGTAAGAGAAAGTTTCGAGACTTACTTGCCGGAAATATACCTAAGTAAATCGTGAGTAATCATCCACGATTACTAGGCAATATTTCTTACCTCCAATGCTCGTGTTCTAGTTGGTCCAAAAGATCCATATGCGAAGCTGCCGATACACGGTTAGTGGAAACTTGATTTATTGGTTTAAAGGAATTTCTTACTTTTTTTTCCCAATATGCATGGTGTACATAGGTCAGACTTTTGGTATGATAAATTGGGTAGACCACGAACAAGCTTCTTTGCTGAAATTTTGGCTATCTACTTCATATTGATGTGTCCAAGCTTTCTGTGCCATAAGCTTGCTTCATCTTGGATTGAAATTAGACATTGGGATTCATCTGGTTTCACATCTAAGAGGTAGATATTTCCATGTTTTCGACCCATAAATGACTGAGTAGAGTCTTTATTGGTTCCTGAACATATACCCTCTTGAAAGTAGATTTTGAAACCGGTATCACATAGCGGCCCCGACACTTTGAGCGGATTGTAGTTGAGTCCTTCAACTAAAGAAACATTGCTTATTGTGAGGTTTCTAATCTTCACAGTTCCAAATCCCACAATTTTTCCTTTGCTGTTTCCTCCAAATGAGACTTTTCCACCATTCACTTGAACAAGCTTTATGAAGTAATTTGAATATCCTGTCATATGTCTTGAGCATCCACTATCCAGATACCATTTTACCTTTTTCTTGATAATGACCTGCATTTAAAAAAGAAACTCAAAATTTCTTTGGTACCCATAATTTCTTAGGTCCGTTGGTGTTAGTATAATATGCTGTATTTGCCCATACTTTCTTAACAGGTTTCCAAACCATTGGACATTCTTTTTCAAAATGATCGCACTATTGCATTTTGAACATCGAGAGCATTGCGACCTCTCGGTTTTACAAAAGTCATTTTAAAATGATTTTTGTAAGCATCTCTTGTGGGTCTTTGTTTAATTCTTTCCTTCACTTTAGGAAAATCAATTAAAGGAATGGTTTCAAATAGTCATTCCCAAACCAGATTTATTGAAATAAGGTCTTTGAACATAAAGTATTTTTTCTAGTTTCTCAGATCCTATAGAAAATCTTTTGGAAATATTTGAGATATCATTTTTCAAGAATGCATTTTCTTTTGAAAGATTATCTTTACTTTCTCTAAGAGAAGAAACATTCATATCTAAACATTTCACCTTTTCTTTCAAAACATTTTCTTGTTGTTTTAAAGCAGAATTTTCCTTTTTGAGTTCGGAAATCTTTTAAGAGAAGTCTTAAGACTAAAACACAACTCATCAATGTATTTAGAAACTTTAATAGGGATTTTGAAGTTACTCACCTCAAATTCACTGTCCGAATCGAGATACCTGTTTCGGAGTTTGAATCTAAATCCGGTTGTGCCATCGACATATGTTGGCATAATCATCATCACTTTCTTCACATTCTCAGATCGAGTCCAGTTTCGCTTTAAGAGTCTTTCAATACTTTTCAGCTTTTCCTTTCTTCTTCCTCAGAAGAGGACAGTTGGGTCTGATGTGTCCCTTTTTCTTACATTCAAAGCAGACTACATCTTTATTTGATTCATCATCTTCAACAGACTTAGTCTGTTGCTTTTGATAACTTTGTTTCTTTGGATTGAATCTTCTTCATTTCCTGTTCAGCTTTCTGAATCTTTTTATCATGAGAGCAAGCTCCTCATCGTCCATATCATCTTCAGAATCTGTAACATCAGAATCATCATTGGATTTTAATGCAATGGATTTCTTACCTTTAGGGTCTTCGTCTTCATTGATTCGTTCCACTTCATAAGACTGAAGAGTTCCAACCAACTCATCAACATATAGTGGCATGATTCTTTGGGTCTCTCTGATTGAGGTCTTTATGTGATTTCAATCATTGGAGAGTCCACGCAGTAGCTTGTTTACCTTCATGGGATCAGAAATTGGTTGACCTTGATTTTCAAAACCATTCACGATATCTGTAAAACGACTAAACATGTCAGTTATAGATTCTCCCGATTTCATTCTGAAGGCTTCGTATTGACCGAGGAGAATGTTGATTCTGGTCTCTTTCACTCGATCGGTTCCTTCATAGGTAATATGTAATCTATCCCAGACTTCTTTTGCTGTAACACAAGAAGATATTATGTTATATTCAGTAGGTGATAAAGCACAATATAAAGAATAAATTGCTTTTGCATCAAGAGTTTGTCTCTTGATTATCTCTTCCTGAGTCATTTGACTAGACTCCACAGTATCTTTTCCTCTTTCTGAGACAAGTGCAGCTTTAGGAATGATTCCTTTTTCTACAACATCCCATTCCAGAGGATCCTTTGATCTTAGAAATGCCTTCATTTTGTTTTTCCATATGTTGTAATCCTTTCCATCAAAGTAAGGCGGTCTGGTATTGCTTTGCCCTTCTACCAGCCCTAGAGCCAACATACTAGCCATGAATCTTTAACTCTGAAGTAAAACACTTCAAACAAAGTAAGTACACAGGCTCTGATACCAATTGATGTAGCTAGTATAAGCACCTAGAGGGGGGTGAATAGGTGTAAAAACAATTTCTCGAGATACCACAACAATACTAAGCAGGCGATAGAAATGAAGTACTCTTTTGCTTAACCAAAATGAATTACGATCAAAGTAAAGTAAAGAGTAGGGAAAAGAAGATTAAACACAAGGTTTATAGTGGTTCGGCTTATTCCAAGCCTACGTCCACTCTTCCGCACTGACAGCCTATTGGTTGGATTCCACTATGAACAAAAGAGATGTTACAGCACAGCTTTTCCTTGATTCCACAGTGTCAATATTCTACCACACTTCCTCAAGGTTTCTCACAAATATAAACTCTCTTTAGCGTACAAGATTTCGCTCAAATGAATTGACTAAACAACAAGGAGCTTCAGACTTTGGAATTCTTCTATCACGCACTTCTTTAACAACTTAGAACGTCTTCCTTATATACTCTTTTATGCCATCATACCCGTTGGCACTTACCATAGGAATTCCTCCAATCTACCCGTTGGACGGAATCAATTAGGAAGATCATTCGAGCTATTAAAGGAACATGTCGATAGCCCATCAATCTTGTTCGCCCATACAATCAGGATCTCGGTTTCCATAAGTAGAACCTTCCACGAATATTTCGCCAATCATCGGATCCTTAATCTTCGAATCAATCTCGATCAATTAAAAGGATTCCGTTATGTCATATCTAGCCAAGAGATCTTCTCCAGTCGATAAGTTCATATCCTTAATAAAACATCCAGTTCTGGATAGCCTTTCTTCAACGGATTAGAAACTGTCAGTGAGGATAGACTTTGAATCTTTAGTCTGGCTGTTCGGAGGTCTTCGGACTTTAAACAGCAGAGTCTGCAAACCTTCAGACTAGACTGATGGAAACGTTTTGTTAGCTTCAAAACATTTCAAGAGAATTTCTCCAACACTTCCTAGTGCACTAAGACAAGTGACATTGTGATAATTGTTCAATTGGGTTTTCTCAATATCTGAATGAGGACATTGTGACAAATTTAGTTCATCACCTTTAATGATGGGAGTAATTTCTGGCTTATAGTGTTGCATTATAAATCTTTTTAAAATACGATCTGCATATGTCCTATGAGAAAAATCCAATATAGAGCGAGAACAATTCTTACAAATCTCAATACTGATGACAAAAGGAGCATCATTAAAGTCCTCTATGTAAAAAATTTTAGATAATATTTACTTCGTCTCATTCAGTATTTTAAGATCATTGCTTGCAAGCAAGATATTATATGCGTAGAGTACGAGGAAAACAAATTTTCTTCCACTAACCTTGCAACATATATACTGATTTACTTTATTCTTAATAAAATTGAATGAAGTGACAACACTATTAAACTTTAATAACCATTGTCTAAAAACTTGCTTGAGGCCATACAAAAACTTTTTAGTTCACACACAAGCTTATTTAAATCACATGCTGTAAAACCTTCGAATTGCACCATATAGATTTTTTTTATCTCCATCTAAAAAGGTAGGTTTAATATCCATCTGGTGTAACATCATATTAAAATGAACTACTAATGCTATGTTAACTCTAAAATAATTTTTACAAGAGACTAGAAAAAATGTTTCTTCACAGTTCTTTTATTCTTTCTGAGTGAGACACTTGGCTACCATTTTAGCTTTAAACTCCTCAATCTTTTTTTGGAGTCCATTTTAGTTTATACATCTATTTGCAATTGATGAGCTCGTGACCTTAAGCCAACTCAACAATTTCCCAATCACTATTATGTTTTATAGATTGTATCTCGTCTTTTATCTCATTTAACCACATATGTAATTGAGAATAGGAAACAACGTTTGTATAAGTCACTAGATCAATCATGCAACAAATATCGTAATCATGCTTTCATTGAGAGACTATATAGTTTGGTGGTATAACCGATGGTCTCTCTTTAACAGATCTCTTGAGTGAAACTACAATCATTTCACTTTGCACCTAAGAGGCATGATATCTCTCATCAAGAATTGTCTTAATAATAATATCTTGAACCTCAACAAGCTTTGTTTGTGATGTAGGTGTCTATATAGGCAAAAACAAAAACATAGTGGTCTTCACCATATTGTTATCATTAGTAGTTTGAGAGTAGCTCTTATTTACGGTTACGTCAAATTCTAGAAACTTATTATTTGTAATTTCACAATTCTTATATCCCTCATTAAGAATTGTCTTAATAATAGTATCTTGAACCTCAACAAGCTTTGTTTGTGATGCAGGTGTCTATATAGGCAAAAACAAAAACATAGTGGTCTTTACCATATTGTTATCATTAGTAGTTTGAGAGCAGCTATTATTTACGGTTACGTCAAATTCTAGAAACTTATTATCTGTAATTCCATAATTCTTATATCTTTATTGGGGTTATAAAATCAATACCCATTCGAATGATCTGGGTAAGATACGAAATAATACTAAGTGGTTTTAGATTTCAACTTAATGTTGGCTTATATAACCTCACATTTGTAGAACACCCCCAAATCTTAAGACGATTTAAGTTAGATTTACATCCAATCCATAACTCAAAAAATTAATGAAACCACTTTGGTAGAACCACAGTTGTGTATGTAAAAGGTTGCATTCAAAGCATCACTTGATAAAATATTAGGTAAATTAGTCTTATTAATCATACTCATTTTCATATCCATTAGGGTGTGTTTGCACCTTTCGACCACATCATTATGTTAAAAAATTCTAAATATAATAAACTGAGCTACTATCCAATAATTCTTCAAGTATTTAGTAAAATGCTCTTTAAGTTATCCAACACTGCCATGTCTACCAAAACATTCACTACCATGGCCAATCTAACAACCTTTATGATTGTTTCCAACTATTTCTTGATTTTAATAAAAAAAAAAAAATTTGAACTTATCAAAAAATTCAGACTTTTCCTTAATCAAGTACAAAAGAAATAATTATCAATGAATGTGTTGAAATAAAAATTTCTACACAATGTTACCTTTTAGGGTTCACTAAGATCATTATGAATGGCATTCAACAAATCAAAACTTTAGATTGCAGTTTTTTTTCCTTAGTTATCCTACTTCTACAACTGTCTGTGCAGTTGTTCAAAAAAAAAATGTCTGTACAATGCATAAGATTAGTCCTTAGGTAGAGATCTTTTGAAAACAACATTTTCAGCAGTATAAGCGACATATATATATATATCATTGGGAGATAAACATAATATATACAATCTATTGGACAAATTGCAACACCCAACCTTTTTTGAATTAAAAAATATATAAATACCATTACTCTTTATTTCAAAAGAGTAGTCACAGATGTTCAAACAAGACATGAGAACTAAATTTCATCTAAATGAAGGTACATAAAAAGTGTTTTTTAACATCAAACTAAAACTGGAATCTATAATTAAAATGACGTCTTCCACGAACTAAATGTCAATCTTAATGTTGTTTCTCACAGTAAACTTTGATTCATCATAATTTGGCTTCCTTCGGTTTGTGAATGCCAAAGAATCATTAACTGTAGGCTCACGCTTGGACATCAATTTTTAAGATATTTGTTGTAGTCTATCTTTAGGTGACCTTTCTTTTTAAAAAGAAGTATGTAAGACCGGATTATCATAATGATCGGTGGTTTCATGAATTCCTTTATGAGTATCATTTTTAGACTTCAAATCTACCATTTTAAAGATGTAATCCCCAACCTCATTAGAACTATCATACCTTATGTTGAAGAATTCTTGCAAATGGGTCACAATCTTGATATTAGACAAGACACAATTTCAAGCCACTAAGGTTTCTATTATTTTTTTAGCAGTGCAATTAGCTAGTAAACCACTTCTCAAATGTTCTTTAATGAAACGCTTCATGAATAACAATCAAATTTGATTTTTTCAAGCAACAAAATGTGCTTTCTGAAATTTTATACCATCAGCAATGTGATCTACCAACTTATCATTTATAAAAGCAATTTGGATATCTACCAACTCCATCATAAATAGAAAATTCTCTTTCCACAACTTAAATTTGAACTAGTGAGAACCTCAATAGTTATAGAGTTATCGTTTACAGATAAGGTGACTAAAATTAATTGGCATCATGTGAGTACTATGTAACTTAAAAACAAATCAATACATATCAAGAGAGTTATATATATCCTCACATAAAACCTTTGGACATAATATATGACATGTAATTGTATACTCTCTATATGACAACAGCCATGAGAATATATTTCAACATTCATGAATTCACCACCTTTGGATGTATGAACTATTAGGATCAGACCACCTGCCACGGTGGCTCCGCTGGATAAGGCTCTGTTGATCTTTGCCCTTAAGGTGAGGGGTTCGAAATCCATCAGAGGCGCTTGGTGCCTTAACCACTTGCATGGGGTGGTGGTTCCCTCGTGCGGCCCCAGGGTTTGCCCGCCGGCTGCCGGATGTATGGGTTCCCCTGAGTCATCAAAAAAAAAAAATCATTAGGATTGGTCACTTCTCAACTGTATGTTGTTTTTGTATCCCTCCATAAACCAATATATAATCACCTCATTTGAAAGTATGATCACACATTAGAACATGAGACATCCCACTATAATATGAGATCAATATTTCTCAGATTGATATTTCTCAAACCCAATCAAATGTGCCACTTTAGTGGTTACAACTCGATTGAATTCTTGAAACTCTCTCATACTGGAGATATAACATATTTACCTTATACGTGTGATTTTAAACTTGATGACAATGGCAATTTGTCACTAAAATCATATGTCATGCCAATTACATTGTTCCATTCATTGATATACATTGAACTTTATACATGTTATCAATGAATTAATCTCTACACATGTGATGATATTTATGTGAGTTAACACCTGTATTTTCAAAATTGTAGAAATACACGGAAAAACACCATAAAAATACGAGTGTTTAGGATTTTGTATGTATTTTCATGTCCATAAAATCATCAAAAATAAATATCCAATAGTGTAGAGCATCTCCATAGGAGCACATAGACTCCAAGAACGTCCCAATCAAAGCTCGAACGAGCCTATATGTGCCTCCAAAGTGCATGACACGTGCATCACGCTCGCTAACGTGCTAAACTGGTTCGAACTACTGGTCCGACCAATCAACGGTCATTGGTCAATGGGGAACCGAATCGGGTGGGTCAGTAGGTCAGACTCGAGTTAGTCTCTAGGTCAGATCTTGGGTTAACCACATGGGTCACTGACGTTACGATGACATTAGCCCTAGCACATGCCAAGCATGTGCTGTTGTTGCCTCGCACATGAGAAAACGTGGGTGGGAGCGCATTGTGACAAGTCTTCGACGTGCACCAACTCCCAGTGGTGCGTGTCTGTGCGTGCGACCTTCCCTAGAGGTGCGCCACCTATTGATTCGCTCGTCTTGACAAGCTCTTTCCTTTTATGTAATCAAAATCGATTTTTGCTACACAAAAAAATCACGAAATTAGGTTTCAAGTGGAACAGAACAAAGAATGTTGAGCCAAGAGCACCTTCATTCCTATATAATAAAATATAATAAAATAAAAAGGGTTCTAGTCTATAGACGCTCTGATACCACATATAAGTTGCAAAAGCGTTATCCAATGATCTCCATAACTAGAAATAAGAACACATACAATCGAGTAGAGAAATTACAAAACTTGTTTTGGAATCCATTATTTTTTATGCGGAATGCCCTCTGTATCACTGGCTCAATGAGGCCCTCCTCACCTTTAGCGTTTTGGTAAATACTCCTTATGTGATGATAATTGTGTGTTAGAATTAGAGAAGAAATTTGAGCACTATTTATAGAGTTTTCAGCTAGTCCCTCTCATTTCGGGCCGGGCTTAACTCAGTTCATATTAGTTATCCCCATATTCAACTAATCAAAAGACTTTCTATCACTTTATTAGATCAATACCATAAAATGGTAAGTTATAATATCAATTAATATAGTTAATATCATAAAAACTTTTACTGAAAATCTCATCTTATGTTCGGTAAATGTTGACATATGACATGGATATCGGGATGAGCGCATCCCGATGCCCACCACGCCAGTAACCTCCTACAGACTACAGCTATGAAAGCCACGGTCACCACGTCAAGCTGCGACATAGCCTGGTGGCATCCCCCTAAATCTAGAACAGTGACCATTAATTAGGTGGTTGGACTCCTAACCATGGTGGCTGTGCTCGTTGAAGGACGACGACTCAACAAGGCGACTAATGCAGATCAACGCCGGCAACAATGAGGATCAAATATCATTCAATTGCTTACACTTCTTGTTTAAGAATAAATTCTGAGATGGAACTCCGAGTCTACCTTCTTTTTTGCGGAATTGCAATGGGCACTTCTTTTCCTGTACTTCCTCGTATTCATATGATCGGGGATATTCATTTTTTAGCTTTAACTTTTTTCCCCATTGCATGTTTTCTGATATCATAACGTAATTCATCCTGTCGCAAATCTAACTGGAAATAGTAGCGGTCCATTAAATTTCACCAGGAAGGAGAAGCTTTCACACTGTTAACAAACAGTTCGAAAGAAAGAAGAAACTAAAGATCATAGAAAAATAACACAATTGTTAAAGAAAACAAACACTCCCATATTTCGTCCCGATCGATACTTAACAATAGCAACAAGAAACCTATTAGTCGATTCTAATGCCCAGAGCACCAACCACTAAAAGAAACTTGCAGTTCGATAAGACCTTGATTATTTTCTTAAGAATCAAATTAAGAAAAAAACCACAAAGGATTTGCATCATCGCAGTCGAAACTACGTTAAGGATCTGCTGTCGAAGCGGACCACGTTAGCACGTCACTGGATAGACGAGATCTAGGGCTTGGCCGACCTCAAATTTGAGATCCAAGGATCGACCTTCCCGGTCTAGCTCGCAATCGATGGCGACTGCGGCCTGCTCAGAAAGAATCAATGGTGACGGGCTGTTGTGGGGGCGATGCCGGTGGTTGAGGGTGGAGGCGACGACGATCGGTTATCATGTGGTGGTTCTCAAACAGTGGCCAAGATGCTCACGTTGGAGGCAGTGACAGGTGGTCCTTTTTACCCTTAGTCGTCAGAACACAATCGGCTGATTAGATGACAATCATCGATTGTTGAAGGTGATGACGATCGTGCGGTGGTGATTCCTGTGCAGACTAGCAAAGCACCATCCCAATAGGTGCTTCATCCCGCCATCATTGGAAAAAAAAAGGGTTTGTCAAGTTATTTGTAGACTTTTGTTGTCCAATTTGGATTTATCCCCTCCCTCCCAAATTTCATATTCAATATTTTATCCAGGAATATCCAAGTTTATTCGATCTGGGAATATTGCCAAACAATAAGATAATTTCGGACTCGAATTCGGACCTTGACATGCAGCATAAGGATTCAAGAAACCTTCGGGAGAGAAAGAGAGGAGAGAGTAAATTTGAGGTCGTAAAAAATTGATAGGATTCATGATCAGCCATCTTGATGTTGACTTTTGGGGTAAAATTGATCTTTTGCAGATCTGATTTCAGTTGGTGATGATTGAAAAATGTCTCAAATCTCCTTCTGGATTATGTCCAAAAATTATAGACCGCACTTTTGGAATGCCCATCTTGGGACGTTCAAATGAAACTTTTTTAACCATGATACTACTAGCAAATACGATTCGAATTATCATTTGGTTGATTGCCAACGTAATATACTTCTTACAGATTCATCGTGGAATGAGTAACATATATATTTGTAGTTAATTTTTTCTAGTCAATTTCTTTTACATGATGACCATAATATGTGACTTATCGTTTACAAAAGTGGTGGACGTAATAAAAATTCATACAATTACTCGCAAACGATGATAAACTTGAAATTATTTATAACAAACCTATGGAAGTAATTCTAATACATCAATTATTTATCGACATTAGTAGCATTTAATGGTGTAGAACAATATTTTGGAAATTTGGACTTTTCTCATGGCTGAGAAACATGACTTTATTATCATATCTATGGACAAATACAATACACGGCTCACATTTCCTCTAAGCTAAACCTACTTGGTGATCTAGTGTCAACACTTGGTTGTTTTCAAGAAACTTCGAGCATGACTTTGATTTGGAAATTGAGAAGTTAAGAAAATTCGGTGGGAGGTTTGCGAAATTTATAAATCTAGAAGGGCCATACTTTCCTCCATCTTTAATAGAAGGTAATTTTGTCAAATCATGCATCTGACTGGTGGATTATGAATTATGGATACCAACGACATACAAAAATCAACCAAATATAAATATAGGCAATGTCCATATTTATAACTCATCAATCGAAAGATGGATTAGATTCCAATGCACTTTTATGATGGGTGATACCAACCATATTGTATAATCTTTTTGCATGGATTTTCAAAATGGCCCAAGCTACATAAAACCTTGTATGCACTTCTATCTTTATATCATACCTTTGTTCTCTGTGTTTATTTGCTTGTATCAACATATTTTGACCTAACGATAAATATTAGTCCGTTTTATGTGATTAAATATCGAGACCTTCAAATACCCCACTAATCACACGGACTCTGATAAATCCAGATGAACGGCTCAAGCACGAGTAAAATGAGGAGCCAAACTTGAGTTGCGTATCGCGTATTGTGCACTTGCAGCGGAAAGGTAATGCCGGCGCATGACCATTAAGCTAACCGTTTTGAGGGTGAGTTTGGGAACGTCTTGACGAAGACTAGTACTTCAAAATTGTTTATTGGCGAATAAAAATGCCGATGCTTCATTCATTTACAAGAACAATATATAAGGGAAACTAAGGGTGTGTTTGGCAAAATGTGTTTCTGTTCCCCAGAACACAAATTTTTGTTCTTTTATTCCAGGGAACAAAAAAAGAACAGAAATGTATTTATTTACACTTTTGTTCCCGGGAACAGATTTGGAATAGAAACAAGCTGGGAACATTTTTGAAAAATACTTTTTTTTTCTTCTCATTTTTTTTTTCTTTTTTCTTCCTTTTGGTCGGTCACCAGCCTAGAGCGTCACCGGCCCCTGACTCGCCTCGCCTTGGTTGGGCGAGCTCGAGCTCACCAAGATCCGGTGAGGCCGTGCTTGCCCAGCCACCAGGAAGGTCACCAGCGAGGCACAACCTTGCCTAGGTGGCGAGAGGTTGGCCTCGCCCTGGCTTGGTGAGGTTGAGCCTCGCGCTGGCCAGCGAGGCTCGGTCTCGTCAGGCCACTGCTGGGCGACACCTACCTGGCGGTGGCTCGGTGAGGTCGCCGGCCCTTGTTGGCTGGTCGCTGGCTATGGCCGAGGCCGGCAACCGACCAAAAGAAAGAAAGAAGAAAAAAAAAGAAAAAAGGAAAAAAAGAAAAAAAAGAAAAAAAAATTGAAAAATTAAAAGAAACAAAAAAATTATATAAGTTTACCAAACGCATTTACTTCTTGGACTAGAAATTTTTGCAATTACCAAGTACGTTCTTATACTTAGAAATTGTTCCTGTAACGAAAAAAAAAAAAAACTATTTCTATTAAAAAAATGTTTCCTAAAAAAGAAACATTACCAAACGCGCCCTAGCTAAGTTGGCAGTAGCATGATCTCATGCTAGAACAGAGGTATCGTTGAAGCCCGCGTGATGGCAAGAGGACCAAGCCGTGTCGCGGAGTAGGAGATATCGAAGATTTGCGAGAATCTTCAATAGGAATGTAGCAAAGCGGAAACTTTCCTAAATCACAATTCGTAACGATGATAGTCAAGTCTCTAGAGAGAACCCACGACGGGTCTTATGTCGGAAAAATCTTTAATAATGTTCAAACCAATCCAGTCAAGCCCTTGGTTGCTAACCAATGCTTGAATCGTTCCAAGATTGATCTTAGCTTCGCACCTTCACCGACATAAATCTAGCAATTCACAGTGATCAAGCATAAGCAAACATGAATTCCCGTTTGCTATAACACAACAAAATTGCGAATTAAGGAGGAGGTGGAGGTGATATCTCATGCGAGAATGCAGGTTTCGATGAAGCCCACAAAAGGTGCCTGGAGGACTATGCTCTCACTTAGTTTATCTTTAGATTAAGAGATGCTTAAAGATAATTTCTCCTAAGCACCCAATCAAGAACACAATAATTAAACCTTAGATTGAAGGATTAGTCTTCTATATTGAAACAACCTAGAAAAGCATCTTCACAGTTAATTCAACCAATCAAAATCACGTGAATTTGACTTATCTGTCCGACCTTAATTGCTGAGAAAGGGACTGGAACTAACCAACCTTGAAAGATTCCAACAAGATCAAACCTTGCATGTTCTCTCATATAAAGCAATTTGAAGCCTGCATCTTTCTCAACATGGCGTTTATCATGTTTGTTCTCTTTCTTTTAGCTTCTGCTTCCCTCGCAAAAGCTCAAGAAACTAGATCAAACATAACACAAAGTCATTCCCTAAGTCCAACCTCTAACTCCTCTTCTTGGCTCTCACCTTCAGGACTCTATGCCTTCGGGTTCTACCCTCAAGGCCAGGGCTACGCGGTCGGAATGTTCTAAAGGAAACTGTCAAGTACAGGACAACTTAAACAAAGCAAAAACTGCTCACGTACGTGCAACACATAACTGCACACAAACGTGCTATTAACTTCCTAGAAAATAGCAAAAACACTAAATAAATAACTAAGTTGAACTTGGCTGTTTTTTAATAAAAAAACAGAGTAAAACAGAGCAGAATAGAAAACAGCAGAAAACAGAGTAAAAAAAACAAAACAGAAAACAGCAACCAAGACATTATAATCCAACAATCATTTGGAACAGTTTATAAGGGGGTGATTGGCGAGAAGATGGTTGCCATCAAAAGACTTGATAAGTTGTTGGCTGAAGGGGAAAGAGAGTTTCGGACTGAGGTTGAAGTCATTGGTCGAACCCACCATCGAAACCTAGTCCGCCTCCTCGGGTATTGTATGGAAGGAACGAATAGGCTTTTGGTGTACGAGTACATGAGCAATGGATCGCTTGCGAGCGTACTCTTCAGAAGTCCCAAAAGCCGGCCGTCTTGGGACGAAAGAATGGAGATAGTACGGGATATAGCCCGAGGAGTGCTATATCTACACGAAGAGTGTGAGACACAAATTATCCACTGCGACATAAAGCCACAGAACATACTCATGGACGAGAACCGTGCCAAGATTTCGGATTTTGGACTTGCAAAGCTGCTAAACGCAGACCAAACCAGAACCTTTACTGGAATTCGTGGGACGAGAGGTTATGTGGCGCCTGAGTGGCACCGAAACCAGCCTGTGACGGTGAAAGCAGATGTTTACAGCTTCGGGATCATGCTGTTGGAGATCATCTGTTGCCGGAGGAACATGGAATTGGACTTTCCGGAGAGGGAAGCCATCTTGGAAGAATGGGTTTGCGAATGCTTTTGGAATGGTGAGATCGGGAAATTGACAGGTGACGAGAAGGTCGATGAGGATGAATTGAAGGCCGCTATCAAGGTTGCGCTTTGGTGCATCTTGGATGACCTGACGCTCCGTCGTACGATGAAAAGAGTTCTATTGATGATGGAAGGAAGTGCCGAAATCCTGATCCCTCCTATTCCTTCATCTTCCATTTGTACCGACTAAGGTTATGTTTAAATTCTCGAGAGATTGATGCATATAATGCTGGCGAATAAAAACTCCTATCTAGCAGTGCTTTTGGGATTGAACCAAGACATGTAGACATTATTTTTGCTCCTTAAATAAAGTACAGATGATGTTTCATTTGTGTGTACAGCATTACTCTATATACCAACATCGGTCACTTGGCCATCTATACAGAGAATCGACACCACATGCCCGATTTATAGATAGAATGAAACCGACTACAGTGATAACGAATAATAAGGGTTGTCATTTCAGAGTGCATGCTTCATCCAACTCCCGTTTTATTTTCTCTGTGTTCACAATATTTATCTCCAGACTTCATAATACATGTTGCTTCAGCCAAGAATGCTTTGTTCAAACTTCGAAATGGGAACAGGATGGCGATGGTTTTCCACGTTCTTTCTGGCCAAGGCTCGTGAGATCAGGATAGGCCAAATGTCTTCGTACTAATTCAACTATTAATGTCGTCAAAATTTTATTTGAACATCCTCCATTTGTTCGAACATGAAATCTTACTATTATTGCATTTTACCCATCTCTTTTATATCATTCCCGATTGAATGAATTTCTTCTTTTTGAAGAAAAAAGTTTTAAGTACAAAATTGTGAAAGGAACAAAAGTTCAAACACTTGCCGTGTCATTTTCTCCTTCATATAATGTGCAGGCCAGCTGGTCGAAGTAGAAATTGAATTATTTAGACCAATCTTCAAAGATTGTTCTTCTTTGTTAGTTAGAAGAACGGGTTTATCGAGAACGTTAGAAAGTAGTCCGAGTCAGTTAAGACTGATAGAAGAACGGCACCATCTGAGTGTTTGCAAATGCCCGTCATAATGCAATGAATGCTTTGATAGCGAACACCCGATCACATAAAGCCCAGTTGCATGCACATACTGTGATTGAAAACGAGCCTAGGGACATCACATCCAGGATTGCGTTGGAGTTTGCTTCAATCTCTGTCACAACTCGTCCGATGCCATGTTCAGAGGCACCCCAATCTGCAGGGCAGGGAACTAGCAATGAGTCTGGCTGTTTTCTTTTTTTCTTCCTAACACATTTTATTCTAAAGGAATCCAACGAAGCGGAAACTTCCCTAAATCAGAATTTGAGAAAATGAGAGTCAATTCCTAGATTGAAGATGCTCTACTCGAACAACGTAATATCTATAGACCCAAGAGAACTCCCAATGTGTTTTATGTCGGAAAATTAGGGAATGTGTAACTTAGCTTTAACACATTCTTGGACTTGCAACACTGAATGCGCAAATGATAAGAAATATGAAATTATTTTGGATTTTGGACTTGCGAAGCTGCTAAACGCAGAACAAACCAGAACTTTTACCGGCATTTGTGGGATGAGAGGTTATGTGGCGCCGGAGTGGCGCCGGAGTGGCACCGGAACCAGCCCGTGACGGTGAAAGCAGATGTTTACAGCTTTGGGATCGTGCTGTTGGAAATCATCTGTCGCCAGAGAAGCGTGGATTTGAACTTTCCGGAGAGCGAAGCCATCTTGGAAGACTGGGCTTGTGAATGCTTTCTGCTGAATACTCAACAACTGATGTACGTAATGCTGGGGAATCAAGAACACCTACTGGAAAGTCCTCGATTTCGAGCAATATATGTACACATATTTTTCCATTAAAATAAATACACATGATCTTTATTTTTGTGTATAGCCTTGATTTAGCTACGAACGAAGGTCACTTTCCCATGCTATACGAAGAATCTATGCAACATTCCTGCTATAATTAATAGACAAAAATAAACTGACAACAATATGAACTAGAACTATTGTCTCAAAGTGCATGCTTCATTCAACTATCATTTCATTCTCTTCGGTCTTCACAATATGGGTGCATTTGGTTCAAAGATTTTAAGAGCCCATTGGGAAAATGCAAAGTAGTTTAGTCTAAAAAACTTTGGGTAAATGCAAAGGCCATTTGGTAAATTATGTTTTAAGAAATAACCTTGAGAGAAATGCTAGTTGATAGAAAATACATTTGAAAAGCCCTTAAGGTGAGTAATATTAGTTTTTAAATTTTTATTTGTTTAAAATTGAAAAAATTATGCAACTTTATAAATATAATTTTGACAAAAATGCTAAAAAAATCAAATACATATATATATATATATATATATATATATATATATATATATTTTTTTAAAAAGACCAAGGTGGCGGTGGCGGCGGGTGTTCAATATAAAAAAAATAATTAAGCTCCATGATTTTTGCTTACACAAGCATTGGGTGTTCTTGGCTTATGAGTACATGATGGAAGGGGGAGTGCAATTTGTGTTTTGAGAATTGATGCCACTAGGGTCACTATCGTTTGGGATGCGCAGCCCGCTTTACACGTCGTTTAATTGGAATTATAAGAATCTTTCTCTTTATAAGTTGAAGGCTTGTTAGTCAAAAGAAGAAAAGGCTGAAAAATTGGTCCATGACCTTTCCTTACAATGGGTTAGAAATTTTTAGAGCCAAACATCACCAAGTAAAGTGTCATAAAGACCATGACTTCCAACGAACCATTGATCACGTACTGATCCAAAAGTCAACACACATGAAACCCCAAATGATCTTGACCTCTTGATGGATGTGCGCAAGATCCATCCTTACATGGTTTAAATCATTTTCTTTTGGCCGGCGTGCTTGTTTAAATTCTAATAAAACTACGAAATTTAGAAATTACCATGTTTGCTCCAAAATTGGTGGCATAACTTCTAAAAACAAATTCCTATAATTACATCGATGATATTCCTTACTCAAAAATCCATTGTGGCATTAATTTAATATTAAATCACCAATGTGATTTGCTAGGAATTAATGTCACATAGGAATTCTCAATAATAATAATAAAAAACTATGTAACTTAAGTGATTTAATTTTAAAAAATATGATATTTAAATGTTTGCTTTAAAAAGTTTTAACATTATTTGTGTCCTTATAATGTCCAATTTTATCAAGCAAGTGAAGGTGACTGACGGCTGCCGTTGTGCAACCCTCGTGGGAACCAAGTGAGGGCCGCTTGAGGCCGCGAGACCCAGCGACGGGGTCACGTGTTGCTGCGTTCGATGTGCGAGGGCCGCCGAAGGCAGCATGACCTCGAGCGACGACCAACGGTTGCTAGTGCCAAATCGCTCAACGATGGCCGTAGCCTTTTGCCGAACGGGCGAAGGGTTGGTCTTTTAAAATATATATATATATATATATATATATATATTTGATTTTTTTAGCATTTATATGTATTTGCTTTTTTAGCATTTTTTTAGCATTTAGAAAAATAATAACAAGGGAAAAATCGAAAATTTGAAAAATGGGTGAGGGTACTTTTGGAAAAAAAAATGAGTTTCAGTATTTGGCCAAATGCTGAAAGCTCAACTAACATTAGACTTTTAGTCTTTTCAATTCTAGCCTTTTCAATACTGACTTTCACTTAAAACCTACTTCAAAATGGTTGCCAAATGGTCAAACATTTTTCCAAAAAACTTTAGAGGCCAAAAGCCCATTGGGAATGCTAAACCAGACGTACTCTATATTTAGACTTTAGAACACATGTTTGCTTCTGCCATGATTTCTTCTTGGCTGAGGCTCGTCAAATCTAGATAGGTCGATTGTCTTTGTACTGACTGTACTAATTATGTCATCAAAGCTTCTTTAGAAACCAATATGACAAACTCCGAACGGGTGTTTAAACATGGTCCATTTATTCAAACATCAAAACTTATTATTTACTCGATAGTAAAACATGTTAGCTAACTTCTTTCCTGAAATGAATAATAGAATCTTATTCTTTATAAGTGTTAGAAGATGTTAACGCGAGTAGAAGGGCACACACGAGTGCATGCACAAAAGGGAAAAGAGGAAACTAGGTGTACGTTTGAAAAATATCTTAAGTTCCTTTGTGGCTACGTTGAAACAACGTGAGAGAACCGTAATGACTTATTTCAACCAATCAAAATCATGTCGACTTTGACTTACTTGTCCCAACCTTAATAGCTTAGAAAGGGACTGGTGCTATTTAACCTTGAATGATTCAAGGAGATCAAACGCTACATGTTCTATGATCAGATTGAGCAATTCAGAGTCTCCATCTTCTCAGCATGGCATTTATCATATGTTTTCTGTTCCTTTTAGCTTCTGCTTCTCTTGCAACAGCTCAAGAAACAGGATCAAACATAACACTAGGTTCTTCCCTAAGTCCAACCTCTAACTCCTCTTCTTGGCTCTCACCCTCAGGACTCTATGCCTTGGGGTTCTACCCTCAAGGCCAGGGCTACGCGGTCGGAGTTTTCCTCGCCGGTATCCCTCCAAGAACCGTCATCTGGACTGCGAACCGAGATGATCCACCCGTTTCTGCTGGTGCCACCTTGCTCTTCACCAACGATGGTCGCCTCATACTGCGATCCTCACAAGGTCAAGAAACTTATATTACTGCGGTCGCACTGTCAGCCTATTCCGCTTCTATGCTTGATTCCGGTAATTTTGTGCTGTACGGTCCTAAAGGAAGTGTGATATGGGAGAGCTTTGACTACCCGACAGATACCCTTTTGTCGACCCAGCGCCTCTTGGCAGGCCAACAGATAATCTCTAGCATCTCGGCAACAAACCACTCAACCGGGCTTTTCCGCCTCAAGATGCAACACGATGGGAATCTGGTTCAGTATCCGGTGAACACTCCGGATACTGCTCCATATGCTTATTACGCAACTTCAGCAGGCGGCTTGGGAGACAATGTCTCGCTCAACTTTGATGTTGATGGTCATTTATTCTTGCTCAACACCACGGGCTATGTCATAAAGAATATCACGACTGGAGGTTTACCGACAAAACGCATGATTTGTATCTTTAGGATTGGCTCTGATGGCTTGATGAGATTACATTCGTATGATTTGAATCAAAAGGGAAATTGGTCGGTTGTATGGCCGTCTACAAAGGATGAATGTGATCCCAAGGGTTTATGCGGCCTAAATGGTTTCTGTGTAAAAAACGACCAACAAGCTACTTGCCAATGTCTTCCTGAATTCGATTTTGTTGAGCCGGGGAATTGGGCAGCTGGCTGCGAGAGGAATTTCACAGCGGAGACTTGCAAGACAGGAGACGCAGGTGCGAGTTACGTCATCCAAGCTGTTGATAATACCCATTGGGAAGATGATTCATATTCAGTCCTTTCGTCGACAGATAAAGATGGGTGCAAACAGGCCTGTTTGGAGGACTGTAACTGTGAGGCTGCACTCTACAATGGTGGGAATTGCAGCAAACAAAGGCTTCCATTAAGATATGGAAGAATATTGATAACTGATGCGACCAGTGCGCTGATCAAGGTAGGCATCGTGAAACCCGTTAACGCTAGTCAAAACAAGAAGGAGAAAACCCAAATGGATATACTATTTCTTAGCCTTTCGCTCCTCGCTTTTGGATTTGTTATGGTGGCTATTTCTCTAGTTATAATATGCAAAAACAATGTGTGGACGTATCAAAGGATCCGTAATAAAATAGAGGTTAGTTTGGCGAAAGATCAAGCACCTCGACTATTCACTTATGCAGAGCTCGAGTTAGTCACTGACAGTTTCAAGGAACGGATAGGTAGAGGAGCATTTGGAACGGTTTACAAAGGGGTGATTGGCGAGAAGATGGTTGCCGTCAAAAGACTTGATAAGTTGTTGGCTGAAGGGGAAAGAGAGTTTCAGAATGAAGTTGAAGTCATCGGTCAAACCCACCATCGAAACCTAGTCCGCCTCCTCGGGTATTGTATGGAAGGAACGAATAGGCTTTTGGTGTACGAATACATGAGCAATGGATCGCTTGCGAACGTACTCTTCAATAATCCCGAAAGCCGGCCGTTGTGGGAGGAAAGAATGGAGATGGCACGGGATATAGCCCGAGGAGTGCTGTATCTGCACGAAGAGTGCGAGACACAAATTATCCACTGCGACATAAAGCCACAGAACATACTCATGGACAAGAACCGTGCCAAGATTTCAGATTTTGGACTTGCAAAGCTGCTGAACGCAGACCAAACCAGAACCTTTACTGGAATTCGTGGGACGAGAGGTTATGTGGCGCCTGAGTGGCACCGAAACCAGCCTGTGACAGTGAAAGCAGACGTTTACAGCTTTGGGATCATGCTGTTGGAGATCATCTGTTGCCGCAGGAGCATGGAATTGGACTTTCCAGAGAGGGAAGGCATCTTGGAAGAATGGGTTTGTGAATGCTTTTGGAATGGTGAGATCGGGAAATTGACAGGTGACGAGAAGGTTGATGAGGATGAATTGAAGGCCGCTATCAAGGTCGCGCTCTGGTGCATCTCGGATGACCCGATGCTCCGTCCTACGATGAAGAGAGTTCTATTGATGATAGAAGGAAGTGCCGAAATCCCGATGCCTCCTATTCCTTCATCTTCCATTTGTACCGACTAAGTTTTATGTTTAAATTCTCGACATATTGATGCATATAATGCTGGCGAATAAAAAACTCCTATCTAGCAGTGCTTCTGGGACTGGGCCAAGACATGTATACATTATTTTTGCTCCTTAAATGAAGTACAGATGATATTTCATTTGTGTGTACGGCATTACTCTATATACCGACAACGGTCGCTTGGCCATGCTATAGACACCACATTCCAGATTTATAGACAGAATGAAACCGACTAAAGTGATGACGAATAAAGGTTGTCATCTCAGAGTGCATGCTTCATCCAACTACCGTTTAATTCTCTCCGTCTTCACAATATATATCCCCGGACATCATAACACATGTTGCTTCAGCCATGAATGCTTTGTTCAAACTTCGAAATGAGGATGGGATGGCTATACTTGGGATATTCGTGAAGGTCTCCCACCTCCTGGTAGTTGGAATATCGAGGATGTACCTTAGATATTCATGAAGGTCTCTCACCTCCTAGTAATGAGAATATCGAGGATGCACCTCGCATATTCGTGAAGGTCTCCCACCTCCTGGCAACATAAACTTGAATGTAGCACAAGGCTTACTTGGATGGCCGCAGGCACTCAAAAGGGCTGAAACACCTGGGTAACCTCAGGTGTACAATGTACTAGAATACTTGGATAAACACAAGTATTTAATGATACGATTTGGGACCACTCAGGCTGTGGCATCCCATAAATTCAAAGCCAAGCCATAAGGTGTGTTAAAGTCTTTAATTAGGTGATAGAATTTCCATGACTTATGTTTTAGCCATTAGTCTTTTAATTAGATGATTTGTGCTTATGATTGTGAAAATTTAGATTTGATGGATTAATAATTTATGCTTGGCCATGTATTTTATAAATTAAATTTCAATAACCAAAATGTCCTAAGACTTTGGCCAAGATAAAAATTGGAATTTAAAAATAATTATAGAAACGAATTCCAAAAAAAAAAAAAAAAGGTTAAAATTCGATTGGGCCTTAAGCCCAAGAGTGGAACCTTAATGGGCCAAGATTGGCCGGCCCATTAAAGCCCAAGGAGGCTGTCGACTAGCCCAAGGAGGAGTGGCCGGATGGCCCAAGCCCAAGCCCAACTCCAAGGCCCATGATGCATGTAATTGGACAAGTGGCAAAGGGGAAGGCCATGCATTGGCCATTGGTGAGGCAATCTCATGATTGCAAATGATGAGCTCTAGGGAGTATAAGAGGGAAGGAGAGAGAGAAGGTGGCCGGTTTTTGTTCCATTCGGCCGAGAGAAAGAGGGAGAGAGAGAGAGAGAGAGAGAAATCGCGAGAGAGAGGGAGAGACCGAGAGGGAGAGGAGGCGGAGCCGAGGAGGAGCCGCCGTGTCCCGCCGTCCGTTCGCCGTGTACGCCGCCGTACGCCGTCATTTGTTCATCCTAGAGGCAAGTGGAGTCCTCTAACTTCTCTTGCTTGTTGATATGTGGTTTGCATGTTGAATCTTTGAGTGTTTAAGTGAGAAAAACCGAAGCATGGATGATGCATGTTGGAAGATATGGCCGTTTGTGTTCGGACCGTGTGAGTCAGAAACTTGTTTGAGCTTGCATGTGTGTTTGGAGTCCGATTTTGGCTTCGATGTCTTCATGGAAGTTGTAGCTAACATCTTGTAATATAACATACTAAAATTTCGTGGAGAATTATGGAGATATGAGGGGTTAAAGTTCTATTTTACGGAGACCCCATATCTGTGAAGTTTTCACTGACCTCTTGCTGGATTCTTGATTGCATGTTGATTTTTATTGAAGATTTGACTTCGATGTCTTCATGAAAGTTGAAGGTAACATCTTAAAATAAAACACACTCGAATTTGAAGAGAAATGAACAAGTATAGCCTAGTAAATCGGCTAGATCTTGGAGACGATGATTCTGGTGATGTGTTTCAAGACACCCGAGACTTCATGGACTTAAATGGTGACCATACTTTGGTTATTTGACCTAGATTTCTTCATGAAACTTGTAAAGGACACCTTGATACATAACATATCCAAATTTCAGAGGAAAATAAAGAGAATAGATGGGTGAAATCTTAATATTTCGGAGATGTGTATTCTGGACGATGCGGTAGTGGTTCCAGAAGCTTCGTGAGGTCGTGTAAAATAATATAAAAATAATCTGGCTTGGAGTTCTGCATGAAAGTTGTACGAAAATGTCTTGGCTATCACCCTATAAAGTTTCGTAATTTTTGGAGGCCATATGAGTATTTTAATCGAATTTATTTGGAAACTGTGCATTCTGGTCATTATCCGAATATTATGTGCTATTTTGTGAAATTGTGTGAAATTCAATTTGGCCATGAATTTTGTATGAAATTGTCATACTATTGGGTTGTTTAATGATTTTTTGAATATTATGATTTTGGGAAAATCATATATATTGAATTTAATATTTATTTATGAAAATAAATAAATATAATAATAAAATTAAATAAAAAAATAATAAAATAATAATAAAATAAAAGGGATTATTTTATTGGCCATAAATTCCATTGAATTTATTATGCATTGTTACATGACATTGGTGTATGTATGACCATGAATTGTGATGCATGTGTGAATTATATGCCATGTAATAATGAGATCAAAAGAATGATGAATGTGGATAATGATAAGTGAGTAAGAGGTGATGGTAGAGGATGAGGCCGGAATGTACAGAGATGCATTGCCGGAATTCCCTGGGAGATTCAGGATGCCCGGAATGTGGGGGGCCGGATGTTCGGTTGTATCTTGGATACATGCCCGGAGGTTCCTCGAGACGCCAGGATTGGGGTGCGGGATGCCTGGCTAGAAGGGTAAAGGCCGGAAGCCCTGTTGGAGGTTTCCGCCCGAAGGGAATGCCTCGTGATGCTAGTTGAGATGCGAGATGCCCGGAATATGGGGGGCCGGAAGCCCAGTGGCCTGGGAGGCTGAATGCTGGGAACCCTGTTGGAGGTTTTTGCCCGAAGGGATGATGAAATTGATAAATTGAGAAATGGGTGATGTGGTGATCAAGATTGAAATCCAAAAGCGGAAAATTAAATCATGACATGATATGCATGATATTATATGCATGATGATATGCATGATGATGATGATGATGATGATGATATGTGATGTGAAATAATGATGATCACCCATGATATTATATGCATGATGATGATGATGATGATGATGATGATGATGATGATGATGATGATGATGATGATGATATGCATGATGAGATGCATGATGATATGATGGTGATGATGATAATGATATGATATGCATGATGATGTGCATGATAATGATGATGATATGCATGATGAGATGCATGATGATATGATAAAGATATGATATGCATAATGATATGCATGATAATGATGATGATATGCATGATGAGATGCATGATGATATGATGGTGATGATGATAATGATGATGATATGCATGATGATATACATGATGATGATACTGATGATGGTATGCATGATGATGATAGTGATGATGATAATGATGATGATATGCATGATACATTGAGTTGTTATTGGATTTCCCTATCTGCTGAGTGGTTGTACTCACCCCTTTTGGGGAATAACATTTCAAATTAGCAGTATGCCGCTTCCTGCCGTCTCGCGAGGGGTGTTTTACGGTCTACCATCCGATGTAGAGGTCGAGTGTGCTGAGATAGATTGTCCCTCTATTCCCGGATTGACTTTTATTCGAGTGCGCTGTCTAGTGATGTACGACATAGGCCTGGCTGGGGGCCCTGTCATTCAGGAGTTCATTTCTGTGCACGTTCGTCGGGATGGAGCTATGCGAGGGATGTTGCCGTTGCCGCCGCCACCGCCTTATGCACCGGGTTGGGTGTGAGACCCGCACGCGATGAGTAGGAGCTGGATCTTTTTTGATGTAGATAGTCGACACTTTCGATGGGGGTTTGTGCTCGTATGATGTTGAGGGTTGAGGGTTCCTTTTTGAGATTTTAGGCAGGACATGGCAGAGTCCTAGCTTTTCTTATTTTGTACCGACCCGAAGGGAATCCCATCTTGTCATATATGTATGTAAGCAAAGTGTCGAAGCTTGGTTATAAAATCCTGATGTTTAGCTGGTGTGTATTGGTATCATGGATTGGTAGGGGGATAGATGGTGATGTTTAATTTGCTTCCGCTATGAGTCGCGCTTGGACCGCTTTAAAAAAAAAAATGCCTGTGATTAACGACGCTTGTTTTAAGTACAAGATAGAAAAATGTAATAAAGTGTAACATCGGCATTGGTGATGACTTGCGAAGGGTTCGGGGTGTCACAGCCGGCTGGTCCAAGTGTAAGAGAGCATACCTGGGCAACCATAGGCGCACAATGTGATGGAATACTTGAATGAAGACTAGTATTCAATGATACAATTTTGAGGACGACTCGGACAGGTCGAGTGTCACGAAAAGGGAGTATCCGAAAGGTGGCCGGTACTCAAAGACAAGAGGATACTTGGATAGTCATGAACATCCAAACTTTAAAGACAACTCGAACAGGTCGAGTTTCAACAGAGGGAGCACCTAAGTAATGGCAGGCACTCAAAAACAGGGGGATACTTGGACAGTCGCAAATATCAATACTCTAGCGACAACTCGAACGGGTTGAATGTCGATAAGAGGGAGTACCCGGCAAGTGGTAGATACTCAAAGACAAAGGGATACTTAGACTGTTGCAAGCACCCAAACTCAGGGGATGACTCGAATAGGTCGAGTGACAAGAAGAGAGTACTTGGACAGTGGTAGGTACTTTAAGTCAAATGAGGATAGGAATATGCTTACCTAGCAATATTTCTGATCTCTAAGAGTATATCTGCTATTTGCACAATATGCATACATGATTGTATGTGTTGTAAATTCATGAGTTCAAATGAGATTCATGCATGATAATTTTGTCAATTTTGCATTATCTGATTTCCACTAGAGAAGATTTTGAAAGACAACCTTCATTTAGAATGTAGATGTCTTGAGCATCCCAAATGAGGGACTTTTAGTTTGAAAGGACTTTCTGCTCACTCTCATGGAAAAGACTATCCTAACCATTGATGCGGGATTTATAAGTACCACACTATCTCATTGTCATCATATCAGCAGGGGTCCGAGTATTCTCGCAAACGATACGTCTTTACCAATTTGAGAGGTCTTTGTCAAAACTGTGATGAAGTCTTGGTTAGCGGCTCATCAAAGGGGACCATCAAGGTTGAAGCCGATGGATGAAAATGTTGCACGATCATCTCCGGATTTACAAGTCAAGAACCCTACAAAAAGAGATAGAGTAATCTTGCTCGTACTTCTTCGAGCGATGTTTATGTACATATGAAATCTTATGTTAATTGAAGTGGTCTAGTCTGAAAAGGCTTTTTTCAATGGGACGCAATGTAGACTTGGCTCATGTGTAAAAGGGTGAGAGCTGGTGATTGCCTTAGCATTTGTCATCAGTCTTTCTTCTCACTGTCAGATGGAGGCTCTATAGACCACAACAACAACTTTTTCTTGGTTGTATTTTTGAGTGGGGGGCAATGGCCTTACTTTTACCAAGCACACTGGTTTTTCATGCCACTATTTTTTATTCTAGTTCTTCATTTATTGGCATTGACCTTGCTTTTACTAGGTACACTACTTTTTATGCCCCTGCTTTTTCATTCTCGTCGTTAGAGGAATTGGCCTAGGCAGGTTCAAGCACGGCACTATTGTTAGACTCTTGAGTCTTGATCTTCAGCTAGCGCTCTAGGCTATGCTGCTTAAATGGCAGTAACTTCTGTTTTGCCTCCATGTGATGGTGAAATTACAAACTCAATTGGACTGCACAATGAATACAAGTGTCTAGAGAAAGAATTGCTCTTTTGTCATTCTAGGGCATTTAAATTAACGCGAGTGTTCATATGCAATAAATATACCTAAAAATTGATGCAAGTGCAAGAAATAAAATTTCTATCTCTCTTCTCACCTTGTGATGCTGCTTCGCCTCCGATCTACCCTAGTGTGGGGCGGTTCTTGACGGGGGTATGAGAGAAGCTTCACTAGTGTATGGGGCTCAAAGGGGGTGAGGAATGAAATGCCTCTCACTGTTTTGGTTATCGTACCATTCGCAAGAAAACTCTTTACCTTGTAGCCATGGAATCTTCTACACTCATCTCACAAGTGTATAAATGGGGGACTGTGTGTAGGATATAGCTTGCCTATCATCATTTTGACATGCCTCATCCATTATGCTCAATCAATCTTATATTTTTTACTTAGTTGTCTATTCTAATAATCCTCAGTGGAATCAATGATTTAGACAAACAAAATTATCATGCGAAATTCATTTGGAAAAGGCATGCGGCATTTTATATATGCGAGTTTGTATTCTCAAAACAAATGAATGGTTTTGACTCAAACGAAGACCCTATTGATAGCTTTAGGGGTTAACATAACGGTGTTTCAAATATGTTAAATCTTGACTATCAAAAGGGTTATTCACAAAGGAGTGTTAATGGATCGTCCCTATTGAATAGGGAAATGACACAAGAAAGATCAACCGAGGTTGGGGATCTGATTATTGATTTGACGGGCCTTTATGCTTTTTCCCCTACATAAGAGAAGATGTGGAAATAGATCAATCAGTAGGGCCAAGATCGCACGTGACTTGAGGCTTGAAAGGTTTTTCCGTCATTTGCTTTGGTGATTACTTAGGACGCCATTTTGCTTAGGAGAGCTTATCAGAGTTTGACATGTCTTTCTTTGATTTGTTATCTGCATTTTTTTACTTAAAAGTGATCCTGCAATAGATAAAAGGAATCATGTTAGTCAGAAGCTCTTTCAAGAGTCGAATAACTTAGAAGCGATACAACATTACCTTTCACTGGTTTGCAGATGTTTGAATAGACCTGAAGTACGAGGAGGATATAAAGTCCTGTAATTTTCACTCTATTAGGTTACCTGCTCTCTCATAATTTGCAGGTGCAAGAGAAGCAAATTTTTTTTCTTAATTAGTTTTTTTTTTTTTACCAAGCGGCTAACTGCTGCGTCGGGGATTTGAACCCCAACTTCGGACCATTTTGCTTCTTCCCGGGTACCACTTGGCTAGAGGCGCCAACGGTGTTTGTAGAGCGCTTCTTTTTTATTTAACCGAATCGGTTCCTTAAACTAGCATAGGTGTGACATCCCAGATTTTCAATCCTGTTTTCTATTGAATAAATCGGATATTTCATTAACGCGCCTATATGGCCATTAAGGAATTTTAATGCGATAGATTTGAGTAGTTGACTAGAAATTGACTTCTTGACCATGCTCATCTTTAGAAGCCATTACGACACAGTTAAAAATCGATTTGAAATCAGAGATAGGTCGGTTGATTGAGATGTGTGGCTAATAGTGGGTGACACCACTAAATTGGAAAATCCTCGTCGGCCGGTACTAAACTGATTTTTCTATCGTTTTGGTACCTAGTGTCCGTATTTGAATCCTCAAGATTTTCACGATAACCAAGAGCTGTCAATGTGTCGAGTGGGTTTATTATGGCTCGAAGAAAATTGACCACGGGTCATTTGCATAAAAAAAATTTCCGAAACCTATTTGCTAGCCTAGGTCACGCTAAAAACGCGCTAGATTGAAATTAATCGTGGATTTGAGTCCGATTTCATATATTGAAAGTCCTGTCATGTCACAATTAATTCTAGGAGCGTCAACTCAGTTTCAGAAGAATTTTCTACAAACCAAGACTTTTTGGGAAAAAGTCATCATTTGACCGTTTTTGTCCAGAAAAAAGCCAGGGATCGTTTTTTATCGCAAATTTTGGAAGCAAGTGGGATTCATTGATGAGGAAAAATACCAATTTGATCTTTGAGGTGTTGGTGGAATTTATTGAGGCCGGTTTGCATTGAGTCAAGCAAGAATTGATGGTCCATTTGAGAGGAAATGTGAAATTCATAGCTTCCCCCCCATGCCTATGATTTTGGACCATTTCAAGTGTCAAAGGATGAACATTGTTGGTTGAATGAGGGCCAAGGAACCAGCTATGGCTGAGGTAGAGTCAATGGGGCAATTTTGTAGAAAAACAAGGCAAGTGGCCCCTTGGTTCTCTCTCTCTCTCTCTCTCCTTTCTCTTTCCCCCAACCCTTGTCGTGCAACCGCCCCTCCTCCTTCCTTGGTGTGCGTTGGAGACTTCAACCTATGTCGGAAGCAGCTATGCCAACGCATGCCGTCACCATCCACTGCCTCGCGCGCCTGTCGTTGCTGGCTGCGCGTTTCCCTGCGCCGCGCTACTTGTCCGCACTTCCCAGCCCGCCGTCTGCCTCTATCCGTGCGTCTAGGAGGCTGTCCAGCCTTCGTGAATGGCCGTGGAAGCTTGCTGGAACTACTGTTTAGCCCACCGAGTGCCCATGTAGGCTTCGTTGATCCTTGCCACCCCTTTCAGCTTTGGTTTCCTCTCTTTTGCAGCTAAAACAGAGAGCAAACTTGTGGGTTTCCAGCAAGCTTGTTGGCCCGTTTTGAGGAGGTTATGGGCCCCGAAAGCTAGGCTTGCCTTGGAGATAATAGTTTCCCATGACGTTCTTGACATTTTGAATTGTCCAGGTCGCTGACCAAGTGAGTTGAACTCACTAATCCCTACTTAGTCGGTTAATTATGCCTAGGGGTTAATTAGATTAATTAAGCATGGTTTAGGTGGATAGATTAGATTATATTAGTTAATTTAATTATCTACCGATGCATGTTAGGTGGTTAGATAGTGCAATTAGCGAGTAAACACGTGCTATTATTTATTTAACAAACCTTGAAAATTTTCCGGGTCTATTTCGGCGTCCGATTAGGCATTACGAGCCTAAGTTGGATTTATTGCATTTATTTAATATTTATTGTAATTATTTAATTATTTAATTATTTTTCGAAAATTAGGCTAGAATAGCCGATGACCGAAATTTTATGCTGATTATTATGGTGTAGTCTGTTTATTTATTTGAGCTATAAATTATGCTGAATTGATTTAATTGTGATTTTAGGATTTTATTCTTAAATTAATTAATTTTGGTAATTAATGGAAAAATTACCAAGTGTCAGTTTACAGCATCAAAAATATATTATGGGTTGTTGAAACTAGTGAGATGTTCAAAAAGTGAAATTATGATATTTTAGCTAAGGTCGACCGTGTACTCACGCACGACTATTTTATCGAGAATGATAAAAGAATGGAATTGGTTGTATGATTGGAAGGTATACAATATCGGCCTACAGGCGATATGTCAGCTTAGCAGAGAATAGTATACTGGTATACTATATCAGCCTACGAGCGATATGTCAACTTAATAGAGAGCAGTATACCTTATCAGCTTAGATTGAGTATTGTCGATACTATTAGCCTACAGGCGATATAGCAGCTTAGCAGAGAGCAATATATCCGATCATCTTAGAAGTGAGCTATACTATATATTCATCAACTTAGCAGTGAGCAGTCCTGATATGAGTGGACATAGATATTATTGAATGAACCAATCAAGAGAAGTTTGTGATGACATGTAATCGACTAGATTGATTGATCAATGATTTGATCGGATGTTATGAATTGATTGATTGATGTGATTGAGGCATTTGTAAATGATATTGATTTGTAGGGTGGAATTGAGGCCAAGGTAAGTCTTCTAACTCGTGTTGTGCTTAGGTAGCCGTTAGGGCGTATTGGCCTCCTAATCGAGTCTTAGTAAGGTAGAACTTGATGAGACAGAATCTCACCCTGTTGTGGGACAACATTTCAAGTCTGTAGATGGCAGCACCTCCAACTCCTCCCGACCATTTTGGTATATCGGAGGAAATTATAGAAATAGATTATCATATTCCGATATACCATCACCTTGAAGGATTGGAATATGTAATGATAAAATCTACCGTTTGGGTCGACATGGGTGAAACCAAAAAAGTGCCTCATAGGTACCGGTCATAGTATCGTCACTATCATGACGGGCAAAGGGTGGGTCCTGTGCCGGAATCTGATGTACCTCGGTATGTTTTGGAGGTTGTGCTCGAAAAGGGCACAACAAATCCTAAGGGCGGATTAGTAGTCAATGCCAAGGATCCCAAATTTGAAAGCGATTCTAACTCTTCAGTGTACTTAGTCGAGGCCACCAACTAGAGTGAGGAAGAAGGGGAGATCGCTGAGGACAAGGAGGTGGAGCCGGAAGAATTTAATGATGAGGAGTAGTTGTGGTTGTTAGACCCCCGCCCCCTATTTGAGAACCTGCTGTGGTGTATATGTTTTTATATACCTAGATCAACTTATATAATATATGATATAGTCTACTACGTATATATGTATATAAGCGTGGTTGGTGTGGTTTGAAATTTTATGATAAAGAAATCCTTGTTCTTGAGGATTTAAATTTGCTTCCGCATGCGTATATTAAAATGAATCAGTTGGCGATGTATCCTGGGACATAGCTATTTTATCGACCAAGGGTTTGAGGGTCGAAACGTGACAACAAGGGTCTCGATTATAGGGCCAAATCATTATGAGACATCACATTTCGCACCACATAATTTTGTCCCATAATCCAACACATTTAACTCAATTAAACATGTGTTCCTTGTTTTTGACTTCCGCATATAGCACGGCCTACTCTCTGTTTGGCAGTCTTTTGGCGTTGCTAAGCGTTATTTCACACCATTGAGCATAGCTACGTCTTTCCTAGATGGCTTTCTTGAAGGAGCACGTGTCCAGAATCTACTGCAATTGGCTTCCCGTTGTCTAAGGGCGTCCCATATAGGAGTTACCATCCAGCTTAACAGTCCGGGATGGGTTCTCTTAACCAACACATGACCACTCAATCTTGGCCCAGGATACTGTGTATTGCACTCAAATGCCTCAATTAAAATGGTGAACCTAGCCTATTTTCTTCATATTAGAAATACACGGTAAAATAGTCATGTGTGAGTACAAGGTTAATTCACCCCAGAAAAAGTGATATCTTCCAATTTAAAATCCCACTGTTTTATATAGTATATAAAACCATTTTCGGTGTTAAAATCTGACATTCGGGATTTTCTGAATAAATATCGAAATTCAACAATTTTGGAATTAAATACTTAAAATTCCAATAAGCACTCAATTTGCACAATTTGACACTCAATTGTAGAAATTAATCACATCATTGCAATCAACACGAAATTCGGTCACCGGTTATCCCAGTCTAATTTCTAGAAAATATTTAATAATTAAATAAATACAAAAATTAATTAAATAATTACAATTAATTACCATAAATACTAACCTAGGTCGAAATTGCTAAATTAACCGCCTAAACAGGCCGGGGAAATTCCCAAACCTGTCTAGATAAATAGCACGTCCTATCTAGGTCTTAATTAATCTAATCTAACCACCTAACATGCATAATTGAATAATTCAATTACTAATTTAATCTAACTAACCACCCAATCCATAATTAAATTAAACCGAACACCCTTTAAACGTCATTAGCCTACTAAGTAGAGTTTAGTGCATAAACTCATCGGTTTAGTGCGAAAACCGATTCACCGTGATGGCGGCGCAACGCGCGGCCAAAACTTGAGATTGCGGTGGCGCCAATGGAGCTCGAACCTGGCCAGAAAATGGCCCAACAAATTTCAGCCAAAACTGAGATTTGTTATTAAGTTGGGCTGGGCCGAAGTTGGGCTGAAACAGGCTTCGAATGGGCTGGAGCTTAAGGACTTGCTATAGGTGTTTTGGGCCGAAGACGTGGGCTTCAATTGGAGTAGCTACCGGCAAGGATGGATTGGTGACTTCATGGGCTGTTGGGCTCAAAAGCCAGAGGGCTGAATGGAGTGGCTGAAACTTGTGTGGGCTTAGAGGAGATGGGCCGTGAAATTCGCTGGCTTGGAGCTTGCTTTGAGGAGTGAACTGAGCGGAGAGAGAGAGGAAGCAGCTTCGGTGGGTGGTGCCGTGGACGACTGGATGTGCAGATGGATGAAGAGAGCTGTTGCGTGGCGTCACGGGCATGAAGGGAAATCAACGAACTGGCAAGAGACGGAAGTTGGTGGAGTTTGACTTCGGCAGCTGTAAGGGAATGAAGTGGACGTGGCAGCGGGCTGAATTGAAGACACAAAGCAGTAGAGTGGAGCATCTGCAGATGTGAAGACCGAAGGGAATGGCAGAAGATGCTCCTCCAAGCAGAAGAAAATGAAAGGAAATTGAGAGAAAGCAAAAATAGAAGCAAGGCAAGAACATATAAGGGATCAAGAAAGAGAAGATGCTCGAAGGAGGGAGAGGCGGCGGTCTTGGCGTGCTGGAGAAGCGGTTGGTGGGGGCCCAAAGTCAAGCAAACCAATCCCTTAAATTAATTGCATGTCCCCTATTTCTTTCTAGAATAAATTCTACCAAATAGTGCAATTTTGATGCTAAAAGTCCAGCCCCCTCTACAAGTTCTGAATTTCATCAATTTAGCTTCAATTCCTCCACGAAATTTACCAATTCGACATCCAATTTGATAAAGAAGAAAGCCCATAAAATTTCTATAAGTTCCCATTACCAAATAGCTTGGCTTGGAAGTCCAAATTTCCCTTCAATTCAGCCCATTCGAATTTTCGTGATTTTCCAAATCTTTTGAAACAATTTTCCATAAAAATCTTGAAATTGCCTGAAATTCTTCGGAGGATAAGTCAACATTCCTAAAATAAATTGTGACATGACGTAACTTTCTATTTCTGAAATCAGGTTCAAATTCGCGGTTAATTTCAGTCAGATGCGATTTTAGCGTGACCCAGTCTATCGAGTAGTTTTTAGGAATTTTTAGTGCAATTGACCCGTGGTTGATTATTTTTGAGTCACATTATACATTTTTGACTCATTGGCAAGTCTCGGTTGTAGTGAAAATCTCGAGATTTCAAATATGGACATAAGGTACGAAAATGACGGAAAAATCGGTCTAGTGTCGTTTGACCGAAATTTTGCAATCAGATAGAATCACCACACACTAATCAAATATCTCTATCGAATCGACCTATCTTCAATCTCGATCGATTTTGACGGTGCCGTGATGATCCTTGTAGATCAACACGATCGGACAACTGATTCCTAGTCGAATTGTTAAGTCTATTGCGTTAAAATCCCTTAACAGCTTCACCAGATAGTTTAGTTATCTCGTGAGTGATCAGTTTAGAGAATAGCAATATAGGCACGTCGATGAAAAGCCCGATTTATTTAATCGAAAACAAAATATAGAAATTCAGGCTATCACAACTCTTCCCCTCTTATAAAATTTTGACCTCGAAATATCACTAGGTGTATGGTTGAAAAATATCCCAAGTTCCTTTGTGGACTATGTCAAAAAGTTAGAGACCGCACCTCGGGATGCTCATATTGGGACAAGACATATCTTTGTTGGAATGGAACCATAGTAAATACAATCGATTTTTATTATTTTGTCCTCCTACCAATAAAGAAAAATCTCTGTATCTACCAATGGATGAGTGACATAGTATTTATAGTTAAATTTCTAATTGAATTCTTCCACTTGTCAATCATTCAATAGTGTATGTCTAACTTAGCTTTCACACCGACGACGGACTCAATAAAAATCCATACAACTACTAACAAGTGATGAGAAACATGAAAGTATTTTGAATAAGTCTTTAGAGAAAATTTTGTTAACTGGATTATTTACTGATATTAGAGTAATATAAACCTTGTAGAATAATATTTTGGAAATTTGGACTTTTCTCATAATAGAGAAACATGAATTTATTGTCATATCTATTGACAATTATAATACATGGCTCATATTTCCTCTAAGCTTAACCTACTTGGTGATAGTAGTCAAGACATGGTGGTTAAAAGAAGCTTTCCAGTCCCAATTTGCTTTGGAAAATAAGAAGTCATGGAAACTTGTTATGCGGTTTGGAAATTTTATGAACTTACTATTGAGAAAATTTTAATTGTTGATGAAAATTCAGGCAGTAGTTTATTGACTTTTGATGTTCTGATGCATCATAACAATCATTGTTCTTATGGTATTCGTCTCTATTATTGTTATTGTCGGGTTCAAAGTAAATATACCTTCATAATATACATAAAAATCACAGAAAAGCGAGTTTATGCAAATACTCAATTTTCCATCTAAAATTTCATGTTGAATGTGTTGTCAAGCATGTATGAGAAAGGAGAAGAAGACAGAATCATGGAAAAAAGAATGTTATGAAGAGGAGAAAGTTGTTGAACAATATGTGATTTGGTCCTATTTATAGATAACCAAACAATACATCCATTAGGAATAGGCACCTTATGGAAAGCATCACTTCTCTTCATATCAATAATAACTTATTCTCCTGTCCAATTCACTCTTTTCTCTTTTATATATAACAAACTATTTCAGTATTTACATGATTATGTTTTTCTCCATCCCTGAAAATTCCCCTAAACTATTTTGTTAATTGGTGGATTACAATTTGTGGTTACCAACCGCAAACAAACTTAATTAGATATAAATGTGAGCGGTATTCACCAATTAAAAGATGGATTAGAATTTTTTAACTCCTCAAGGTTGGGCAAGAATGGAAATACCAGGGATTTGAGTTTGCCATTGAGCTCAATACATCAATCTAATGGGCCAAGCTACATAAAACCTTGTGTGAACTTTTTTCTTCATATTATCCATTTCTTTTAGTGTTTATTGTTTATTGTTTATTGTTTATTGCTTTTTTTTTGTCGGTTCTACTCTATTTCTACTCTAATACTCAATCTCAAATGTTTGCCCCGCCTTCTTATAGAGCATGAGAGTTGAAATCCACACTTGAAGCTAAATCGTCTCCACCCTAATCCCCCTTGAAAATGTGAGGATTCAAACCTCTCACCCCCCCTTCCCATGTGGAAAGGGTGACCACTGGAGTAAATCCCAGTAATTTTGTTTATTACTTGTTGAATTGTACCACTTTTGTGATATCCTGAAATTCGACCCCATCTCGAAGATATGAAATGGGCATTTCGTCAATACGCCTATGGTCATTTTTCTCTGAGTTGGCCACTCACAAGTCAATTGATCTACCAAGTGAAGCCGTTAAGGAATATAAACGCGACAGACTTGAAAATTCGATCAGAAATCAACTGCTCGACCGTGATAATCGGCAAGGGTCAATACGACACCGTTATAATCAATTAGTGATCGGATATAGGTTGATTCGATGGAATGGCATAATTGAATTGCGGGTTATTCCACACGATTGCAAAATTCGCGTCAAAACGACACTAACCCGACTTTATGTCGATTCTATACTCGGTACCTGTAATTGAAACCTTACGATTTTTACGACAATCGAGAGTCATTGATGAGTCGAACATACATAAACGTGGATAAAAAATTATTGACCACGAGTCAAATGTGCTAAAATCCATAAAAGCTACTTGGTAGGTTGGGTCGCGCTAAAATTAAGTCCGATTGATTTTAACCACGAAATTGAACTTGATTTCGGGAATCGAACGTTTGAGCGTTTCACAATTTATTTTTAGGATCTCGTTTCATCTTTTGGGAAAATTCTGTCGAGCTCGGAATTTTACGAAAAAATCAAATTTGGCAAATTAAAATGGAGGAAATTCGGATGGGCACCTCTAGTTGGAATTTTGGCCACCAAAATGCTTTGTTTTGTGAAGAATTGGAAGGAAATTGGCCATTGGTGAAAGCCTTGACCCTAAGAGGGCTGAAGACTTTTGTGGCATACACTTGAGTAGTTGGATATTTGTCTAGGCTTCTAATTGGCCCTTCATTTGACTTAATTTCCTTTCTCTCTCTCTCACTCTCTTTTTGTAACATCTTGATTTTTCGACCCTATCTCGATAATATGAATTGGACTTTTCATCGATGCACTTATAATATTTTTTCTCTGAGCTGATCACTTATAAGATAACCAATCTATCAGGTGAAGCCATTAAGGAATATAAACGCGATTGACTTAAGAATTCAATCAGAAATCGACTACTCGACCGTGCTAATCTACAAGTGTCAATACGGCACTGTTAAAATTGATTAGAGACCGGAGATAGGTCGATTCGACATAGGCATGTGATTAAATTATGGGTGATTCCGCTTGATTGCAAAATTCTTGTCGAACGGCACTAAACCGATTTTTCTATCGATTATATACCCTGTACCCATCATTAAAATCTTGAGATTTTTACTACAATTGAGAGTCGCCTATGAGTTGGAGATGCACAATGTGGATCGAAAATAATCGACCACAGGTCAAACGTGCTAAATATTTCTAAAAACCACCTGGTAGGTTAGGTCACGCTAAAATTGTGTCCGGTTGAAATTAACCACGAAATTGAACCCGGTTTCAAGAATCGAAAGTTCGAGCGTGTCACAATTTATTTTTAGGAAGTCGACTCATCCTTGGAAGAATTTTCGGCAAGCCCGCAATTTTCGGCAAAAAATCAAACTTTGGCAAAATTGATTCAAGAAATTCAGATGACCATTTTTTGGTGGACTTTTGGCATTCAAAATGGATCAATTTGTGAGGAAAATTATGGAAAGTGATGTGGGCTTCCTCTTCAGCATTTTGGCCATCAATTGGAGGTTAATTGGTGTGAAATTGAGTTGACTTGGGAGGGAGACACATGAAATTTGTAGGCTAGGGGGGCTTCCACATTTAGGCATCACCTTGACTTGTTGGAGAAGATTGGGAGGGGAAATGACTACTGGATAAGGGCTGAGGCTGGTGGGGCTGCTACTCAAGTGTTTGAGATATTTTTGGTGGACTTTGGAGGCCCTCTGTCCCCCTCCTTCCTTGTAGCAGCTCTATCTTCTTCTTCCTTAGTTTCTTCATTTTCCTTCGGTTGAAACCTCCATTTCAAGAGCAACAACCAACCACCACCCCTACAAGCCGAGCTAGCCATCGCCACGCCCTCTCGCTGCCCAAGCCGCCTACCTGTCACTGTCCACCAGTTGTCCCGAGCTCATGTGTCCACTAATCCAACGATATCGTTCAGCTTGCTAGCCGTCCGTGCGCCGTCCCTGTTTGCGCCCCTGGCTGCCCGTTGCCGTCCTTGAGCCGCCAGCATGCCTCCGCTTGCCCATCTGGTCCCACCTTGCCTGTTCCCATGCCAGCCAAGCCGTCCGACCAACCTCTCAGTTCAGTCCACAGAGTCGAAGGTCAGCCCAAGCTATGGGCCTTATGGCCATTTTCAGCCTAGTCCAGACCTCCTTGAGTGTCGCCGTAAACCCGAGTTTTGCTCACCTTCGCGTCGCCGTCGCCATGAACCAGTTTATTTGCTAATCCGATGAGTTAACCTCCTAAACCTTAATTATAGGGTTAATTATGCTTTGGGAAGGGTTAGATTTGGCTAAGTGAGATTAATGTAATTAGTTAGCTTGTTTAGTTAAAATTAGATTAATTATTTAGGCCAATTAGGTGGTTAGTTGATTTAGTTAGTTAGTTTAGTAGGTTATGTATATCTAGGTTAGGTAGATTAATTTAGTTAGTCCAATTTGGTGGTTAGATTAGTGTATATAGCTTAATTAATGATTTATTTAATTATTTATTAACTAGTGAAAATTTTACCGGGATAGCCGATTGTCAAAATTTTGTACAGATCATTATGGTGTAGTTGGTTTGTGCAATTGAATGTTAATTTATACAATTGGATGTTGATTGATGATTTTTGATTTATTATTTCAAAAATATGAAATTTTGGTATTTAATTAGAAAAAAATATTGGGTATTGATTTTTACTCCAAAAATGTTTTTAAGTAATATATAAAATCGTGAGATTTTTAAAAGTGAGGATATCGCATTTTATGGTTTGATTTGACCGTGTGTCCACGCACACCTATTTTACCGGGTGTTTTTAATATGAAGAAAATAGGCTAAGCACATTATTTAAATTAAGGCATTTGAGTGTAAAGCACGATGTCCTTGGTCGGGATTGGATGTGCGTGTAATCGTTATAAGAACCTGTCACGAGCGTTTACGCCAGACAATACTCATTCGGGAATGCCCTATGTCAACGGATGCCGGTCGCAGTGGAGGCTAGGCAAATGCTCATTTAAAAATGCTATCTAGATGTAGACGTTGCCATGCTCGATGGGGCAAAACGACACCCAGCTATGCTGGATGACCGCTGACTATTGAGTCGGCCGTCGCTGTTGGGTCATAATTAACTGGAACGCTTGAATGAGTGAATTAGTCGCGCCTGATTATGGGACAAAATTGTGTGGCACGGAATGGAATGTGCCATAACGGTTTAGCCTTATAATCGGGACCCCTGTAAACAATTGTCTTATATGAGATATACTAATGTGCAAGGAGGTGCTAAGGCAAGGTAAGTCCTATGTGGTGCATGTTTATGACGCCTTTGAGTAAATTCTCATCGTAATCGAGGTTTAGGATGTTGACTCACTGAGATTTATTCTCACCCCGTCGTGGTTTAAATATTTTTAGGTCCCTAGTATGGAGAACTCGGAGCCCAAGATTGAAGGGTCTGGAGCATAGGTGGCTTAGTAGTTTACTTTTAGAGACAGACTAGTGTGTATAAACCTGTAGGTTAACCTGGTATATTTATAAAGTGAGTGTTGGCATGTGTTTTTACTATCCCAATGTTTGTTGGTTGTCAGGGTGTTTGTTTAATTCACTTTTGCATGTGCATAAAATAAAAGGGTCGGCGACGCATCCTAGGAACGTTGCAAATTTTTAATCGACTGCTGAGGGATGTGCATGTGCCCGGTATTCAAGGCGTGACACTCCCACCATCCAGTGTCCTCTTCACCCACCATCGTCCAGCTTGCCGTTGTCCCTGTCCACTGCAACTCGCAAGCAGCCTGACTAGCTCACTGTCTCGACTATTAGCCAGCCCCATCCCAACTGAGACCAGCCAACCCATAGAATCGAACTTCCAGCTTATCCATGGGCTTCCCTTGGCCTTTTTAGCCTCGTTCGGTCCTCCGTTGGAGACGCCGAAGGCTCGGGTCTTCACCATCTTCGTGCCGCCGCCGTTGTGAACCCGCCACCATGCTAATTCGATGAGTTAACGCCCTAATCTTGGATTAAGAAGTTAATTGCACTTAGTGGATTAGTTTAGGCTTAATTAAGGTTTAGTGGTTAGTTTAGTTAGTGTAACTAAGTTAGCTAGGTTAGTTAGTTACCTAGACTAATTTAGTTAGGATGGTTAGTTAGGTTAGTTGGTTAGCTTAGTTAGGTTGATGTAGTTAGCCTAGCTAGATTAGTTTAGTTAGCTTAATTAGGTTAGTTCGGTTAGATTATTTAGATTAATTTAGCGGATTATTTTAAATAATTTGTAATTTATTTAATTAATTATAATTAGCGTAAATTGTGCTGAAATAGCCGATTTGCAGAATTTTACGCTGATCATCGTGGATGTGTTTATATGTGAAATTGATTGCTTATTTGTTTAATTGAGTGCTTGATTGTCATTATGGATTATTATTGCAAAAATTTGATTTTATAGTATTTAAATAGAAAAATATCGGGTGTCGGTTTTTGACACAAAAATATTTCATGTACCGTATAAAATCGTGAAATTTTGAAATGGGAGAGTACCATGTTTATTGGGTCCAATTTAAATGTGTAACCACGTACAATTACTTTACCAGGAATTTTTGATACAAAGAGAATTGGCTAAGTCCATTATTTGAAATTGAGGCATTTGAATGCAAAGCACAATATTCTTGACCAAGTATGTGCTGGAGTGTGACCACTTAAGTACCTTGATGCGTTTACGTGGGGTAGTAAACCCATCCTGATGCATTTACACGGGATGATGCTTGATTAAGTTTGGATGCCCTACGTCAATGAATGCCGGTCGCAGTGGAGGCTAGACCGATGCTTCTTTATGAAATGGCATCTTGATGCGTTTACGAGAGACATTGTCGTGCCTGACGAAGTGGGACGACATCCTATCACACCCCAAACCTCGAACGCATGCACATCCCTCGGTGGTCGATAAAATTGCGACGTCTCAGGATGCGTTGCTGACCCATTCATTTTATTGCACATGTGGAAGCAAATAAACAAATCCCGAGACAACACGAATATGGGATAGAAAAGCAGGACAAATTTTCACTAAACACTTTTATAAAAAAATTGAGTTTATATACAATACTAGTCTATAAACAAAAACCTATTCCAAAAAGAGAAGAGTCGCTAAGCCATCTAGGCACAAGATTCCTTAGTTGAAACCTCTAAAACATCCGGGGGATCTGGGTCTTCCACAACACCATCGGGGATGTCGGTGTCAAGGGGGCTAGCCATCTCCTCACCCTCAACAACGGGTGCGTCGAAACGATCCAGGGGACCCTCCTATTCTCCATTTGGCCCATGGCGATACCACAACCTGAATTGATGAGGTACCAACTCTAGTAGACCCTCATTGACCATGATCGTGCTCACAACGAGCTCACGGAGCCAGGGAGTCCCAAGAACAGGGAAAAAAGGTACTCTGCTCACTAAACCTCCTCAGCTGTCCAAAACGTATTGGAGGGACCGCCATCTACGGACCTGAAAAGTCAAGCCCATGACGGGGTGAGACAACGTCTCAGCAAGTTTACGCCCTAAACCCTAATTAGGAAGCAAATACACCTAGAGGTGGCCTAACCACACAACCACAAAGACTCACATCGCCTTAGTTCCTTCATGTACGTCAGTACAAATTCATATCACGGATGTATATAATAAATGTACACATCAATTGGAACGTCTCACTCAATCTCAATCAATCACAAGGGTCCCAATTATAAAATCAAATTGTTATGACATGTCTCATTCCGTACCACATAATTTTGTCCCATAATTAGGCATGTCTATCTCAATCGCTCACGCTTTCCAATTGATTACTACCCACACAAGCAGTTCTACCCAACGCACATCAGTCTTCTAGTGTAGCCAGGCGTCGTCTTATCCCTTGAGCATGGCAATGTCCACTCGACACACATCGGGGATGGCATTCCTGAAGTAGCTTCGGTCTGGCCTCTATTGCGATCTGGCATCCATTGTTAGGGCATCCCATGTAGGGGCATCATCCACCCAACGTACTTCAGGGACGGGTTCTCATAACCATCACACGATCATTCAATTCCGGCCAAGGATATTGTGCTTTGCATTCACATGCCTCAACTATGATAATGCGCTTGGCCTATTTTCTTCGTATAAAAAACACCCGGTGAAAATAATCGCATGTAGGTACACGGTTAGATGAAACCAGAAAAATTGATATCATTCATTTTAAAATCTCACTATTTAATATAGTATTTAAAAACATTTTTTGTGTCAAAACCTAACACCCGGTATTTTCTAATTAAATACCAAAATTTCATAATTTTGAAATAAATACTCAAAAATCACAATTACCACTCATTGCATAAATTAGCACTCAATTGCATAAACTAATCACACCACTACAATCAGTACGAAATTCCGATCATCGACTATCTCGGTATAATTTTCGAAAAATATTAAATAATTAAATAAATAGCGAAATTAAATAAATAAATGCAATTTAATCCAATAAATGCATACTTAGGTTGTAAACGCTAATTTAACCACCTAAACGGGCCTAGAAAAATAATGCACCTATCCACATGAATAGTACAATCTATCTAGCCCTAAATTAATCTAATCTAATCACCTAACAATCTTAATTAACCAACAAAATCACTAATCCATCTAAACTAACCACCTAAGCCATACTCAACCTAATCTAATTAACCCTTAAACATCATTAATCTCATAAGCAAGGTTTAGTGAGTAAACTCATCGGATTAGCAAGCTAGTGAATTCATGGCGACGGCGAGCGACACTCGAGTCTACAGTGACGGCAAGGGAGGTCCGGACGGGGCCTAAAACAGGCCACAAAGTTCCAGCCCTTGCTGGAACTTTTGCTTCTGTCCAAAGCTAAACTGAAAGGGTCTGAGGCTGGAATGGTGAGGAGATAGGTGGCGGACGGCAGTGGTGGACCAAGTAGACAATGATGGGAGTTCAGCGGCTTGAGGATGGTGAACGACGGCTAGCACGGCTTCGATGGCTGGACAACGGCGCACGGGACGTGTAGGACGCCAAGAGGAGGATGGCGCGGTTTCGGGCGCTTGCGATGTGTAGGCTGGCGGGCAACAGGTGGACGAGCGGCTGTCGGACGGCGTGCATGTCACGACCCGAACCTCGGGCACGCCAACATCCCGCCATGGTCATGAAAATGCGACCTTCCCAGATAGTGTCGCCGACCCCAATTTAATTTATTAATGCGCAAGCGGAACGTACTAAGAAACCCCTTACAACAAGATACGGGATAGGACAACGGGAACATCAATTCAAATATCAAACATCATAATTTCATACATTACCATCAAAATAGGGCTTACATACATCAACCGGATCCAGGGCCTATGCACCAAAAATGGGTCAGAGTTTATGTGTATCAAAAGAGGGTTAGCCTACACAACATGGATCAGTCCACCAAAAAAGAAAATACACAGTCCTAGGACTACTGGTCATCCCCGTTCGTCGATCCCACATCCTCAGGATCAGTCACCTAGGAGGCTGGGGGCGAAGTGTTGATCACTCGACCATCGGGATGATCTGCCACACCATCTCCCAAAATGGCGGTCATCACCGCCAGCGGAATGTCCATGCTGTCAAGGGGGCCAATCCTAACACCATCTGCTCCGGTACGAAACCAAGCCCTAAAAAGGTAAGGTACTCTAAGCTCCACGTTCACCTCAACCCAAACGATGGTCCTCACCAACTGATAGACCCAGGGGCTCCCGGGGTCAGGAGTACTCTCAGTCGTTTGATCGATCTCGGTTGGCAGGACACTTATCGTCGGGGGTGCCGCCATCTACGGTCCTGAAATGTTTTCCCCAAATCGGGATGAGACTTTGTCTCAGCAAGTTCACCCCTCCTAAACCCCTATTAGTAAGAAAATACGCCCCAGAGTGGTCTAGCCACACAATACAGAAAACTTACCTCGCCTTCTTGCATTCCTGCAGGTTAGTACAATTCATAGCACTCAAGTACAAGTTATAATAAGCACGTGAACCGTCAGAATGCAATCAATTCCATTTTAATTTTGCCATCAGAGCAAGCATTTCAAATCATCATTCATTAGGGCCACACAAGGGCATAGCCTACTCGCAGTTCGGCTATCTACTAACATATAGTCAGGCATCACCTCCCCACCTTGGAGCGCGGCTTCGTCAGTACATCGACGGTGTTCCCGAAGGAGCATGGGCCCAGAATCAACTACGACCTGCATCCATCTCGTGGGCATCCCATATAGGGGCAATTCCAACTTAATAGATCAATTCAATTCCCATAATTATCAAACAACGATTTATAATCAACTCAAGGCACGTCACACGTAAGTCACATATTCCAATCACAACATTAACCTTTAAAACAATCCAATTTCGATATCAAATCCGACATTTGAGATTTTCTAACTAAAATTCATATTTTCCTCAATCAACACTCAATTTGCATTAACCAATCATCAATTTCAAATTCTAACTATACAGCGATGATCGGCACGAAATTCTGAGCAATTATGGTCAAAAATAATTTTTCGAGTTTTTTTTAACAAAATAATATTTTAATGAATTTCGGAATATGATTTAATATTAAATAATCCAACAATTTCGAAATATTTATTTAAATCATAAATAAATTCATTTAAGTCACATCTAGGTTTATTTTAAAATAAACCTACTTAACCCTTAAACTAAACATATTTAACTTTAATTAAACAACTTAATTAATCCACATTCAAATAAACTAATCTACCAACCTAATCTCAATCAACCTAAACTAAACACACTTAAGGCATAATTAACCCACAAATCGGGGTTTAGTGAGCTAAACTCACCGGAATCGCTTTCCGACGGGTCTCCGGCGAAGAGCACGACGACGCCAATGACAAACCTACACGGATCAACACCAAATGAGGACTAATAGGAGGCCAAAACGAGCAAGAAAGGAGCTGGTTCTTGCTAGAAAAACCAGTAACTAACCGAGCCTTGAAGGGCGGCGGACGGCGGTTGAACGGATGGAGGGACGGCGGAGAAGGACCGGAGGAGGAAGCTAGGGCTCCAAACGGCGACTCACGGCGGCGGAACGGCGGCGACGAACAGCAGCTGGTTGGCGACGACGGTGCGGGACTTGTGGCGGACGGAGGCGAGGGCAAGCGGCTCGGCACGGGAGGGCGCGCAGTCGCGCGCGGGCGAGTGGCGACGGCGAACTCCGGCGAACGGCGGGTGAGGTGAGCGGCGAAGGAGCAGGCGGAGGCTTTGGCTGGTCTTCTACGCACACTCTCTCTCTCTCCTCTTTCAAAACCCCAACCAATCCCCTTGATTCAAGGAAGAAGATGAAGTGAAAGCCCACATTTTCAAGGCTTCATCTCCACCCTCCACTTGTCATCACCCTAGCCCATCTCACCTCATCCATGACATCATAGATGATGTCATAATCCACTAACTCCAAACCTCCCACAACCTTAGTCTAATAGGTTCAATTTCATTTTCCGCCGGGGTCCAAGTCCTTGCACATCCATTTGCTTCAATTTCCATCAATTCTCTTCCAATTGAGCTCCAATTGGAGTCCATAAATTAAATCCAATGTTCCTAATAAGATTTGTGACGCACCATGACTTCCAATTTCAGAATTCGATCTCAATTTCACGGTTAATTTCACTTTGGCACAACACTAGCACATTCTAATCTACTGAGCTGCGTTTACAAATTTTCGTGCATTAGACTTGCGATTGATCATTTCAAGCCATAACTTTCGGTTGTCGGGGGAAATCTCAAGGTTTCAAATATGAGCACAGGGTACCCAATCATTAGAAAAGTCGGTTTAGTGTCGATCGGCCAGAGTTGTGCGACCCGGTGGAAATCACCCACACCTGATCGCATGTCTCTGTCGAGTCGACCTATCTCCGATTCCTAACCGATTTTTATTTGTGCCACAATGACCCTTGCAGATTATCTCGGTCGAAAGGTCGCTTCGTGATCAGATTCTCGGGTCTAATGCATTAGAATTTCTTAACGGCTTTACCTGATAGACTAGATTTCACATGAGTGGCCTACTCAAGGAAAGGAACTACATGCGTGCCAACGAAATGCCCGACTAAATTCATTGAAATTAAAATTGAAAAATCAGGTTGTCACAGTGCGGTTGCTTGGCTCAGCTTCCTCTAGTTCTTGGCTGGTCTTTGAGCTCTTAAAACACCACAACAATGGAGAAAGGATGGTTGAGGAAGAAAAAGAAGGGGGCTGCATCTAGAGAGGGGGACCACAAGCTTTCAAAGTCTTCACAAATATCTCCCTTCCATCATCACAAGGCCCCCACCAGCCCAAGCTTCATCCTCAGCCAAGTTTCTACACCAAAGCTTCTCCAACAAGCCTTCCAAGGTGACCAAAATGTTGATCCCCCCCTTGGCTACGAATTTTGGACATTTCCCCTCCAATTCCATCCAATTCCACTTTAAATTAATTCAATTCAAGTGTCACAATGCCAAGATAAGTGCCCACACTCAATTTCACATTTTTCCTTACCAATTGAACCAACTTGAATGCTAAAGGTTCACCCAAAAACGGTCATCTAATTTTCCCGGTCCAAAATAGCCAAACTTTGAATTTTCGCCAAAAACTTGGGTTTGTAGAAAAATCTTTAGAGGATGAGTCAACATTCTTAAAATAAATCGTGACATAATAGAACTTTCAATTTCTAAAATCGGGTTCAATTTCACGATTAATTTCAACCGGATGCAATTTTAGCATGATCTAACCTACCAGATAGCTTTTATGAATTTTTAGCGCATTTGACCTGTGGTCGATTATTTTCGATCTACATTGTACATCTTCGACTCATTGGCGACTCTCGGTTGTCGTGAAAATTTCAAGATTTCAAATACGGGCACATGGTACAGAAATGACAGAAAAATCGGTTTAGTGCCATTCGATGAGAATTTTGCAATTAGGTGGAATCACCTACTCTTTAATTACATGCCTCTGTCGAACTGACATATTTTTGATATCTAATCGATTTTGACAGTGTCGTATTGACCCTTGCAGAATAGCACGATCGAGCAATCGATTTCTAGTCAAATTCTCAAGTCTATTGCGTTTAGATTCCTTAATGGTTTCACCTGATAGACTAGTTATCTCGTGAATGATCAGCTCAAAGAAAAAGACTATAGGCGCATCGATGAAAAGCCCAACTCATTCAATCGAAAACAGAATCAGAAAATCAGGATGTCACACACCCGGTTATGCCGGATGACCGCCGACTATTGAGTTGGCAATGGCCAATGGGTCGTAAATAATTGAGACACACTTGAGTGATTGAGATATCCGCGCCTTATTATGGGGCAACTTTGTGTGGCACGAAATTGGACATGTCATAACGATTTTACCTTATAATCTGGACTCTTGTGATTATTTGAAAGATAACTTGAGGTGTTCCAGTTATTATATACGTTAGTTATATGCATATGATATATGTGACACTAATGTGCAGGGAGGTGCTGAAGCGAAATAAGTTTGTGTGTAACGTCTGTTTAGGCTGCCTCTAAGTGAATTCTCGTCCTAATCGGGGTTTAGGGTGTTGATTCGCTGAGATTTTATCTCAGCTCATCGTGGTTAAATATTTTCAAGTCCCTAGGATAGAGAACCCGGAGCCCAAGGTAGGAGGGTCCGAAGTGTAGGTGGCCTGGTAGTTTCTTTTTGAAACAGACTTATGTGAATATACCTGTACGACAAACTTGGCATGTATATAAAGTGTGTTTTGTGAAAAGGTGTTGGCATATGTTTTGACTATCCCCGTGTTTGCTGATAATTTGGGTGTTTTTTTAATTTCGCTTCCGCATGTACATAAAATGAATGAGTACATGAGCAACGGATCGCTTGCGAGCATACCTTTCAAGAGTCCCGAAAGCCAGCCATTTTGGGATGAAAGAATGGAGATTGCATGGGATATAGCCCAAGGAGTGCTATATCTGCACGAAGAGTGCGAGACACAAATTATCCACTGCAACATAAAGCCTCAGAACATACTCATGGACGAGAACCATGCCAAGATTTTGGATTTTGGACTTGCAAAGCTGCTAAACGCAAACCAAACCCGAACCTTTACAGGATTTTGTGGGACGAGAGGTTATGTGGTGCCCGAGTGGCACCTAAACCAGCCTGTGACGGTGAAAGCAGACGTTTACGCTTCGGGATCATTCTGTTGGAGATCATCTGTTGCCAGAGGAACATGGAATTGGACTTTCCGGAGAGGGAAGCCATCTTGGAAGAATGGGTTTGCGAATGCTTTTGGAATGGTGAGATCGGGAAATTGACAGGTGACGAGAAGGTTGATGAAGATGAATTGAAGGCCGCTATCAAGGTTGCGCTTTGGTGCATCTTGGATGACCTGACGCTCCGTCCTACGATGAAAAGAGTTCTAATGATGATGGAAGGAAGTGCCGAAATCCTGATGCCTCCTATTCCTTCATCTTCCATTTGAACCGACTAAGGTTATGTTTAAATTCTCGAGAGATTGATGCATATAATGCTGGCGAATAAAAAACTCCTATCTAGCAGTGCTTTTGGGATTGAACCAAGACATGTAGACATTATTTTTGCTCCTTAAATAAAGTACAGATGATGTTTCATTTGCGTGTACAGCATTACTCTATATACCAACATCGATCACTTGGCCATCTATACAGAGAATCGACACCACATGCCCGATTTATAGATAGAATGAAACCGACTACAGTATAGCGAATAATAGGGGTTGTCATTTCAGAGTGCATGCTTCATCCAACTACCGTTTTATTTTCTCTGTGTTAACAATATTTATCTCCAGACTTTATAATACACGTTGCTTCAGCCATGGATGCTTTGTTCAAACTTCGAAATGAGGACAGGATGCCGATGGTTTTCCACGTTCTTTCTGGCCAAGGCTCGTGAGATCAGGATAGGCCAAATGTCTTCGTACTAATTTAACTATTAATGTCATCAAAATTTTATTTGAATTCGAACATGAAATCTTACTATTATTGCATTTTACCCATCTCTTTTATATCATCCCCGATTAAATGAATTTCTTCTTTTTGAAGAAAAAAGTTTTAAGTACAAAATTGTAAAAAGAACAAAAGTTCGAACACTTGCCAGGTCATTATCTCCTTCATATAATGTGCAGGCTTACTGGGGTATTGGAGAAAGAAGGAGAAATTGAATTATTTAGACCAATCTTCAAAGATTGTTCTTCCAACGGGTTTATCGAGAACTTTACAAAGTAGTCCGAGTCAGTTAAGACTGATAGAAGAATGGCACCGGAAGAGTGATTTTGACAAGGTAAATAGACTGAAATTGACTTGTGTGGATGCTATTACTTGGCATATCTCGCTGCTGCTAAGTTCCATTCACGTTTTGCATCTCTGTTCACTTGCCTTGATAGGCTGGTTGCTGAACGAGTCCTCTTGACCAACAGAAACAAATTTGAATTTTCTGCAGCGAATACTCATATACACAGGTTTTAAGATTTCCGTCGTTTACAAACCAATACTTCAGAGGTGATATTCGTTGAATCGCCGCGAATTCTTCAGGGGGTTATTTCATGGAACGGATAAGCGACACTATCCAATGGTTGCGTGGACTTTCGGGAGATAAGAGTTTGCATAGGAGATGGATAGTTTTGCAAGTGACTTTTGTTTCAGTTTTTTCAGTGCGCTTTCTTCTGTTCCAATTGAATCGCTTATCCCATTGTCACGGGCCGATCGATTGGGATTGTGACCGCGCGGCGACTCGGGCACTTGGGATCGGATGGGATCGCCGAAGCACCTAAGCCAAGCCTTACACAGTCGAACGCTCACTCGCTCGCCTTACCCGGATCGTAGAGAGATAAAGATTCTAGAGAGAAGAGCTCTGGAAAGAAGACTTGCTTTATATTGCGGAAGTAGTGGATTGATTACAACTCAAGGAGGACACCCCTTTTATAGTTGAGGGCCTCGGATTACATCCATTGATTTGGAAAGCTATCGGCAGACGAGATCGCACCGCCTCAACTACCGACATAATGTCGTCTACCATCTACCGACATAAATTAAAGGAACAGACTCTCGTAATCTAGCTAAATGACAGCTTCGCCCGTTCTTGCAATTCGGGGAGAAGACTTGGTGGGAATCCGAGTGAGAGCAGGAGGTTCAAGGGTGAGTCGGGGTCGACTCTGGGGAACCTCTCGGGTCGTCCATGTTTCGGCCCGTGACATTCTCCCCCACTCATTCGAGCGACGTCCTCGTCGCTCTCAGCTTTGCGGGCAGCCTTGCGGGCTTTGGCACGATCCTTCTTGCGTTTGTTGCTCTTCGCTCGGACGCTCATGAACGAAGGACCGCATCCTTCGATGATGAAGTCGGATGCACACGGCTCGGTCTTTGGCTTGGACGGGGCACGCGGCGCGCACTCAACCTCGGGGAAGAGCGCTTGGATGGGTATAGCGTTTGTTGGAGTAGGATCCAACTCAACCTTCGGCTTTACCTCGGACAGCTTGTTGATGCGCAGGACGGCTTTCAAGCTCTTGTCGAGGCGTCGGATCGACGCGATGGTCTTGGTGTCGACCACCCCTTTGATCATGGGGATCATCGTCGGGCACTTTTGTCGAGGATCATCAAGCACTTGGTCCTCATGTCGATCATGGCACTCACACTATGGAAAAACTGCATCCCAAGTATGAGATCATAGTCGTCAAGAGGGATTACCTCGAATGCCATTCGTCCTTTCCATCCGCCGATCTTCACGTCCACGTCGGGTGTTGATCCTACGCCATGGAAGTCGCCCGAATTGATCGGCTTGTACGACTTCTCGGATGGCTCCACGTGAAGTCCCAAGGCCTTTGCAACCTCGGTTGACATGAACATGTTGGATGCGCCGGTGTCGACCAAAGCATAAAGCGTTCGGCCACCCACTTCGACCTCCACAAAGAACATGTCAGTGTTTGGAGCGATGTCTCCTTTGGTCGGCGATCGGGCTTGGACCGAGTTGATCATCTTCACAGCTCCGATTCGGATCTGCCGCTTGTCTTCTTTGATCTCCTCCTTTTCTTCCTCAATGGCAAGGAGGGCATTGATTCGACCCTTCTTCGGGCACTTTTGGGTCCAGTGCATCTCTTTGCAAATAAAGCAAGGAGAGGGTGGAGGTTGATCGAACTTACTCGCGTAGTCGATTGGTGGTCGACCTCTTTGGAAGGACGGCTTGGAAGACCCTTCTCCCCACGTCTTGGCTCGGCCGCTTTGATCGGGCATGCCTCGGGGAGTGTTTCTTCCTTCATCGTCGGGTCGATCCGACCTCCAATCTCTTGCTCGGTAATTCCTCGGCTCAACCCTGGTGAGGTCGACGAGTGATTCGGCCATGCTAAGCGCACGCGCCAGACTACTCACATCCCGCCGCTTCAACTCGAGCTGTGCCCATGGCTTCAGTCCATCCATGAACGCTCCGAATGCCTCCTCTTCGCTCAGGTTGTGAATCTAGAGTTTGAGCTCCGTGAACTCCCTCACGTACTCTCGGATCGCGCCTCTTTGCTCGAGGCGATGGAGCTTGCTACGGGCCTCTTGCTGAGCGAACTCGGGGAAAAAGTAGTCCCAGAACTCGCACACGAAATCGTCCCATGTATTCACGGGATCAGCGCCGCTCTGAATCTCGTGGCACCTATTACGCCACCACAGCATTGCCGTGTCGATCAAGAACATGGAAGCGGTTCGTACCTTGGTCGACTCGTCTCGGATGTTGATGGCGCCGAAGTATTGCTCCATGCTCCACACGAAATTGTCCACGTCTTGCGCGGACCGGTTGCCTTTAAACTCTCTTGGCTTTGGCACCTCGATCTTGGGCACCGCTTGGGTAGACACAGCACCGTTCATGATGCTGAGTTTGCATAGGGCGAGCTCGGTCTTGAGCTCTTGGATCTCAGCCTTCATGGCTTCGACCTCTTCCCTACACGGGCTTACCTCCTCAATTGTTTGGACGCGCTCGTTCAAACCATCGATCGATGCTTCGAGAGCTTCGTCCTTGTCGAACAGTGGAGCCGTGGCTTGGTTGATGCCGGTCGTAAAGTCTTCGCGGAGCGAGCCCTCGACCTCCATGATCTGGTCTCGCACCTCGTCAAGACCTTCCATGAGCTCAAGCACAGCACTCCGGACCTTGCCGATCTTCTCATCGAACGAAGCTGCAGCATCCACCGAGTGATCTCTCTTCTTTGTTTTGCTACGCGTGTCTATGCCTGGCGCAGACTCTCCAACTATAGCCGCATCATGGCTCGACATTCTTTCAAACAGTTGGTGCTCTTCGATCCCTTGGAAACGAATCTCTCTTTAGCTCTGATACCACTTGTCACGGGCCGATCGATTGGGATCGTGACCGCGCGGCGACTCGGGCACTTGGGATCGGATGGGATCGCCGAAGCACCTAAGCCAAGCCTTACACAGTCGAACGCTCACTCGCTCGCCTTACCCGGATCGTAGAGAGATAAAGATTCTAGAGAGAAGAGCTCTGGAAAGAAGACTTGCTTTATATTGCGGAAGTAGTAGATTGATTACAACTCAAGGAGGACACCCCTTTTATAGTTGAGGGCCTCGGATTACATCCATTGATTTGGAAAGCTACCGGCGGACGAGATCGCACCGCCTCAACTACCGACATAATGTCGTCTACCATCTACCGACATAAATTAAAGGAACAGACTCCCGTAATCTAGTTAAATGACAGCTTCGCCCGTTCTTGCAATTCGGGGAGAAGACTTGGTGGGAATCCGAGTGAGAGCAGGAGGTTCAAGGGCGAGTCGGGGTCGACTCTGGGGAACCTCTCGGGTCGTCCATGTTTCGGCCCGTGACACCATACTGCGATTCTACTCACTCACCGTCGTCAGCATCAGCACCATCTGAGTGTTTGAAAATGCCCGTCATAATGCAATGAATGTTGTGATAGCGAACACCCGATCACCTAAAACCCAGTTGCATGCGACAAACTGTGACCGACAACGAGCCTAGGGACATCACATCCAGGATTGACTCGACAATTGCGTTGGAGTTTGCTTCAATCTCTGTCACAACTCGTCCGATGCCATGTTCAGAGGCACCCCAATCTGCAGGGCAGGGAACTAGCAATGAGTCTGGCTATTTCCTTTTTTCCTTCCAACGAAGTGGAAACTTCCCTAAATCAGAATTTGAGAAAATGAGAGTCAATTCCTAGATGCTCTACTATTTTAACAACATAATATCTATAGACCCAAGAGAACTCTCAATGTGTTTTATGTCACACCCTAAAACTACAAAGAACGGGGATGACACGGCTATCTTTCCATGCGAAGAACGCAGCCTCAAACACAACTAATAACATAATATCAACTTATATATATCTCAAACCATATATACATACATATTAGATAAACCAATAGATTGATTGTAACATCAGAGTTTTTATAATCCACCAAAAAGAAATATACATTTAGAACTCACCTAGTCCAACCACTAGCAAGGATTATGTGCACCACTTCCTTAAACCATACCCAAAAAAGTAGAACTCCCAAAAGTTTCCCAGCAACGCTCTCATCCTACTAACTGGGACCTGAAAACATGGAAGATGAATGGAATGAGCAATCACAGCTCAGTGAATAGTATATATCGTAAAAGCATATCAAACTTCCACATTACATATTTAAAACTCAAGACATGGCTCATTATTACCAAACAAAAACATAATAACTTGCATGCACAAAATGCGTTATATGTCACCTCAACTTAGCTATATCAAATAGCAAAATTTCTCATTCATCCATAATGACAAAACAAGCATTACCAATTTGGTTCAATAATTGGACTCATTCTATCTCATATCAATGGTTCATTCCAGCTCAATATCCAAGCTCAAGACCCAAGAGATGGCTCCCACAAAATTACGTTATCGTATAGCACTTAGCCCTTGACCACATATAACAATAGTATAAGGCCCTAGATGTGGCTCCTACGAAATTACGTTATCGTATAGCACTTAATTCTTTACTATGCATGTCAATAGTACAAGGCCCTAGAGGTGACTCCCATGTGACTCAAGTCACCATGTAGCACTTAGCCTTTGATGGTTTTATTAATGATGGGCTTAAGGCCTGTCCGCCCATGTTGGGCCTAAGAGCCCGGCCCACAGGATAAGGGCCCGTGGATGGGGGAACGTATAAAATGGATGAGAGAGAGAGAGGACGCACCTTTTGGCGCATAACGTACGTACGTCCTTTCCCCTCTCTCTCTCTCTCTCTCTCTCTCTCTCTCTCCCAAAAGAAAAATAGTAGCGACGTTTTTCTTCCCTTCAAGGCGAATTGCTGTCATCGGATCGAACATGGCCAAATTCTCTTCCTTTTATCGGCGTCGGTGTTTAATCTGTGGCTAACAAGGTACGCTCGAATTCGTGGTGTGCTTTAGGATCGGTGATATGTGATTTTCCCGGGCTTGTCTTCCGCATTCGTTTTAGGGGTTCGATTTAGTGTCGAATCCGGTTTTTGAGAATCCGTTAAACCCAACATTGGTATCATAGCCCTAGTTCACGTTTTCCCGACCCTTTTCATGTGTTTTGATTGATTTTTCGCGAAAGTAATCGGCCGGTACGGATCGGGGCAAGAAATCCCGACATCCGAGCACTGTTCATCCATTTTTTCGAGTTTCTGTAACTCGAAATCAATTTATGAAGGCATAGGGTGAAAGGGCTCATTGAGACGAGTCCGTCGATGGGTTGTGTGCCGCTGGCGACGCTGCACGCGCCCACACGCGCGCCGAAGCCACGTGCGTGGGCGTGACGCGCCCGAAGCATTGGCATCGGTCGGCGCGTGCGCCACACGCGCCGGTCGGCGAACCGGCACGTGCGCGCCGGCGGCTAGCGAACCGGCACGCGTTGGTCGGCGAACCGACGCATGCTGACGTCATCGTGACGTCACGGTAACCGCCGGATGACGTCATCGGTGACGTCATCGCCGACGATTGTTGGCCGGCCGGTGACCCTACAGCGAACCGACCCAACCCGATATGCATGGAAGCCAGGGGTATGCCACGCACGTGCCGGTTCGGTTCGTTCGACCCTACCGGTTCGACCGACCCGACTGGTCCGACTGGTCCAACCACCAGCGACCTGACCGTTGACCCGTTGACCGGCGACTGGCGACCGTTGACCGTTGACCGCGACCGTTGACAAAAAAAAAAAAGGGAAAAGAATGTGTTTCTTTTTCAATTAAGTCTATATGGATTATATGTGATCCCTTATTTGTTTTGCATTTGTTGCGGGAACAATGCCTCCCCTGAGGTTGTGCACACCTATTCGCGCAATTACCGATGAACAAAAGGAAATACTGTCTAAGTTGATAGCTGAGCTGACTGATCATCGATGGAAGAGTGGTGACTTAATTGATCACGTCCTTGAAGTCAACGGGAAAATTTAAAAGGTCATATGGAATGGTTGTCTTATGCCACAGTCGGAGATGGTGCGATTTTTCATGAACACCCTTCCACCTGAATGGCAAGGAGTGTTGAATTGCATATGGGATGTCAACAGAGCTGCTTCTTATAAGAAAATTGTGATAGATTTTGTAAATGAATATTACTGGATTATTACAAGGGAAAAGATCAAGAAATTGAACAAAAGATGATCTTTCCCAGTTCGTGTGCTGACTTGGTGTTAGTTGTATTGGCTGATCTTTGTTAAGTGTGCTTTGTGGACATATTACGTAATGTTTACTACCTGATTGTTGTTGATGTAGCAACCGATATGTTAGTTGTATTATGTGAAAGCATTATTGTTTTATTGGATGTCAATTACTATTTGCTTTCTATTATTGCTGGTTGCTGTGGGTAGTTATAGAAGTTTTTGTAGCTTCATAGAATTCACTTTGCATAAGACAATTATATTAATGATAATTTTTAAGTTAGGATTTTTAGAGGATGATTGGAAACATAGTGACCTTTTGATTCTGAAACCTTACTTGAAATCATTTATTAATATGATGGGTCTGTGCAAAAAGGGATGCATAAGTGATAGGCATTAATAATTCGTGCATATATGTCTGATGTGTTCAGATCAATGGCTTCAGCCACAAAGAGCATAGTTGCCGAGCTGAACAAAGGTGAAAAGCTCAATGGTGACAACTATGAAATATGGCACATGAAAATCCAATATATGCTGGAAGAGCAAGAGGCACTTGAAGCTCTTAACCTGACCATGGTAGAACCTGAAGAAGGAAACACTGCACAGCATAAAAGAGATAAAAGCTTTTGCTGCATGGAAAAGAAAAAACTCTCTTGCTCGCATCACGTTGCTGAGCAGCATGGAAAATGACGTCATGTGAGAGTTTAGGCATTTTGACAATGCCAAAGAAATGTGGGAGGCATTGGCAGCAAGATTTGGTCATACTTCGGTGACCAGACTGAGGCAGCTCACTATTAGGTTTGACTCTTATAAGAAGCCTCATGAACAGACCATGAAGCAACATCTTAGAAAGATGTCAAACATGATAAATGAGCTGAAAGATGCTGGCCATGTCCCCACTGATGAGCAGCAAGTGCAAGCAATGATTCGTTCCTTGCCTCAGAGTTGGGAGCATATGAAGGTGCACCTGACACATAATGAAAATATCAAAACCTTTGAGGAAGCAGTGCGCCATCTTGAGCTGGAAGAGAATCGCCTCTTGGCAGCTAAGCCGGATGCTGAACTCTATCATGCTAGTTCTAGCTCACATAGAGCTTCGAGCTCCAAACGCAAACGCCTTAACTGATTTGATAAAGGGAAAGGCAATGAAGCAGGTCCTTTAGGGAAGAAACCCAAACTTAACCAACATGGAAGAGGAAAGCGTCCTCGAATGAAGAAGCTTGCAAGGGTGAAGTGTTTCAACTGTGACCAGAAGGGTCATTATGCTCGCGACTGTCGTGAGCCAAAGAAGGTAAACACCCCTTGCACTTATCAGAACTTTACTTTTGTGTCGAGTTCTGTGTTCTTAACTGAGTATAATTCTTTATGGACTGTGGATTCAGGATCGACAGACCATGTAGCAAAGGATAGATGATCCTTCGTGGAATTACGACGAGTACCAATTGGAACTAAGTGGATCTATGTGGGAAACAACTCCAGAGTTGAAGTGAAAGGAATTGGCACCTGCCAACTGAATATGCGTGGTGGACGCACTTTGTTCCTACATGATGTAATGTATGCTCCGGAGATTCGTCGGAATTTAGTGTCTGTTTCAGTGTTGGTTAAACTAGGTTTTAATATGAACTTCCATAATGGAGGTGTGGATTTGTTTTTGGATACAAATTACTATGGTTGTGGTTATTTTCTGGATGGTTTCATTATATTAGATATTGACTATGTTAATGCAAATGTTTGTTATTCCCTTATCACGTCTCCTAATTCATATGATAATGATGTGAATGTGTGGCATGCTAGACTTGATCACATTGGCTAACAACGTATGAATAGACTAGCCAAAGAGGGCTTGTTGGGCAACATTGAAAAAGTCGATTTGTCCATATGTAAGCATTGCCTAGAAGGCAAAACAACAAGGAAACCATTTGAAAAATATAAAATAGCTGAATTTCCTCTGCATTTAATCCATTCTGATGTCTGTGGTTCAATGAATGTGACAGGAAGGCATGGGGCTGTTTATTTTATTACTTTTATAGATGATTATACTCGATTCGGATATGTCTATTTGATTTCTTATAAATCTGAAGCAATATGTCGTTTCAAAAGGTTTATGAACTTGGTAGAAAATCAATTAGACAAGAAAATAAAAGCATTGAGATCCGATCGAGGTCGAGAATATTTATCTGATGAGTTCAGAAAATTATGTGATGAAAAAGGAATAGAAAGACAGTTGTCTATTCCATATACTCCTCAACAAAATGGTGTTGTAGAGAGAAGAAATAGAACCATACTGGAAATGGTTAGGTCCATGATGGCGCATGCTAATTTACTTATCACTTTTTGGAGTGATGAGTTGTTAATTGCTGCCTATATACTTAATCGGGTGCCTTCCAAATCAGTTACTTCCACTCCATATGAGTTATGGACAAGTAGAAAACCGGACTTAAGTTTTCTTAAACCATGGGGTTGTGCTGCCTATACACATGAGTTCTATCACAAGTTTGGGAAATTGGGTCCCAGAGGAAAGAAGAGTATTTTCATAAGATACTCGGAACACTCAAAAGGGTATGTCTTCATAGGTGAGCAGGAAAGTGGGAGTATAACTGAATTTGAATCACAAGATGTCACATTCTTAGAGGATGAATTTCCTAAGAAGGGCGAAATAGGGGAAGATTACTCCCTATTTGAAACCTTGGATCAAGATAATGATATTAGTGGAGTTCGTCCAAGTGGGAGTAATATGATAAGTCATGAATTGAATTCAACTCATTCTCAATTACACCCACATGATGAGACGACATCATTATTATCTAATCCAAGTGGGACATAATGGGGAATGATGTGCAAAGTGTACAATCTCCCATACGGCGAACAAGTCGCCAAAGTATTCCCCGTCGACGTTTTGACATTGAAGGGGAAACTTTTATGGTTGCTCCACAAGATGAGGATGAGCCAAGAAATATTAATGAGGCTCTGAATTGCCCTAGTAAGGAAAAATGGATTCATGCAATGGAAGAGGAAATGGAGTCAATGAAATCAAACCAAGTCTAGGAACTGGTTGATCTTCCAAAAGGACGTAGAGCTATTAGGAACAAGTGGGTTCTCAAAATAAAGTGAAAGGATGATGGCTCGATAGAAAGGCATAAGGCTCGCCTTGTGGCGAAGGGGTATAATCAACAGGAATGAATAGATTATGAAGATACATTTTCTCCTGTGGTGAGATTTACCTCAATTCGCATTATTTTGGCAATAATAGCTAGTATGGATCTTGAGTTACATCAGATGGATGTAAAGACTGCTTTCCTCAATGGAGAATTAGAGGAAGAAATATATATGGAACAACCTGCTGGTTTCATAGTGAAATGCCAAGAAGAAAAAGTATGTCGACTTTTGAGATCGATATACGGCCTTAAGCAGTCATCGAGACAATGGTATATACGTTTTCATAATGCCATAATGGCATATGATTTTACAATGATTGATGAGAATCATTGTCTATATATCAAAAGATCCAATGATCAATTTGTGATCATACCATTATATGTCGATGATATACTAATTGCCGGAAGCAATATGGAGTTTGTTAATATTGTCAAGAGTTGGTTGTCTTCCAACTTTGAGATGAAGGATATGGGTGAGGCTGCATACATTCTTGGAGTTAAGATTTCAAGAGATCGTTCAAAGAGATCGCTGTCTCTTTCGCAAGAAACATATATAAATAAGTTTCTTGAACGAGTTGGTATGCAAGATTGTAAACCCATAGACACTCCTATTGCAAAAGGTGAAGGATTGAGCCATAGACTGTGTCCAAGAACTCCACAAGAGAAGGAACAAATGAAACATGTTCCTTATGCTAGTGCTGTTGGAAGCTTGATGTACGCTATGATGTGTACAAGACCTGTCATATGTTTTGCAGTTGGAATGGTGAGTAGATACCAATCCACTCCAGATCCAGTACAATGGAAAGCCGTTAAGAGAATACTGAGGTATCTAAAGGGAACTGCTGATTATACGCTGAGTTATTAAGGAAATGATCTGCAACTCTAAGGCTATTCTGATGTTGATTATGGATGAGATTTAGATAAAAGGAAATCTACCTCTGGCTTTGTTTTCTTACCGAATAATTGCACCATACGTTGGAGCAGTAAGAAACAAAAGTGTATAGCCTTGTCAACGATGGAAGCTGAGTTCGTGGCATTATCAGCAGCAGTACAAGAAGGAGTTTGGCTTAAGAGATTTTTGGATCATTTAGGTGTTATTGAGAAAGCTGCAAATCCATTATTGATTAACTATGATAGCCAAGCAGCTATAGCGTACACCAAAGATCCAAAATATCATGGCAAGACAAAACATATAGATATCAAGTATAATTTTGTCAAAGATATGGTTGCACAAAAGGATGTGAACTTACAGTACATATCTACGCATAGAATGGTAGCAGATCCTATGACAAAGCCAATACCTAGAGATGTGTTTTGTGATCATGTAATATCTCTAGGATTGCGTAGAGTCTGATGTACTGGATTGTAATTTCCCTAAGTTGTTCACATTTATGAACTAGCGTTGTTTCATTATTAATGCCTATGAATCTTTGTTTGATCTTTATGCATCCTAATGCTCAGTGCATTGTTTTAAGTTAAGAAAGTATGTTGGACAGATATAAGATTAGTCCACTCACACGGGTAATCGCTTCTATTTACTGTGTGATAAATAGAAATGAGACTGTTTTTAAGCTTATTATCTAGGTGATAATCGAGAGATCAAGCTTAAAATATATTTGTCGCCTTAACTGGGTGTTAAGATGATGACATAATATTTACTATGTCCGAAAGTAAAATAACCTACATATTTTACTTTATCTGTCTATGATACCAGATGTGAGTTCTGATGAATTTTGTGAATGAGTGGATACGTGAACTCAAGTTAGACATTGTGTATGTCTGAACTATCATCTGTACGGTATTGAAAGGTGTAGACATACGCTCCATGGGAAAGGAGTTAATACCGTAATACGTACTTCATACTACGTATGCATGAGACGACCAATAAGAGTGGCAAAAGTTTGATCTCAACTTTTATGTCGTGTGAGACTCTTGAGGAAAAGAGTTCCTCAATTTTAGTGCCCTCATGACTTTTACTTATTCTCAAGATTTCTATTTAGTGTTTGTTATCTTAAGATGTTGTCAATGGTCATGAGTTTGATTCGATCTAATGGTAAATTTCTAGAAAAGCAAGCTGAACTGAAATTGAGAGTTTGAAGGAAAGAGGAAAATCGAATTTGGAGAATCACATTGTAGTTTTGTGTTCACTGGTCAACCAATTATGACTGTCTTTATGATAATTATAATTGTGAATACAATATATATATCAATGTTTAAAAGAGATCAAGAGAGATATAAATGTGATCGATCGATCTAAGGTACTGCATACTAAATCTACTCAGAGTGAGACTCCCATTATGAGCTGCTATATATTCCTAACAGATGTATAGCAACGAGCTCTCAAAGTATGCTGGTCGCACGAATTATTCACCGGTATGAATGTTGTAGAGAGGTAAAGAGAATCCTGTTCAGCCCACCATGTGCGAGTGGGAGATGATGGTTTTATTAATGATGGACTTAAGGCCCGTCCGCCTATGTTGGGCCTAAGAGCTCGGCCCAGAGGATAAGGGCCCGTGGATGGGGGAACGTATAAAAGGGATGAGAGAAAGAGAGGATGCACCTTTTGGCACATAACGTACGTACGTCCTTTCCTCTCTCTCTCTCTCTCTCCCAAAAGAAAAACAATAGCGACGTTTTTCTTCCCTTCAAGGCGAATTGCTGTCATCGAATCGAACAGGGCCAAATTCTCTTCCTCTTATCGGCGTCGGTGTTTAATTTGTGGCTAACAAGGTACGCTCGAATCCGTGGTGTGCTTTAGGATCGGTGATACGTGATTTTCCCGGGCTTGTCTTCCGCATTCGTCTTAGGGGTTCGATTTAGTGTCGAATCCGGTTTTTGGGAATCCGTTAAACCCAACAGCCTTTGATTACAAGGCTCTAAAAGTGACTCACACGAAATTTCGTTGTCGTGTAGCACTTAGTCCTTTACCTATTCACAACACACTTAATTTCCTCAACACAACATATATCATGTTTCAATAGTTATCACACAACCACATAAATCGATTGTACCAAAATAGCATGCATAACCCTTCAAGAGAGGTTTGTCGAATCATTCCACAATAACTCAAAATTACCGAGTACTATATCCATCAATATATATATATATAACAAATAGGTCATCACTTCCTCATAAGTATATGTCGATTAATCTTATCTTAGTACATGAGTTTCACAAAACCAAAGAAGACATTAGTACTACTCACCTGGGGATGCTCCAAAATTAAATAACACACATTATTTGATCATTTGATCTCGCAGTCCTATCAAATAAGCGAAAAATAACATTAAATTTGGGTAACATACTACTTTAACCATGAAACGGCTATAGTATGTCTAAATATTAACAAAACGATTCCTATGCACTGATAAATTGCATAACCAAAGCGGTTGTTCAAGCCATTTGCAACACGGAGTTTAAACGCAAAACTTGATCGTGCCTTAACTTTCTCCTCCGAACCCCGATTCGAACATACTTATAATTAATAGAAAGCCCTTCAAACATACTGCAAGAATCCCAACTTGGCCATCCCAAAATCAAGCCGAAAAATGACAAAATACGGGTCCAAAATTGCTGGACGTGTATTGTTCACTACGCGCAAGAAACTTCGAAATTTTGTTTCGGACAAACCATAAGCTCAAATCACGATCTGTAAAATCCCATAGCTCTACAACACTCTAACCTATCATTCTTACAAAAATATACGGCTCAACGACTCCAAAATCGGACTTCACCGCTCGATTTTCCCAAATTCTGAATTTCAAACCCTAACTCCGAAACTACTCCGATTGGAAGAACGAAATGTGCAATCACTTACTGGGCGTTGTAAATAAGCTTGGTGAGCTGCCTACGACATGAACATACAAAGCCCTCTCTCTTCTTTCTTCTCTTTCTTCTTCTTCTTCTTCTTCTTCTTTCTTTCTTCTTCTTTCCTCTTTTCTTTTGCTTATCGAACGTGGGCTTTCCCTTTCCTTTTTATCTCTTCTCCTTTTTGTTTTCTTTTTATTTCTTTATTTAAAGTGGGTCCCACCACCTTTTCTTTGACTTTTTCAAAAATCTCCAATATTACATTTTATGTCGGAAAATTAGGGAATGTGTAACTTAGCTTTAACACATTCGTGGACTTGCAACAGTGAATGCACAAATGATAAGAAAAATGAAATTATTTCGGATTTTGGACTTGCAAAGCTACTAAAGGCAGAACAAACCAGAACTTTTACCGGCATTTGTGGGATGAGAGGTTATGTGGCGCTCGAGTGGCACCGGAACCAGCCCGTGACGGTGAAAGCAGACGTTTACAGCCTTGGGATCGTGCTGTTGGAAATCATCTGTCGCCAGAGAAGCGTGGATTTGAACTATCCGGAGAGCGAAGCCATCTTGGAAGACTTGGTTCGTGAATGCTTTCTGCTGAATACTCAACAACTGATGTACGTGATGCTGGGGAATCAAGAACACCTACTGGAAAGTCCTCGATTTCGAGCAACATATGTACACACATTTTTCCATTAAAATAAATACACGTGATCTTTATTTTTGTGTATAGCCTTGATTTAGCTACGAACGAAGGTCACTTTCCCATGCTATACGAAGAATCTATGCAACATTCCTGCTATAATTAATAGACAAAATTAAACTGACAACAGTGGTGATGAACTAGAATGATGGTCTCAAATTGCTTGCTTCATTCAACTATCGTTTCATTCTCTTTGGTCTTCACAATATGGGTGCATTTGGTTCGGCAATTTAAGAGCCCATTGGGAAAATGCAAAATAGTTTAGTCTAAAAAACTTTGGGTAAATGCAAAGGCCATTTGGTAAATTATGTTTTAATAAATAACTTTGAGAGAAATGCCGGTCAATAGAAAATACATTTGAAAAGCCTTTTAGGTGAGTAATATTAGTTTTTTAATTTTTATTTGTTTAAAATTGAAAAAAAAAAATTATGCAACTTTTTAAGTATAAATTTTGACAAAAATGCTATTAAAATTAAAAAAAAAAAAAAATATATGCTAAAAAATAAATATATATTAAAAAGACCAAGGCAGCGGCGGGTGTTCAATATAAAAAAAAATAATTAAGCTCTATGAATTTTGCTTACACAAGTGTTGGGTGTTCTTGGCTTATGAGTACATGATGGAAGGGGGAGTGCAATTTGTGTTTTGAGAATTGATGCCACTAGGGTCACTATCGTTTGGGATGCACCACTTGCTTTACACGTCGTTTGATTGGAATTATAAGAATCTTTCTCTTTGTAAGTCGAAGGCTTGTCATTTCCAAGAAAAAAAAAGTTGAAGGCTTTTTAGTCAAAAGAAGAAAATGCTGAAAAATTGGTCCATGACCTTTCCCTTACAATGGATTAGAAATTTTTAGAGCCAAACATCACCAAGTAAATGTCATAAAGACCATGACTTCCAACAAACCATTGATCACATATTGATCCAAAAGTCAAAACACATGAAACCCCAAACGATCTTGACCTCTTGATGGATGTGCGCAAGATCCATCCTTACATGGTTTAAATCCTTTTCTTTTGGCCGGCGTGCTTGTTTAAATTCTAATAGAACTGTGAAATTTAGAGATTACCATGTTTGCTCCAAAATTAGTGGCATAATTTCTAAAAAACAAATTCCTAAAATTACATCGATGATTTTCTTTACTCAAAAATTCATTGTGGCATTAATTTAATATTAAATCACCAATGTGATTTGCTGGGAATCAATGTCACATAGGAATTCTCAATAAAATAAAATAAAATAACTATGTAACTTAAGTAATTTAATTTTAAAAAATATGATATTTGAATGTTTGCTTTAAAAAGTTTAACATTATTTGTGTCCTTAAAATGTCCAATTTTATCAAGCAAGTGATGGTGATTGACGGCTACCGTCGCACAACCCTCGTGGGAACCAAGCAAGAGCCGCTTAAGGCCGCGAGAACCAGGTGATAGTCGCCTGGGTCGTGTGCTACTTGTGTTCGGTGCATGAGGGCCGCCGAAGGTGGCATGACCTCGAGTGACTTGACCAACGGCTGTTGGTGCCAAATCTAGCTCAGCGGTGGTCGTAGCCTTTCGCTGAACCGGCGAAGGGTTGGTCTTTTAAAAAAAAATTATATATATTTGATTTTTTTAGCATTTATATGTATTTGCTTTTTTTTAGCATTTTTTTAGCATTTAGAAAAATAATAACGAGGGCAAAATCGGAAATTTGAAAAATGGATGATGGTAGTTTTGAAAAAAAAATGAGTTTCAGTATTTGGCCAAATGCTAAAAACTCAACTAACATTAGACTCTCAGTCTTTTCAATGCCGGCATTTTCAATACTGACTTTTACTTAAAACTTACTTCAAAATGGTTGCCAAATGATCCAATATTTTTCCAAAAAGCTTTAGAGGCCAAAAGCCCATTGAGAATGCTAAACCAAACGTCACTCTATATATATTTGGACTTTAGAACACATGTTTGCTTCTGCCATGATTTCTTTTTGGCCGAGGATCGTGAGATCTAGATAGGCTGATTGTCTTTGTACTGACTGTACTAATTATGTCATCAAAGCTTCTTTAGAAACCAATATGACAAACTCCAAACGGGTGTTTAAACATGGTCCATTTATTCAAACATCAAAACTTATTATTTACTCGATAGTAAAACATGTTAGCTAACTTCTTTCCTCAAATGAATAATAGAATCTTATTCTTTATGAAGTGTTAGAAGATGTTAACGCAAGTAGAAGGGCACACCCATGAGTGCATGCACAAAAAGGAAAAGAGGAAACTAGGTGTATGGTTGAAAAATATCTTAAGTTCCTTTGTGGACTATGTCAAAAAGTTAGAGACCGCACCTCGGGATGCTCATATTGGGACGAGACATATCTGTGTTGTAATGGAACTACAATAAATACAATCGATTTTTATTATTTTGTCTCCTGCCAATGAAGAAAAATCTTTATGTATTTACCAATGGGTGAGTGACATAGTAGTTATAGTTAAATTTCTAATCGAATTCTTCCACATGTCAATCATTCAATAGTGTATGTCTAACTTAGCTTTCACACTGACGATGGACTCTATAAAAATCCGTACAACGACTAACAAGTGACGAGAAACATGAAAGTACTTTGAATAAGTCTTTGGAGAAAATTATGTTACCTCGATTATTTATTGACATCAAAGTCATATAAACCCGTAGAATAATATTGTGGAAATCTGGACTTTTCTTATAACTGAGAAACATGACTTTATTGTCATATGTATTGACAATTATAATACACGGCTCACATTTCGTCTAAGCTTAACCTACTTGGTGATAGTAGTCAAGTCATGGTGGTTAAAAGAAGCTTTTCAGTCTCAATTTGCTTTGGAAAATAAGAAGTCATGGAAACTTAATATGTGGTTTGGAAATTTTATGAACTTACTGTTGAGAAAATTATAATTGTTGATGAAACTACGAGCAGTTGTTTATTGACTTTTGATGTTCTAATGCATGATAACAATCATTGTTCTTACTGTATTATATGTCTCTATTATTGTTATTGTCGGGTTCAAAGTAAATATACCTTAAGAATATATGCAAAAATCACAGAAAAATGAGTTTAAGTAAATACTCAATTTTCCATCTAAAATTTCGCCTTGAATGTGTTGTCAAGCATGTATGGCAAAGGAGAAGAAGAGAGAATTACAGAAAAGAGAATGTTACGAAGAAGAGAAAGTTGTTGAACAATGTGTGATTTGGTCCTATTTATAGATAACCAAACAACACATCTATTAGGAATAGGCATCTTATGGAAATCATCACTTCTCTTCATATCAATAAAAACTTCTTCTCATGTCCAATTCAATCTTTTCTCTTAATTATATATAACAAACTATTTCAGCATTTACATGGTTATATTTTCTCCATACCTGAAAATTCCCCTAAACTATTTTGTTAATTGGTGAGTTACAACTTGTGGTTACCAACCGCATACAAACTTATTTAGATATAAATGTGAGCAGTATTCACCAATTAAAAAATGGATTAGAACTTTTTAACTCCTCAAGGTTGGGCAAGAATGGAAATACCAGGGATTTGAGTTTGCCATTGAACTCAATGCATCAATCTTTTTGTATAAATTTTCGAAATGGGCCAAGCTACATAGAACCTTGTGTACACTTTTGTCTTTATATTTTCCCTTTCTTTTAGTGTTTATTGTTTATTTTTTTTTTTCGGTCCTACTCTATTCCTACTCTAATACTCAATCTCAAACTTTTGCCCCGCCTTCTTATAAAGTATGGGAGTCGAAATCTACATCTAAAGCTAAATTGTTCTCACCCCAATCCCTGGAGAATGTGGGAATTCAAATCTCTCACCCCCTTTTCATATGGGAAGAGTGGCCACTAGAGCTAATCCCATTAATTTTGTTTATTGCTTGTTAAATTAGACCCCTTTGGTCAGTTTTTATAAACACATCCTATTCTACTGACGAATATATGTCCATTTGAAGCGATCAAATCTCAAGACCTTGAAGTGCCCTATTGACCTTACGGACTCAAGATGTAGATGGACGGCTCAAACACGAAAGAACACGGTAAAATGAGGAACCAAACTTATGCTGTACATCGCGTACCGTGCACGTCTAGTGGAAAGTCAATGCCGGTCATTAACCATTAAGTCGACCGTCTTGAGGGTGAGCCAGCCAAAGTCTTGACTATGGCCTGTACTGCAAAATTGTCTATAGACAAATAAGATGCTGAGGTTTCATTCATTTGCAGGGATGACATATACGAGGGAAGCTAAGGCAGCCGCGGCGGCACCGGAGAGATCTCATGCTAGAACTGAGGTTTCGTCGGGGCTGGCACAGTGGCAGGAAGTCAATGCTCTCCCCTGGTCAATTTTCTAATTACAAGGTGCTTAAAAAATCGATCGTAATCTGGTGTCGTGCCATGAAATCAAGTCCCATATTGAAGAATTGCCATACCATTCAAGCAAATATAATATATAGCGCTCCTACATAACCCTCGACGTATTTTTTGTTGGAAAAGCATCTAATAAAATGTTAAAACCAGTCCGGTCATGTTGACTTTAACATTGCTAGCCTAATCTTAACTACTGAGAAAGAAACCGGTTGTAACCAATGCTTGAATCGTTCCAAGTTGATCTTGGCTTCGCATATTACATTAATCTAGCAATTCACAGCGATCAAACATAAGCAAAACATGAAATTCCCAATTGCAAGTGCACAAAATATGAATTGGGAATTAAAGTTTCGATGAAGGCAATGCTCTCACCAAATTAATCTTTTGATTAAGAGGTGCTTAAAGAAAATTATACTACATAACTAGGTTTAGTGCTACGTGGCGGTGTTGGAGTTCTTCCTAAGCAACCAAACCAAGAAAACAACAATCAAATCACAGATGGAAGGATTACTAGGTTGAAACAACCTGAGAGAACCGTAATGACTGATTTCGACCAATCAAAATCATGTTTGACTTTGACTTACTTTTCCCAACCTTAATAGCTGAGAAAGGGACTGGTGCTATTTAACCTTGAATGATTCAAGAAGATCAAACGCTACATGTTCTATGATCAGATTGAGCAATTCAGAGTCTCCATCTTCTCAGCATGGCATTTATCATATGTTTTCTTTTCCTTTTAGCTTCTGCTTCTCTTGCAACAGCTCAAGAAACGGGATCAAACATAACACTAGGTTCTTCCCTAAGTCCAACCTCTAACTCCTCTTCTTGGCTCTCACCCTCCGGACTCTATGCCTTTGGGTTCTACCCTCAAGGCCAGGGCTATGCGGTCGGAGTTTTCCTTGCCGGTATCCCTCCAAGAACTGTCGTCTGGACTGCGAACCGAGACGATCCACCCGTTTCTGCTGGTGCCACCTTGCTCTTCACCAACGATGGTCGCTTCATGCTGCGATCCTCACAAGGTCAAGAAACTTCTATTACTGTGGTCACGCTGTCCGCCCATTCCGCTTCTATGCTTGATTCGGGTAATTTTGTGCTGTACGATCCTAAAGGAAGTGTGTCATGGGAGAGCTTTGACTACCCGACAGATACCCTTTTGCCGACCCAGCGCCTCTTGGCAGGCCAACAGATAATCTCTAGCATCTCGGCAACAAACCACTCAACCGGGCTTTTCCGTCTCAACATGCAACACGATGGGAATCTGGTTCAGTATCCGGTGAACACTCCGGATACTGCTCCGTATTCTTATTTCACATCTTGGACGGACAAAACGGGAGACAATGTCTCGCTCAACTTTGATGTCGATGGTCATTTATTCTTGCTCAACATCACGGGCTATGTCATAAGGAATATCACAACTGGAGGTTTACCGACAAAAGGCATGATTTGTATCTTTAGGATTGGCTCTGATGGCTTGATGAGATTATATTCGTATGATTTGAAGCAAAAGGGAAATTGGTCGGTTGTATGGTCGTCTACAAATGATGAATGCAATCCCAAGGGTTTATGCGGCCTAAATGGTTTCTGTGTAAAAAACGAACAACAAGCTACTTGCCAATGTCTTCCTGGATTCGATTTTGTTGAGCCGGGAAATTGGGCAGCTGGCTGCGAGAGGAATTTCACAGCGGAGACTTGCAAGACAGGAGACGCAGGTGCGAGTTACGTCATCCAAGGTGTTGATAATACCCAGTGGGAAGATGATTCATACTCAGTCCTTTCGTCGACAGATAAAGATGGGTGCAAACAGGCCTGTTTGGAGGACTGTAACTGTGAGGCTGCACTCTACAAGGTTGGGAATTGCAGCAAACAAAGGCTTCCATTAAGATATGGAAGAATATTGATAACTGATGCGACCAGTGCGCTGATCAAGGTAGGCATCGTGAAACCCGTTAACGCTAGTCAAAACAAGAAGGAGAAAACCCAAACGGATATACTCTTTCTTAGCCTTTCGCTCCTCGCTTTTGGATTTGTTATGGTGGCTATTTCTCTAGTTATAATATGCAAAAACAACGTGTGGACGTATCAAAGGATCCGTAATAAGATAGAGGTTAGTTTGGCGAAAGATCAAGCACCTCGACTGTTCACTTATGCAGAGCTCGAGTTAGTCACCGACAGTTTCAAGGAACCGATAGGTAGAGGAGCATTTGGAACAGTTTATAAAGGGATGATTGGCGAGAAGATAGTTGCCGTCAAAAGACTTGATAAGAGGTTGGCTGAAGGGGAAAGAGAGTTTCAGACTGAGGTTGAAGTCATCGGTCGAACCCACCATCGAAACCTAGTCTGCCTCCTCGGGTATTGTATGGAAGGAACGAATAGGCTTTTGGTGTACGAGTACATGAGCAACGGATCACTTGCGAGCGTACTCTTCAAGAGTCCCGAAAGCCGGCCATTTTGGGAGGAAAGAATGGAGATAGCACGGGATATAGCCCGAGGAGTGCTATATCTGCACGAAGAGTGTGAGACACAAATTATCCACTGCGACATAAAGCCACAGAACATACTCATGGACGAGAACCGTGCCAAGATTTCGGATTTTGGACTTGCAAAGCTGCTAAACGCAGACCAAACCAGAACCTTTACTGGAATTCGTGGGACGAAAGGTTATGTGGCGCCTGAGTGGCACCGAAACCAGCCTGTGACAGTGAAAGCAGACGTTTACAGCTTCGGGATCATGCTGTTAGAGATCATCTGTTGCCGCAGGAGCATGGAATTGGACTTTCCAGAGAGGGAAGGCATCTTGGAAGAATGGGTTTGTGAATGCTTTTGGAATGGTGAGATCGGGAAATTGACAGGTGACGAGATGGTTGATGAGGATGAATTGAAGGCCGCTATTCAGGTCGCGCTCTGGTGCATCACGGATGACCCGACGCTCCGTCCTACGATGAAGAGAGTTCTATTGATGATAGAAGGAAGTGCCGAAATCCCGATGCCTCCTATTCCTTCATCTTCCATTTGTATCGACTAAGTTTTATGTTTAAATTCTCGATATATTGATGCATATAATGCTGGCGAATAAAAAACTCCCATCTAGCAGTGCTTCTGGGACTGGGCCAAGACATGTATACATTATTTTTGCTCCTTAAATGAAGTACAGATGATATTTCCTTGTGTGTACGGCGTTACTCTATATACCAACAACGGTCGCTTGGCCATGCTATAGACACCACATTCCCGATTTATAGACAGAATGAAACCGACTAAAGTGATGACGAATAAGGGTTGTCATCGCAGAGTGCATGCTTCATCCAACTACCGTTTAATCCTCTCCATCTTCACAATAAATATCCCCGGACATCATAACACATGTTGCTTCAGCCATGAATGCTTTGTTCAAACTTCGAAATGAGGATGGTGTTGGGATTAACGGATCCCCGAAAACCAGATTCGACACTAAATTGAACCCCTAAAACGAATGCGGAAGATAAGCCCGAGAAAATCACGTATCACCGATCCTAAAGCACACCACGGATTCGAGCGTACCTTGTTAGCCACAGATTAGACACCGACGCCGATAAGAGAAAGAGAATTTGGCCTTGTTCGATCCGATGACGCCTTGAATGGAAGAAAAACGTTTACTATTTTTTCTTTTCTTTTGGAGAGAGAGAGAACGTTGGAAAGAGAGGGAGACGTACGTACGCTGATTGCCAAGAGGTGCGTTCTTTCTCTCTCTCCTCCCTTATATATGTCCCTCCAAAAAACAATTAATCGTGCCCCTTCATCCATGGGCCCTACTCTTGTGGGCCGGGCTTTTAGATCCAACATGGGCGGACGGGCCTTAAGCCCATCACTAATAAAACCATCATCTTCCACTCGCACATGGTGGGCTGAACAGGATTCTCTTTACCTCTCTTCAACATTCATACCGGTGAATAATCCGTGCGACCAACATACTTTGAGAGCTCGTTGCCATACATCTGTTAGGAATATATAGCAGCTCATAATAGGCATCACATCCTGAGTAGATTTAGTATGCAGTTCCCTAGATCGATCGATCACATTTATATCTCTCTTGATCTCTTTTAAACAATGATATATATATTGTATTCACAATTATAATTATCTCAAATACAGTCATAATTGGTTAACCGGTGAATACAAAACTACAATGTGATTCTCCAAATTCGATCTTCCTCTTTCTTTCAAACTCTCAATTTCAGTTCAGCTTGCTTTTCTAGAAATTTACCATTAGATCGAATCAAAATCATGACCATTAGCAACATCCTAAGATAGCAAACACTAAATAGAAATCTTGAGAATAAGTAAGAGTCATGAAGGGACTAAAAAATTGAGGAACTCTTTTCCTCAAGAGTCTCACACGGTATAAAAGTTGAGATCAAACTTTTGCCACTCTTATTGATCGTCTCATGCATACGTAGTATGAAATATGTATTACGGTATTAACTCCTTTCCCATGGAGCGTATGTCTACACCTTTCAAAACCATACATATGATAGTTCAGACATACCCAATGTCTAACTTGAATTCATGTATCTACTCATTCACAAAATTCATCAGAACTCACATCTGGCATCATAGACAGATAAAGTAAAATATGTGGGGTATTTTACTTTCGGACATCGTAAATATTATGTCCTCATCTTAACACTCAGTTAAGGCGACATACGTGTTTTAAGCTTGAACTCTCGATTATCACCTATATAATAAGCTTAAAAACAGTCTCATCTCTATTTATCACACAATAAATAGAGGCGATTACCCGTGTGAGTGGGCTAATCTTAAATCTATCTGACATACTTTCTCAACTTAAAGTAATGCACTAAGCATTAAGATGCATAAAGATCAAACAACGATTTATAGGCATTAATGATGAAAAACACAAATTCATCATATGTGAACACTTAGGGAAATTACAATATTCAGTACATCAGCCTCTACGCAATCCCAGAGATTTCATATGGCCACAAAACACATCTATTGGCTTTATCATAGGACTCGCTACCATTCTATGCGTAATATGTACTCTAAGTTCACATCTTTTCGTGTAATCATATCCTTGACAAGATTATACTTGGTATTCATATGTTTGGTCTTGCCATGATATTTTGGATCTTTGGTGTACACTTTTGCTGCTTGGCTATCACAATTAACCAACAATTAATCTGTAGCACTTCCAATAATACATAAATGATCCAAAAAATCTCTTAAGCCAAACACCTTCTTATACTGTTGCTGATAATGCCACGAACACAACTTACATCGTGGATAAGGCTATACACTTTTGTTTCTTACTGCTCCAACATATGGTGCCATTATTCGATAAGAAAACAAACCCAGAGATAGATTTCCATTCATCTAAATCTCTTCTCCAATCAGCATCTGAATAGCCTTAGAGTCGCAGATCATTTGCTTAATAACTCAGCGTATAATCAGCAGGCCCCTTTAGATACCTTAGTATTCTTTTAATGGCTTTCCATTGTGCTGGACCTAGATTGGATTGGTATCTACTCACCATTCCAACTGCAAAACATATGTTAGGTCTTGTACACATCATAGTGTACATCGAGCTTCCAACAACACTAGCATAAAGAACATATTTCATTTGTTCCTTCTCTTGTGGAGTCCCTGGACACAGTTTATGGCTCAATCCTTCACCTTTTGCAATAGGAGTGTTTATGGGTTTACAATCTTGAAATCTTAACTCCAAGAATGTATGCAACATCACCCATATCCTTCATCTCAAAAGTTGGAAGACAACCAACTCTTAACAGTATTAACAAACTCCATATTGCTTTCGGCAATTAGTATATTATCAACATATAATGATATGATCACAAATTGATCCTTGGATCTTTTGATATATACACAATGATCCTCATCTATCATTGTAAAGTCATATGTCATTATGGCATTATGCAAACGTATATATCATTATCTCGATGACTGCTTAAGGCCATATATCGATCTCAAAAGTCAACATACATTTTCTTCTTGGCCTTTCACTATGAAACCAGCAGGTTGTTCCATATATATTTCTTCCTCTAATTCTCCATTGAGGAAATCAGTCTTTACATCCATTTGATGTAATTCAAAATCCATACTAGCCACTATTGCCAGAATAATGCGAATCGAGATAAATCTCACTACAGGAGAAAATGTATCTTCATAATCAATTCCTTCCTGTTGATTATACCCCTTCGCCACAAGGCGATTCTTATGCCTTTCTATCGAGCCATCAGCCTTTCGCTTTATTTTGAGAACCCACTTGTTCCCAATAGCTCTGCGTCCTTTTGGAAGATCAACCAGTTCCCAGACTTGGTTTGATTTCATTGACTCAATTTCATCTTTCATTGCATGAATCCATTTTTCCTAACTAGGGCAATTCATAGCATCATTAATATTTCTTGGCTCATCCTCATCTTGCAGAGCAATCATAAAAGTTTCCCCTTTAATGTCAAAACGTCGACGGGGAATACTCTGGCGACTTGTTCGCCGTATGGGAGATTGTACACTTAGCACATCATTCCCCATAATGCTCCCACTTGGATTAGATAATGATGATGTTGTCTCATCATATGGTTGTAATTGAGAATGAGTTGAATTCAATTCATCACTTCTCATATTACTCCCACTTGGACGAACTCCATTAATATCATTATCTTGATCCAAGGTTTCAAATAGAGAGTAATCTTCTCCTATTTGGCCCTTCTTAGAAAATTCATCCACTAAGAATGTGGCATCCTGTGATTCAAATTCAGTTATACTCCCACTTTCCTGCTCACCTATGAACACATACCCTTTCGAGTGTTCAGAGTATCTCATTAAAATACTTTTATTTCATTTGGGACCTAATTTCACAAACTTATGAGAGGACTCATAAACAGCACAACCCCATGGCTTAAGAAAACTTAAGTCCGGTTTTCTACCTATCCATAACTCATATGGAGTGGAAATAACTAATTTGAAGGCACTCGGTTAAGTATATAGGCAGCAGTTAACAACGCATCACTCCAAAAAGTGATAGGTAAGTTAGCATGCGCCATCATGGACCTTACCATTTCCAGTAGGGTTCTATTTCTCCTTTCCGCAACACCATTTTGTTGAGGAGTATATGAAATAGACAATTGTCTTTCTATTCCTTTTTCATCATATAATTTTCTGAACTCATCAGATATATATTCTTGACCTCGATCGGATCTAAATACTTTTATTTTCTCGTCTAATTGATTTTCTATTAAGTTCATAAACCTTTTGAAACAACTTATTGTTTCAGATTTATGAGAAATCAAATAGACATTTCCGAATCGAGTATAATCATCTATAAAAGTGATGAAATAAACAGCCCATTGCCTTCCTCTCACATTCATTGAACCACAGACATCAAAATGGATTAAATGCAGAGGAAATTCAGCTCTTTTACCTTTTCCAAATGGTTTCTTTGTCGTTTTCCCTACCTGGCAATGCTCACATATGGGCAAATCGACTTTTTCAATGTTACCCAACAAGCCCTCTTCGGTTAGTCTATTCATATGTTGTTGGCCAATATGACCAAGTCTAGCATGCCACATAATCACATCATTATCATATGAAGTAGAAGACGTGAAACAAGGGAATAACAAATATTAACATCACCATAGTCAACATTTAGTATAATAAAACCATCCAAAAAGTGACCACAATCATAGTAATTTGTATCCAAATACAAATCTACACCGCTATTACGGAAGTTCACACTAAAACCAAGCTTAACCAACATCAAAATAGACATTTAAATTTCGATGAATCTCCAGAGCATATAGAACATCATGTAGGAACAAGGTGCGTCCACCACACATGTTCAGTTGGCAGGTGCCAATCTCTTTAACTTCAGCTCTGGAGTTATTTCCTACATAGATCCACTTAGTTCCAGTTGGCATTCGTCGGAATTCCACGAAAGATTCTCTATCCTTCGCTACATGGTCTATCGCTCCTGAATCTACAGTCCACAAAGGATTGGATTCAATCAATAAAGCAGAACTTGGCACATAAGCAAAGTTCTCAAATGTAAAAGAGGTGTTTACCTTTTTCGGCTCACAACAGTTGCGAACATAGTGACCCTTATTGTCACAATTATAACACCTCACCATTGACATTTTCTTCACTTGAGGACGTTTTCCTCTCTTGTGTTGGTTAACTCTTGATTTCTTGCAATAAGGACTTGATCATTTGCATTCCCACATATTGAACGAATCAATACGCTTGCGCTTAGAGCACAAAGCCCTTTCTGAGCTAGAACCAGCATTGTAAATATCTATTTTCGGCTCAAATGCCGTTAGGCGGTCCTCAGCTAGCTCAAGGTGACGCATGGCATTCTCAAGATCTTCCATAACATGATCAAGAGCTTCTAGTACTTCTTGCTTTTCCAGCACATATTGAATCTTCATATTCAATATTTCACAATTATTGCCGTTCATATAAGCAATTACGTTCTTAGTTGCTTAAACCATCGATCTGAACACATCAGACATACATGCACGAGTAATTAATGCCTATCATTTATGCATCCACTTTGCATAGACCCATCATATCAATGAACAATTTTAAGTAATGTTTCAGAATCAAAAGGTCACTATGTTTCCAATCATCCTCCAAAAATCCTAACTCAAAATTATTATTAATATAATTGTCTTATGCAAAATAAATTTTATGAAGTTACATAAACTTCTATTATTACCCACAGCTAACTACCCACAGCAACCAACAATAACAGAAAGCAAATAATAATTGATATCCAATAAAACAATAATGCTTTCACACAATACAACTAACATGTCGGTTGCTACATCAACAATAATCAAGTAGTAAACATTACATAATTAATCTAAGAAATAAATAGGGAATGTCCCTTCTAATCTATTAGTCAAAACATCTGAGAAAACTGAATGCACATTTGCCAACCATGGAAAAACTTTTGGAGAGATTTCATGTCACCACCAAGGCGCATTTAATCTATGCCATGTGGCGCTCAATCTAAGGGTTGAAGTTTTTGTTAACTCAATCCTATAATACTCTCTTACAAAAGATTCCACTAGCTTCCTATAACCCGGGACCACGTTGACCTCTCATAGCCGATCTAACACTGCTTACCATTCAGGTGGAAGAGTGTTCATCAAAACTGGCACCTTCACAAAATCCGGCATAAGATAACCATTCCAAATGATTTCCTGTATCATCTGATTGACCCTGACCACATATGATACTAAATCACCGCCATGCCACCGATAATTAGTTAAATCTAACATCAGCCTTTTAAGTCTTGCATTTCCCTTGTCCGTTTTCGGGATTGTAGGTATCCGTGCATAACGTATCATAGTTCCTGCAACAAATGCAGAACTAAAAATAGATTACTCATAATCCATAATTTACATAAAGGAAAATACATAATTTTCCAAATTCATGTAACAAATGCAAAATAAATAATGGATTACATATAAACCACATAGGCATACATTAAAAAGAAACAAATTCCTTTTTCTTTTCTTTTTTTCGGGTCAACGGTCAACGGTCAAAGTCAACGGTCAACCCAGGTCAACGGTCAACGGGTCAGCGGGCGCGGGTCGTCGGACCGGTCGGACCGGATCGAACCAACCGACCGGCATGTGCCGCGCGCATGCGCGAGCTAACGTCACGCAGATGTCAGCCGGCATGTGCCGCGCGTGTGCCAGGCATCCGCGGGTCGGGTTGGGTCGCGTCGCCGGTCGGGTCTCCGGCCGATGACCGCCGGCCAATCCAGCCGCCGCGCGCGACGTCATCAATGACGTCATCCTAGCGATTACCGACCGTTGGGTGACGTAATGCTGACGTCAGCACGCATCGGTTCGTCGACCGGCGCGTGCCGGTTCGCCGACCGGCGCGTGTGCTGCACGCGCTGGGCGAGCCAGCGCTTCCGAGCGTGTCGCACCCACGCGCAGCGGCTTCTGGCCGCACGTGTGGGCGCATGAGGCGTCTCCCAACAGCGTTCGACATATCGCCAAACTCGTCTCGACAACCCCTTTCTCCCTATGCCATCATAATTCGATTTCGACTTACAAAAACTCGAAAAAATGGGTGAACAGCGCTCAAGTGTCGGGATTTCTTGCCCCGATCCGTACGGCCGAATTACTTTCACGAAAAATCAATCAAAAAACATCAAACAGGTCGGGAAAACGTGAACTAGGGCTCTGATACCAATGTTGGGATTAACGGATCCCCGAAAACCGAATGCGGAAGATAAGCCCGGGAAAATCACGTATCACCGATCCTAAAGCACACCACGGATTCGAGCGTACCTTGTTAGCCACAGATTAGACACCGACGCCGATAAGAGGAAGAGAATTTGGCCCTGTTCGATCCGATGACGCCTTGAAGGGAAGAAAAATGCTTATTGTTTTTTCTTTTCTTTTGGAGAGAGAGAGAACGTTGGAAAGAGAGGGAGACGTACTTACGCTGATTGCCAAGAGGTGTGTTCTCCTTCTCTCTCCTCCCTTATATATGTCCCTCCAAAAAACAATTAATCGTGCCCCTTCATCCATGGGCCCTACTCTTGTGGGCTAGGCTTTTAGGCCCAACATGAACGGACGGGCCTTAAGCCCATCACTAATAAAACCATCAGATGGGATGGCTAGAGTTTTTCAGGTTCTTTCTGGCCAAGGCTCGTTGAGATCCAGATAGGCCGAATGTCTTCGTACTAATTTAACTATTAATGTCATCAAAATTTTATTTGAACATCCTCCATTTGTTCGAACATGAAATCTTACTATCATTGCATTTTACCCATCTCTTTTATATCATCCCCGATTGAATGAATTTCTTCTTTTTGAATGAAAAAGTTTAAGTACCGAATTGTAAAGGGAACAAAATTTCAAAGACTTGCCATGTCATTATCTCCTTCATATAATGTGCAGGCCAGCTGGTGGTATTGGAGAAAGATGGAGAAATTGAATTATTTAGACCAATCTTCAAAGATTGTTCTTGTTTGTTAGTTCCGAGTCAGATAAGACTGATAGAAAAATGGCACAGAAACAGAGATAAGACTGAAATTGACTTGTGTGGAAGCTATCACTTGGCAGATCTCACTGCTACAAAGGTCCATTCACGTTTTTGCGTGTACACTCGCCGCGATAGGTTGGTTGCTAAACGAGTCCTCTTGACCAACAGAAACAAATTTGAAATTTTGTAGCAAATACTCATATACACAGGTTTTAAGATTTCCGTCGTTTACAAACGAATACTTCAGAAAAAGAAGTGATATTCGTTGAATCGCAGTGAATTTTTCAGGTGGTTATTTCATGGAAAGGTTAAGCGACACTATACAATAGTTGCGTGAAATTTTGGGAGATAAGAGTTTGCATAGGAGACCGATGGTTTTGCAAGTGACTTTTGTTTCAGCTTTTTCAGTGCGTTTTCCTCCGTTCCAATTGAATCGCTTATCCCATATTGCGATTCTACTCCTTAGCAAAAAATAATTACAAGACTCCCCTATTTATAGACTTATTACATGACCTTTACTCTTCCTAGTAGAAAAAGATAGTGTTCCGAATAAGATCTAAAAACTAACAAAACAATTAATGTATCTCACCTTATCTCTAGAAACAATCAGTATCTCTAAAAACAATCACTACACCTAGAAATGGGAATAGACTCATTATAGATAATGGCAAATAGACTCATTAAAGATAACATTGTAAAAACGCTAGTATGAATACTTAGAGGAGGGTGAATAGGTATTTAAAAGAAATATTGGCAAATAAACGCAGAATAAAATAAGTTACGAGCACAGTCTGAATAAGGATTAGAGTCTAACTAAACGAGCCACTAGACTTCTGGTAGATGTTCAGAATTTGTTATACGATGGAACAGACTTCTAAAATAACCTGTAAGTATTCAACAAACTTAAATATGAAGAGTTAGGGAAAGAGAATGTTGCACACAAAATTTATAGTGGTTCGGCTTAGATCAAGCCTATGTTCACTCTCCCACGCTAACAACCTTCTGGTTGGATTCCACTATGTGATCAACAAGGAATTACAACTTTGAGTGCAAACACTCAGTGGTAGATCACACTATCTCACTAAATCACTCTTTTGATATCTCTCTCATGATCACAAACGTTTAAACTCACAAAAAACAAGTGTATGATCGAAGGTCACTTAAACTTTGGAATCATAAATTCTACGCTCCATCTCTTACTTGCTCGTCGATTCTTGGTCTTCTTAAATATTCATCCACTTCCAAACTAGCTATTGGACAGTATTGTAGAGGATTGTCTTCCAATTTACCCATTGGACAGATCTGTATCTAGAAGATTTAATAGCCGTTGAGTGACAGTAGTAGAATCTCAAATTGATTTTGATCGCTCATACAAACAGAATATTGGTTTCCATAAGTAGAGCTTCTTCGTTTCTAAAGTTTTTGTTTTCAAGATCCAATTGTCAATCAGTTAGATTGAGTCAATCAAATCTATCTTAATATAGAATCCAAACCAGATCACTAGCCATTATATATTTGGGCTTGTGTTACGTTCTGTCAAGTTGTCTCGTTTTGAACATGCTTTGTTCTGAATCTATTACATTCTGAACTCGTGTCTCATTCTGGACCTTGTCACGTTTTAGATTTGTGTCTAATTATGTATATAAAGTCTGAGTGTCTGAGTGTGTTCTGTCTGAAGTAGAGTCTGAGTGTCTTCCGTCTGAAATAAACTAAGTCTAAACATATTCTGCTTCTGAGCATATTTAGCCTTAAGGTTTGTACACAGTCTGAATAAGTTCAGCTTCAGCATAGAGTCTATCTTCTGGTTCTTTCAAGTATAGACTTCGACAATATCCTTTATATATTCTATTATCTGCATAGTTTATTACTCAACCATTAAACATGTTAGTAGTCTTTTATTTATTTTGTTATCTTCAAAACATCATAAGGGATTTCCTTAACACATTGCAATTATGACTCTTTTTCAATGACGGTACTGAACAGGTATCTATACCGATGAAATCAGTTTTATTTCTAACATTCTCCCTTAAACCAAATTCTCTTTCATCGATCATTCCAAGCAGGCTCTTGAACTTTCAGAAAGCATCACTCTTAAAAGGTTTGGTAAAAATGTCTACTACTTGATCTCCCGTCTTCACATGCAACACTTCAACCTCATATTTAACTTATTCTCGAATGAAGTGATATCAACAAAAATCTCAGTTGTTCTCTTTTGCTCCATGAGAATATTCTTGAGTAGTCTTCTCAACCAAATTGCATGACAAACGCATGAGGATGCAGCTACATATTCAACTTCACATGTTGATAGAATGACTGGATTGTTTCTTTAACGACCCGTGAAAGCAATGTCACACAGGAAAAATACAAAGCCTATAGTGCTCTTTCGATCGTTGATATCTCCACCATAATCACTATCCAGATAAGCTTTAAGTTTGAAGGATTCAAAGTAACTTGTTCGCCCCCGACGATGTGCCCAAGGAAAGGGACTTCCTTTTGTACGAAAGCGCATTTCTCGCGCTTCACATATAAGTCATTCTCCCGTAAGACCTAGAAAATCTGACTCAAATGCTTGACGTGTTCCTCGAGCGTCTAGCTATACACGATGATGTCGTCAAGGTAAACCACAGCGAACCGATCAAGGAACGGATGGAGCACCATGTTCATGAGAGTGCATAACGTAGCCAACACATTTGTCAAGCCAAAAGGCATGATGAGGAACTCATACGATCCGTAGCAAGTCATGCACGCAGTTTTCAGCTCATCCCCTTCAGCAATCCGAACTTGATAGTATCTCAAATAGAGATTGAGCTTGGAGAACCATCGGGCTTCTCCGAGCTGATCAAACAAGTCTGCAATGAGAAGGATCAAATACTTATTCTTAATGGTGAGCTTGTTCTATGCCTAGTAGTCTATGCATATGCGGAGGGATCTGTCATGCTTCTTTTGGAATAAGAGCAAGGCACCAAACGGGGCCTTAGACGGTCGAATGTATCCCGTGTCAAACAATTCTTTGAGTTGTTTCTGTAGCTCTTCCAACTCAGGCAGGACCATGCGAAAGGGTGCCATGGCCGGTGATCGAGCATCGGGCACAAGCTCGATCCGATGGTTGACTTCTCTTTGAGGGGGCAGCTTCTTAGGCAGCTCAGGTGGCATAACATCTTGGAAGGCGTCAAGGACTTGGGTCACCTCCTCTAGTACCCCATTTTCATTCGCACCCTCCTCCTTCAACGATGCCAAGAAGGTCACCTTGCCTTTCCTCAATCCCTTCGTCAGCTGCATAGTCGATAGCATCTTCCTATCACATCCCGACCCACGGTATATTAGGACCGTGCATTGGCACTGCTTATCTATGATGCAAATACAATCCGCAAAAGATATAACGCTCACATTGATCCGGTTGAGGAATCCTAAACCAAGCACGAAATCATAATTGTCAAGGGGGATTACCTTGATATCTTCCTTACTAGTCCATGGACCGAGGTGAAGCTTTATGTCCCTAGCCACGCCGCTAGTTGGGACTTCTTTGGAGTTCGCTATTTTAAGTCAAATCGGTTCTTCTTTTCTCGACCAAAAGATTTAGCTTCTTCGTGACCTCCTGGGATATGGAGAGATTGGAAGCCCCAGTATCCATGAATGCACTCATCATAGTATCACCGATCTTCACATCCATGAACATCATCCCTTTGGGTTCTTTCGCTTTCTTGGTCTTGATCAACCCAAGGATCCACAACGATCCCAACCGCGCCTCCTTTCGCAGTTCATCCTCCTTGCACAAGACTGCCATCTTTCCTCTTTTTGGACAATCTAAGACTGTATGTGATCCATCACAAAAGGAGCACTTGTAGGTGCATACCTTGTGGTGATATCCTCAATTGCTCGACTTAGGTTGAGTCCTTGGAGGGGCTGATGGTGGTTTGCCTCCGTTTGAACGATTGTACCGACTCCGATCTCCCAACCATTAGCATTTTCTCTCAAACGAGTCTAGCTTAGCTGAGGATGACAATTTGTATTCCATGAGGGATTTGGCCACAGAAGTAACCGTTGCAAGATCCGTTGCATGGCACCGTTTAAGCTCTTGCTTGACCTAGGGTTTGAGTCTGCTCATGAACTGATGGAATGCCTATATCTCAGTCATAGACAGAATTTGCAGCAACAGTTTATACAACCGCTTTACGTAGTCTCGGACTCCGCCTTTTTGTTCTAGGCACTTAAGTTCATCGTAGCTTCCTCCTCCGCGTATGCGGGATAGTAGTTCCATCGAAATTCCTCGACGAACCGAGCCCATGTCGTGATAGGCTCGCCACACCTATCATTCGATCAACAATGTCACCATAACAAAGCGTTATCAACTAAATACATTGATGTGGTGTTTATACGAGATGCGTTGTCATTGATTCCCATGGCCTGGAAGTATCGTTCCATGTACTATAGGAAGTTGTTCACGTCCTTTGTCACTTGCGAGCCCTTGAACTCTTTTGGCTTGGGTGTTTCGGTTCATGGATTTGCATGCATGGCGACCACCCTGTTCACACGTGCAGCTTCAAGCTCGGCAAGCTTGCCTTTCAACTCAACCATTTCCGCGCGCATGGCCATCATTGCAGCCTCTCAGTTCTCATCCCATTAATGTAGCTCGTGCATAAGGGATCCCAACACCTAGACACGAGCTCTCCCATACCGGCCCCTTTGGATCCCTCAAGCTCGAGACAGCATGGTTTTTCTTCGATCGGGTGTTCTTCTCGGTTGGACGCCCATGATCTTCTCAATCATCGCCTTGAACAATTGGGAGATCAACACGAGGATCGGCCATTGTGCTTGGAACAAAGGCTCTGATACTACTTGTCACGGGTCGGTTGTCTCCAATTGATCACACACTCGTGCAGCCTTATGATTCTCAATCCTAAGTCAGCCTCACACACACACATGCACGAACACAAGGGTCGTATGAGCAAAGGGACGAGTGTATCTGCTATGAACAAGCTGAATACAAGGAGGGGGAGGGACCCCTATTTATACAAGTTCGGGTCTCATCTCATCCGTTAATCTTCCTTCCGATTTAACAACTATGTTTGAACATGTCATCATTACAAGTTTGTACACTAAGCTACTTAATGGCTAAGCCTTGGAAAGCCCATTGGGTGTGTGTCGAAAATAAGGGTAGGCCACTTGAAATGAGCAAGTGGGCAGTCATGGGTTGCACATGGGCCGGTCAAGCAGTGATCACGAGTCGTGCATGGGCTTTTGTCCATATTACGCATTGTCGACACCTAAATTTTGACGACTCAGACATTGATTTTTTGCATAAAAATTTAGGATTAATTTTAACCCCTAAAAAAAATGCATTAGAGCAAATAAAATGAATAAAAGGAAAATAAGGGGAGCGATTTTCAAAAATTTGAGAGTGAATTCAAGAAAGAATTTTCGAAGCACAAAACGTGAGGAGTGCTTTTTCTTTCGGGTTTTTGAGTTCAAAAGCCTAAAAGAAAAACAACTCTTTTGTTTTGTGGAGAAGGCAAAAGTCAAAAATCAAAAAGACAATACAACAGAGAGAAAAGACAGAGAGAAGCAACGTGAGTGACGTGAGACAGGTGAAAAAAAAAAGAGAGAGAGAAAAAGAAAAATAAAAAAAGGGATTGCATCGTCATCTTCCTCGCGAGGACTCTCCAGCTGCGCTAGCCCGAGCCGCACCGGCCCTTCACCTACCGGAAGTTGCCGCAGCACCGCGCCTTTGCCCCCGCTAACCATCGCCTCTCCCCCTGCTTCGCCCTGTCAGTCTACTGCCTTGCCGAATGCCGCGTCGATCCTTACCGTCGCGACCCACCTCTGCTCCGACGCCCCGCAGGTCTGCTCCAACGCCTAGTAGATCCGCCTCCTCCCACGAAGCCTCTGCCGCTGCCAAGTCGCTTCGCCAGCTCGACGAAGCAACCTCTGTGCTGATCCGCGATGATCCCGCCACTGCTCTTGGTCCGTTCATCGCCGGTCCATCTACCACCGTGAGCTCGTGATGTTCCTCACCACCGGTGCCGTCCCTCGTCCGGTACCAGCTGAAGCTCGACGTCCTGTCGTTGTTTCTGCCCTGTTCGTTTTTGCAGATCCCGCAACCATTGCAACATGCGGCCACCTGTTAGTGCCCCTTCGTCCATCACTAGCGAGTTTCGAACGCTGCCCAACGACCGAAGCCCACTACTCCTACACCAGCCACCGCGTCCTACACCTTCGCCAATCGTCCCCGTGTAGCCGTCGCTCCCTCGCCGGTCACCTCCACCACCCATGACAGCCCAACGCATCCTCATCGCCGCCCTGCAACAACTCACGAGTCCCTGTGCCACCTCTAGCCACTCACCGCTGCTGCTACGCCTTTGATCGCCTGAGCACCACTAGCCCCTTCACTCGAGTACTCCTTCACTCGGCACCTAACACCAGCCCGCCTCTGACACCAGCCATCTGACCTCCCAGTCGCCACGTACACTCCATTGCGTTGTTGCCCTCCCCCTAAGTAGTTTGGTTTTTTTTGTTTTTCTTTCTTTATTTTTATTTTTCATTTATGTTATGTTATTTTATTTTATTTAAGTGTCAATATTATTGTACATGAATGCAATCATTTTATAAATATTGTAGGTATTATCCGCATGGGTTTTTCCTGAAATTATTATAATTACTAATTTGATCCGTAAGACGTCGGATCATTTTTTTAATTATATTTATTTTTGGGGTTTGTTGATACTATTTTAATTGTTGATTTAATATAATTATTAATTTTATCCATAAGATTTAGGATTATTTTGAACCTCTTTGTTGTGATAATTAAGGTTAAATAATCGTTAATTTAAACTGTGAGATAACAAGTTATTTTTCCGATTACTTTAATCCTTTATTTGTTGATTATATTTATTGTTTAGATTTAATTTTAGTAATTACTCATCTTTAAAAAAAAAAACTAAAAAAATCAAAATCTTGCATGAGCATATAGGTTTAGCAAATCAAACATGTAGGTTTAGTAAATTAAATTTTTTTTAGGATTATATTTTTCGGATTGCATTTTTAGATAATTTTTTTAAAAAAAAGGTTAGGGTTGGACCTAAATACTCATTTTTAAAAAAAAAATAGGGTCTTAGATAAAGTTGGAATATTTTTTATAATCTCATCCTTTTTAAAAAAAAAATTCTAAGATAGGATAGGGTTTAAATCAAATTAATCCCTAAAATAAATTAGAAAAGTATTCATTTTGATAGTTTAATTAGGGTTTTTATTAATTCAGAATTTCAATAAAAACACAAAAATATTAGGTGCATGTTAATTAATTTGCATAATAGGATCATTTAACTAGAATTTGTTTATTAGTAAAATCAAGTCATGTAGTTAAAATGCAAGTTTTATAAAAATTTCTAATTTCAAGAAAACCCAAAAAATGATTGTTTTGTGTGGTGCAATTTATTTATTTTTTATTTTTTATTTGAATGTTTGGTAGTAGATGAGCATCTGTGTAGTCATCATATTTGCATTATAGTAACTTAGGTCAAAATAAATCCAAGATGCCTAGAAAAATATTTTAAAAAAAATTAAAAGAAATTGTATCGAAATGGCATAAGAGAATTCTAATGTAACCAAGTCCCCGTACCTTTAGTCTTTGGTTCGTAGGAGTAAAATAATTCTCCAATTATTTTACTTATGTGTCTAATTGACCTACCATAAACCGATTAGTGGCGACTTATAGTTAATAACCTTTTGCATGTTAAATATTTGAACATTAAGTTGCGAATTGGTATGAGTTTGGGAGAGTCCTAGCTAAGTTTAAAGATTTAGTAGTCCATTAACCTAATTTTAGGTGGTGCACTCGAAATTTAGGTCACGACTGCTTGGCGACTCCACTGGGGACTTGTGTTAAAACACTTAGTGGACTTAGGTCAATTTTTCTTTTTCTTTTAAAAATATTTTTGTTTGGCAACGAAGACACCAGATACGTACCTAACATATCTAAGGTATTAAATGTTTTTACAGATGGAAGGTATAAGGGGAGTAGTCTTTGCTAACCTTTGTCTTATAGATTGGAGTGTGGGATGAATGATTTATTTTTCCCTAATTAGAAGTATTGTTTGCATTTAAAATGTTGTGCATGTTTTATTGCTTTTAGCACTACACTATTGCACACACAATCTGTGGTCGGACCTAGGCTACGATAGGATTTTTAAGATGGTGTTAAAAAGGATACTTCCTCCAAAGCGAGACCGCTATGTAGAGGTTGACCTTTTCTTCCCTGAAAGTCTTTTCATGGTATCGAATGTGTTTGTCCATATCCGCGAGATTGCGTGACTATTGGACATTCCATTCAACTGAGTCGGAGTTAGAAGGACCTGACACGTTAATGCGAGACTGTAACGGTCATATCATTCTCTTAGCTCCACTTTATTAAGCCATGTAGATAGAAATCGAGCCTCACATTTCATGCACTTGTTTATATGATTGCCATTGATTTTATTTGGTGAAGTAAGTCTTCTATCCCTATACCACGCAATTTATTTTGTCGTACTTTTGGGTTGGTCCATGACAATCTAGGTCAATCATTGATTTGATTCTTTTGTCAATTAGAAATGAAATTGCCAGGGAATAAGGCATTTTTTTTTAAAGAAAAATTTGGACAATTTGTTTTCACATCATGTCTAGGAAATTTGGTTTTATTAGGATGTCCATTTTTTTTTAGGAAATTCCCTTTTTATACGAACTTTTCATGAAAAAAAAAAAGTTGATAGATCATTGTCATGGATTGATTCGCTATTTGCACCTCATACTTATGCATTTTCATTCATTTAATTTAGGTGATAACGGATCCTCCACGCTCTCCCATCATTACGCAATCAAGGGCTAAAATGGCTGACCAAAACGAGATACGCGATCGCATGTCCTCCATGGAAGATCAACTCCAACAGTTAGCCACCTCTATACAGCTTATAACTGCTCAACTTCAATCCCTCTAGGTGAATCCGAATCCTACACCCGCTCTTCCCGAGATAGTAGCCCTGAAGCAGGCAACCATGGCCCAAGTGAGTGATGACGAAATGCCCGGGTTGGAAGATGACATGGTCCTTGTTGGAAAGGCCAAACTTGATAGCATTCCCAAGACGGATCAGGATGAGCACGTTGCAAAGCTAGAAAAGAAAGTGAGACAGCTGTAGGAGTCACAAAGCTCACTCCCGTTTGACCTCTCGGTTTATGAGAAGGTCCAAATGCCAAGCAAGTTCAAAATGCCAGAGTTCGAGAAGTATGATGGTACTTCTTGCCCAAAATCTCATTTGCAGATGTACCATGTACGCATGGCTCAGCATGTCAAAAATGAGCCCCTCATGATCCAATCATTTCATGCGAGTTTGACTGGGCCCGCGTTGAATTGGTATGTAATGAAGAATGTGAACCTCCTCGACACTTGGAATAAAGTGGCTGATGCGTTTATCAAGTAATATAAGTTCAACGTGGGCATTGCACATTCCCGAGAGGATCTTGAGAGAATGCACAAAAAGAGGAGCGAGTTGTTCAAGGAGTATGTCGTGAGATGGCGAAATCTGGCAGTTCAAATCACTCCCGAACCTACTAACAAGGAGTTGATGAAGTTGTTTGTTAAAACTCTCCCGTCTAAGTTCCATACCCGAAGGGCCAGCACGTACATCGAGAGCTTCAACCAACTTATTCCGGTTGGTGAGCAAATCTAGATTGGGCTAAGAGATGGATGGTTCAACGAACCGACCCATCAAGGCAAAATGTTCACCATGAAAAAAGACCAAAAACCTAGCGCGGAAGTCAATGTTGTGTATGCATAATATAGCAAGCCTCCAATTGTTCGTGTCCCTAAGAATCAACAAGGCAGTGTCCGTCTGACCGCGCCTCAGCAGTTTACTAGAAGGCAGTTCACTCCTCTTCCTGGCTCCCTATCCTAGGTCTGGAAGGTCCTACAAAAGAAGGGGTTGCTGTCCTACGAGCCAAAGCGACCCAATGCTGAAAAATTTTCTAACTACAACCCCTCCAAGAAATGCGAGTACCATATGGGGGAAGTAAGACATTCGACTGATGAGTGCATAACCTTGAAGCACAAGGTCCAAAACTTATTAGACATTAAAGCATTTGCCTTCAATACCGGTCAATCGAATCCTCTACTTGAGCATGAGGATAGAATGAATGCTATTTTCGAACATGACGCCTGTCAAATCAAGAACTCGAAGGCACACATGATGGACACTCTGGGGTAGCCAAATGATGGATGGGATGGCATGGATGAGCCAACACCCCCGAAGATGGAGAACCCTGATGATGTGCTAGAAGAGGTTACAAACTTATTCGACGACCTCATCATAAGAACCATTGATGAAGGACCCCCTAAAGAGATGGGCCTTGGCCCCACAAGAGTAACTTTTTTACTACTTTTGCACATTCCCCTATGTGGGAATTTTTATGATTTTTTGAAAGATGTTTTCAGTTTCTTCTTTCTTTTAGTGATTAAGTGTTGCATTTTTTTTCCATCCAATAAATGTAATTGATTGATGAATTTCAATGAAATTACAAGTTTTATTTTGAGGGAATGATGAGGTATACTAAACCAGCCTGGTGATGATATCCAGTCGATAAACAAAAAGAAAAATCCAAGGAGAATTCTGAGGCCTAGGCTTCATCATGCTTTCTCGTGTCAAAATGTTTCAAAAAAAAATTGCCAAAGAATTTCAAAAAAAAAAAACAAAAAACAAAAAAAAAAAAAAAAAATATGTAGTTTATTCTGTTTGTCTTTCTAATTTATCTACTTCATGTTTTAGGGATGGTCTTATAGCATGCAAAGGTGTAAAAATGGTCCAATTCAATTCTAGATTCCGGGGGCAAGTTTGCTCCAAATTGTAGCGGCCCTTATAAGGTGAAGAAGGTATTCCCTGGAGGTGCCTTGATCTAAGCGGAAATGGATGGTCGTGAGTTTTTTCACTTCTATTAGTTCTAATGTTGTCAAAAAGTATTATTCATAATAGAATTTGCCATGTCATGTTTTGAACTACGAGCATTTCTATGATAAATAAATTGCCTCAATGAGTTGAATTGTTCAAGTCTGTTGCAAATCTTGCATGTTTTCCATGATAAATTGTGTGAGATAAATTGAACGTGTCAAATATGACACTTCATGATGATAAAAGGCGAACCTTATTTCATACACTGTTTCATACACCAACCCCAGTAAGTTGCGTGAAAAGTTCCATGCCCACAAAGAAAAGGGTTATCTTGCAAAGGGTACATCAATCGAGGTGATGAGATGCATTCTTTTCTCTATCCCAAACACTATATGTGATCCATTGCTTAACTCTTTTGAGCCCCATACACTTATGGAGATTCTTTTTAAAATTATCCCTGTCAAGAATCATCCCTCATTGGGACAAATTTGAAATGAATGGTAGGAATCTTCCTGCTCCCACTTGCATTAATCTTTGAATATTGCTTTTGCAGTGTAATTCGTACGGTAATTTGAAGTGCCTTAAGATGACGAAGATCAGTTATTTCTTTATCCTACACACTTTCATCCATTGCATAGCCCACTTGAGCCTACAATTTCATGTCTTTAAACCTAGTTGGTGATCATCAACCACATTAGGGCAAAGCAAAAGGCAAATGAAGACTCTTGAAAGTTTGAGTGTCATTCAAAGTGTTGCTTGACACATGCATTGTGTGCAAGGATTGAAATCAAAATAGAACTAAGGGGCATGAAAAAGCAATGTGCCTTGTAAATGCAAGACCAATGCTCATGAAAAAGAAGTGAAAAAAATGAATGAGAGCTAGGGGCATGGAAAAAGCAATGTGCCTAGTAAAAGCAAGGCCAATACCCAGAAAAAAAGAAAGAAATCAAACTCTTAATATAATGAGTCGTATCCCCAACAAGGCGATATTAAAAAACTCAAATACTGTTACAATCAATGGAGTTGTGATATGAAAATCTTCGACAATAGAGAAGAAAAGTAGTGGAAATGTCAAAATAATCACCAACTTTGACCCCCTAAACACTTTTTGAGCCTAATGATCCTTTCATTTCTCAACCCATGAGCCAAGCCTGTGTTACATCCTTTACAAAGTCTCTTCAAATTATGGCACTTAAATTAACCTAGGGGTTCACATGTTTTAAGCATAGCTCGAAGAAGTGCGAGCAAGATTATTTCTTTCTCATTTTGCAAGATTCTTGACTTGTAAATCTAGAGATGATTATAGAATATCACTCATTCTTTCAAAAGCCTCAACTCAAAGAGTCCCTTTTGTTAAGCCGTTGACCAGGCCCATATTACGATCCCTGTTAAAGACCTCTCAGATTGGTAAATTCGTACTACTTGCGAGATTGCATAAACCCTTGCTTGGTATGAAGACAGTGAGGTAGAGTGATTCTTATATGCCCGCATCAATTGTTAGGGTGAAACAGGATTTTCAATGAGAGTGAGTGAAAGTCCTTTCGAATCGAAAGTTTCTCACTTAACATTTTCAAGATGTCTTCATTACAAGAGTGGATTGTCTTGGTTATGACTCTCCACATGGAATTCTGGTAATAATAGAAACGAGTGATGAATGCATCTACTTGTTATTACTAAACATGTTTGACAGACAAATTTCTCATGAAAGTCAAGCAGGAATTGGCCCTAGAGCATTGGGATTCGTCCAAACTGTTTGGTAACCCAATCAATCAAGACTCTAGGAAGGGAGCCCCATGTAAGTATCAAATCTTTCAAAGTACTCAAGGTTAGACTCAAGTAACTCGTCTTCCAATTTGGATCTACATGCTTAAAGAAAAAAGAATTTGAGCATCTTCTCCAATCTTCAAAAATTGAGAGTCTATGAATCTCACCAAAATCTTTCAACCCGATCTTGACATCTTAGTCTGAATTTGGATGTCTTAATTCTTTTAGTTGAATATTTCACTTTGGATGTGAATGTTTTTCGATTTTTTTTGTTATACCTTAGTTTGGATCTAGGTATTTCAAGTCCTAAAATCTTGACATCTCAGTTTGGACCGGGATGTCCTATCCGTTCAACATTTCACTCTGGATGTGAATGTTTTTCGATTTTTCTTGTTATACCTTAGTTTAGATCTAGGTATTTCAAGTCCTAAAATCTTGACATCTTAGTTTGGACCTGGATGCCCTATTTGTTGAACATTTCACTCTAGATGTGAATGTTTTTCGATTTTTCTTGTTATACCTTAGTTTGGATCTAGGTATTTCAAGTCCTAAAATCTTGACATCTCGGTTTGGACCCGAATGTCCTATTCGTTGAACATTTCATTCGGGATGTGAATGATTTTCGATCTTTCTTATTATACCTTGGTTTGGATTTAGGTATTTCAAGTCCTAAAATCTTGACATCTCAGTATAGATCTGAATGTCTTAATTCTTTTCGCTAAATATTTCACTCTGGATGTGAATGTTTTTCGATCTTGCTCATTATATCTTAGTTTGGACCTAGATATTTTGAGTTCCAACATCTATTTCCCTATTCAAGCGACCGTAGAAGGATACGGGTCACGGAAAATGAATCCTAGTTTAGGTGACCATAGAATGGTATGGGTCCTAGACAACACCTATTCAAATGACCGTAGAATGGTACGGGTTCTAGACAACACCTATTCAAGCGACCATAGAATGGTACGGGTCCTGGGAAAGCAGTCTCTTTGTAAAGTCAGGTTACTATTCTAGGCAACTGTAAAATGGTACGAGTCCTGGACATGTGACACCAACTATTTTGAATCACTCTACCCTTCTCAAAGTCATGTTACTATTTTGGGCGATCGTAAAATGATTCGAGTCCTAGATATGTAACACCAGTCTATCTTGAGTTACTCTCCTTGAAGATAAGTTATTCCAGGTAAGTTGCTTTATTATTTGCATTAGCACTTTCATGCATTATATGAATTGCATTTCAAAATGGGATTCATTTTCCAAAAAAAAAAAGAAAAAGAAAACAACAACAACAAAGTCACTTAGTGCATGTGCATGATCAAAATTTAGGTCTCAATTTGTCTTTGAAGGCAACCTCTACGAACTCACCTTTAAAGAAGGGCAATTGTTGACACCTAAATTTTGGCGACCTAGACATTAATTTTTTGCATAAAAAATAGGAATTAATTTTAACCCAAAAAAAAATGAATCAGAGCAAATAAAATGAATCAAAGGAAAATAAAGGGAGCGATTTTCAAAAAATTCGAGAGTGAATTCGAGAAAGAATTTTCGGAGCAAAAAACGTGAGGATTGCTTTTTCTTTTGGGTTTTCGAGTTCAAAAGCCCAAAAGAAAAACAATTCTTTTGTTTTGGGGAGAAGGAAAAAGTCAAAAGTCAAAAAGAAAATACAGCAGAGAGAAAAGATAGAGAGAAGCAACGTGAGTGACATGAGACAGGTGAAAAATAAAAGAGAGAAAAAAAACAAAAGAAAAGGGATTGCATCGTTGTCTTCCTCGCGAGGACTCTCCAGCTGCGCCAGCCCGAGCCGTGCCAACCCTTTGCCTACCGAAAGCCGCCACAGCACCGTGCCTCCGCCCCCACCGACCATCGCCTCTCCTCCTGCTCCGCCCCACTGGTCTGCTGCCTCGTTGGACGCCGCGCCGATCCTTGACGTCGCGACCCACCTCTGCCCCGACACCCCACAGGTCTGCTCCAACACCTAGCAGATCCGCCTCCTCCCACGAAGCCGCTACCGCTGCCGAGTCGCTTCACCAGCCCGATGAAGCAACCTATGTGCCAATCCGCAACGATCCTGCCACTGCTCTTGGTCCGTTCATCGCCGGTTCGTCTGCCACCGCGAGCTCGTGACATTCCTCAGCGCCGGCGCCATCCCTCGTCGCGACCAGCTAAAGCTCGCCATATACCCCTGCTCGACGTCCCTTCGTTGTTTCTGCCCTGTTTGTTTTTGCAGATCCCGCAACCACTGCAACCTGCGGCCACCTGCTACTGCCCCTCCATCCATCACCGGCGAGTTCCGAACGCCGCCTGACGACCGAAGCCCACTGTGCCTACACCAGCCATCGCGTCCTACACCTTTGCCGATCGTCCCCGTGTAGCCGTCACTCCCTCCGCGGTCACCTCCACCACCCACGACAGCCCGACGCATCCTCATCGCCGCCTTGCAACAACTCACGAGTCCCTGCGCCACCTCTACCCGCTCGCCACCGTTGTTGTGCCTCTAACCGCCCAAGCACCAGTAGCCCCTTCGCTCGAGTACTCCTTCGCCAGGCGCCTGACACCAACCCGCCTCCGATGCCGGCCATCCGACCTCCCAGTCGCTGCGTACACTCCATCGCATTGCTACCCTCCCCTAGGTAGTTTAGTTTAGTTTTTTTTTTTTTCTTTCTTTTTATTTTTTTTTTTCATTTTATTTTTATTTTATGTTATTTTATTTTATTTAAGTTTCAATAATATTGTACAGGAATGCAATTTTCATTTTATAAATATTTTAGGTATTATCCGCAAGGGTTTTTCAGTCCCACATTCTTTCAATCCCAGATTTCTCTTACGAGAATGTGAGAATGAAAGAATTTGATTAAAAATACAATTTTAATTTTTGTGCCTCAATATATAATCGCGACTTGGAAGGGTTTTTATTCTTCTTCTTCTTTTTGACAAGATGTGATTTTGAGTCCATAACTGAAAATTTAAACAACATGATGTGTTTAACGGGGCCAAATCAGATGTGTCTTGAACTTGCACTCAATGCTCACTAGAGTGGTTGTCAATTTTTTTACCTATAAGCCCACATCAGTGAAGGCATTCGATTGGTCTTCGCGAATTTCTGAATGAAAGTTTAATAATAAAAAAACAAACAAATAAAAAAGAAAATCATACTTACAATGGATGGCGACTTTTGTCTCTGCTTTTTTTTTTTTTTAATTACATAGACATGCCCAAAGGATGTGGTTCGATTTCTACTCTATATAGTTCAAAATGGAGCTATGGGATTACTGAACTAAACCAACGTGATCGTGATTAGGTCGGGGTTCCCATGACTCCGGCTTCGTCAAAGAGTCGACTCATGTCGCATGATTGCCGACCAGGGTGGTAACTCTTGAAGCCAAGAATGAAATTTTGGGTTGAGATGGGTGACTCATACAACATAATCGTAGTCGAAGTAGTATCCACCTTAACACCATCCTAAGAAATCATGTGCGGGCCAGATCTGACAGCAGGTCGTGTGTGCTAAAGTGTAGTGCAATGCAAAGAGCACATGCATGACATTATATAAACAAGCATCGCTTCAAAAGTTCAAAATATAAACATTCATGTCCAACTCCATACCTGCAAGACAATGGTTAAATACCACTCCTCCCCTTATAACTTCCAACTGGAAAAATATTTAACCTAGTATTTTCGCTGCCAAACAAAAATATTTTTTAAACAATAAAAATTTTGGCCTAAGTCCTCTAAGGTTTAAAACCAAGTCTCCAGTGAAGTCACCAAGCTGTCGCGACCTACCCCTCGGTGGAGGGAATAGGTTTAAGGGTATTGCCTAATAGACGAGTCTATGACCCATAATCAGATACAGGCTCTCCCAAGCCTATACCTCGCGCGACATTGGAGAGTTAATAAGAATTTTGTAATAAAAAGTCGCCATTAGCCTATTGGGGTCAACTAAAAATCAAGTGAGATATATGAGTGTACCTCACTTTCTACGCAACTAGAGAATTTAGGTTCAGTAACTTGATCACACTAATTAACCAATTAATGTCATTTTAGTACATAATCATGTTCATTTAAAAAAAAAAAGGATATTTTTGTCAGACGGTCTAAATTGATTTTATACATATCCATTAATATATGAGGTGATCAAATGGGTACACAATCATTAATGTAACAATTAACAACCAAGGGAAGCATTAAATACGTTTCACAAGATAGCAAAAATTTAACTCTAAGGAAAAGATAAATGCTAATCCCTACTAGACTAAAAGATAGTCAAAATCAACGTACTTATATTGCGCAATCAAGGGCATTCATCTTTAAGGACAATTAAAACCTTAAGGTAGAGCCGTAATGGCTTGATCAACCTTGAGTAGGATTATAAATAGAAAGACTTCCATTTTTCAGGAGAAAATAACTCAAATATTAAGTTTAACATTTTTGAAGATTTTTTTAATTTTTATTTTTTTAGAATTTTTTTAAAAAATTGAATATTCGAATTTTCCAGAACATTTTGGGTTTTTTTAATATTTTAGAATTTTTTATTTTTCTAATTACTTCTAAAATGTTTAGATATTTCCAAATTTTGGAATTTTCTGAGAATTTGATTTTTTTAATTTTTAATATTTAATATTATAATATTCAAGGAAGCAAGTTCGGACTGGATAAACCCGATTCGACTTGCTAACTCGACCCAAACCTAGATCCTACACATTCGGATAAAAAAAACAAATTTTTTTAGTTTAAAAGAAAAATCTATTTTTTCTTTCTTTTTTCTCTTTTTGTCTTTTCCCTACTTGTCCTACACTCTTCTTTGCGACTCCTCCTTCCCAAAGCCGACTTTTGCTTTCTTTTTCTCTATTTTTTCACTTTTTCTATGCTTTTTTCTTTTTCTTTTTTCTTTTATTTCTTCTTTCTGCCCATCTTCTTCTTCGCGACAACTCCTCTGCGTCCTCTTCCCCGAACTTCTTCTTCCATGGATTTCAACCGAACCCACACCATCCGAAATAACAACATCCTCCGAAGGCGTTGTCATGGGCACCCACAACGGGCGTCCATTTCGACCACCACTCGCCGGCCAACCTCTCCGCCGATTTCCTTTTGTCATCGGACGGCCATTGTCGGCCACAAAGGAAGACACGCACAACGACCAAACAACCAAACGAATCGACAAGAAGACGCTCGGTTTTGGCCAAAATGGCACAGCGAGACTAGATCTTGGTGAAGCTGTTCATCGAGCAGGTTGTGTGCGCCATTGAACAAGTGGTCTCTAGCTCAACCGTGACTCGAGCCCGAACGGCCATGTGCTTCGGCCTGGCATGCCAAAAAAAAGGGCAGTAAATAGAGGGGGAAAAGAAGGCTTACCGGTTCAAGTTTAAGGACGTCTACCAAGATGGGTCATCCGACGGGGCTTGCGCGCGGCTGAGGCTCCCTCTTCCTCTCCGTTCAATCCCAGCTATGACTCTCTTGCGACCCTTCACTCGCTCGGATCTCTCTCTCTCTTCCTCTATCCTTGTGTCTACCCTCAAGCCCTCCGGTTCTCACCCTCTACAGAACGCTGCTCTCCTTGGCACCAAAACTAGAAAATGCTTCAACCAAAAAAACTCGTTTCCTCCCCCTCTCCCTTTCTTTGTCGCTCTCTCTTGACCAAAAACCCAGCCAAAAAAGAAAAAGAAACAAAAAAAAAACCCCGTGAAATAAGCCCTCCTCTCTCCTTCTTAAAGGCGACCTGCAAGCGTGCATGGCTTCTGCCTCTGCCAGCTTGCCGGCCGGCCTGATCCCGACCCCCGGATCATGGTTGTTTTTGCTTTATGCTCCTGTACGTCTCTGTCATCACAGAGGAGGAGCGCGCGTCGCGTGAGGGAGGAAGGAGGAAGAAGATGGCGCGTGGGCCAGGCCAGGAAAAGAACAAAGGAAATGGGTTTGGCCCAAACAAGAAAAAAGGAAGGAGGGAAGAAGAAGGGAAAAGAGAGAGGCCGGGCCGACCTAGCCCCAGCCTCAGCTCGATCTCGCTTTTTTTTTTTTTTTTAATAATAACTTTTTTAAAAAACAATTCTTCTAATTAATTTTATTTTTTTTAATAAAAGGCTCTATTTCTATTAATGTAAATGCTTCTAATGTCTATATGCCATGCGATTTAATGATAACACAATATATTTTAATGAAAATTATTTACTTTGCTTTTTTACTTCTTTTTTTTTTAATATTTTGTTTAGAGACTAATCCCTAATTATCTATGCAATTGAGTTCTAATGAAAATAACAAAATTTAGGTGTTAAGATTGTGGAATTGGACCACTTTGGTCAGTTTTAATGAACACATCCTATTCTAATGACAAATATAAGTCCATTTGAAGTGATCAAATCTCGAGACCTTCAAATGCCTTATTAATTATCCAGAATCGCGATCTAGATGGATGGCTCAAATATGAGAGCACATGGTAAAATAAGGAGAAAATATTGGCTGGAGCTAGGATTCCAACGTGTCAAACTACAAGTTCACTCACCGGGCGACACATGTTGCTCAAGCCTCATCGCCTCAAAATATCTTACACCTATGCCACCCCACCTTGTCACCCCTCTCTCTTCCCTCTCTCTTCTTTTTCCCTTTATTTCTTCTTCTTCCCTCTAGTCTTCGCTTTCACTCTACTGTGGAACGCGCAGGCCCTAGACTCGGCCCCGGCGAGGTTCGGGGGCACTGAGACCTTCCCAAACAGCCTCCCAAAGCTCACCTCGCAAGTCGTCCTATGCCGGCCCGTGCATGTTGCAAAAAGGGAGCGATCGAACAATAATATAAACAAAAGAAGAAAATAAATCGGACACCAAGTTTACGTGGTTCAGTAGTAAAGACTTACGTCCACGGGGAGAACAGCAGCGAATTTCACTATAGATCAAGCGATACAGAGAGATTACACACTCAAATCACTCAAACACTCACTCGGTGTTTCCTAAACCCCAATTACACTCAATACACCAATCTTTCTTGAATGTAAATCACGAATAAGTTTTGCCGCACCAGAAATACGAAGACCCGCTATCAAGCACCCACGGCCTATTGGACGTCTCTCACAAACAGAGAAAAACCACGGCACCAAAAGTGAAAAACAGCCCTTCGATCAACGATGATGTTTCGGTAAAAAAAGAGTCCCTCGAGCAAGCCTTCAAAATAAATACTATAATCCACCGCTAGAGACTTGCATGCATAAGGGAAAATGAATCATCCAAGATTCGGTCAACAAAAGCAAAAGATTTGACTTTCCCTTTTTATTTCCTTCGTCCAACTCCATCAAGAAATCGACTGCCTCGGTCAACTACCTCCAAGGTTTGTTGACCAGCTTTAGGAAGACTAATTCGTGTACTCATCTTTCTTTATTTCAATTTAATTTATTTTCAAAATTCAACTTTTTACTTCGGGCTTAAACTCGAGACATATTTTAACAATGCAAACGAAGACTTTTAGGCAAACCTTGCCGAAGAAGATGGGCTTCTCGACAAGCCTATCAAGGTCGGTCTTGTTGAGGTGTAAGGTGGCACCGCCGCCGCTGATGCCGCCCAGTCCCCCAAGATGGGAGGCGTCACCATCGGGGGGGGTGTGACGTGAGGTGGGAGGTAAAGTATGAGGGTGGTTTGGAGGGGAAAGTTCTTGAGCTTTATCTTGTAGAAGCAGTGGGAGGAGGAGATGTGGATGGTGGAGTGGGCGGCTTGGCGGCGATGGGATCTTGAGGGCGAGGCTCTCCATTGTGAGTAGAGGGAAGAAGAAGAAGGAGAAGGAGAAGAAGAAGAAAAAGAAATAAAGGACAAACGAAGAGAGGGAAGAGAGAGAGAGAGAGAGAGGCGATAGAGGGGGGAGGTACGGGTGTTAGAGATTCTAACGCGGTGGGGCTCGGGTGACATGGGACTCGTAGTCTAACATGTTGGAATCCCAACTCCAGCCAATATTTTATCGTAAAACAATGGGCTGTTTGTTTAAATTTGTTTATGTTCCCTAGAACACAAAATTTTGTTCTTTTGTTCCAGGGAACAAAGAAAGAACATAAACACGTTTTGTTTACGTAAACAGATTTTGGAATAGAAACAAGAAATAGAAAAAACTTGTTTCTTATTCTCGAAAACAATTTCGAGAAATACTTCTCTTTCTTTCTCCTATTTCTTTTTCTTTTTTCTTCTTCTTTCTTCTTTGGCCGGTGACCTCGCCGGAGCGTCGCCGGCCCTTAGCGAGGCTGAGCTTGCCCAGCCACCGGCGAGGCCACTAACCCTCGTCAGCCGATCGCCGGCCATGGCCGAGGCCGATGACCGGCCAAAAGGAAGAAAAAAAAAAAGGAAAATTAAAATTAAAAAATTAAAAAATTAAAAGAAACAAAAAAAATTATACAAATTTACCAAACGTGTTTCTGTTATTTTCTATTCCAGAATAGAAATTCTGTACGATTACCAAATGCATTCTTCTATTCAAAAATTATTTCCCGGAACAGAAATATTTTTTTCTATTTCTGTCCTAGGAACAATTTTTTAATAGAAACGTTACCAAACGCACTCTAAGGAACCAGACTTAAGTTGTGCATCGCATACCGTACACGTGTAGTAGAAAGGCAATGCCATTACCTAATCGTTAAGCCAATCATTTTGAGGCTAGGTCGGCCAAAGTTTGATTGAGGCCTGTTCAGCAAAATTCTCTATTGGCGAATACGATGCCAATGTCTAGTTCATTTGCAAGAACAACATATTCGAGGGAGATTAAGGCAGACGCGGTGCCGGTGAGATCTCATGCTAGAACCAAGGTTTCGTCGAAGCCGGTAGGGCGGCAGGCGGTCAATGGTTTCCCCTGCTCAATTTTCTAATCACAAGTCGGTTAAAAAGTTGACCGCAATTCGGTGTGGTGCCATGATAATTAAGTTCTGGGTTTAAGAATTGCTGTACCATTCAAATAAATATAATGTGTAGTGCACCTAGAGAACCCTTGACAGGTCTTATGCCGGAAAAGCATTTAATGAAACTTTCAAACTGGGCCGATCATATGGACGTTGATAACTACTGGGAAAAAAGGGCGGTTGCTAACCAACGCTTGAATCGTTCCAAGATGATCTTAGCTTAGCATTTTCACTGAATTAATCTAGCGATTCGGAGCAATCAAACATAAGCAGAACATGAAATTCCCATTTGCAATTGCACAACATTTAAATTGGAGATTAAGGTTTCGATGAAGACCATGCTCTCACCAAATTAATCTTTCCATTAAGAGGAGCTTAAAGGAAATTCAACCACATAACTAGGTTTGGTGCCACGTGGCGGTGTGGGAGTTTTTACTAAGCAACCGATGGAGAAAACGACAGTCACGCCTCAGATTGAGGGATTAGAATATTCAAACAACCTAGAGAGAACCCTAACGAATTATTTTAACCGACCAAAATCATGATAACTTTGACTTCCTGGTTCCAACAGTAAGTTGCTGAGAAAGGCACTGGTTGCTATCCAACCTTGGATCAAACGCTATAAGTTCTGTGATCTGGTTGGGCAATTCAGAGTCTCCATCTTCTCAGCATGGCATCTATCACATGTTTTCTGTTTCTTTTAGCTTCTGCTTCTCTTGCAAAAGCTCAAGAAACAAGATCAAACATAACACTAGGCTCTTCCCTAAGTCCAACTGCCAACTCCTCTTCTTGGCTCTCACCTTCGGGACTCTACGCCTTCGGGTTCTACCCTCAAGGTCAGGGCTACGTGGTCGGAGTTTTCCTCACCGGATCCCACCCAGAACCGTAATCTGGACTGCGAACCGGGACGATCCGCCTGTTTCTGCTGGTGCCACCTTGCTTTTCACCAACGATGGGCGCCTTATACTGCGATCCTCGCAAGGTCAAGAAACTTCCATTACTTCAGCTGCTGAGTCAGCCTACTCCGCTTCTATGCTCGATTCAGGCAATTTTGTGCTATACCGTCCTGACGGAAGCGTACTATGGGAGAGCTTTGACTACCCAACAGATACCCTTCTGCCGACCCAGCGCCTCTTGGCAGGCCAACAGATAATCTCTAGCATCTCCGCAACGAACCACTCGACTGGACTTTTCCGTGTCAAGATGCAATACGGTGGGAATCTGGTTCAGTATCCGGTGAACACTCCGGATACTGCTCCATATTCTTATTACGCAACTTCAGCAGGCGGCTTCGGAGACAATGTCTCGCTCAACTTTGATGTTGATGGTCATTTGTTCTTGCTCAACTCCACAGGCTATGTCATAATGAATATAACATCTGGAGGGTTGCCGATGAATGGCATGATTTATATCTGTAGGATTGACTCTGATGGCTTGATGAAATTATATTCATATGATTTGAATCAAAGGGAGGATTGGTCGGTCGTATGGCAGTCTAGGAATGATGAATGTGATCCGAAGGGTTTATGCGGCCTAAATGGTTTTTGTGTAAATAACAACCAACAAGCTAATTGCCAATGTCTTCCCGGATTCGATTTTGTTGAGCCTGGAAATGGGGCAGCAGGCTGTGAGAGGAATTTCTCTGCCGAGAGTTGCAAGGCAGGAGATGCAAGTGCGAGTTATATCATCCAAGCTGTTGATTATACCCCGTGGGAAAATGATTCGTACTCAGTCGTTTCGTCGACAGATAAAGATGGCTGCAAACAGGCCTGTTTGGAGGACTGTAACTGTGAGGCTGCGCTCTACAATGGTGGGAATTGCAGTAAACAAAGGCTTCCACTGAGATACGGAAGAAGATCGGTAACTGATCCGACCAGCACTCTGATCAAGGTAGGCATCGCGAAACCCTTCAACACTAATCAAAACAAGAAGGAGATAACCCGAATGGATATACTGTTTCTTAGCCTTTCGCTCCTCGCTTTTGGATTCGTTATGATGGCTATTTCTCTAGTTTTAATATGCAAAAACAACGTGTGGACGTACCAAAGGATCCGTAAAAAGATAGAGGTCGGTTTGGCGAAAGATCAAGCACCTCGGTTGTTCACTTATGCAGAGCTCGAGTTAGTCACTGACAGTTTCAAGGAACAGATAGGTAGAGGAGCATTTGGAACAGTTTATAAGGGGTTGATTGGCGAGAAGATGGTCGCCGTCAAAAGACTAGATAAGAGGTTGGCTGAAGGGGAAAGAGAGTTTCAGACTGAGGTTGAAGTCATCGGTCGAACCCACCATCGAAACCTAGTCCGCCTCCTCGGGTATTGTATGGAAGGAACAAATCGGCTTTTGGTGTACGAGTACATGAGCAATGGGTCACTCGCAAACGTACTCTTCGATAGTCTCGAAAGCCGGCCGTTTTGGGAGGAAAGAATGGAGATAGCACGGGATATAGCCCGAGGAGTGCTATATCTGCATGAAGAGTGCGAGACACAAATTATCCACTGCGACATAAAACCACAGAACATACTCATGGGTGAGAACAGTGCCAAGATTTCGGATTTTGGACTTGCAAAGCTGCTAAACGCAGACCAAACTAGAACCTTTACCGGGATTCGTGGGACCAGAGGTTATGTGGCGCCCGAGTGGCACCGGAACCAGCCCGTGACGGTGAAAGCAGACGTTTACAGCTTTGGGATCATGCTGTTGGAGATCATCTGTTGCCGGAAGAGCTTGGAATTGGAATTTCCGGAGAGGGAAGCCATCTTGGAAGAATGGGTTTGTGAATGCTTTTGGAATGGTGAGATCGAGAAATTGACCGGTGACGAGAAGGTTGATGAGGATGAACTGAAGGCCGCTATCAAGGTTGCGCTCTGGTGCGTCTCCGATGACCCGTTGCTCCGTCCTACGATGAAGAGAGTTCTATTGATGTTGGAAGGAAGTGCCCAAATCCTGATGCCTCCTATTCCTTCATCTTCCATTTTTACAGACAAAAGTTTTGTTGTGATTGCTTAACAGATTGATGTGTATAATGCTGGGGAATCGACTCCTCTATAGTAGTCCTTTTGGGGTTGGACCAATATATGTATACATTATACTTGTTCACTAAATAAAATACAGATTATATTTCATCTATGTGTGTACTAACATTGGTAACTTTCCCATGATATACGGCGAATCGAATCAACGCCACATGCCCAATTTATAGACAGAATGAAGCCGACTACAATGGCAGTAAGCAAGGGTTATCGTCTCAAAGTGCATGCTTCCTTCAACTATTGTTTCCTTCTCTTCTTTCTTCACTGTATATAACTTCAGATTTCAGAATTCATGTTGCTTCAGCCATGAATGCTTTGTTTCAAACTTACGGATGAGTTGGGATGGTGATGTTTTTCCAAATTCTATTGTTCCAGGATATTTTTAAGATACTTGATTGTAAAAGGGGAAAAGTTCGGACACTTACGGTGTCATTACCCCTTAATATAATCTGCAGCACAGCTGGTGATGAAGGAGAAAGATTGAAAATAACTTATTTGGGCCAATCGTCAAAGATTGTCGTGCTTTGTTAGTTGGAAGAACCGGCTTGTCGAGTACTTTACAAAATAGCCCATCTTACGAGGGAAAGATTATTAAAAGGCGTCAAAATAGACATGTACGGATGCTCTCATTTGGTTGGTCTCGCTACGGCTAAGTTCCATTCACAATCTGCATATCTAATTCACTTGCCGTGACTTGCTGGTTGCTGGAGGAATCCTCTTGACCAGCAGAAACGAATTTGAAATATTTGCAGCGAATACTCAATACACACTGGGTTCAAGATGTCCACAGTCAACAAACCAATACATCAGAAAAAAGGAGCGATGTTCGTTGAATCACCGTGAATTCTTCAAGGGGTTATTTTATGGAACGGAGAAGCGACAGGCCATCGCACTGGATAGAACAACGGTAGTGCCTACTTTTGGGAGATAAGAGTTTGCACAGGAGATGGGTAGTTTTGCAAGTGACCTTTTGTCAGTTTTGTCAGCGTGCTTCCGTCTTGTTCCATTTGAACCGCCTATTCCTGACTGCGGTTCTACTCGGACACCGTCGGTCAACATCAGCACCCTCAAAAGTGTTTGCAAATGCCCGTCATAGTGCAATAAATGCTTTGATAGCGAACACCCGATCAACTTGACAACGAGTCTGGGGACAGGTTGTCCATCGACTCGCCAACAGCCTCAGAGCTCGCTCCAATCTCCATCACAACTCGCCCGATGCCATGTTTAAAGGCACCCAATGTTTTCAAACTGAAATCAGACCGACCACGACCACCCCAATCGGCGGGGCAGGGAACAAGCCATGAATCCGGCTGTTTTCTTTTTTTCTTTCTCACACATTTCATTTTAAATTGGTCAAAACCATGTTTGAACCAGTTTAACCTATGCCAGCGAATAGGCAGCAAGTCTAGTTGTCATTAAGACAATTGAAGAGGGGTGTCGAGGGTCAAACTCCCTATCGACCTCAAGGATCTTACCTTATCTCGAGTATATGCCGTCTGCGAAATTTCTTTCAATTTTTGGGCTAGCAAGCTGTTTGAGTGGTTCAGTTATGAAGAGATACTGATGTGATGTTGCATTGAAGCGGAATACACTGCTTCCATATGCTTTGGGTATATGGTCAGAGAGAGATGCAAGAATCCTCAGAGACACCAGTTCTCGTCCTGAGTCAAGCCTTTGTCAAGCTCAAAGGTTAGGCTACAGAGACATATCCTGCTGCTCGTTCTGAAGTAAAATGGAATGAACAAGCTAACGCTAATTAGATAGCTAAACACCAACAGGGATCCGTCGGGTGCTGAGAAGGGAGCAATCAGTCGATGCTGTCAGCTTGGTCTCAAATATTTCGAAAAGGTGTTGCAAAATCAGATGCCCAAGCTGCAATGTTCTTTGTTTCAAGCTACCAGACCGCCTGTTTCAAATAGCCTTTTAACTCTTTATCATTATTAAGTTATAAAAATATAATCTATTGTCAATGAAAAAATATATCTAGTAAAATTAAAAATATAAAAGACATCCATCAATATTGAAATGACCTACATTCATGGAAAGTTCAAAATCATATGAACATGTTGTTCATTTATCCTTTCTATCATTTTACTTTGATTATCAAATTTACAATCCAAATAATCTGGCGATATGGACATATTTTCTTTTGCATTGTTATCCATTAGTTTCATCTTATTTGGATAGAATTGCATAGGACAAAGTACAAGACGTGAAAGAGTGCAAATTATCTTAAATAAATCTAGAAATTATTATTTCAAGTAAATCTAGCTATATGAGCTATAAAGACATGAAAGACGTGATAGGACGGACTAACACATCCTATAGAGCTTCCCTAATTCATCTATCTCCAAAATAATATGATTTAACTTCTCAATGTAATATGATTTCAAAATTTGATGATTTAGCTTAGATAAAATCATATGATCTTTTTCGAAGAAATCTGTTATGCAGTTTGATGAAAAAATGTCGTTTCTCTCCCGTGCATAACACAGGTCCTATGGCTAGTTCTATAACAATTATTAACATTGATATGGACATTCAATTACCTTTACAAATTGTGATGAAACAACAGATTTCGCCACAATTTTCCAAGCCCTCTGTACTACAGTGATTGTACAGTAGCCATTGCATGCTGAGGATCCACAAATTCTGAAATTGGAGATCACACCAGATGTATGAGGGATACAGTCAATGGAGCCATAACAAGAGAAAAAAATGGCAGATATAGAAAAACAAAGTTACTGGGATAGCCTGCTTAAGGGCTAATTCTGAAAAAAGCACCAACTTTTGGGCAAGTAATAATTCTGGCCCCAACTTTTTTTTGTCTCATAAAAAATCACAAACATTCACCCTTATCCCAAATCTGGCCCCCACCGTTAACTCTCTGTCTAAAGTCAACCTTGTTTCAATAAAAAAGGTTCTAGTCGTGAGCTTGGCGGATCTTGTCCATGGTATCTCTCCATGGGCAGTGGTTACAGCTTCAAATTACGACAAAACGGGAAAGTCTGGCTAGAGAAATTCAAACTGGAAAGCTGTTCTCTTGCCGGTGAAGCATAGGACATGATGAACAACTTCACTGTTATTCTCCAAGCTGAGGCTTAGAGAAGAAGTCAATGAATAGTGCTTTAAATGCACCCAGCAAGTGCACATGGATTTATTGCTTAGGACAATCAATGGTTCTATGTTAAAGGGGCCAAATTTGGAATTTAAGTGAAACTTGGTGATTTTTTTTTTAGACAAAAAAAAAGTTGGGGCCAGAATTGTTACTTCGACCTAAAGTTAGTGATTTTTTACGAGACAAAAGAGTTGGGGCTACAATTGCCACTCGACCTAATGTTCATGCTTTTTTTTGGAATTAGGCTGCCTGATTAATGTACCCCTCTAGGGCTGGAACTGGAAACAGTTACCAACAAATTTTGATGATGATATACAAGATTGCTTAGTCCTCTAAACCGAAGCATATTGATGGAAAGCCGAATTACTGGAAGAGGATGTTTTCTTTGCAGTTGATTAGATACTAACCTCCAACAAGTAAAATCACCATGAGTGAAAATTGGTAGTACTTCCACAGAATCACGACTTTTAGATTTTACATAATCGATCTTTTTCTCCTCAAAAATCTGTGCCGGTAAAACTCTTCAAAGGACAGACGGTTCACTGCAATGATGCATATCGAACAATTAATTCCACAAGTCTTTTAAAATGAAGCTGAGACAAGGCAGATGCTAAACCTGGATTAACAGAGAGTAGCCTGGAACAAATGTCAATGCAGTCAGGATGCAATTCAGGTAGCACAAGGTGAGAAAATGGAAGACTTTTAGATGACTTGATGCTCCGCAGAAGCTGCAGAGAAGAGAAAAAACAAATCAAGGGAACTCATATTACTGGGTTCAATAAGTTTAAACAAGCTATTGGTTGAGGAGATAATCCTACCTGAACATTAGTCGGCCCACAAAATGGTGGACAACCATTGAGAAGCTCAAAAAGAATGGCACCAATACTCCACATATCCACCTGCAGCAAATCACTCAACCTAAATTCTTTCTTCTTGTCTGTTTCCTTTTATTTTTTCTGGTATTTTGTGTACATCCTACTGTTCTAGACAGAGACCAACATTGCTACCCCAACAAAGGCCAGGGAATTGATCCTTGGCCAGGACCTTTGGAGAATGCAAATCTCATTCCAGATTTGATTATGCATTGACACAGGAATCTTGTACCTTGTCATCATACTTTTGGAATAGAAGAACTTCTGGGGCCATGTATAATGGAGACCCACATACAATATCAGCAGTGCAACCGGGTTGTAAAGTCCTGTTCCAAGGATACCAAAAAGAATCCCATAATTTCACCTCAACTATGAAAGCAATTACCAAATTGAATTCTATAAAATGTCTAGCACATTGAGTGTACCTTGAGAGACCAAAATCAGCTACCTTGAGCACTTTATCCTCTTCAGAACCAGATAACAAGATGTTCTGCTCAAACAGTGTCGAAAAAGGAAGAGCAGAGATAAGCTCATTTGAAGTTTAAACAAAGACATGTCTGCAACTTAAACTCTCAAAAACTTGCATTTAGAGAAAAAACGTTGTATCTGAAGTTATTGATTAGAAGCAGAGTACTAGATACATTGCCTCACATGCTAACTAATTTTTTTGGTCAGAATGCCAACTATATGAAAAGAGGAAAAAGAATACACAACCAGAAAAATAACCAGAATCAGTCATGACATATTTCAACGCATCACCCAATCACTGAATTCTCCCTCTGAGCAGCAGTCTTCACATAACAAGCTTATCTATATGCATATAAGCAACAATCAAAGTAAACACAATCAACAATAAGGCATTCAGCTTCATGCTGATTACTTGCTTAATTATTCCATCGATCACTCGGGATGTTGAAATGTTTAGAAGGTAAGTGCAACTAAAGTTAACCAGTCTAGGAAAGTACCCATGGAAGGGATCATCGTTGAGTTGATCTCATTGGCAAGCCTAATAATTCTCTTCAGTTAAGCAGTCTCGACAGCTATTAGATAGGATGTCTTACGCAGTAGAAATTTGTTGAGACTCAAGGCAACCTTGATGATAAAATAGACCTCAACAATGTAAAACTTTAATGCGAGGCACATATGCAAAAAGTTCATGACCCGCCTAGTTGCAGAGGAAGATAATCTCATACCTGCGGTTTCAAGTCCCTATGAACCATATGGTAGGAGTGCAGTATTTCCAAGGCAGCTCCTACACGTTTGCCAAGTGAGCAAGGTCAGTAATCGATTCGAAGAAAGCAACACTCGCACGACATACGAACGAAACAGAGGAAATACCCAGCTGCTGCATGAATCTTCTCGCGGTTTCTTCCCCAACTGGCCCGTGCAGTCGGACATAAGACGCTAAATCTCCGCCGGCACAGAACTCCAGGACCATGTATATGCAACCATTGGCCTGATGATGAAAACCAAACCAATTTCAATCCCACGAGAAACCATCCCCAGAAATGACTCCACACACAAATTTCATCCACCACACCGACCCAAGACACATCACGAAGCCCCGCCCTCAATCACAATGTAAAGCATGTACAGCTGCAGTTCAGAATGCAAAAACCACGTCTTTGATCCGTATTAATCACCCGACCGTCCATAAGACAACGACCCACGAGTTGAAAAGAGGTGAGCATCAACGTAGAGACCGAAGCAATCGACCTGAAGCACGCGAAGGAGGCGAATGATGTTGGGGTGATCGACGGAGGACAGGAAATCGAGCTCGCAGTCCAGGCAGCTCCGGAGGTGCCGGTTCAGCCTCGAGAGGTGGACTTGCTTCACCGCCACCACCTCGCCGCTGGCCCTGTGCGCCGCCCTCCACACCGTCGACGAAGACCCTTCGCCGAGCTTCGACGACAGTAGGTAGTCGCCGACCGCCGTCGCTTCGGAGAGATTCACGGTCGCCGCTTCGGGTTCCATCGATGTCCGAGGGAAGTGCTCGATCGTTTCGATAAAGATGACATTTTTTTTTTTTTTTCCATTTCAGAGAAAAAAGTCAATTAGGTACATGCTTGCTTACTATTTTTTTTTACTAAATTTCATTATCTTATAGATATATCATTTGAACCTTTTCTTAAATTTTTTACCCAAAAACAAAATTTCTTAAATTCAAAATATCTGCAATTTTCGTAATATATATAGTTCATCAGAAAAAGAAAAAAATGTGATTAACTTTTTCTCAATCTTAATAAACAATCTCAAGATTGTCTGTTTTTTTGTGAAACCAATGACAAAGCAGGTAAATATTTCTTTGTATAGGGATTAGATTACATAGTACCAATTCATGGGAGTAATAGGTTCTCAACAAGCAGATTCTTGGCTTAGATCCAAAAATGGATCCTATGACATCTAATTCTATATTTTGGAAACAAACCAGTCGCTTTTCAATTTTACTTGGGGAATCAGCACAACTTTGACTCTATGTAAAAAACTCGAATTCTTATAACAAAAATGTAAAAGTCACATCATTCACTAAAATAACATATATCCATCAAGTGATTGTGACATTGCTTATTTTTTATAAGACTATTGTTCGATTCTCGATAGGTGTAAAGGCAATTACTCCATCCAAGAAAAAAAGAGAGGCTTCAAACTAGATTCCAAATAGAATCAATGGTATCAACCTTGGACAAGTTAGTGAAGGCCAGCTTGGTTTAGTTCTCGGGTTGAATCGGACTCGATGCTCATCCCATTGGTGTTGTCGATGGTTGGTCTGAGATGAAGATAAACTTGCGTCTTTTTTAAATCCCTAGAGATGTGAAATTCTATTTATGTGAAGAAGGAAGAACCCAAGATTAAATCGTTCAACCTATCAACAAGCACATCACAATGTACAAGTTCCTAACAAGTAGCCCAAACAAAACATGCAAATGAATATAGATAAGCTCTCGAGTGTCTCTCAAACAGCTCTTGAAATTGGAGCCCAAATGGAAGCTGTTGTCAATGGCCTAGATTTCCAGCACAGAGCCAACCTATACTTCTCATATTGCACCCGGTACTCCCCGCTGAAGACGCTCACCAAGTACTTCGCTTGAGCCACATTGCTTGAGCTCAAAGGCACAGGCCTGAACCCTTTCAAGCAAAGCCCATCCCTCCACAGCTTCCTCTCCCACTCCTCGCAAGGAAACTGCCTCACACTGTCCAGAATCCTCTTCCCCAACACCTCTTGCTCAATCACTTTGAGGCACATCTCGTACCCACCTGTGAAGCTGCTCACATTCACAAGTGAGTCAGAGAGGGCCATGTAGTAATGGAGTGCCTCACAGAAGAACTCCACAAAGGACAAGGAAGATGAGGCCTTGGCAAAATTCAGCAGCTCTTCTTCCACTAGGACAACAATCTTTGGTGACAATGCTGTCATGCCTCCCAAGAATGTCCTCACCATTGAGAGGCTCTTGCTAGGCATGTGCAGTTGGTTAATCATGCAATTCGCTATCACCGTGTGACCTGCTTTGTGGATTGTCCTGAAGTCCTCTTCTTCCTGGATTAGGAGCTGATCGAATGTGAACCTCAGGTCGATCGAGTCCGCAAACTCCTTGAGCCTCCTTCCGGTCTGTTGAATTGAAGCCTCGGTTTCCAGGTCGGTGATGATCGCAGTGATCCGCAGCGAGGCCTCATTGTGTCTTGCAAGGTCGACCATCAAGGGCGGCCATTGGATCCCCTCCATGATGTCAAAGTCCACGACATGGACATCCCGGTCTGCCAGGGTCGCCTCAAGGATCGCTTGGTTGGCTGTGAAGTGCGCAAACTTGATGTACGGGGAGAGCTCTTGAATCATTTGAATGGCGGAGATGGTGTTTGGCCCCCTTGAGAAAGTCCGAGGCGGCATTTCGAAAGGACTGATGATGCTCTTCCAGTGAAGGCCTTGAGCAAAAAACAAGGCCAATCTGTTAAATGGATTGTTCCCATTTTCTTGATTGAATAGATTATCATTCAGTTTGGAGATGATTGCAGAAACCCCAGGCCAGTTCTTCAATTCAACAGCTTCAGCTCCCATCAGTAAAAGATCAGTCGGGCTGTTTTCTTCCATCAACTCTTCTTGGATTACCCTCAAGAGGGAATACTCTTCACCCAAAGAATCTTCCTCATTCGCTTCTTCTTGACCTTGAAAAACAATGTCCGAAGGTGGGTCAACTTCCATGACGCCAGTTTCTAGAACTTCCATGATGCTGGTTTGAAGAACTTCCATGGACTCCTGAGCCTCCGGCGGTGGTGCAGTGGCGATGTCGAAGTCCAACAGTTGGGTGATTTCCAACTCAATCTGGAGCAGTCTTTCTGGGTTGAAGTGGGCGGGAGAGTCTGGTTGCAGAGGGAATGAGTTTGCTGAATAGGATTCATAGAAGTCGTCGATAAAGACAAGTTCATCGATGGGGAGGTCGATTGGTTCATGTTCCATGATAAGGAAACCAGCATAGACAACAAACGGAACAAGCTCTTTGGAGAAACTGACCTACTCTTGGCCTGATTGAGTTCAGACATTCCTATTTATATATATATACCAGCTTTGAGAGACCACTGGTGATTAACCTGTCTAAGATGAGTACTACAAGTGAAGTACTTAATGTTCAAACGAGCACTCATGCATCTAGAAACAAACCCACACATATCCGCCAAGACATATATAAATTATCCACAACTTGATCATTGTTTAATTGGGCCTGAAAAGTCCCAGATTAATGACCTTTTCAATATGTTAATTGTTCAGTAGCCAGTCACATGGACAGGGAAGCTCTCCTGTCCACCACTCATTCCGAAATGTAGGGGGACTCGATTCCAGAATCCTTGGCACGATCTGCCTATCCGAGAACCAAGTGTAATAAAATTAGTATCTGAATCGGTACGCATTGTTATTTTACCGACGAAGCATCTTCCCATAGCTTGCATTCTATCATTCACGCAAAGATGCCATTCTAGATTGAAATATTCCATCTCAAGCATGAGAATACATGTTTCCTAGATACCCAATATGATGTTTAATAACTAGAACAAGTACCTAACCACCGAGTAAGCCTAATTTGATTGAGACCCACATGATCAAAAGACCGCTGTCTCACAAGTCAATTGAGAATGAATCTTGGCAAGTTTTGTACAAGGCATGACTGGAATTGATTGGTGTGAAGATGACTATGCTCCGAAGTACGAAGTTGTGAAGACCAAAGGAAAGAAAAGCTGTTTTGTGCAGCACATTTTATCATTTTGTTGCTCTGAAGAGTGAAAAGTAGGTCATACAATTGCATGCATTTGCATTGATTAGGTGCTCAACATAGACTCAACCCCCTACACCGTCAAGTGCAAATATTCCATATTTATAAGCACCCTGGTTGTAACTTGTCTTACCCGATTGATGTGTTTATTGAGTTTATTTCATAGTCTTGGGGTTTATCTACGTAAAGTGCACTTCCCCTGTTCCACGTCATATAAAAAAAGCCGAATGGTCAAGTTCACCCTACCTCCTCTACAATAGCTGATCCTGGCCCTCATACTGAGGGATGAGTTGGAATTTGCAAAACGTAAACTAAAGAGAAACGTAGAAAAAAGATGCCACAAGTACCATACCTTTCAAATGAAGCTCACTTAAGGGACAAAATTTTGAAAAACGTTCACTTTAATGTCATAACTTTTTAATTAATAACTTGTGGTGAACCTTCTATTAAAGTTGTCTCACATCAGTTGTGGAATAAGCTAATAATCAATTTATAAGTATGAGAAAAAAACATCACCTTTTGAGCTAGCTTTTGAAGTGAAAGAGGTACTAGTATGAGAGTCCATTGCCAATAAGTCTAAGATCCAATAGTCACATGGGAGAGTCATAGGTTGTTTATGCTCCGACCTAAGCCTGATGTGTGAGTGAAAGATTGTTGAGGTTGTCCCACATTGGTTGCAAAAAAGGCTAGTGGCCGTTTTATAAGTGTGAATGAAAGCCTCATTCCTTTGAATTGGCCTTTAGGGTGAGAGAATCCAAAAATCATATACTCAAATAATCAACTAAAACCGACCAAAAAAAAATAATAATAATCAACGGACTCAAGTTAACGTCCTAACTTTGATTCTTGCCATCCTTATCCCAAAAAGAAATGATAGTCGGAGCGCAAAAATCTCTTCGCGTGAATTCATCAAAACATCCTTGGAGCATCTGCTCACTATTCAAGCCCCAACTTTGATTCTTGTCAATCTAAATTCAAGTGATTCCAGCAAGGCCGTGTTGTAGGTTTCTTGAAGGTGGAGACCCCCCATTTGATTAGTCGGCGGTTGCTCCCCATTAAAACATAAACTTTCCAAAAGCAGATTGGCTTTTGTGATTAAACCAAGAAAAATAATCCAGACACATGGCAATAATCCAAAGCGTATTAACACGGGGATGACTTCATTCAGGGCGGACAAAGTCCAATCATTCGAGTTTTAGGGTTTTCAAAAGTCGGACATTATAGTTTTCGAAACGACAGTGTAACTAAAACTTCTTGAGTATGTTCTTTATTCCCAGGAACTTCTCCAACTTATAATATGGTAATGAGGAATAATAATGCTTTAGCTAGCTCTTATTTCTTTTCTTTTATTTTTTTGTTGTTCTCTGCTTTTCTAACCCTTGGTCTTCATGAAGAGATTTGTGGCATCTTCTATAAGGAAATGAAAAGGAAAACAAAAAAAACAAAAATTTCGATGAACCAAATTAAACGGGGCTGCGTTGTCATTGCACCAAATTTTCACCATAAGGTTCACACCATATATTATATAGATGCGCCCTTTAAATGACGATGCCTTCCGTCGTCAGCAAGCGATGGCTGACAAGGCCCTTTTCCCTAAAAATCTTGAACACCACCTAGAATTGTCTCTTCGCGCCACATTGCTGCACCTTCTTTGCTTGGAGACAAAAACAATAAGATACCAAAAGTTACACCAGTCTAATTGAATTATTCGTGGGTCCACATTCTTGCATAATTTGGAGCTTGGATCGAGATCGGAAAGTGAGGTAGGTTCGAGGCATGTTTGAGGCGTGTTCAGGGTGAAGAGGAACCGGGGAATGAGAACTCGGGCTAAGGGCTGGGGCGTCCAGTCAGCGCCCGGCCACGTACCTAGACAGGCAAAGGCAGAGTGCACGTGTTCTAGGTGCCCGGGTGACAAACTGACTCAGGCAAACAGGGGATGTAAAGCTTACTTCTTACATGTTTTGTCATGTTACTCATTCGACTAACCAAGAAAATTGTTAAAGTTTTCTCTCTTTTCTCTCTATTAGTTTTCTGTGACAGTCTCTTAAAAAAACACTTAAAGGTGACAGTTTTCTAAGCGAATTATCAGTAACAACCGAGCGCACAGCCAAGGAGTGGCAGGGCTGCTTGCTAGGTTCGGGTGGCCTGACAAAGCTTGCTGGGTTCTTGAATAATGCCGACAGCTAATGTGTTTTTCAATGCAGTTGCCAGGCGCCCAGTATAATTCTGGTAGGTGCCGGGCCCTGATCTGACCCCCATCCAGACTTTTTAAAATCATATCTTCATAATATTGAGAAAACTCCTAATCAGGTTTTGAAGATGACAAAATTTCTTGTTATTATTCTTATTCTCAAGAATAGTAAACTTTTCAAGTTATAGCACAGACTCTTGTCAAAATCTATTTATTCCAGAAGTCTTTCCCACACTAACGCAATCCAAACTAAAACCAAGTCCAGAACGAAAATATTATCAGACTCAGATTTATTGATCTTACAACAAGGATTTAGTATGAACACAATGGAGATTTATTCTCAATATATGGCTTTCTAGCAAAAAATATCACTTATCACTTATAATTACATTAATGGAATCAATCACGAATTGATGAAATCAAGTTTGGATACAAGTTCCTTTTTGGGAAGCATCTACTTATAAAAACCTAGATTTCGATTGTATGGGTGACCAGAATCAATGGATTTTCATCTCAATCTTCAATCAATTAAAAGATTTCCTTAATCGATTCTGTCCAATGGATTGATTGGAAGAAATTCCTCTGGAGATGCTAACGGCTAGTAAGGCATGAAGCAATATTTAAGGAGGTCATTTAATCTATTTGAAGAGAGAGTGAAAATTGAAATTCCAAAGTCTGAAGCCTTTCCAAATCACTTGCTCTTTAACAACTACTCTTACAAATTATACTTAAGAGAGAAAATCACAAGAAGGGTGACTTAGTGAGGGAAAAAGAAATATTTCACTGAGTGTTTGCACTCGAAATATTGTACTTCTTTGTTGATATTTTAGTAAATTATTAGCATGGGAAAGTGGACGTATGCTTGATTTAAGCCGAACCACTATAAATCCCGTATGCAATTATCTCTTCCCTCAACTCTTTTCAGCTTTATCCATTGTGATTTCTTTTTAATTATCTCAAAAATCTATTACATCTCTTTTTTATTCTAAATTTTCTCCAATAATCTAGTGGCCCTTTAATCAAACTCTGACTCATTTCCAAACTTTGCTCGCAACATATTTTATTCTGCATTTATTTTGTTAAAGTTTTTTTTTAACACCTATTCAGCCTCCTTTAGGTGGTAGTACTAGCATTTTCACATAGCTTATTTTAGAAGAGAATCATACGGAGTTTCATACAATCGTATAGACTTGTATTTAGGACTGCTAAATACTTAAGTTTGAGCTTTTTAGAACGATTGTAATCTCTCTTTGCCGATTATGGTGGAACTGTTTTATCAATCTCTTATCATAGAGTAGGCACATATTGAACCACCTAAATTCACTGGGTTTGAGTTTTATATCAATGACTTGTTTCCTTCTTGAATCGTTTTATTTTTGTCACGCTTCCACGCTAATCGTAAAAAACTGATGTTAGAGCATGAGGTTATTATTTAAAATATTCCGAAAGTTTTGTTTGTTTGCAATTATCGCTATGGCTTCTACGAAATTCAAGTAAACAGTTTCAACCTATGGGACATTAGGATGTGCGCACTGTTGAAGAAGCAGGGTTTGGCTTTGAAGGGAGATAATAAATTTCTCACGGTATGAAAGCAAAAGAAAAAGCTGATAATTTGAAAAAGGGTAGGAATATTTTTCTGCTGAATTTAAGAGAAAAGGAAGTGGCGTATGAAACTAGTGCAGCTGCTGTTTGGGCAAAACTTAAAGCGTTGTACATGTCGAAATCACTTTCAAAGAATCTTTTCCTAATTCAACTTTTCTTCACTTTAAAAAAGAGAACGTCGGTCCAAAATGATCTAAATGAGTTTAATGAAAGTCAATGTCTCTGATGATTTCATCTTCCAGCATCTGATATGGAATTGCAAGATCCGTTAGCTTCTGCATTATTTGCAATAATAAAACTAATCTCAATTTATTAATTTGGTCAGATGTGTGGCATCACCAAGCAAATTATATCGCAAAAGATCAATTGCGTGATGCAATTTTGCCTGGTGCCGTCAGTCTAATAACGTCGGAGGTCATCCCAGCATATGGAGGTGAAAAGATACCCTTCACACGAAGAGAAACTAGAGTTAGAACCTCTTCAAAGGGATTGATTATTGAAAACGTCAAAGATAAATGTTAGAGATATTAAAATTGATCCACAGAACTATTACTTAACATCAATGTCGTCGGCGACTTATTTTATCTAGAACATGAATGCTGAGATCACGTGATTATTTAAAATGTCAAAGTCCTAAACCTAATTTTCTTGGCCGCAACTGGTAAGTATATTCAACTTCATATACTAGTACTTTAAGTTTTTTGGAGTAAACGGTAATGCATATACTTCCGGTGGGTATCAAAGCCAACTATTTCGAGTTCATACCACCTTCACCCATTTATCAGTTTTTTTTCGTTCTCTGTGCCCGATTAATATCAGCAATTCATCTCCCCACAAAAATCAAGTTCACATGCTTGATGCTCTTCTAATTGTAATCATATTAGCCTTCGAGTGAGGAGGAGTGTTTAGATATACAAAATATTTTCTACCACACTCTGATGAATTAAATATTTGAAGTAAACATATGTAAACATGACTTAATGCAGTGACGGATAAGTGGCCAAGCAACATAAGATGAGAAATCTTTTTCTAATTCTAAAATGAAAAATGACTTGGATTCCTCTTAATATATCAGATAAACCCAATATGACATATTGTTCCCCTTTTGGACGCTTTTCCTTGTCTAATACGTTTAACTTGCTCCTGGGAAATTTGCCATCTATCTTACCTCCGTTATCCTCTGCATTATGGCATCGAATAAGAACTATATGTAAAGATATGATATTAGGTTAAGATAAAGATAAATTTCAAAAGTTTGGGAAAACATAAGGAGGATTAATTAATTCATAAATGGACCTCATCTTTCGATATAATACAAGCTTTATAATCAATAGGTTAGGGAGCTAAGCATGATGATGGCATGACTGTATTTCTTTTGATAAACTTTCAAGTTTGTCTTATTGAATGCTGATATCCCATCATTGGTCTCAGTTCAGATGTCTGAATCGATTTGTAAAATATGAGTTCCCTTTCCATTACAAGTAGAATATCTCTTACTTAACGCCTAAACTCCAATTCTCAACTACTTAAGAACTGCGAGGAATCATATTTTTCTAGGATGAATGTTGTCTCATTTATTGTACTTGACCATAAACAAATTGAACTAGCTCTAACCGAGGTTCATATATTTTATCTTAGAAACATCCAAAGGCCAAGCCATAGTTTTTCCCTTTTTAGTGTCCCTTAAAGCCAATCGTAACTTCTGTCCCCTTTAATAATAGGAGTGAATATAGTATGCGGTGTCAGTGTGAAAAGAAAAGAAAAGAAACTGCTTGCAAGTGGACTTATATATACCATTGATTTAGTGGTTAGGGAGAGAGTGTGTAGTTATAACCCTCAAATTGTGGGCAGATAAGGCCACCTACTGAGAAATAAGGAAAAGGTTACCCCAACAATGCAAGCCCTAATCTTCCTTACGATAACTATTAAGGCTAGATATTCTAAATTGGCTTGGAAACCTAGTCTATATAGTGTTCAGTCGAATTCTTAATAGAGTACTATCAACTCGTTGTTTGCAACACGATTTTGGAAGTCTACATTGGTGGTCCACTTAGAGATTTTTTTTTTTTTTTTACATTTTTTGGTATGTGAGATATATGGACATCACTTACATTTAATTTCAACTAAATATGCATGCAGATAATGCCCGTATATTTTTACAACCCATCAATCAAAAGACTATTAGGAGGAATTTTCCTCCATCTAAAAATGGAGTAAAACACACTTCTCGTTATTTTGTTTATTTGATGCCAGTAAAGTTCACTATATTATCATTTGGTTCCACGTCACTGCATATAAATGGTCAAGTTGCGTATGAATCTTGTTAAAGTGCATGTGTGGAAGCATTAGGCGAAAAAGAAAAAAAAAATCATTTTCAACGCACCGGCTACGTATAACATGGGAGAAACAGTAGATTTGAAAATGACTAGCTAACTTTATTTATATTTTGAAGAAGGGTATTTGGAGCCCTCGTTAATCAAAACGAATATGTTCATCGTCGATTGGTGGTCAGCTCCATGTGCTTGACAAGGAGGGGGGGTTTAAATGGATGACGTCCTTCCAGGGAAGAAAGATTGACTCCCTCAAGAATTAACATTTCTATGGAAACAACACCATCATTACCTGCCATGAGTATCAAATTCGCGTCCTCCTCGTCCAATCCAAACCCGTCGCAAGACTTTCCCATCAAACCACCAGTTAACGCTTGCGACATCCGAGGCAGCAACAGTTCTGGTTTTACATCAGCAACCAAACCTGATGGAACCACTCACCAATAGAAATCTGCCCTGGAGCTCCAGAGCAGAGGGAGACCAGCAGGTACCTGTTGCTGCTGATCACTAGATAAAGGGGTCTGGTATTTAATATCAAAGACTGCCGTTGAGATTTACTATAAAAGAGCCTTTCATTGACAAAAGTAGTGGAAGTTTCCAGCTGTCGGCATCACGGGCGTGAATAGATTCCTTCGAAAACCTGCCTTCAGGAAAAAACAAAGCGAGTAAGGGTTCCTCAGATTCCACCTGACTTGCCAAACTCAGCACTTACGTAAATCCTGCGAAGAATTGGAGAAGATATTCTTTACTTTTATTTCATGCATTTATAGTATGAGGTAGCTAATGACTTATAAAAAGACATTAGCTAGAATAAATGTAATAGAATAACTTTTCCTACTTACGGCCTTTATATATGAAAAGATTTTAAAAAAAAAAAAAAAAAACCCTCTATATATAAAAGGATAAAACGAGTTTGTCAACTTTGAAAACTTCTGATGCACTTGCCAAATGTACAAGAATTGCTTGAGTGGACTTGATCTAATTGAGAGTAATTTTTGGAATTACTTTGCTGTAGAGATATATTTTCTCTAATACCCTGCAAGAGAGGCGCTCTTTCGTGAATTCCGACCTTGGCCCGTAAATGAATAAATTGTTGTTGTGCAAGAGGTTTTGTTTGTGCATCTATAAGTTGATCATGAATGGACAAATGACACTTGTAACAAATCTTTGTTTACTATGTCACAAACAAAATGATAATTAACGGCAATGTGTTTCATCTTGGAGTAAAAAACAGGATTAGCGCACATGCGTAGCATCAATGTTATGTTAGTGCACATACGTAGCACCAATGTTATCACAATAAAAAGCAAGGTGTGATTGAAGAAGATGCTCCAAGTTTATGTAGGGGAGATTGAATCCAAATGAGCTCATAATCTATCGCAACAACACGATACTCCGCTTTGGTTGATGAACGAGCAACAAATCGTTGAGCACCACAATATAGAATTATGGCCAATATAAACTATGTAAACAGTTGTAGACTTACAGTCATCCATATTGTTTGCCAATCAACATTAAAGAATGCATGAAGTAATGGAGAGAGACTACTTTGTAGATGCAGGCCAAAATTTGATAATCCATTTGAGATAACGTAAAACGCTTTTAATAGCACTTCAATGGGGAAAAGTACCAAATAGTCTTTAACCTTTTATATTAGTACCAATTGAGTCCTAAACTTTTTAATTGGACCAATTTAATCCTAAACATCTTCATATTGGTACCAATTCAGTCCATCTAGCTAATTTAAGTCGGAAATTGCTGACGTGGCCGCCGGCGGTCTGATGTGGCGCCACGTGGACAAATTTTATAATTTTTTATATTTTTTCAGATTTTTTAAATTTTATTTTATTTTTTTCCTTTTTTATTGTTCTCCTTACTCCTTGGCCGGCGAGGTCGCCGGCCGGGCGACCATCGCCGGCCACAGCCACAGACTGGTCGGGGCAAGGGCCACCACACCCTCACCCGCCACAAGAGAGGGCCACCGTGCCCTCGCCAGCCACAGGCGAGGGCGTCGACTTCCGCCTAGATCCAGGCGAGGGCCAAAACCCTCGCCCCTTGGCGAGCGAGGGTGCGGCGGCCCTCGCCCAGATCCAGGCGAGGGCACGGCCCTCCGCGATTTCAAGCCTTGTAGCTATTCGACGAAGGAAGCAGTGGTGGTCAAGGCTCGTGTAGACATTCTCACAAACATGTCTCGTGCAAGACGCAACCACTCGCGGAAGGAAGCGTGCGTGTGGGCGGGAGAGAGAGAGAGAGAGAGAGAGAGTACCATTGAGCTTGATTGAGAGAAGAAGGGAGAGACGCTTCGTAGCTGGAGGAGACAAGACGCCCCACCGTTGCACCCCCTCACCTGGATCTAGGCGAGGGCCACCGCACCCTCGCCCGCCACAAGCGAGGGCTACCGCGCCCTCTCTTGGATCTGGGCAAGGGCCAACGCCCTCGCCTGTGGCAGACGAGGGCGTGGGGCCCCTCGCCCCAACCAGCCTGTGGCCGGCAATGGTCGGCCGGCCAACCGGCAACCTCACCGGCCAAGGGTAAGGAGAAAAGAAAAAAAAAAAGAAAAAATAAATAAATAATAATTTAAAAAATCTGAAAAAATATATATATATATATATATATATAATTATAAATTTGTCAACATGGCGCCACATAAGACCGCCGATGACCACGTCGGCATTTTCCGGCTTAAAATTAGCCGGATGAACTGAATTGGTACTAATGTGAAAATGTTTATGACTAAATTGATCTAGTTGAAAAGTTTAAGATTGAATTGGTGTCAATATAAAAGGTTTATGACTATTTTGGTACTTTTCCCCACTTCAATGTAATTGTGTTGGTTGATGCATAAATTGAGAGAGTTTGTTGATGACAAAAGCAATACCAGGCCTTGTGAATGCAATATGTTGAAGAGCACCAACAATCTTCCTAAATTTAGTTGCATGTCTATGAGGTGAGCCACCAGCATGAGTGATAGAGCTGCCGATAGCCATTAGGGTGGCAATCTCCTTGGATTGTTGTTCGATCAAAAATGCTCCTTTTATTCTTGCATTGCATGAGACAGAAACTAGACTTTGTGCATATCACCTCAACTCTCAAGAAGTATTGTACATCCTTGAATTCTTTAAGTGAAAATTATCCTACAAAAGCTCTCACAAATGTTGGCAAAAAATTTGTCATTTCCTATCAAGATCAAATCATCTACATAAATCAAGAAATAAACAATGATGCTACTATGTATGTATATAAAGAGAAAGAATCTTATTTGAATTGGATGAATCCAAATGAGATGGCAAAGGATTTGAGTACTTGATACCACGTGCGAGGGGCTTGCTTAAGATAATAAATAGCCTTCTTCAATTGATATTCTGGTTTGGTACTCTTCTTTGTTGAAATGCATGTGTGAGTTGTGCTAGAATAAGTCTTACATTGGACAATTGGTGAGATGTTGAGTAGTTAATATTTTTTCTCATACTTATTATTTTAAGCTTTTGATTGAATGTAGGTTCAACTAAATATGTTAGTGGGCTCGTACTTGGGTTCCCTCTTGGCTCTCCCCAAATGAAGGTCTCAGGCTTGTAATGCGCTCTCCCAACAAATAATATCAAAACTGATAGTTGATTAGTGGCCTACTCTCAATGTGTATCGATGTTTGGTAAATATCTTAAGGAAAGAATCTCATGACCAATGCATTTTTCGAGCAACCTTCATCATTCAATCTTGTAAAAAAGACTTGGAATTAAGGTGGGCGTTGTTCTATAGCGACGTGACCCCAATAACAATGTTAATAATTCAATTTGGAGAAAGAGACTATAATGAAGGTGGCATTATTGTTATTGTGGTTCTCGTTAGGCAATAAGGTGGAAAGTCAAAGTTGTGATATATTGGTGCAAAAGAATATCAAAATTAAGGGGGAGCAAAACTAATATTGAACTCACATGTAAGGGGACAATTGTTGAGATGCATGTGAGTTGTGTTAGAAAATAGTCTCAAATCGAAGAATGGGTGTGTAGTGTAGAATAGTTAATAAATCATAGTTGGCTTATAACTTATCGGCTTAAGCTTTTAAGTAAAGATGGGTCACTAGATATGTTGACAAACTTGAACTTAAAAATCTCTCCTAACAATCTCTCAAGAAGAAAATTTTGACTTTTGCTTCTCATCATGGCACACTTAGTCTTCATTCTTTGCTTTTGGGTCATGGTCAAACCTAAATTGCACTTAAAAGGATTGATCCACTCCTTGGACCTAGCCAAAAAAAAATTCTCATAGGTTGATCAGGAGGTATCTAAATTATCCTGGATGGAATATTAACATCTTATTTATAATTGGCTCTATTTGTTTCTCGAAAAATAAATTATTTGGACAATAGTTTTCTAAAAACAATTGCTTGTATCTTTTACAAATACAAATGAATGAAAAGTATTTTCATCATTCATGAAAATATTTAGATATAAATTGTTGTCGATAATAAAAATATTTTTCATTAATTAATTATTTCAAGTAATGCAAGTGATCATTATTAAGAAAATGTTATTCAAATCATTTACTTTTCATAAAAGATATGAAGTATGCCTCCATCGTTGCTGCGTACAATACCTTGTGGGACTGGATTTGGATAATACCTCCTTGAAAGGACACTCTTTGAAGGCCTTTTATAGTTATTCATATTTGGGCAACACCAATCCCTCCCAGCCTTGTGACGTGGGTGCGCATGCCAACCTCCATTTTGGGCACAACTTCCAACTTTGGATTGCTTATGTATTATCTTTTCGAGTACAACACAATCACTAGACTCCAAGAATGATGGCACTTGCAATACATTTTGTTCTTCATTATGGTTGGGATCTCATGAACATCTAATAATTGTTTAACCAAGCCTTTGAGTGAAGTATATGTTTCCCCTCTCTCTCTCTCTCTCTCTCTCTCTAAGAAAGCTTGCTCCATCCAAAGAGAGTTCCGACACCACAACATTACACATGCTGCTACCACAGGAAAAGTACCACAAAAGTTCTAAACCTATTGCATTGGTACCAATTCAGTCTTAAACTTTTCAATTGGATTAATTCAGTCCTAAATATTTTTTTCATTGGTACCAATTTAGTCCATCCAGCCAATTGCAGCCGGTTAACACTAACATGGACGTTGACTAGTGGTCGGACACTAACGTGGCAATTTTTAATATTTTTTTTATTAATTTTTTCCTTTTTCTTTTCTTTTCTCCCTTCTTCCTCCTTGGACTGTTTTGACAGTGGCCGGTGAGCCTCCGGTGAGGTTCGCCAGCCATTAAGCAAGGGCCACAAAGCCTCGCCTACCACCGGCAAGGATCGTGGCCCTCGCCCGACCTCTCCTAGGATTGCCAACGAGGTGGATTTGCCCAAATCTAGGCGAGGCCAGCCTCGCCCGCAACTAACAAGGCCATGGCAGCCATGACCAGGGCAGAGGCGAGGGCTTCCAAGCCGGAGGCTCGCCAGCCACGAGACAAGGGCCGCTAAGCCCTCGCTAGCCGCTAACGAGGGTCGTCATCCTTGCCCAGGGCCACGAGCAAGGTGGCTTCGCCCCGATCTAGGCGAGGCCAGCCTCTCCCTAGCCTTGCCACGGTGAAGGTGGCCTCACCCGCAGCTAGCAAGGCCAACGCGACCCTCGCTAGGCCTTGCTGCCGGCGAAGGCGGCCATTGCCAGCATGCCGACTTGGCGATGGCCACCTTCACCCGTGACAAGGCTAGGGCGAGGCTGGCCTCACCCAGATCCAAGCAAAGCTGCCTCTCAGCAACCCTAGGAGAGGCCAGGCAAGGGTTGCGGCCACCGTTGGAACAATCCAAGGAGGAAGAAGGGAGAAAAGAAAAGGAAAATGAAAAAATTAATAAAAAATCAAAAAAATATTTAAAATTTGTCACGTCAACATCCGGCCACCGGTCGATGTCCACATCCACACCAACTGGCCAAAATTGGCCGGATTGACTAAATTGGTACCAATGTAAAAAGGTTTAGAACTGAATTGGTACCAATGTAAAAATATTTATGACTAAATTGGTCCAATTAAAATGTTTATGACTAAATTGATACCAATGCAATAGATTTATGACTTTTTTGATACTTTTCCCACTACCACAAGAGAGTTTGAACTCATGGTCTCGCATTTTGGTAGCATTGGACCAACACCGATTGATGGTATCTATTGGTTGTTTGTTTGTAAAACAAACAAATTGGTGCTTTTTCCTATCTCACATAAGGAGGTTGGGAAGAAGTGAGCTACTTCATAAGCGTGAGTTTCTTATGGTTTATTCAAAAAGAAGATAATGAGTTGTGGGTTAGACCTCACGATACTTACAAATAATTGCGCAATTATTAAGTGCACTTAGCACTAACCCTTGCTTATTTTTTTATTTTTTATTTAGTATGGTTATCTTAATAATCTTTATCAGTTGAAAGGTTGTACTTGCTCAATCGGTATTTTTAGAAGTTATGAAATTCAAAATTATAAAAATTATATATATATATAGAATTCTGAATTTTTTATGTTTTTTCAAGGTAACCTTTGAAAGCATACCTTTTCACTTTGGAACATTTCCCAAAAGTTTGCCTCTGTTCATTAAGACTAAGATATGTATGCCAGTTTTGCAACGAAGGAGTGTCAAGTCTTTTCGAGTTTTCTTTCCAAAAATACAGCTATCATTTCAATTGTTTGCCTTGAAAGATCTAGAGAAATACTAGATAGCAATTTTAGTATTCTCAATTGAGATTTTATTGTTTCCAAGAGAAAATTTGGCAATGACTATTAGCAACGTTGTAGAACAAATAATTCCTTTAAAAAAAAAATATCACACCCTCAAAGTCTAATTTCATTATTTTTCTCAATCGTTCATCATATTTTTCCCAATAGTATCTTGGTCTCCTTCTTTGCTAACGAAGAAACGATTTTTGGGTCAAAACAAGAATAGGAAGATATTTCGCCAAATGTCTTAGCTTTTTTGTCAAGAGGTCCATGATTCAAGTTCAATTGGAGGCTTTGATCATTGCACCTTATTACTCTGTTCTCGACCAAGACTCCATTTGTTTCGTAAAAAATAAAATTTTTAAAAAATATTGTCCTATAAATAGTCACTTGTATCACTTGACATAATTAGTCAATGAAAAATAATTTTATTTTTGCTAACAATTTATGTCTAAACATTTTTGTACACTATGAAAATATTTTTCGTCCATTCACTTTTTGGAGAGATATAATCGATCAGATTAAAAAAAATATTTTTCAAGTTATTTATTTTCTACAAAATAAATGCTCTCTCGTGAAAAGGACACCATATTGAAAAAAAAAAAAAAGGAATTGGAAAGAGAAGAGAACTGTCTTGGAAATCTTGGGATATTTAAATTTTGAGATGCTTGACATGGGTAGCTGGGCCTTTGCTTTGGGCCATCGAGATATAGAAAATTACAGATTGCCTTCCGTGTATCTTCAAGGATAACTAAAGCATTCAACCGACATCCATCGAATCCAACGCTATATTTCAGATTAATACATGCGATCTCGTTTTATTATTATTTGAAAATGAAACAAAAGGAAAAATTGTCCAAAAAATCATAAATCTATTGTATGGTAGCTAATTCATTCTTAAGTCTTTCAATTATGCCAATTTAATTTAAAACTTGTTATGACAATTTAATATTTCAAATCAATTTTGACCAAAAATCATTGATGTGTACGCTAGCTATTTTACATAGCATGACCAACATTGACATAAACAATTTTTTACATTTTTTTGAAATTTATAATCTTTTTTTTTCTTTTTTTCTTTTCTTTCTTTTTATTTTCCTTCTCCTCCAATCGCCAAGCTTGGCTTGAAGACTGGCCACAAGTAAGTGCCAATGAGGCTCGGCGCTCAACAAATCTAGCATGCATGAACCTCGCTAGCAGTTAGCCATGGCTAGACATCACTAGTGGCTAGATGAGGCCAACCTCGCCGAATCTAGTGAGGTCGAGCTTCACCAGTCGCCAACAAGGCTCCACACCGGACCCTCACTTGTGGTGATGGCTAGCAGCCAACAAAGAAAGAAGGAAAAAAAAACTAATAAAAAATTCAAAAAATTTAAAAGTTGTCCACATCAGCTCCTATCAAACCATTTAGGATAGTTGGTACTAACTAAACTGGGATTAAATCATTACAAGACTTAGGATTAAATTGACAAATCATCGAAATATTGAGGACTAAATTGATAATTTCAAAGGTTTCAAATTAAATTAGTACAACTGAAAAGTTTATGATTAAATTGACTATCATTCAATAAGTCTAAAACTTTTTAAACAATTTATCCCAAAACAAAATCACACCAATTAGCAATGCTCCATTTCCAATTTATATTTTATTTTGAATACACCAATTAGCATTCTCATACTTTTCATAAATCGTAATGCCCTACATCATAAATAAAACAAAGAGAGTAATCCTTTTATGAAATTACGGCAAGTGCAATAGGAGCTTTGATCATCAATCCTAAGCATCTTACTTAGTCCATGAAATCCTAAACCATTTCAAAGGTGCATAATCGAGTCATGATTTAATCGATGTTTGACAATTAGTCGCCGGACAAACATACCGTTTCGATTTTCCATATCCATGATCTCGCGTCTGTCTATTGTTGAACGGAGAACTTGATTTTGGGTCCATGGAACAATCCTTTACTCCAAAACCAAACACTTTACGGGATCATGCAGATGTGTTGGGTCTCCTTTTTAAATATGTAAAAGAATTCGTGATTCCTGGCCCAGTTGACAGCTAGGGTTCATATTTTTCCCCTTTTCTTAACTTTAAGTGTTGATTACAAGTAAGCACTCGCTTTTTTTCTCCTTTTTCCCCCTTTTTTATTAAAGTATGCAAAAGTCTATTGGCCACGAAATGAAGAAAGAGCACGCACAGTCGGCTGCGCAAAATTTTCACACTGGGTTAGGGTCCTTCAAGTTTGAGGAGATGTCTAATAATTTGCATTCTTTCCAAGAATATGTGAATGAGCGAACGGGAAAGGCAACTAAACCACCCAAAAAATAAGGAAAAAAAAAAGTTGTCGCCGAAGATGCTTAACGCCCAAGAGATAAGTGAGGTATTTCATAACTCGAGATTTTTCTATCTAGTCAAATATCTGCTTGACTAACGGCCTTCTTTTAAAATAAGCTTAAGTACGTTGACAAGAGGGTTGTCAACGATGTGCCCAGAATCCTTTGAATGGGTAGAATAAGTATAAGGGTGGCATATAATCAATGTACTCATCCTAATGATATAAAATATAATCGGCGAGGTATATTTGATATCTTATCAATAAATATATGAGAATGAGCATCATGTGCTTCGTCAACAGGTTGATTAATCACAGGATGGCGGGCATGACCTGTGAGATTGCTTTGAGCTGGAGATACTTTCGACTTGAACATATACAATCTACTGCATCCAAATTAAACATTTATGCACTCATTCAACTCTTCAAATGAAATTTCTCTTATATCCTCATAGGTAGTTACAGCAGTGATGGAGGGTGAGTGTATATATATCGAGATAGCTGGGCTATTTAATCTTATATATAGTGCGTGCATAAGCCTATGAGATTCAATATCTAAAGGGACCTTTGTGCCGTAAGGGTGTGCTAAGGATGTGCTTCAGAAGCAAGCATCACCCGCACGTACTTACTATAGTAATGCTAATTTTTGCTTACCAACTCTGCAATTGTTGCCTCAAGCTTAATAGGGGAGCAAAGTTTAAAGAGAAATGACCGAATTTTGAATATGTACGGTGGTTGGCCATATTTGATGTATCAAGGTCTAGACCCATTGAAGCACGAGCCTAAACTTAGGAAATAACCAGCCAAATGAATAATTTAAAGGGTATTAACTTTATTTTCGACGGGGTTTTAAAAATCATTGAATTTCTTAGAAGCGTATGCAATTCGCCCATTTAAACACCTAAGAGGAAAAAAGAGTGTTCTAAGTCAAATCAGTGTCTCCTGTTTCTACTAGTCTTTTGAAGCAGAATGAGTTAGGCCTAGCAGAGAAACCCTAGCTCAAGAGCGTCATCGAAAACTTCCCAAGGCTCTCTCAACTTTCATTCCCTTCCTTTACCTGAGTCTCTCCCTTATTAGAGGGTCACTTTCACAGATCAAAATGCCGTCGAATCAGGATCTTAATCTTCCTCTTGACTAATCGACAAGTGCACAAAAAGCTGACCCAGTTAGGCAACAACACGTGCTTCACATTAGATTTTTACAAATTCTCCAAGCCAGTGGATCAATCTCTGTCCTTTTCTGTGGTCCCCTTGTTAGCAACAAGATGGATTTTTCCTTAGTGAATTCCAGCCCACCACCAGGCATGCATCCAGGTAGTGCTACTTCTGTAGCAGATACCAAATTAATAATTTCTTTTTCTTAAATTAGCAAAAACAGCATGTCTTTAAAGCTTAGCCTATCTTTGATTTCCTTAACTTCAAAAAAAAGTTCATTATTTTTATCAAACGCGTATCCCCCACTTGGTGTACTGACTGTACTCAGCAACTATTTCTCATATTCAATAATATCCATTTCCGCCACTTTAATTCTTGTTTCAATTAACTATTTTGTGTTCGTATAGAGGCGAGGCAAGCAAGTACAAATCTACTCAAATCAACCCTTTAATAACTACAACTTGACTTTGATTATTACTATCCAAGATTTCTCTTTTTCTCTCATAGTAATCCAAGAGATTTTGTGACTCTGAAGTTTGAACGGAGCCGCGCAAAGATCCAATAGGGGCTATCTTTAACGAATCTCAGATTGCAAATCAACCAAGCTGTGTTGGGATTGGATTAATGTATCATGGCTGGTCAAGCTCTTCCTAACAAAACAAAAAGACAGCGGGGGACCATTCGATTATCGGATCTAATCACGATCGATTTGGTTGGTTCGAATGCTGGATCCTACATCGTATGAACAATTCGAATGAATTGGAGCTCGGATAAAGATTAGATGTAAGTTAATGGGACCACTACGAGCAAGATGGAAGAAGCGATGTAGGCAGCCCATAGGCTTATAGGTACAGACTATTGGAACTTCATGTAAAGTGAAACAGCTAGTGGCTTCCAGTTGAGCGCCCGATGAAGACATTGAGTAGAGCGACTTCTTAATTAGAATTAGTCATCTTCAGACCAATTTTAAGAGTCATTTGCTTTCGTGAGTTTCTGTTTCAGCGTGGTCCGAAAAAAAGAAAAAGAAAAAATGGAACTACGACGTTGTACCGACCTAGGTTACTTGATTATTGGGTCCAAATAGTTTAACAATTAAAGTAAGAGAACTTATGCAGAGAAACAAGGATTCTACATTACATGTAAACTATACTTGCGGATCACTTGACCTCAGCTCAATTGTTTGTATTTAGTTCAAGGGGAAAAGTACCCAAAAAGTTTTAAACATATTATATTTGCACCAAATCAATCTAAATTTTTCAATTAGACAAATTTAGTCATAAGCATTTATTACATTAATACTAATTCAATCCATCTGACCAATTTAGACCAAAAATTACTCATGTTGATACTAGTCATCTTACATGACACGGCTTAACACTAATATTGATATTTTTATATTTTTTAGTATCTTTTTCCCTTTTTCTTTTTGTCAATCGCCGGCCACTGCCATAGGCCATAGCTGGCAAAGGTTGGCCTCACTAAGCCACGCCTATGCAAGAGCAAGCATCGACAAGGCCCCTCTCACCAAATCTAGGTGAGCCCCCTCCCACCAAGCGACGTCACCTTGGCTAGCCAAGGGTTGCCAAGGGTCAACCTCGCTAGAACTAGTGAGAGGGATCTCACAGGCAATTGCTCTCACTGACCATGGCCTAGGGCATGGCCTATAACCAACCACTAGCAAAAAAAAAGGGAAAAAGAAAAAAAAAATATATTAAATTTTTTAAAAATATATATATTCACGTCAAAACCGAGTGTGCCATATAGGACAGCCGCATTGGCGATTTATAACCTAAATTGATCGGATGGAATGAATTGATAATAATGTAAAATGATTTAGGACTAAATTGACCCAATGAAAATGTTTATGATTAAATTAGTATCGATATAATAGGTTTATGACTTTTTATGATTTTTTTACCCTTAATTCTTTCTTTTTCTTTTTTTTGGTTGAAAGTTCAAGTCTAGTTTGAGTAGTCCAAGTAACGTAGGAGTTCCCTCAATGCATTTCATTTATAGGCGCTTTGGTAACTGATTTTAAAAGTCTGAGCTTGACATAGAGCTTAGGTGGAAGAAGATCACGTGTATATAAAGAACATGCAAACCCTATTGTAATCGAATGTTGGATATATTAATATCCCCTCTCACATGTAAGCCAAATTATGAGTGGTACATGAAATTTGACTAATTGTGGTGGACGCTCATGCGAGAAAAGCAAAAGGTGCCTTAATACCATATTAGAAAAAAATAATAACCTAAAAGTTTAAGCTAATAAATGGAGAAAGATAATATGTTTATAAAAAGCATATAAACCTTATTGTGAAGCGATGTGAATGTTTTAGTCAAGTGTGCCAATGGACTATTATCACATACCATTGGTAAGTGGAGAGGATTTCGAGTTAGGTTTCCAAATATTTGGGAATAGTGACTTGCTTAATTAATCACAAAAAAAAAAAGACCCCAAAATTATCGAGAGAACTAATGCAAACTAGGAGAAAAATTCTACGTAACACTTAAAGTATCTAGCTATATCGACCAATCCATATTTGCTAAAGCTTCAGAACAAGCGATGTCGATAAATGAAACAATAATTGTGAAAATCACATCTAAGATAGGGTTGATGACATAATATTAGCATGTCACGCGCCATGTTTAGTTTCACGTGAAGAGATCTCTCTCTTACGAAAGTGGATATGGATATAAATGTCCGACTCAGCTTGATGTAGAAAGGCGTATTCTAGTTGGGTACATAAAAACTAATCAACTTGCTAGTCCTACATTGATTCCCTAGGCAATATGCAGCTTCATTCAACTCAACAATAATCTCGTCGACCAAAAAAGAAAAAAAACAATAATCTCGGAATTGTCTGAATCAACGATCTCCCACCAACTTGTGAATTTATTATGACTTCTTTTTGTAAGGCAAAGAAAAGAGAAACACAATCTCTTTGCATTAGCGTATGTGCGTTAGATTTCAAGGTTTGGTGCCAATTATTCGCCCGTAAGCTAGATTTTAGCCTAAAACTAAAGTATAGGAGACATAATAGGAGAGACAAAAAGGAATATGGAAAAATTTGAACCTTTATGTGAGATTTGATCTCTAATTATGTGAAAAATAAATAAGGTTTTGATATTTACTATTATTGCACAAATACGCTTAATCATTTATTGTTGTCACTCTCTTGATTCTTATTAATACTTAGGGTATACAAACTACTAAAAGAGTATTAGTTCCTCCCATTTAGGTGGCATGAGCCGCTTATCTGAAAAAACTCTTTAAGAAAAAGAGAGAGATAAAGAAAGTGAAGAATGATATGATTCTTTGAAGGGTTCTCTCTCCTGATGTGAAGACTGTAGAGCATAAGTACATTACGCACAACCTGATCAAAAGTTCACTGACAACATGACCCCAACTTTATGTAAGAAAGTATCACTAGGGTACTAGCTCGAAGACTAAAAAGTCCCTATTTTATGATGTTGAAGGGTGGGCAGGTTTCAGTGCAATTCTAAGGGAGGCCGGATATTTGCCCCACCTTGCGGGTACTATATATATATCGCAAAAACTCTTCTTTTTTAAATATGTTCTTGAGATTACCTTGAAACATGTCGACTTCAGATTAGTCAATACATTTTGAAGATATACTAACGGAGGCTCAACCCTTGGAGTATTCTCAAAAAATATATCATTGTCAGAAATTAAATAATTGTCCCAACACATCACGGATCCCAGAAAGCAAATTCCAAATCCCCTTGACACTTTTCCCTATATATACTCCATTCTTGCACCCAAATTCCAATTTCTCTCTCAATCCACACGCTCTCTTTTCTCCTAATTCTTCACAAAAAGAAATGACTCCTCCTTCTTCCTCATCCTCCGACCCTCTCTTTCAAGACTTGTACTTCTCAAGAAGACTGCTCCTACATGGCCCTCTTCACCAGACACCAAACATGGCAACCGCGCCATCATATAGTAGAAGCACCCATGAAGAACCTTACTCTCCTGGCTACAACAGCTTTGACTCCAACGTTCTGATGGTCCTCTCTGTCCTATTGTGTGCCGTAATTTGCTCTTTAGGAGTAAATTTCATCATTAAGTGTGCACTAAGGTGCTCCAGTTTTGTGTCCTCCGACACGAATGGCCAAAATTCCTCAGCTAGGCTAGCCAACACCGGGGTGAAGAGGAAGGCCTTGAAGACCTTCCCGATTGTGAACTACTCGGCGGAATTGAAGTTGCCTGGGTTGGATTCCGAGTGCATAATCTGCCTCTCCGAATACGCCACCAACGACCAGGTCCGGATACTGCCGAAGTGCCACCATGGGTTTCACGTCCGGTGCATCGACAAGTGGCTCAACTCGCACTCCTCATGCCCCACCTGCAGGCACTGCTTGATCGAGACATGCCAAAAGATCATGGGTTGCGGTGGTCCTCAGGCTAGCACTTCAGGACCGTCACCGTCATCTCCTGCTCAGGCTATCCAAATCACCATCGCGCCACTAGAGCCAGAAGGGCCAGCGCGCAATTATCACGGAGTTGGCTAGGTAGGTGAGCTCAGAGTTGTTGACATAGCTAGTTAGGAAAATGTTATTGGAGTTGCACATTGAGGTGCAGAGGTTGTTAGCCAAAATGGTGGGTCATAAAACCCAACAAGGGGAATAGCCAAAAGATAAGTGTGTGTTCATCAAAGCGCTACCTTTTGATTACCCCGCATAGAAGGAAAAAACAAAGGAGATTTGATACTTTTACCAAATCCGGGCACGTGCAATAGGAAATCTAGATGTTTTGGTCATCAGTCCTAAGCATTTTATTTAGACAATCGAATCATAAACCATTTCCAATTACTGATAGTTGATCGCTAGATAATATTACCGTTTTGATTTTTCATATACACAATCCGGCGTTCTCTATCTTTGGATGGAGAACTTGATTTGGGGTCACAAGAAGAGCCCTTCAATCCAAGATCAAACGCTTAATGGGAGGAAACATGCTCATCTTTCCAAATACGGATGAAAAAGAATTCGTGATTTCCTGTCCAGTTGACAGCCAGGGTTCATATTTTCCTATTCTCAACTTTAAGTTTTGATAACAAGTAAGAACTCACTTTTTTCTCTTTTTCTCCCTTTTATTAAAGTATGCAAAGGTCTATTGGCCCAAAAAATTAGAAATATAAAGAGCATGCAAATTCTTTTACGAAAAATCTTCACACTGGAATAGTATCCTTTAAGTTGAAGAGATGTCAAATAATTTGCATGCTTTAAAGAACATGTGAATGAATGAATGGGGAAGGCAGTAAAACGAAAAACAAAACAAAAAAAGTGCCGCTGAAAATGCTTAGCACCTGCGAGATTAGTTCTTCGAGCTCTTTGATTGATTGGGGTTTCCTTCATCGTAAGTGCACTTGGGGTATTTATAGACCTTCACATACGGTTACATACAATGATTATTAAAATTGAATAAAGATATAAGTTCCCGATCCTATTGGCAATTATAAGAAATCACACGATCTCATATTGTCTACTAACACTTATCTACAAGAAGTTATAAAAATTTGAAAATAGCAGTAATAAAGATAACCACCCAACAATTACACCTTTATTTCAATTACTCGCTATCGATAACTTTATCGATTGATTTCCTAAGTCTTGATGAAGGCTCTCATCAATAACTTTCACATTGTGTGTTGACGATTGTTCTATTCATTGATGACTTTCTATTTTTAATGAACTTTGCCCTCATCAACTAAGTCTATCACTTGTGTCAATAATAACCAAAAGTTAGTCATTTTTGGGTGTCAACTTATGCTCCCTTTTAAAAGAAATGAATGATTCATCAATAATTCAATGCTTTTAAATTATTATCAAGAGCAATCAATCATTCGGCAAATTTAATTTTTCCTTGTCGAATGGTCTCCTAAATTTTTCTCTTCAAAATAAGACAAATAACACGATTATGGCTCCATAAATGGTGCCACTTGCAATATTTTTTTGTTTACTAAATCTTCTATACTTGGAATTGCCTGGCTTTTAGTTTATTTAACTAAGCCATTTTTCAAAAGTAAGTCAAAGATTACATCTGATTTGTTAATATCGAAAAAGTAAACCCGAGTATCTTTAACTTAGCCATTGTTATTTCTTTTATTTTGGCAAGCTTTAAAAATCGACCAACGTAAGACTTGTCAAGCACTATATTTGCAAATAGTTATCTCAATCCTTTTATTCAGGTCAGATTCATACTCTAACTCATAATTTTCCATTAAAACCACGTTTAGTGTAAAGTATTCATGTGGCCTTTTCTCTCCTTCTTTAAGCAGCTGCTCATATTTCAACAATATCATTGCCAATTAAAAGAATCCACAAAGTCTTGCTTTCAAATTTTTTCTATAATTGAATTTCAATCCACTGAAAGTCAAATTTGTGAATTCTTATTCTGAGAGTGAAGTAAGGCATTTATTTCTGCCCCAACGAGTGCCCCACATTGGACTATAAATTGACTAATGAGTTCAATGATCATTTGCTCATCTTCACATTTAAAAATGGCAAAGCTAGGGATTTTAAAGCCTCTTAGAAAAGGTTGATTATAGACCCTTCAGGATGTGGTTTCCTATGAACGGGTATGCTATCACCCATGTTTTTTTACTCTAATTGTCATTGAGCTTTTTCAGCAAGCTGCAATGGGTTCAATTTAGTTTGTCATCTTGCCCCCAAGGCGATGATGCTGGTCTAAATAGATTATCTATGTTAGCTTTATCAGCACAGGTACAACAATTAGCCATATATTTTCAACATCTGGCAATGGTCCATTTTGTCGATCCTTTTGATTTGCCAGATTGTTAATTCCATTTTGGTTATTTTGACCAACATTAATTTGTTTATCTCTATTATTCTGGCCTTGATCGGAAGACTCATGCCTTTGCATATTTCTTTTAGGGGGTTGACTATTTCAACCAAAATAATTAACATCAATAAATGGAAAGAGACTAGAAGCGTACTCTATTGCCACTGGATTTGCTTGATTTGGTTGTGGTTGATTGGATAATCCTAGCCTTCACAAGGCATCAATCACAACATTGATGATCATTGGTTTGATCTTTACAAACGTTTAACTTACAATGGAGTTAACCATATCAGTCTGCTGTTCTTCAAGCAATCTTCTCGTGATTGGCAGCATATTGGAATTTGGACCAACTTTCCTTTATTGCTCTTCAATAAAATACCTTGAAAGATCAACTTTTTCGCATTGATTTCCTTCTACGCTCTCGCACAGCTGAAAATACGGAATGCGCAACAACTTCATTACCAATTTTCTAGCATTGGAGATTTGCTGTTGTTGATATTATTATCGATCTTTGTTGATTTCTGATGGGAAAGTAAATGATAAAAATTTTACAGTAGACAGTAGGAACAATTGTTGCCAATGATGTAAAATTCAAGAAAGTAAAGATGAAAGATAAATTTGCAGAAAATCATTGAGTTCTTTGATTAATTGCATGATTTATTACATTGAATACACTTATACCTTCTACATATGATGATTTTTAAATTTGAATAAATAAATAACTTCTTAAGCCTACCAATAGTAACAAGTAGTTACACGATCTCATAATATCTAGTAACACTTATCTAGAATAAGTTATAAAAATCCAAAAATAATGGCAATAGTAGTTATGTTTTTGTGTTGATTTTTCGTTGTCCATGACTTTGTCAATCAATTCCCTAAATCGTGATGAAGGCTCTTGTCAATAACTTTCACGCTATCTATCGTCGATTGTTTAGTTCATTGATGAAGTTTTTTTAAAAAAAAATCAAACTTTCCTTTTACCGACTAAGTTTGTCACTTGCCAATAATAATCAAAAGTTGGTCATTTTTAGGTGTCAACAAATCCTTAATTAGAATATGCTAACTTTTTCGACTGTTTTCTATAGAGGATTGAATTGTCAAGATGTGGACGTAATTTGCCCTTTTAAAAACCCAACGGGAAAATTTTGTTTCGAGCCAAATCAGTGGTCTCCTATGCCTACAAGTCTTTCGAGGTAGAATTTATAGGCCTAGGAGAGAAACCCTAGCCCAGGAGTGTCATCAGAAACCTCCCAAGGCTCTCATCTTTCATTCTCCTCCTTTGGCTGAATTTCTCCTTATTGGCTGGTGTCACTTTTCCAGATGAAAATGCGATGGAATCAGGATCACAAATCCTCCAAGTGACTATTTAATGAGTGCACAAAAAGCTGACCCAGATAAGCAATGGCACGTGTGCTTCAAATTAGATTTAACAAAATTCCCAAATAAATGGACCAATCTCTCTTCCTCTTGTGGTCCCCTCGCTAGCAACAAGATGATGTTTCCTAGTGAATTCCAGCCCACAACTAGATATGCATCCAAGTAGTGCTACTTCTGTAGTAGTTAACAAATTAATCATTTCTTTATTTTTTAGTTAATAAAAAAGGATACCTTTAAGGTTAGCCTATCTTTGATTTCCTTAATTTATAAAAAAAAAAATATTATAATTGTTAAACAGTTATCCCGCACATGCTGTACTGACTGTACTCAGCAACTTTTTCTCATAATCAATCATATCCATTTCTGCCACTTTATTTTTTTGTGTTAATTAACTATCTTGCGTTTGCATGGAGGACTCTAAGTGCATGAATTAGCCGAAAGAAAAGCACAAATCAACTCAAATCAACCCTTTGATAACTACAATTTGACTTTAATAATTACTAGCCAAGATCTCTCTTTTTCTCTGAAAATAATTTCAGAGATTTTGTGGCTATGACCGAGTGCCGCACAAAGACACAAGAGGTGCTATCATTATAATCTCAAATTGCAAATCGAGCAAGTTGTGCATGGGTTGGATTTGGGACCATTTAATAATTAGATCTACTTGCAATCTATTTGTTTTTTTCGAGTGCCGGATCCTACATCGTACAAACCAATCAAAGAAATTGGAGTTTGAATAAAGATAGGATGTAAATTAATGGGACAACTACAAGCATGATGGAAGAAGAGATACAGGAAGCTACAGCTAGAGACCTGCAACCCTATGGCTTATAGTTAAGCGCCAAATGAGGAAATTGAAGAGATTGACTTTCTAGAATTAGTTATCTTCAAACAACTTTTTATAGCCATTTGGTTTCGTGAGTTTCTCATTCAGCATGGTCCAGAAAGGGCAAATGTCGGATAAAAAGGAAAAAAAAAAATCGAACTACAACGATGTGCTACCGAAGGTTTTTGATTTTTGGGTCCAAATGATTTAATAATCAAAGTAAGAGAATTTATGTAGAGATGCGAGAAGGAGACTACGTTGTTGAGATACGCATGCATTTTGTACTAGAAAAATCGAGTATGGGACACCGCCAAAACTTCGCACGAGGGTATATTTAAGTGCCAAAAGTTGGGAAAGTAATACTTAAGCACCAAAATCGGAGCAAAATGGATTAGTTAAGTGTCAGTGGCGAGAAAATCCAGCCAAATGCTGACGTGACAATTTTTCAGCGAGCCAAGTGCAAAAAAACGTCGTTTTGCACGCTAACGTGGCTAGACAAGTGCCAAAACAACGTCATTTTACTACTAACATTAGCAAATAATTAATATAAAATTAATTAAATTAAATTCGGAATCAAATTTTAAAAAAAAGAAAAAAAAAAAGAAAGATGAACAATAGCCGGCGGGCGAGGGCTCAGCCCTCGTCGCCAGGTCGGTCGGGGTCGCCAAGCCCTAGTTAGGGGCCGGCAACCCAAGCCGACTGGTGGCGAGGGCCTGCAGTGGCGGCAAAGGCTGAGCCCTCAACCACCGGCTAAACTTCCTTTTTTAAATTTAGTTTTAAATTTAATTTAATTAATTTTTATATTAAAATTGGAATTGTGTCAAAACGACGTTGTTTTTGTCTTTCTTTGCTGAGTCAGCCTTCTGGAGAGCCACGTAAGTGAGCAAAATTAATAAAAAATTGTCACGTAGAATTTCCGGTGAGGTTCACCGGATGTGACACTCAAGTATCTCATTTAAAAAAAAAAAAAATGGCACTTAAGTATCACTTTCCTAACTTTTAATACTTAAGTATTCCCTTGTACCAAGTTTTGGCACTTGGGGTGCTCATGTATCTAGAAAAATCTCATATTTGAGAATTGAGGTATCTTGGAATAGTTAATATGTCTTTTGTGGACTTAAGTTTTTTAGTGAAGATAAGTCTAATTGGATATGTTGATGGACTGACACTTAGCCTCTCCCTAAGCAATCTCCCTAAGCGAGGGTATTAGGCTTTTGTTGCACGCTCTCAATATACGTAATATGACCTCAGCTCAATTGTTTTTTTTTTTTTTTTTTTTTATGTTCAAGTCTAGTTTGAGCAGTTCAAGTAGTGAATGAAGTTAACTTAGGAATTCGCTAAAATCATTTCATTTATAGCTACTTTGGTAATCGAGTTAAAAATCCAACCTGAATATAGAGCTTGGATGGAGAAAGACCACATGTATATGAAGAGCATATAAACCCCATTATCAGGTGATGTGAATTTATCATTTAAGTATGCAAATGGACTATCATCGCATGCAATTGATAAGAGGAAAAGACTTTGAATTGGGTCTCCAAATATTTGGGGATAGTCATTTGCTTAATTAATCAGAAAAAAGACCCCAAGAGTATCAAGAAGACTAATGCAAACTAGCAGAAAAATTCTATGAAGCGCTTATAGCATCTAGGTACATCTGGTACTACCAACCAATCCATTTAGTATTAAGCTAGCATTTGCTAAAGCTTCAGAACAAGTGGTGGTTTTAAATGATACAATATCAACTAGAATTAGACTTAAGATTGGTTCGATGACATGATACTAGCGTCACTTGCCGTGTCTAAATTCACATAAAGAGATCTCCCTTTTTCGAAAGTAGATATGCATACGAGCTTTGCACTTTTTGTTATGAATCTCTGTCTTTGCTTGATGTAGAAAGGAGTATATTGGTTGAGATATAAGAACGGATCTAACTTTTTAGTTCTACATTGATTTCCTTGGCGATATGCATCTTCATCCAACTCCAACCTCGGATGCGTCTGAATCCACTAATTCCCACCAACGTGTAAAATGTTTGTCAAATTCTCTTATAAGGGAAAAAAAAAAAAAAAAAAAAAAAAAAGTGATCTCTTTGCATTAGCATTTGTGTACCCTCGCCGTGAGTGCAAGACAACTTGTTATGTACTATTATTGCAAGATTATGGTTAATTATTAAATATTTAAGAGGGGTTTCGTCCTCTCTCAAAAGTCTTAATTTGTATCACCTAATTTATAATGATATTCCTTATTATAATATAGCAGTAAGGCAATTTACACCTATGCTATCATGTTAGGTTTGTGAATTAGCTTAGCGAGGATTAATTTATCGATGCCTAAGTATATGATATATGCTAAGATGGCCATCACAGGGTAAAAACTTGGTCATCGATGCCAATATGTCGTGCATAGATTAACTTGCTAGGATAATCTTAGGAGTACAAGAATTCATTTAGCGGATGATGTAAAAATCTCTTATTGGATGTTCAAATATGTCCAGTTTATTCAAATACCATGTTTAAAATAGATCACATCATTTGGTAAAGGTCATTGCTATGCGGCCGTTAATCACGTTGTTCTGGTTATATGTAAATTACCAGCTTAATGTAGGAGTTGCAATTCATCAAAGTATATATTGACATTATAGTGTGAATATTAGTTTTAGATAGATAAAAGTAATTTTCTTCTTAAGGAAATTTCATGGACGTGTATAAATATGTTGTTAATTATTTATGGGGTTAATACCAAAAAAAAATCCCAAATTACGCTAACCGTGGCACAAATATCCCGAATTCTTTTTTTTTTTTTTTGTGACCCAGGAACCCCGTTAATACCACAAACCCACCACCCTCGGCGTCCCACTTAAAACCCCAACCGTGAGGGGACGCTCCTCCCCTTCGTGAGGGGAGAGAGCTCAAACCATCGTGGCCACCAAGCAAAATATCCCAAATTCTTTTGTATTACAAAAAACCCTAAACTTGTTCATTGTGACACATTTACTCCATTTTTTATTTGTGACATAAAAATCTCCGAACGCATATCAATGTAACAAATATACATTGAATGAAACTGAAGTAGATGGCATGTATGTCACACATGTATATGTCTGGATTTTTTGTGACACAAAAAGAAAAGTTGAGGGTATCTATGTCACGATAGGCAAATTTAGAGTTTTTAGTGACGCAAACAAAAGTTTAGGATATTTATATCACAATGGACATAGTTTAATAGTTCTTGCCGTATTTTCCCTATAAATATTAATACTTAACTTTTTCAATACATAATTTCTACTTTTTATTTGGGAAAATTGTTCAAAAAGTCTGGTTATAATTTCTACTTTTTATTTGAGAAAATTGTCCAAAAAGTTTTACACTTATTGCACTTTTGTAAATTCAGTTTTAAACCTTTTAATTTTGTCAATTGAGTCATAAATCTTTTCACTTTTTGCCAATTGAGTCCATTCATTCAATTTTGGCCAGAACACATCGGTTATCCTACATGGGTGCTGATGTGGACAAAATTATTATTTTTAAATTTTTTTTTGAATTTTTTAATATTTGTCTTTTCTTTTTTTTTTCCCCTCTCTCTTCTTCCTCTACCGATCACCCAACCTTTGGCGATCTAGGGAGGAACAACCTTGCAGGCCTTGGGCAAGCCTCACGCATAGTTGGCGAGGCCAACCCTTGCCCTTACTCAAAGCCGGCGAGGGGCAACGTTGCCCAAGGTTAGCGAGGTTGTCCCTTGCCAAGCCTTGCCAAATCCTAGCAAGGGCGAGGTTACATGAGGCTGGCAAGGCCAACCCTTGCTGGCCTCTGGTGATGGCGAGTGGCTGGGCAATCGACAAAGGAAGAAGAGAGAAGGAAAAAAGAAAAAAAAGTATTAAAAATATGTATTTAAAAATAATCAATTTTATCCACATAAGTGCTGGTCATGCCATGTAGGATGGTCGGCATCCATGTCACCAAATTCCAGTCAAAATTGGTCAAATAGACTTAATTAATAAAAAGTGAAAATGTTTAGAATTAAATTGGTAAAATTGAAAAGTTTACCATTAAATTGACAAAAATGTAATAAATTTACGACTTTTTGGATAATTTTCCCCTTTTTTTTCTTTTGCTTGGTAAAAAAGGGATGGGAAGGCTGATCAACACAATTATCCTCCTTGGACGTCACCCTAAAAGTTTCTACCCGCTACAAAATGTTGGACATGAGTGTTAGATATATGATCCACCCGAAACCTACTGTTCCATGGTTGACGAGTTGCTACCGTAGCACTACCAGCGTGCCAAAAGCCCAAAAAAATAAAAATCTATCCATTTAACGTTGTAGATAACCAAAGCATAATTAAGTCAAAAGCTCGCCAACAACATAGCTCAAACACATAACCTCGTGTAAAATAATATGATTGATTTATCATTAGATTACTAGCTCGATAATTAGAGAAATCGCTAGTTATTAATATCGAAGGGTGGCGTATAAGTTTTTGGTGCAGTTCAAAGGGGGGCAAGATATTTGCCCTACTGTGTGGATACTAGATTTAAATTGTGAGAACCTGTGATCTTTCTCATAGGTGGGGTAACCCAATGTGCATTAATAGAGATAAATTGGAAACTACAAGCAATAACTATGGCATCTTTGGATTAACTCACTCAATATATTATCTGCTTTAGTCTATCCCACATCCGACCTCACGATTTTGGTTTTTGGTGTATAGACAGGCACTTTCTTAGGACATCACTCACCTTGGTAGTGCCTTTACTTGAGCACACTTAACTTTGGAGTTCCAAAAAGCATTGTCATTACTTTAGAAAGCGCTTTCATGAGTTATTTCAATTTTCACGTATATATCACAAAATCTCTCTTTGTTCAATGCATAGTATGGTTCATCCCTACCCCCTTCACTATTTTCTAGAAGCCCGTAAGAGCCACTCATTATCCAGGCCCTTTTGCCTCGGCAACCGCTCCCTAACCTCATCAACCTAGTTCATTACAAGGCCCACCAACTTCCACGTTATTACACCAACTAAAGGAGTTTCCACTCTGATATCTTATTGTGATATCCCCAAATTAATTCACTCAAGTTATTATCCATTTTGGCATATCTCATATTGAGCCTGATGGTTTTGTTCTTTAACATACAAGTGGATACTTTCCTAGGAGGTCACTCATTTTGGTAGTATTTCCACTTGAGCATGCTTAATTTGGAGTTCTAAAGCTAAGTATTACCACTATGTCAAAAGATGCATTCATGAATTAATTCCAATTTCCACATATATATCTCAAGATCGCTCTTTAGTTCATTTTTACCCCATTCACCATCTTAAAAGCCTGCTGGGAGTCGCTTCTTGTCCAATCTCTTTGACCTCGACAACCACTCCCCCCTTGTCAAACCAGGTCATTACAACAACTTAGTAACCAACATTATCACTCTTCCTGAAGATGGCTGGTCTGTTTGCATGCACCCCGATTCGTGATAACATTGTGTGGGGCCATGGGGCTTACATGTAATGCACAATTTGAACAACATGCAAATAAAAATTATGATAATGGTATTTTTATTAAGGGTTGAGTCAATCCCTAATTTTCTCATGCGATAAAAAATTTAAATATAGTATCTAAAATTTAGATTTCTAAGTTCCCCCATTTCCTGGCAGTTCTAAACTTCTTCCGGTGAGCTGCTTTTAGTGCACTGTCTTTTGACTATCGACAGAATGTCCGAGTGCCTGAATACGTGGCTGAATCTCAGCGTGTGTCGTTCGATTTCTTTTAGAATCGAGAGTCCCTCATTCTGTCGTCTTCCCTCCCTCAATAGCACATTGCAGCACGAACAGCGATAGCTGATCCGTCCTAGAAAAACACGTGATCTATTAACGAACATAATTCACATGACATGGAAACATTTCGTCTCCCAATGTATTCGAATCGATCTAATGGGGATTCGTTGTGGATTATCCCGTAACGTCTTCCTCAGTTATGTCGTTTTCACAGCCACATCAAATTATGATGGTAATCCTCAGCTCAATAACTATGATGACCTATGAGATTTCCTTGTTGAGATATTTTCGTAGGAGATATTTTCATAAAATATCAAAAAATATCTTCCGGTTGTTCAGTTGGCCATCAACTTTGGAATTGATGACTGGACGCCGGCCAATATCCTGTCGGTCTTGGCGTGACAACTTTTAATAATATTTTTATTTTTGAATTTTTTTTTTTTCTTTTTTTTTTTTTTTTTTTCTTTTTTCTTTTCTTTTTCTTTTTCTTTTTCTTTTTCTTTTTCCTTCTCCTCCTTCTTCCTCCAGGTCGATCACCGAACCTCGGCGATTGGCCAGAGGCAACAGCCGGCGAGGTCGAGGTCAACCTCGCCACCACCTCACCAGCGGTTGCCCTCGAGGCTTGGGCAGCGAGGCTCACCCTCACCGGACCTCGCCAGATCCAGCGAGGGCAAGCCCTGCCAGCCCGGCGTGAGGCCAGCTCGAGGCCACCCTCGAGGCCGCCCTCGCAACCGCTAGCGAGGTGGCGGGCAAGGTCGACCTCGACCTCACCGACCGTCGCCTCTCCCCAATCGCCGAGGTTCGGTGACCAGCTGAAGAAAGGAGGAGAAGGAAAAAATAAAAAAAAATTCAAAAATATTAAAATATTATTAAAAGTTGTCCACATCGGCAGCATCCGTCAGCCACGTCAATCGACTGGCGTCCAGTCAGCAAAATCCGGTCAAAATTGGCCAAAAAGGACTAAATTGGCACAACATAAAAAGGTTTAGACTTAATCGGTACCAAAAAAGGTTGAGGACTAAATTGACACAAATATAAAAGGTTTAGGTCTTTTTTAGCACTTTTCCCTATGAGATTTCCTTGTGGAGATATTTTCGTAGGAGATATTTTCATAAAATATCAAAAAATATCTGTATGTTCAGTTGACCATCAACTTTGGAATTGTTTATTAGGATGTTTAGGTATCGAATCAATAGGATGGGAAAATGTAATTATGAAGCGGAAGGAAACATGAAAAAAATATAACTTTTCTCATTACGATCGATCTCCGATCATATCACTAACTCAATATCCACGGAGCCCAAAAACCGAATTACAAATATATTTAAAAAGTAATGTGACAAATCATTAGTGATATTTGTTTTTTTTTTTTTTTTGAAAAATAAATCGATATTCGAATATCTCATTTAGATGAGTAACGTTATTTCATGAATATGTTTTACAAACCATTCTTCATATTCTTAGCATTTGAAATGTCAATTATGTTAGGATTAGCAGCATAAACACAACAAAATAGAGAGCATAGGTAAGAAAAAGAAATCATGGCACAAAGTTTATCTTGATTAACCCTTAAACTAGGGTTACATCTAGTAAAGGATCACACTTTAATTAGCACATCTTATCTTTATATCGCAACTCTCAATTATATATATATATATATATATATATATATATATATATATATATATATATATATATATGAGATTATATATAAGCAGTACACAAAAAAAAAACCTTACGACTCAAGAAAGTCTTAGAGGCCCATGCCTTTTTATCCATATTTGATAGGGAGTATGAATTTCACGTCCAATAAATTGTTAGCTAAGCAAAGAGGTGCATCCTTAGGAAGTAGTGTACAGAACGGAAGAAGTTCTTGGCCAAACAACAATGTCAGAATTGGCACAAGCAGACTCTTGCTTTTCCTTTTATTATTTCTCAAAACCGCCAAAATAAAAATAATAATAAAAATAATAATAAAACGGTGTCTTTTAAGCTAGAGTCAGAAGGTTCCCGGTCCCTTCTTCAGGCAGTGGGTCCCTGCTGGCACTTGAACCCGGTTTGATTTGAGAGCGCCATTACAACACCTCAAAAGATGCAAAGTGGAGGATCCAAATACATGGAGATCGATCCAAGATCAAAAGGATTAAAAAGCAAAAAACATAGTGGGGGTTAAACCCTTGGAATATTCTCAAAATATAATTCCTTGTCAGAAATTAAATAATTGTCCCAACACATTATGGCTCCCAGACAGCAAATCTCAAACCCCCTTTCACACTTTCCCTATATATACTCCATTCTTGTACCCCATACCAAGGAATCAATTCCAATCCCCCTCTCAAGCCGAAGCTCAAATCAATCCACATTCTCTTTTTTTCCTCTTCTATCTTTCAAAACAAGAGATGACTCCTTCTACTTCCTCTTCCCATGAGTCTCTCTTTCGAGACTTGTACTTCTCAAGAAGATTGCTCCTGCATGGCCCTCTTCACCAAACACCAAACATGGCAACTCCACCATCCAGTGGAATCCATGAAGAATCTCCGAACGACAATAGCTTTGACTCCAATGTCGTGATGGTCCTCTCAGTCTATTGTGTGCCCTAATCTGCTCTCTAGGGTTGAATTCCATCATTAGGTGTGCACTAAGGTGCTCCAGTTTGGTGTCCTCGGAGACCAATGGCCATAATGCGTCGGCCAGGCTAGCCAACACCGGAGTGAAGAAGAAGGCCTTGAAGACCTTCACGGTCGTGAACTACTCGTCGGAATTGAAGCTGCCCGGGCTGGACGCTGAGTGCATAATCTGCCTCTCGGAATTCGCCACCAACGACCGGGTTCGGATCCTACCCAAGTGCCAGCACGGGTTCCACGTCCGATGCATTGACAAGTGGCTCAACTCGCACTCCTCGTGCCCAACTTGCAGGCACTGCCTGATCGAGACGTGCCAGAAGATCGTGGGCTGCGGCAGCGCTCAAGCAAGCACTTCAGCACCATCGCCATCGCCGCCCACTCCAGCTATCCAGATTACCCTCGCGCCACTAGAGCCGGAGGGGCCAGTGCGCAATTATCGCGGGGTTAGCTAGCTAGGTAAGCTCATGATAGTTGATTTCTCTTGTTAGGAAAATAGTAGTTGGAGTTGGACATTGTCGCGTAGGGGTTGTTAGCCAAAAATGGTGGGTCACAAAACCCAACAAGGGAAAAATAGCAGACAAGATAAGTGCGTGTTCATCAAAGTGCTACTTTTAGATTCCCATGTACAGGAGTTTGAGATGATGGCTTCTTTTGTTTGTTGTTCCTTGATGTTTTAAGAGCATATAAGAGATTTAGCTTGAATCAACCGAGCTCCACTTTTCTCTCCGCAATCTTGGCTTTTATTCAAGTTGCATTTTTTCGTCCTGAAACTATAATTATCTGAGGGAGGCAAGGCATGGAAAAAGCAAGTCAAAGTGGCTACTAAAGGAGTCTGAGAAGGAAGTCACTCGAAGACTTGCCAGGCCAATTGAACTAGGCAACTGCTGGTGCTTTTGAATTCGCAACCTGCAATAAAGGTAAGAGCAAAAATAATCAGTATCACTTATTTATAATTAAGAGGGGTATGTGTAAATATAGATGTGAAGGGGCGCATTCCCACTTCCATAATTGAAGGCCCCACGCCCCATTTCCCAAAAGTTCGCCGCCAACATAGCAAGCCATAATAATAATAATAATTCCACAATTATTAAAGCAGGAGTTTATAATAGAAAATATAATTTATCCGCATATCAATTTCAAATGTTGAGCAGTCATGGTTATGGTAATCTTATATGTAATTTCTCTCTCCATTTTCTTTAAATAAGACCAAGAAAAGAGCGATTTCATGTGAGAAATCCTAATGTTCTTGTGTTTTTGAAGAAAAAATTATCCTCACTCAGCTATCAAATGCTGGAAATGCAGCCACAAAAGTCCAATGCCTTCGCTTGAGGAGATCGCTAAAAGAGAACTTTAGTCCGAGCTTGTTGACATATATACTTAAACCTACCTTCACTCAAAAGTTTAAACAAATGAGTTATAGGCCAAGTATGATATATTAACCGCTCAACACAACACTAATTTTACGATGAGGGACTTCTCTTAACATCAAAGAGGGGAAAAAGCATAAGTTGATTTTGATGGTTCGTTTGTTTGAAGGAAAAATATTTCCAAGAAATGATTTTTCGACTTTTCGGTATTTAGTTGAAGGAAAATTTATTGATTTAAGGAAAACGTTTTCCATGGACTAAAAATAACAAGTTTAGAATGAAGGAAAATGATTGTCCATTCTGATAAGAATGTCTTTTCATAAATCACAAAATAAATGAAAATTAATCGTTTTCCTTGAAATGATTTCCATTGTAAATAATTTTCCTTTGTCATAATGTTTTTAGTGAAACAAACGTACTTTAGAAAAAGATTTTTGTAGATCAAATAGTTTTTGCGTAAACTCTAAATTTTTAAAATATAGAAAAGTAGTACAGTATACTACATGTTTATTGCGTAAAAGTCAACGTGCGAGTACCATGAAATTTATAAAGAGTCAAAAATAAACCAAAGAATGTGAAAGTCACTACAAAACGGACACATTTGAAGATAGACCCCAACGCTAGAGGATATGAAAATCAAAGGCAAAAGAACAAAAACTAGAAAGAGAGAGGAGAGAGAAAGCGGACGTTGATGTTCAGCTCCATTATTTGCAGTGTTGGGAGGAGAAATGGAAGTCGAGGATGAAACCACTACGTGCTATCAAATCAGATGTAAAGTGCACTAAAAAGATGGATTCGTGGAACATAGTACTATATATAGTACCATATCATGGCGGCCCAAATTCCATGATGATCAGATATTGTGTCGTCGCAGCACTAGATGTGATTTGTGGGACATCGGACGAATATTGTTCTTGCTATAGTAGCGTTGTTCGATTGAATTTAGTGCTATGGTAAGGGAACGTGTGGAAACCATTGAATGAGGTGAAGTCATATTATGAGGATGAGAAGCGTTCATTGATTTAATTGCCTAGTGAGGTGTTGTCTTCGACGAGATCGTAAGTTTGAGCAGCATTGCAAGTAGATCTTTGACTAGTTTAAGCCTTGGCCATTTGCTGCCTCGTGCGAGAAACTTATGATTTTGGCATACTAGTGAGGTTACTTATGTAGTCCAAGGTCGACTACTCAAGTAATAGAATTGGAAGAGTAACTTACATGCATGAAAACTCAATCACAAAATCGAGCAAAAATCTTTGTTCTACATTGGCTTGGGAAAATGAGCAGAACTTTTTCAAATCTAATCAAAACGACCGCATTCCTAAGCCAAAAGAACAGAGACTCTTTGATCTACAATTTTTATGTTTTAAGTTTTCTCACATAAGCATTGTAGACTTATTGATTTTGGGAGGAAGTGGGTGAAATGGGGTAGAACAAAATGAAGAAAAGGACAGAACTTCAATGGTTGCTCTGCTAGGCCTCCAATAAAGTTAAAATGACATCAATTCTTCAAGATTCATGACTACAACTCTTCAAGGATGCAACTTTTAAAAGCTCTGACTCTTTAAGGATATAGAGAAAACTCTTCTAGATTTTCAAGTGGCTTGAACTCTTCGAGGTTTAAAGGAATCGCACTAAGCAAATTGTCAATAATCAAATTTAGTGTGTATTTTACAGAGACCCGATGTCCTTTTATAGCACAACAAAAGAAGAGCAAAAGACTAGACTCAAACCTAAAATCTAATAGTCGTTTATGTACATAGAAATTAGAAACATTTAGAAAACTAGATGCTATTAAATATACAACATTTTCAATGCTTGTGGCATCCCAAAGTATCTTGATGCAAGTTTCGATGCATGGGACATGACAAAGTCATTACAAAGTCAAAAATGAGACATTATCAATAAAGGACTTTTTGATGAGAGTATTGTCAATTTTGAATGCTTGTTGATCTTCTTGGTTGGACAAGTTGATCTTGAATGCAGGTTGCATCAATTGTGGTGGCAAGTTCGTCAACTTTGGACTTTTAGATAGAGGTCGAGTGAATTTAGTAATTATGGCTCCAAACTAAATAATTCATGACAAGCATGAGACTTTCATAACAACTTCCAAAAGGTATAGTTGCACTAGCCACTTCTCCTCAGTACTAGTAACAAAAAGGGAATACTATTACATCAAACACTAAAAAAAATATCTTTACATTTTTCCAGTTGGATGAGTGAAATGCATGTAGTTAGCTCTGTAATCCAATACTTCCACATGTTAATCATCCAACAATTAATGTGTAAACTGTTATTTATCAACAGTAGACCTAGTAAAGATCTTCGGAGAAAGTCTTTATCGTTTGATAATGAGGCTATATGATAACCAAATAATTTAGAAGAGTTAGTTGAGCAATAAAGTATCCGATCTAAATAGGATAGAATTTTGTATTCAAATCACAATTATGGGTTTCCCCATCATATGTTTTCAAATGACCCTTATCATATGGACCAAAACAATGTAGTTTGCATATTCTATAGGAAATGATCTAACTACAGGTTCCGATATTCCATATTATCTGATAATTAATATATACACATCAAATAAGCAACAAATGCTCCGCTAAATATCATAGAAAGAATTCTACGTTGGATTTCTACTCAAGATAAGCTCTTTGGGTCAAGAAATAGGAACATTTCTTAAAAATATCTCATCCGAGTGTAAAGAAAGTGTATTGACCGAATCGAGGAGATGAGCTTAACCAGATGCGTTGAAATTAAGCTAATTAATGGGCCGAATTGGACCTCCAAGCCAGCCCATGAATAAAGAAAAATAAAATTCCATGTGAAATTAATTGTGCCTAGACTGACCCAAGAAGAAAATTGCTTATCCAAACTTGTCTATTGGGCCTCTGCGGATTAGGCCCAATGGGCCAACCAGTCTATAACCAGATTCTATGTGGAAGCTCATGTAGTTTTTTTTTTTTTTAATTGCTGAACCAGAGGAAAAGACGGAGGACATTATTTATAATTTTTAGATTTTTTTTTTTTACCGAAATGATGTCAACACTGTTTATTTTCATTTTGATTTGCCCTCACAAAGTCATCAAACTTAATAAGCAATTCTGAAATCATGAAAATGCAGTTATTATAGACAAACAAAGCCCATATCAGTTATATTTTTGTCTTATTTTCCAAACGTAAGAACACTAATTCATTTCTTATAAGGTTCAATGATCAAATTTTACCCCTGCTAGAAAATTATCTAGGTCGAAAGAGCAAATTAATCAATTTTGGTGGAAAGAAAATACAGTCCCAATACAAAATTGCACATGATGCAATCCTCATAGCCATCGAAAATTAATATGGCATTATCCAACCCCTAATGTTCTTTGTTAAATTGGATAGATAATTCCCTATTTTATTGTTTTTTTTTTTAATTTTGATTTGGTATTGCGATATTCTTTTCCATATTAATCTTGTTATTCCACTCACAAGATCATTTACTTTTAAATCAGAAACAATATGCCCTACAATACAAATGATTTTCTTTAATTCTATATTTATAACCACTTTCGCGCATATGGAAGGGGAGGTGAGTTCAAATCCCCACCTTTGGGGGTAGGGACGCGTAAATTTCGAAACTCCCACGCCTGCGAAAATGAGTGTAGAGTAGGAATAGCGTTAAAATTATATTTATGCATATCACTATCAACTTTTACAAGAAAAAGAAAATAATTCGTTAATATATTGTGAATTATTGACCATTATGGACCCCTGAATTTATTAGATTTATTTTCTGAACGGTTCATTGTGAATTAGTCATTAATGAAGGACACGCCTGAACAGAAGCCATCAAATTTGACCCCCAACAAAAAAAAAAAAAAAAAAAAAAAGGCCATCGAAGAGCTCCAATATATGACCTGGATCTTCTTAATCTTTTCAGAAAAAAAAAATTATTACAAAGAAAGAACCAAATACATTGGAAATTTGAAATCCGAGCTCAGATATATTATGTTCTTTTTTTTATGCTTAGGTTAAAAGAGAAAGAGAGCTGGCTTACAAGGAATGAAGAACTTAGAGTCATATTTCAAATGGCAAAGATTAATTAAAACCAATTTATCATAAAATATTTTTATCAAATCGTGAATACAAACTATTGGTAAAACTGCACAATCCAAAAAAAAAAAAAATTGTATGTGGGAAGAGTTGAAAAAAAAATATTTCAGAATTTAAACTTTTCGGAAGGTTACTACGGGATGTAAAAGCTTCAAATATGAATATCGAAATATTAAATTATTAATTTACACAATTAATTTATAATATTGAATCAAATAATTGATTTGGAAAAGAAGATAAATGATCGAAATCCTAGGAGGTCGTTTTTGCTATTTAGCGGTATAGATGAGTTTCTTTAAATTATACGGGCTTCCAAGTTGATATCTAATCATTCTTAAACTTCTTCGTATTTTAAATATTCTAAAAAGATTTGCAAATATAACTTCTCATTTTCTCGTGAAACTTAGGACGCGTATGACAACCATTTTGTTCCAGAAATAGATTTTTCTATTTTTATTTCTAGAAGAGTTTCTAAGCAAAAATAATCGTTTGATAACGACACAAAATTTCTACTCTAAAAATAAAAATTCGTTTGATTATGACACAAAATTTCTTTCTTTCGGATGACGGCGGAGCCGGCGGCGACGGACGGCGGCGGCGGATAATGGCGGCAACAACCGGCCGGTGGTGGCGGGCGGCAACAACCGGCGGCGGCGGCGGCCAACAACCGGCGGCAATGGCCGGCGACCGGCTACCAACGGCGGCTACGGGCGGCGGCGACCAATGGACAATAGTCGGCGGCAACGGATGAAGGACCAATTAATGAACGATGAGAAAAATTGTTATTTCTCAATTACGTTTCCAAAAATAGAAAGTAGAAAATTTATACTTCTAATTTCTATTCCAAACCTATTTACGGAATAGAAATCTATTCCAAAAATAAAAAAACGGAATAAATTTATCAAAGCAGATTTCTATTCCGGAAAGCAGTGCGGAATAAAAAATTGTTTTACGGAATAGAAATTATCGGTTGTCATGCACCCTCTTAACTTCGATTTCTATTCCAAACATATTTACGGAATATAAATTTATTCCAAAAATAGAAAAATGGAATAAGTTTATCAAACAATTTCTATTCCGAAGCTTGATTAAGGTAGAAAAATTGTTTCTAGAATAGAAATTCTGGTTTGTCATGCACCCCCTTAATCTTAGGATTCGTTTGTTACTTGTTCATATTTCAACAAGCACTTGATATTTGCACGCATAACAACCATTCTGTTTTAGAAATAGTTTCTGGAAGAGAAATATATTTTTTTATTTCTATTTCTAAACGAGTTTCTGAGCAAAAAAATCCGTTTGATAATGATACAAAATTTCTGTTTCAGAAATAGAAATTCGTTTGATAACGGTATAAAATTTCTATTTCTTAAAACAAATGTTTCTTTTTTGGAGCAAATGAGATGTCTATTCTTACAAATTTCATATGCTTATGAAATCATTGACCCAAATACAAAGTAAGAGTTTTTTTTTAGTAAAGTCTCCCTTTTTTGAAAAAAAAAATACAAAGTAAAAGTTGTTATATCAAATTTTCTAAATTTTCACACAAAATTCTTTAGCATCCACCTAGATAAGCAATTACGGTCAAACAATATACTTATCAATAGTCTCCATACAATAGAAAAAGAGATCAATATGCATTACTCTTGAGCATGATAGAAGGTTCCCAAAACTCTAGTAGAATGAAGGTGGGCAACCATATTCTAATCCCCTTGATGCTAGTGTGTCACGTCGATTGCCATCACGGTTTACGATATCGAGTAATCGTTTTATAAAGAAACACAAAGAAGTGTATTGGGCAATTTGTGGCAAATTTTACAAAATCGGAGAATTTTACGAAATGTAATAGAGCTTGTCATAAAGGACCATTACAAATAAGGGAAATCCTCAAGTAGAACATCACATTACAAGAATTGAGATAGGAATCATCAAATACATTATCACATTACAAAAGCAAAGATTGGAAATCCCCAAATACAAAATAATAAAAATACATTACAAAAATTGAAAATACGATTTCATGGAATCTCCAACATATTATAATCCATTGCCATCTTATTGGCAATACTTTTTCGAAGTATATTCATCTTAGTTTTCTTCTTGGTTGATGTATCGCCTATAACCTCATCTCGTGCCGGTTCAAATGAGTACTCTAGATCTCCATATAAGGAAAAATTTCTATCCCTCCTGTCTTGATCACGGATGTAATTATGGATAACACGACATGCAATTACAACATGTGCTTACTTTCAAATTGCAAATGCAGGCATGTGTTTCAAAATAAAGAAGCGATTCTTTAATAACGTAAATGATCTCTCAATGACATTCCTTAGTGAAGAATGCCTATAGTTGAACAACTCTCTTGTTGTTCTTGGTCGTCTTGCTTTACCTCTATACTCATTTAAATGATACCGTTCATGTCTAAAAGGAGTTTAGAATCCCGGAATTGATGCATAACCAGAATCTACAATATAGTATTTGCCTATAACAAAATATTCATATATTAGTAGTGATTTGTAAATACAATACAATCTTAAAGAAAATTGATAATTCTAGAACAAGTAAATATCTAGTGGTGGTCGAGGAAATTTTTAACGATGAGTCTCGAGTGCTGCTGATAGAACCTAGCAATCGTTGGCAGATCATTCCTAACCAGCATACACAAAAGTGACTTTCATATCAAATGAATATACACACATCACATTTTGAATGATAATTCCTTTTCTGCCTCTAAATAGAATTTGCTTCGACAAAGGTATAGAAGCATGAACATGAGTAGCATCAATAGTGCCCACACAATCCTGTCGTTTTATCAAAGACTGGTGTTATATAAGATTAGCAACAAAATGAAACCGATATTGTAAATGATTGTATGAAAATCTTACCTTGAAGTAAAGTTTATGATTAGGATTCATAAGAATCTCATTTGGGACCACATCAAAGGAATGCGGTATAATAATCTCTTTTGCAAGTTTGAGAATTGCTTTCAACACTATAATGAAGTATTTGTTAATAGTTTGTCTCGAACGTTGGAATCTCTCGCATAAAGTTTTATTTAAGTTCTTGTGACAAATCATAAATAAGAATATCCCAATTTGTTCATCTACATTTATATATCAATTATCTTCCAACCAACCTCTTGCCTTCATCAAATCACAAAAGTTGAGAAAAATGTGTCTCTTCATTCTAAAAGATTCATATATTCTATCTGAATGTTCTTGAAGAACCTCCCTCATCCATTCGAATCCTAACAATATGTTATCCCTAATAGGTTCTCTTGAGTACATAGACATATCCACCGCAACCATGCTCAACCATGCTATCACAGTATCGATATCAAAATCATCAAAGTTTAGTTCAACCGATTCACCTGTTGCTACTTTATCACTATACATGCTACTTTCATTCCCCTCCATATTACCTATGCCTCACAAGAAAAAAAAAAAGACAAACACAACATATAAGTAAGGAATCTAATAATAATCAACAATAGCCACAAAGTTTTCATAATTGCATTATAAAATGACCAAAGTATCTCAAATACATAAGTCCTAAAGTGAAATTAAACAAAATATATAAATCCATAGCATACTACTCAACATCTGTTTAAAGAGATTCAAGAAATCCACGTCTCCTTTTAGGTAACATTGTGATGAAAGCCTTTCTCCAAGTGACATTAAGACATGATTGGTTCATAGCTTTGTTGTAAATATTCTGCTCTAAATCAGACATGCTATTTAGGACGGCAACCACGGCTGCTATGGAGTAGGGGTCTATAGTTGATGGGACATCTGAGGTCACAGAGCCACTTGTTGATTAAGCAGTCCTGATTTTAATCATCTCTTGAATGGCTTTGCAGATGTCACTAACATCATATCTGTTATTCTTCCTCCTCCTCTTAGAATTTGGAGTCTTATCCTGCTTGTGTTTCTTATGATTTGAGGTAGTAGTCATATCAGGTATGAAGACCGCCTCATCAATATGTTGTTCATCAAATTCCTCTTAATCACTTACTGCATAACCACTACCACCATCACCATCGTTACCACCATTGTCATCTCTCTCCGAGGACACTATTATTTCTTCTGCATATCCTACCACTTCTTCTATATTTCCTGCTGCATACTCCCCGATAGCATATGTATCACCAAATATGATACACAAATCAGGATACTGAGGAAACCAATTATTTCTGAATTTGGCCCATTCATTATTATTCTGGAATTTATACAATAATGACAGATCTCAGCAACATAATCAAAGCTTGCAATACAGTATGAACAAAATGACATTGGTAAATTGATACCTTGATGTGAGACTCCCACATACTTTGATCCTCCACAGCAACCTTATTGTTTATATTACTCCATCCAAATCCAGATTGTAATAAAAGTTTCTTGAAACTATTATACTGTTTCGTCAGTTTGTTGACCCTGTTCTTCAACTGAATTATACTAAAGTGGAGTCCCGTCCGTTTATTGAATTCGGCATGTATGTTATTCTATCTTGTTTTGTTGTAGGTAGAAGTGGTGCGATTTCCCTTTGTTACCTTTGTTACCAACAAACTTACAAGCTCATTGGTCAAAGGCTCAATCCACTTTGCCATACAAACCTCTTTGTGGGAAGCCATTTAACCTTAACTAATTGAGCATCAAATGAGCCGTATTAATTGGTGTACCAATTCAAGCACATAGACTTTGATGTCGATATCACATCAATACAATGTTCTATGACTATCAATAAAACAAAATGCACAAAGAAAATTAAAAAAGAATCATCCTCATGTAAAATTTTACAAGCAACCATATATTACAAGCAAAATGAACATTCCTACCAACCAATGCCCCACTTATTTGCTCATAATAACCAGCAGTGAACATTCCCACTAAAAATTAATCCATTCGCCTATATCATCGGCATTCTAAAGAGCCAGACTTGAAATCTCTATATAGAGATGTCAAATAATCCATCACACAAATATAACAAAATACAACAGCCACATAGAAGTTTCGTTTAAAAAATCCTACACAGAAGTTTTAAATATACGTTCCTATTTCAAAGATGTTGAGTTATGCATACACTCATATAAAACTGCAGCATTTAATCTAGTAGGGCCCCTAGAATTTACAAATGAGGGAGAGATGAGGGAGAGGCAGAGCTAACTAGTGGAGGAGACGGCGTCGAGGAGATGAGGAGAGGGCGTCGGGCGGCGTTGCTGAGGTCGCGAGGCGGTGGCAGCTTTTGGTGAGACGGAGTAGAGCAAGAGCGGCTCAGGCATCGGTGCTCAAGATCTACTGCAGAGGGCTTTTGGATGAGGCAAGGGGGCGGATTCAAAAAAAAGTGAACGCATAGAGTTTCCAAGTGAAAACTCATAAGCCATAGATATCAATCACAATTAAAGGTCAGTGTAGGAGATCAGGATCCAATGCTCTATATAAGGGCAATTTAACAATGCATATGAATTAATGCATCCAAAACACCAGAAGAAACAAGAGACAGCTTTGGTCACAGAAGCTAGATTACAATGATTAAAAACAATCGTCGCATATGCATAGCACTAGATAAATTTCATGGAAACAAACAATGATGACCCTTCGTTGATGAGATAATGCTGTTTGCCTAGTCACTGAGAAGACACCGCCACTACAGCATGGTGAGGTATGCCGGCATTATTACCGTGGAGAAGCAATTCGAAGGAGGAGGAAGAGGAGGAGGAGCGGAGCTGCAGATTTATGGAATCGAAAAGCAAGGGGAGTGGCTTTTCTGCACAAAGTTGCGAATGACCAAGAGAAGGGGGACATCTTCTTACAGGGAAGGGAGGAAATCAGCACAAGGGTAACGGCAGAACCATGAGAATCCCACATCTTCACACCAAAGCCAAAAGTGTCTGGGACTAATCACACCCGTTTCACAAGATCACAACCAATTCCAACAACTTCTCAAGACATAATTCGAGAGCACATATACTTTCTCTATCACAAATTTGACCTCACGAGGAAAACTAAAAGCAACCCAAAACTAGACATGCAATAACAGAGCATTCGCCGCCACCGGTCAATGCCTGCTTGATTTCCCATTGTCTTTTCATCCTCAAAAAGCGACAACAACCAAGAAAATTCAAAGACAGTCGAATCTACCCATCTCTTATTCATACCCACGAGCAGCAAACCCAACTCTAATCGTTTATTCATATCCACACGCAACAAACCCAGTTTCAATCCTAAGATTCATACGCCAAAAAGCACACGAACCTACGCAAAAAGAAGAGGAATCGGCACGAACCAGAGAAAGGAGGAGACGGGTAGTTCTGCTTCTTTACGCACTTCGCGGTCCTAGGCCTCATCGGACGAACTCAAGCTGTTTACAGATTGACCTAGGAAGGCAGAACGGAAGAGAGACTCAATTGGGCAGTTTGAAGAGGAGGGGGCCAAGTTCCAAAACTTGCACTGGGTGGATGAAAAGGAGAGGGCGTCGCGCGGCGTTGCTGAGGTCACAGGGTGGTGGCATCTTTGGTGAGACGGAGCAGAGTAGGAGCGGCTCAAGCGTCTACTGCAGAGGGCTTCTGGATGAGGCGAGAGGGCGGATTCGCGAGCAGCTCGTCGCTGGATGAGGAGAGGGCGTCGTGCGGTGTTGCTGAGGTCGCGGGGTGGTGGCAGCTTCTGGTGAGACAGAGCAGAGCAGGAGTGGCTCAGGCGTCTACTGCAGAGAGCTTCTGGATGAGGCGAGGGGGCGGATTCACGAGCAGCTCGTCGCTGGATGAGGAGAGGGCGTCGCGCGGCGTTGCTGAGGTCGCGGGGCGGTGGCAGCTTTTGGTGAGATGGAGCAGAGCAGGAGCGGCTCAGGCGTCTGCTGAGGGCTTCTAGATGAGGCGAGGGGGCGGATTTGCGAGTAGCTCGTCGTTGGATGAGGAGAGGGCGCGTGGCGTTGCTGAGGTTGCGGGCGATGGCGGCTTCTCGTGAGACGGAGCGAGCAGGAGTGGCTCAGGCGTCGGTGCTCGAGATCTGCTGCAGAGGGCTTCTAGCGTCGCAGGGGAACGAGCGGTGGGGGTGCAGGCGCGAGATTTGTTGCCGAGGGGTGCTTGGACAACAAGCGAGGACAGTGGGTCGTGGCAAGGGGGCGAATTCGCGAGCAGACGTCGATGAGATGAGGAGAGGCAGAGAGCATCCAGTGGAGGAGACAATCCAAGCGTCCAGTGGAGGAGACGATGTCTCGAGGAGATGAGGAGAGGCTGAGGAGGAGGAGGAGGAGGAGGCAGAGACATCGTAGAGGAGATGAGGGAAGAGTCATCGAAATTAGGGTTTAGACAGTTTTGTGGGAGAAATTATTTTTATTTCTTTTCTAGAAATCGAAGTGATTTATGTTCCAAATCGATATCGGAATAGAAATCTATTCCAAAAAATAGAAAAAACGGAATACGTTTATCAAACGGGTTTATTAGGAAACAGTTTGGAATAGAAAAATTATTTACAATGATAGAAATTTTGGTTTGTCAATGCCTTGAAACTTCCCATTTTCTTATAGAACTTAATCTTAGGGTTCATTTTGCGAAGAATTATGTTTGGAAAAATATTTTTATAAAAATTTTCACTTGTACCATTTATAAAAATGAATAAACGAAAAAAAAAATTATCATTAGCGAAAATATTTAAACATAAATTATTATCGATAATAAAAATATATATTGTTGATTAATTATTCTAAATGACATGATTAATCTGTAATTTTTTTTTCCTTTTTGGCATAATTTTCTCACCAAATCATGGTCTTGCAACCATCATTCTCGCTATCCGACGCCAGACCAGGAAGAAGAGGAGGCAGGGACGACCCACTTCGTTGCGTACAACTCCGCGTTGATTCGATTACCCTTTGACCACTTCATCGTTTTCGGATTCTTCTTCCTCGTCTCCGTTTTCGGATTCTTCTTCCTCGTCTCCGAATTTCAGGGTACGTTTCTCCTCTTTATCTCCCCATTTCCAGAGAACTTTCTTTCGGCTCGGTTGGCATCTGGGTCCGGTCTTGTTACTGGAGATTCTTTGCGGTTGATGTTAGATCGGGTTCGGGGAGATCGAGATTGGATCTGGGTATTGCTCGGTTTCTCTGTTGGATGTCGATGCGTGGAATTTCTATTGATCTTGCCGGCTAGATCAGGGTTTATGTTCTTGGTCTTTGAGTTCTTGGGGGCGCTTCTTGTTTTGGTAATGGCATCGCGAGATTGAAACATGTGCAAATTATCTTTGCATCATGACCCTTTAATTGCTATCGAATGGGTAATTTGATGTGTGTACAGAAAAGAGTGATGGTCCCGTCTTTAGCCTTGACTTGAGAATGGCGATCCTGGGTTATCCCTGGTTTTTCTCTCTTCTTGTTTTTCCCGGGAAAATTTGGTATTTCCCAGATTAGGGTGCTTTCTGTAACTTGTAGATGGCTTGTTTGTCTATAAAAGGAAGTTCTTTATCACTTTGTGAAATTGTCTTTTGCCTTTGAGTGATGAACACAAAAAATAGATTTGTGTCCTCAGTAGACAAAAAAGAACTGGTTGATTGCTACATAATGCTTCTTGCTAGTGTTCTAATGGAAGATGAAGTTGTCTTCACCATATTGCTTTTCATTTTGGGCCCAGAAAACCTAATTGTTGATCAACTGTGAATATATCATTTTGTAACACATTGAATTTGAGGACAGTTTGCTTGAGTGTGAAATTCGCAGAATCTCTTTCTTGACCCAAAAGTAAGAAAGGATAATGATTCCTGCGCAGAAAATCTTTTGCATGAAAAATCTGCTTGACTAGTAGCCTCCTTGCATAATGATTTGGGTGAAGAAGTGGTGTTCTCACCCTAATATATCCCCTGATTCAAGGAACTGGATCTAACGTTTGGTGAATTGTAATTAGTCTACAGTCTTACGACTTTTATCAAGTCTATTCCCAGATCGAGATTGATGCCTTTATTGGCTGTTTTATGGTGTCTGATATTTGTCTTTTGCACAACAAACTTTCTCTTGCTCAGCTGATGTCTGAGCCAATATTAGTCGAGCTTTCAACATATTCAATCCTCTGAAGGGACTTTCATGTTAACTTGGGAGAACAATTGATTGTTTCCTGTGCACTCAGCCTCATTATGGAATCCAAACATGAACAGGGATGCTAAGTGCGATCTTATTACTTAAATTAGATTGGATTAAGACATGCCAATACTTCTATTAAAGCTTTATGATATAGTTGACTAGTTGTATGTCTTGGGTACAATCTGTTACTTTGTCATCTGGAATCTTACCTATGCCATTCCAGGTATCCTGAAATATGGGTTTAATCTATTTTCGTTACGCTAACATGCTGCCATCATGGTGCTGGCAGATGTTGCTGTTCTGATTTACTAGAAAATGAACAAGCGGAATTATTAAAATAAACAGCTGTTTTCGACAGATTTTAAGATGAGCGGGAGGATGAACAGGCAGGGCTATAAAGAGCCGATGTTCACGCGGATGGTGACTTCTGTGTTCAGGTTTGCGCGGGTTGCGGAGTTCGAGATACTGTTCTTCCTTTTCTTCTTCATTGCCTTCCTCATCTTCAAGGACCTGGTGAGTCTTCCCGTCTTCCTTACTGTCTCGTTTCCCCCATGAACTTGCAGTAATCTTGAAGTTGCAAAACCACATGATTCATAGAGACAATTTATGTCCTGGACTCACTCTGTGACTACTATTCAACTTTGGAGACCTAGATATAGGAAAAAGGATGCATCTATTTAAATCAGTTTTAGCTCCATATGAAATTATTTGGCAGGCAGTTTAGCTGTGAATATTACCCTTTTCGCTATGTTGGTACGAAACTTGTTGTCCTCTGAAAGCATGTCATCTGATATTGGAGAGCGTTACTTCACACAGATCATCAGGACTAAAGATTAAGCTTTGTACTGATCATGTTTGGCTCTGTTCATTTGCAGACATCTCGGCCCGAATACAACCAAATCCTCGTAAAGAAGCCGGGTGGGATCGATTTGTGGCCTTAATAGCTCAAACCAAATGTATGCTGTCTTTCATTTTCTTTTTTGGTCTTTTTTTCCCCACTCGCAGTAAAAAATCTTGCTACACATAATGAACTGAGATTGGGATGATTGGGAAGATGTAGATTTTCGAAATTATCACCAGAAACTAACCTCTAACTGGGATCTCACCCTTGTATGCTGGGACTACAGAGTCTTTCTCTGTTTTATGTTGATATTTGGTTTATGGAGCTCCATCATCTCAGAAGTTCCTGAGAAGCAACGCCAGACAATAGATCTGCACTGGGACTTGCTTTCACTGTTTCAATAATTTGAACTCTGAGCTACTTCACTTCTCCTTCACAGCATTTCAATTTGTACAGTTAGCTCAATGATTCACTCTTCTTGCTTCTCTCTCTCTCTCTCTCTCCCCATTTCTATTTGTAAACTTAAGCTAAAACAGCAATTTTTTCAAATACTTGTATATTAAGACTGATTTGTGAAATCTATATACTATGCAATGTGGTGGACTAAGTATTTAAACAAGTGGGTCATGCTTAAACATTCAATAAGAGCGACACATGCCTTCGTACATCAGTTTGAAAAAGTAGCATCAGGACATGGTTGAAAACCCAATTAAGTTCCGAATTGAAGATTGAGCACTTCATGAGATTAAACTGTTCACTTACCCCTACTCACGTTCCAGAAGACTAGCCTTTTGAGTACTTCCCTTTCAGATTATTTGGTACTTTTAAAAGTCCAGCAAAAAAGAGGAATTAAGCAATAGGGTGTTGTTTTGTCAAAATTTGTGCACGGTAGATCATATTGCAATACGTAGGACAATTGATGATAACTAGACTGTCATGACCGAAATTCCAAGCTAGACTTAATCAGGAGGATTCGGTTGCATTTTCACTTAAATATTTAGGGTTTTATTAATTAAATTAAAGGGTTTACAACTGAATTTAAATACTATACAATATGATCATCGTTATTCTGGATCCAGTCTTTCGCATTAGTGTCCACGGCTATCTCACAATAATGCCCTAACAAATTACAAAATCCTCATTCTTTTCCCCTCCTTTTTTTTTAAAAAAAAAATTGCGAGGCTCAAAGCTAAACCAACCAAAAATCTTCGGATAATTGAAACGTTCACGTTCATATGTATTTGTTTTTTTCCTCAACAGACAAAAGCGGATGCAAAATTCTGGATTGAGCAAAACAAAAGTTGACAGCATGAACTAATTTATTTCCACTGTCAGAAATTAAATCTGAGAAAGCTCAGTCTATGACCTACTCATTTAAATGACAGAATAATTTTTTGGAAATATCCATGGTGGTGAAGGACTTGACTCTCGTGGCCCGACCCCCGTGCCCCACCTTGTACCACGAATTCAGCTTTTGCCTTTGTTTGATTTTCGATTCCAAGTCCCTTTTGAGAATGGCATAGTTGGTATCCAATCCAGCACCAATATTTATTTTCCTTTTTCATACATTAGTAATGGAAATTTTCGGTTACATATTTTGAAATGATTATATTCGCGCTATGATTTTCAATTTTTTAGGTTGGACCTTCTGAGGATTCGAATTTCAAATTATCTAAAAACAATATGAGATTCATCGCCCTTTATTTAACACTTTTACTACCTTGAGAGTGTTAACGAGTAGACTGTGCTCTTGGCAATCTAATTAACTTTTGAGTTCATATATAAGCCTACGAAATAACTATTTGTCCATCTAATTCAACAAGTTTGAAAATTTTCTAGTCTACCATTATTGTTTTCAAGACCCTCTTTGGGAGAAAATACCAAAAAACTCCAAAAGTTATTGCACTTCCTAAACCTTTTAATTATGTTGATTTACTCATGAGCATTTTTTTACATTTTGCCAATTGTTGAAGTAGACATCGGTCGTCTATATAGCATAGTTAGTATTGACATAATTTTTTTTTAATTTGTTAAAAAAAATTATTTTTTTCCTTTCTTTTTTTCTTTCTCCTTTCTTTTTCTCAAGGCCGATTGCCGACCACGAGCCATGGTCGACGAGGGTTGGGTAACCATGTAAGGCTACACCTAGGCGAGTGCCCCCTTACTAGATGTAGCGAGCCTAGATCTGGTAAGGTGTTTTCGGCAGTCGTCGGCAACCGATAAAAAGAGAAGGAACAAAATAATTAAAAATCATATTAAAAATTATAAATAAAAGTCGTTGACATCCATGTCGGATTAATTGGATAAACTTGATTGATAAAATGTGAAAATATCTAAGATTAAATTAACACAATTTAAATGTTATGATTAAATCAGTACAAATACATTAGCTTTATAAGTTTTTTGGCACCCCACCTTTGGACCTAAGTTAGTTTTTGTTTGAAGCACTAATCTTTTGTACGTATGGTACTTATTTTTATCATATACTAATATAGATAATCAGGGTATATCAATTTATCGTATTCATAATGTTCATGGTAAAATTGCCGGACGCGGCCAGGTTTGTCGATGGTGTTCCATGTGATGACAAAATTTGCCGTCCCCAATAATTGAAAACCCTAGCTTAGCTTGGAATCTACTTTTTCCCTTTACTGTTTTTCATTTCATATTACTTTATTTTTACTTTATCACTGCTATTTAGTTATTAAATGTATTATTACAAAATTCATGCGCGTAGCGTAGAAATTGACTCGATGGCAAACATGTGATTTACATGAAGACTAGTCAGCATTTTCCTATTAACATAATCCTAGAAAATCTCGAACTTATCGATTAATTATATTAAATGGAAGAGTATCCGCCGTATATTTCATTGTCTATTTGTCGATTAGATATCCTTTTGACCATAGTCAACCATACCAAAGGGCGCACGGAACTTTATATTAAATTATTAATTGTATTTTTCAGTTCTAAAATTAGTGTTGATTTTGTATATATCTCCACATGGACGTGCACGCAACGAATATTGATTGGTGTTGCTTCAAGAGTGTATTTGACGCACGTTTAGATGTAATAAAAAAAAAAAAAACAAATTCATTTGTTTGAAAATTTCCCTTTTTTTTTTTGGTCGAATGAAAAAAATGTTTTAAGAATTGAAAATTATGAAATATTTAGTGTTAACATCATTAAAATCTCAACCTGGTACTCTCAGCATATTCACTTCAAAATAATTTTCCTCTCATAAAATATCTCAAATCAATATCCACATGACGCTGAATAATTTTCATCATATGGAAAATTCCAAAATGGTACTCTTAATCCAAATTTTCCCTCTATTTTATGTCAAATTTATAAGGGAGTTTAGATTTGAATTATGATTACGGGTTTGAGTTTTTTTTTTTTTTTTTTTAGTTCAGGAGTATTAATTTGTGGTTTTCCATGAGATGAAAATCAATGCTGATTAAATGTGTCATGATGTTTGATATTTATTTTTTTAGTCAATATGAGATTTAGATGTTCTATAAAGGTAACATGCACAAGTCATAAGATTCATGAAAATTAGATTCTACTCATGATTTTTGAATTGTACGAGATTCGATAATTCTGGCTGTTGGCTCAATTTGTCTCGCAAATAAAATGAATGATTAGCAAAACATTTTCCGAAGAATGATCAAATGTATCACTCGAACTAATTAGCCAGTGGAAGATACTTTTATTATTGACAATAATTTATATCTACACATCTTCGTAGACAATTAAAATATTTTACATTCTTTTATCGTCCCAAGCAACAGAGATGATCATTTTTGGAAAAAAAACGTTTTCCAAATTATTTACGTCATGCGAAACAAAAGGAGCCTTTGAATTTTTTGTTTACTTTTGTGATCTCCAATATTGGTGTTGGGCTTGAATTTCAAAATAATTGTCAGGACAGCCCTGATTAATTTGATTTAAAAACTAATTGGGGGAATTTTCTTGGATAAAAGTTGGAGAAAAGGCTTATATAATAATCCCCTTGAATCCTTGATGCTATGTTGCTGAGGTGGGTGAGGGTGAGGAAAAGGCTGTCATCCAGGTCACCCTATCATTTCTCCCGGTGGTGAAAATAATTCCTGTCCTCTCAAATTCCTCCCCCCCAACCCCCTCAATTTTCCATCTCTCTCTATCTCTCTCTCTCTCCTTCATTTCATTTGCATTTCAGAATCATTCCGAACCCCTCTTTCCCTCTCTCTCTCTCTCTCTCTTCTTCCACTATATAAATTACACTCTCCCTTGCCATCCCTGCCTCTCTCTCTCTCTCTCCTTCCCTCCGTTCTTGAAGCAGTCCTCCGTCGCGTCGAGGCCGTCGAGTCGCGAGTCCCGCCGGAGCCGCCGCGATCCCGAGGTGGGTTTTGGTTCTTCTCCGTCTTTCGGGCATCCCCGATCCGGGTTCAGCCCCGATCCGCGTTAAATTTCGCTCCTTTCTTCCCATTTGGCCGTAGATCTAGACGCCCGCGACTGTGGTTTGGTCCCGCCTTGTCTTTCTTGGTTCTCGTGGGTTGCCGGCTAGTTTTGCGTTGCTTTCTGGGTAGATCGGATCGGGTGGGATTCGGATATGGGAATGTTGGTGGATATCTGTTGGGTTTTGATGCTTTTGTGGGCTGATTTCTTGGTTCTTGCGGGTGCTGGTGTTGCCGATCTATGGTCTGTAGTGATCTGTTTTGAGTGAATCGAGGGTCAGCTCTGTGATTGAGGATAGATCCGATCCTGCCGAGTGTTTTGGCCTCCTTTTGAATATGTCTGGCTAATTGTCTCGTGTATGATCGGGTGCCTTGATCTGTTTGGTATCGTTCTCGTGTTTCTTGATCCGTGTGTTGGTTTGATTGGGTGATTTGTTTGATTGTAGATAGACATTCTTTCGGTCTTGAGCATTGTATTTTACTTGAAACTGTTTGAATTTCTAAAGATGAGTGACATCATCTTGAACGTGCAGGACAATGAAAAAAGAATTCTCCCTTTTGGGCTGGAAGGGAAAACGAATTCTTGATGCTTGAATTGTAAAAACGTAAATTTACAAGAGTGTCTGAAAAAAAAATCAAATAATTATTGCTTTTGAATTCAGATCTTAGCAATCAATCAAGAAAATATGTTGAAAATGTCGAAATGCTCTTGTTCATTTAAAATGGCGAGTAATCTTTTGTGACTTGGTCGATCTCATTATTTGTGTAGCTATTTGCAGGTTAATATTTCTTAAAGATGGCCGATGCTGAGGATATTCAGCCCCTCGTCTGCGATAATGGGACTGGAATGGTGAAGGTTGGTGACTGCCATTGTTTGTAGAAGTGCATTAAGTTTATATTCCTGGATCTTGAAGTATGTAGAGATAATTTGAACTCGTTATTGTATCTTCACAGGCTGGGTTCGCCGGTGATGACGCACCAAGGGCAGTCTTCCCCAGTATTGTTGGTAGGCCCCGGCACACTGGTGTTATGGTTGGAATGGGTCAGAAGGATGCCTATGTTGGTGATGAAGCTCAATCTAAAAGAGGTATTCTTACCTTGAAATATCCCATTGAGCACGGTATTGTCAGCAACTGGGACGACATGGAGAAAATATGGCATCACACCTTCTACAATGAGCTCCGTGTTGCTCCGGAAGAGCATCCTGTCCTTTTGACTGAAGCGCCTCTTAATCCAAAGGCTAACAGAGAGAAGATGACCCAAATCATGTTCGAAACTTTCAATGTGCCGGCCATGTATGTTGCCATTCAGGCTGTTCTGTCTCTTTATGCCAGTGGTCGTACAACCGGTGGGTAATTTTTTTCTTTTCCTCAATTTTGAGCCAGTCAATCCTGCCATTTTTTTTTTTTTTAATTGAAGTCAAGTTTCCCATTCTTAAATGTTCTTTTTCTATTGGAACAGGTATCGTGCTTGATTCTGGTGATGGTGTGAGTCACACTGTCCCAATCTATGAAGGTTATGCTCTTCCCCATGCCATTCTCCGTCTTGATCTTGCTGGTCGTGATCTCACTGATTCCCTGATGAAGATTCTTACTGAGAGGGGTTACATGTTCACCACCACTGCTGAACGGGAAATTGTCCGTGACATGAAAGAAAAGCTGGCTTATGTTGCCCTTGACTACGAGCAAGAGCTGGAAACTTCTAAGAGCAGCTCTTCTGTCGAGAAAAACTATGAGCTGCCTGATGGACAAGTCATCACAATCGGGGCCGAGAGGTTCCGTTGCCCAGAAGTCCTCTTCCAGCCATCATTGATTGGAATGGAAGCTGCTGGAATTCATGAAACCACCTACAACTCCATCATGAAGTGTGATGTGGATATCAGGAAGGATCTTTATGGCAATATTGTGCTTAGTGGTGGTTCCACCATGTTCCCTGGTATTGCAGACAGGATGAGCAAGGAGATTACTGCTCTTGCTCCAAGCAGCATGAAGATTAAGGTGGTAGCACCGCCAGAGAGGAAATACAGTGTCTGGATTGGAGGGTCGATCCTTGCATCTCTCAGTACCTTCCAGCAGGTAAATATTTTATTTGTTCAAGTTCTTTTTACTTAATTCTTCTGTAGTTAGTCACGGTATTTATAATCATGTTGGCTTTTTGCTTGGCAACGAGTAATGACCCCGTGCTTTATGTTTAAATTACCAGATGTGGATTTCCAAGGGCGAGTACGATGAATCTGGTCCTTCAATCGTCCACAGGAAGTGCTTCTAAATCCAATAAAGTCGAAGTCTTGGTGAGTCATTATGTCGGAATTTCCTGTCCTTTCATGCGAACTCAAGCTTCATTACATTGAAGATGGAATTGGTGGAGAGCATGTTGGGGGTTTTTATGTACCATAGCTTTTCGAGAAGTATGATTCAGATTGTTGTCGCCATGTCTGAGAAGCAATGCTGTCGTAGTCCTCTCCGTATGTGGTGAGCAGAACATCGGTTTTGAAGTTGTTGCTAGTCAGCCAGTCTCTTTCTAGGATGTTTTAAAAGGAGCTGGGAGTGTTGTTTTTCTCTTACTTCGTTTGCTCATTTTGGTGATATATAAGTTTTTTTCCCTGGAACAGTAATGTCAATATTGTGTGAGGAATATTGTATGCCGTTTGAGGTTGGGTACTCATCAAAGTTTCTTGGTAGAGATCTGTTTCTGTCTGTTATAATCTTGACTCTTGTTCCGAGCATGCTGTGCCAGGGATGTAGTTGCTAGCATTTGGCTGAGACTCAGATCGAATGTGTACTCAATATCTGCACGAAGGTTCTTGATGTGATTCTTGCTCGAACTTGCATTGTCTATATTATCCATTAGAACCGAGAACTAAAAGGTTGTGTCGCCGGTCTGGAAAATAGAAGGAAATTCGATCGATTTCAGTATATACCGTTATGCCTATGTTCATGTGGGTTAGAAGTTTCATCAGGAGATTGGGAAAGCATGAAAGCATATGAGGACCGTCGTATGCTTTGTCAGTGTCACAAGCGGTTTGTGATATGATGAATCAATGCTCTCTTAACTTAAACTAGTTAAAGTGGTGGATCGGGTGGGCTTATGTCCGGTCAAGTCTCTCAAATTGACTCATTTTAATACGATGCAGGGTTAGTGACTTATGCTCGACTCGATTCAATCCGATTCATATTGCCAAAATGCTTTCATATTTAACTAAATTTAATGAAAATTCATGCTCAAACTGAGATGAGAGAGTGGAATGAGCCAACACAAGATTAAGTGAGCACGAGATCGAGCTGACTGCAAGAGAGAATCATAAAAGTGGGTTGATGTAAAGGTCGATGTAAAGCTTGATATGTAAGAGAGAATCATGGAAGTAGATTAGATAATCATAAAAGTGGGTTGATGTAAAGCTTGATCTGTAAGAGAGAATCATGGAAGTAGATTAGATGTAAAGAAGTTCCGAATCATGTAATAAATATTTTATTTTATATTTTGTTATTCTAAATCAATTTATGATTCATTTAATAAGCGCGCGTGGTAAAATTTCTGTTTCTCAATTTCTTTTCTCGTTCTAACGGGTTTGGAACAAACCCGTTTGGTAACGCAAATTAATTTCTCTATTTCTGAAACAGATTTCTGTTTCAGAAATTGTTTTTGGTGAGAAATGAGAAGCTAAAAATTTTAGCTTCTCTATTTCCTGAAGTAGAAATAGAAATTGTTTCTATCCATCCCCTTCTTCCTTCAGCAAATATCGACTCTTCTCTCCTCACTACCGTAGCTTTCCCATTCCTTCTCCTCACCTCAAACCAGAAACCCTAACGACTCCGAAGCTGTTCATCCTCACCGTCGCCGCTCATCTCGCCGTCGCCGTCGCCCTCGCCGCTCATCTCCACCGGCCAATTTGCTCCGGTCGTCCCGTCCGACCCGCCTTGTCCGTCCGTGTCCCCAGTCGCGCTCCAGTCGCCATCGCCCAGTAGCCGTCGTCGTCGCCCAACTCCAGTAGCCGTCGCCGTCGCTCAACTCCAGTCGCCGCGCCCATCTCCAGTCGTCGCCCATCTTCGTCCGCGGATCCAGTCGCCCAACTCCACAAAGCTAAGACGGCGCGTCGTTTCGTTCCCTTCTCCTTCACCTGGCAATCTCCGTACCAGCGTTGAATCCATTTTCCATCCTCCATAAGCAGAAGGCAGAAAAGGCAAATGGCGAGCGACGAAGAAGAAGAGAGAGTTCTGGAGGTTCAGCTGGAGCTCCAATTGCAGGAGCAGAGGGACTCCCTTTCTTCGCTCAAGGAAGCCCTTGCCTCCGACCCTGCCAACACCGAGATCCTTGCGGTGCGTGCGCTTCTTCTCTCCTCCCTCGTTCGTCTTCTTGGTTTCGGTTTTTTTTTCCTTTCTGGGCACCGCTTTTGGCCCTTGGAAATTGATGTATTCTGGGTTTTTGAGAGCTTTCTTGATCTGGGTTTGGTTGTTCTTTGGGGAATATGCGTCTTGGGGAGTTGCTTGTTATCTGGGCCTGTTTGTTTTGTGTACTCTATTGCTTTGCTTGTGATGTTTGATTGGTGCTGAGGTCAGTGGAAGCCCCCAAGTTACGATTCTGATCATTTTTTCGATGAGTGCTTGATAAACCCAAGAGCAATCTGGAGAGGTTTCATTACGTCAGAGGTACTGTCGTGTTGGGCATAATTATGATCAGCTTATCTCTAGCTGCGGGTTACGGAGGGAGTATGCATTTTGAGTTATGTCTATATTGGATAAAGATACTCGGTGGCTCTAGTTTCTGTGTGTTGCATCAGTGAATCGTGCGTTAGCAGTCGATGCTTTAAGATGAACTCTATTTGCATGATGAAGTAAATACATGTGTGTAAGGTCCTCATCCATGGAAGGAGGGTGCTGGTGGTATTTATTTATTTATTTTTCCTTTGGGTTCCAATATACTCTACTTCCGCAGGTTCATGAAGAGCTGGTTTCTGCAATAAGAGATGTGGAGGAAGGGCTTTTTCACCTTAAGCGTGCACGTTTGTTACGGGAAGTTGATTCAGTGGTACAGAAGTCAGATTCTGCTGTTGAGGATGTTAAGGTGTAGTCTTTGGATCCAAATGATGTTGAAGCTGAGCCTCTGGAGGAGCAAAGGTACTCCATCGGGTCAAAATGTCGATTTCGCCACAGCGATGGTCACTGGTATAATGGTCAGATTGTTGGATTGGAGGGCTCACAGTTGGCCAAAATCTCTTTCCTCACGCCGACAACTGAAAATATGCTGGTCAGTGCAGCTTTCTTTCTTTTCTCCCCCATTACTATAAGCATAGGCTTATGTATTATGTTCCTTTCAGGACAACTGAAGAAAATACGATAAGTAGTTCATGTCACTATTTAAGTCCTTCATTGAGATCCTGATAGTAAAGCTGGTGTATGGAGAGAAGCTGAGCTTGAATCATGGGATGATGAATGTGGTCTTGGACAAGTTGTTTTCCGGGATGATGGAAGCTCTGCAAAGCTTGGCGTTGATTGTATAGCACTATCTGAGTATGCGGAAATCGGTGATGAAGAAGAGAGTGATTTAAGCTCAGAGCAATCTGACTCTAGTGACTATGAAGAAGAGGACCCTCAGGGTCTGGGATTTCTTGAAATCACTGCAAATCAGAGGGGTGTCCAGACGGAAACTGCCATCTTTGCTAAGTGGGGAGCATGTATACATACAGGATACCCCTACTAGCTTGAATTCCTTTCCTAAAGCACCAAATATTCATGCTGATGTTGTTCCAGAAATCTTAATAGTTTCGACACTTCACTTTTTGTAGCTGATGTATAAAGATATCTGGACTAGGACTAAGGACTAGATTGCTTTTGGACAGAGAAGGAAGAGAAAGAGTGTTATGACCTTTTTTGAATTGGGTGTGCCTAAACTGCAACTGATACAGAAATTTTTTTCCTCCTGATGTGATCTATTTGTTAGATATAAACATCATAACCTTTAGAGCCATCTTGTTTGGCACTTACTCATTTTATCGTGATTTTGGCGTTTCACATGTTAGGTTCGTGTTATAGACTGTATACAATTTTGTTGTGGTGCTGCTACTTGATAGGTACGGATCATTAAGGAGTTAATTCCTAACTTGCAAGGTGTGCTATTGAGCTTTTGGCTAAAACAAAGGAAGTGTATTACTGAGTTATAGTGTCCTGATTTGCTTTTTGATATGATCCTACTTTGCCAAAAAATTATAATGAAAACAGTAGCACTAGTTACATGCTTTGAGTTTTGTCTAATACATCCTAACACTCTTTAAATTGACCAGAAATGTGGATGTGAAGTAATCAGTCCTACTTTGAAGTAATACATCTTGAATGAGGAGAATAAATACATTAACTATTTGCATATTAGCATTTGAAACTACCAAATCTTTTATAGTTTGCATATTAGCATTTTTTATACTAATTACTAGATTTTATTTACATTAATTGCTAATGTTTTGAAGTTCTTAACTACTATATCGAATTACCAATATAAATTAAAGTGATTTACCAACTTTTATCAAATTAAATTACCATAACAAGCATCAAGAAAAGTGAGGTAAAAGGATGGGGACAACATGATTCATAGAAATAGAAATTTTTTTTCTCATATCAAACTGATTTCTTTTCGAAATAGAAATTTTAGTCGTTATCAAACGGGTTTTAACAAAACTTGTCCTAATAGAAATTGAGAAATTGATTTCTGAAATCAATTTCTGCTTTAAATTTTACCATGCGCGCTCTTAATAAATATAATTAATTTATATAAGAATTCAGCCTATTAAATATGGGTTAAAAAATAATAACTTAACCCATTAAATATGGGTAAGGACCGGGTAAGGACTAGGTCTATGATCCATTTTAATTAGTTTACTTTTAACTTTTAAGTCTTGCTGATTTCTTGCGTCCCTTTCTTCTATATTCTACAGATGTAGTGTGAGGGTCATGGCAAGTTTTGTCCTTCATTGATTGTGCATTAGAAAAGACGGACCTCGGCAGTTTAAGTAAAAGCCAAAAAAAAGATAATAAGAATTAGGTGCATGAATCAATCGGCAAAGATTTAAGGTGCGCATAACAAAATTTCTAGAACATAAATCGATTTCTTAATTTCTGAAATAGAAATCAATTCTAGAAATAGAAAAATCAAATTGTGTTATCAAACAGATTTATGTTCCAAACATTTTCTGGGGAACAGAGAAAATAGAGAAATAGAAATTTTATCATGCGTGCCCTTAGCTTACCGGTGATATTATAATATTATTTGAGATTGAATCAATCACTTAAGGATAAATCTCCAGTAGAGGAGACCCTCACTGAAATGCATAAGGTTACAAATCCTATTGCTGATAAATCTCCAAGCTCTCTCAATTCTACTGCTATGGCCGTTGGATGCAAAGGAGCTCAAGAGTTGCCTTTGCCTACTGTCTCTGCTGCTATCCCTCATACTAGTGCTGACCCGGGTTGGAAGCAAGTAAAAAGAAATAAGAAGGTGGTCGAGAAAGGAGCTGCATCTTTTAGTTTAGCCCTGCCCACTGAAGGGGGGCATTCTCTAAAGCTAAAACTAAAAGGCCCTGCATCTAAGGAAGTTGGTTCTGCTTCATTGTCTCACAAGACTCCTGGAATCCCATTGTCTTGCTCGAAGGCTGTTGAAAGCTCTTCTTTGGCAAAAGCGAAAGTTGTCTCTCCTCCTTTGATTCCACCTGATTGTTCGGACGAGATTGGTAACTCCAGCATTCATGGCGTTTCGAACAATGAGGACCTGCTGTCGGTTGGATGCCCTTCTCCGAAAGCCCCTCGCAAAAATGTCCCGGTTGAGACACTACAAGATAAGCTCCTGCTTATATGCCCGGATCCTCCTCCTTCTGTGACTCCTAATCCGACTGTGGGTCGGAAAAGGGCCACCAAGAAGAGGTAATCTTCTCCTTCTTCTTTCTAAATATGTATATAGGTGCTTGGAACATAAGAGGCCTCATGAACCCTGTCAGGCGGGCAGAAGTTAGGAGATTCGTCTCCACCCACAATCTGTGCCTTATTGGCCTTATCGAGACTAAAGTTCCTGAAGTTTCTTTTGAATCTATATCCTCCTCCTTTTTGAATGGTTGGAATTGGGTTACAAATTATGATTTCTCCCCTCGTGGAAGAATTTGGGTGGGCTGGAACCCTGAGTATGTTAGCTATGAAATGTTGTCGATCAGTGATCAAGCTGTACATGGTCGACTGACATACACCCTGACTGGAATGGTTTGTTGCGTGTCTATTGTTTATGGAGAACATTCTTTCAGTCGCCGCCGGCCTCTTTGGGAGGACTTGCTTCGTATGAATAATCTTATGTAGGATATGCCTTGGTTGGTAGCTGGAGATTTTAATGCCATTAAAGATCCTTCAGATCGGTTTGGTGGCTCCAGCTTATGGATTCCTTATTTTGATGAATTTGGAAACTGCTTAACTCAGACTGAATTGGGTGATCTTAGGTATGTTGGCCTTCGGTTTACTTGGTCGACCTCTGCTGGTTCTTCTAGAAAAATGAGAAAAATTGATCGCGTTTTGGTTAATTCTAAATGGAATATGGAATTCTCCTTCTCTGAGGCCTCGTTCCTGAATCCGGGCATCTCGGATCACTCGCCCATGGTTGTCAGAGTCCTCAACCCGTTTTTTAAAAGAAGGCCTTTCAAATATTTTAATCTTTGGGCTAAACATTCTGACTTCCCTTCCATCGTTTAGCAAGCTTGGGATACTCCGGTTGTTGGGGTTGCTATGTTCAAATTAGTATCCAAGCTGAAGGTGCTAAAAGGCCGGCTCAAGCAACTGAATAGGGAGGAATTCTCCAATATTTCGGTGAGGACAATGAAGCTAGAGAAGCTCTTCGTCTTGCTCGCTTGATCTCCATCTTGATCCGACCAACTCGACTTTGCCGATCTTGAGAAGGTGCACCATAAACTCTTTGTGAACTTGCGTAGAGATGAGGAATCTTTTTACGTGCGAAATCAAGAATCCGCCGGCTCAAGGAAGGTGATCGAAATACTCAATTTTTTCATAATTCCGTCAAGAGAAGGCGGCTCATGAATAGAATCCTCTCGCTTAAGGATTCTTCGGTGCTTTGATCGGTGACCCTTTAGCGGTTCCTCAGGTTTTTGTCTCTTACTTCGATGATCTCCTATCTCCTCAAATGCTGCTATCCAAGCCTTCATTGCAGGACGTTAAAGAGTTCATTCGAAAACCTCTGTCGGTTGATCATGTATTCTCCCTTTCTAGACCGGTCTTGGAATCTGAAATTAAAGATACGCTCTTTTCTCTCGCGAAAGGAAAAGCCCCGAGTCTTGATGGCTTTACTGTTGAGTTCTTTAAGACTTGGCTTTGACTCCCGTTGGCCCGTTGGTGACGGAGGCGGTCTCGATTTCTTCTCTTCGAGCCGTCTTTTGAGAGAGGTAAATAATACCATTCTTGCCTTGGTACCTAAAGTGGCTAATGCTTGTGCTGTGACTGATTTCCGACCTATTGCTTGCTGTAATACTATTTACAAGCTCATCACAAAAATCTTGGCTAATTGCCTAGCCGCTGTCTTGAGCGATTTGGTTGATTCTTCCCAGAATGCATTCGTTAAAGGGAGAAGGATTAGGGATAATATACTGATGGCGCAAGAGCTTTTTGCTGGTTTTCATCTAGAACCTTATACTCCCAAATGCGCAATAAAGGTTGATTTTCAGAAAGCCTTCGATACTGTTGATTGGGACTTTCTTCAAAGTACTTTGTTGGCATTTGGCTTTCCTGAACCTCTTACTCAACTCATTATGTTTTGTGTTCGGACCCCCGAAATACTCTATTTCTATTAATGGAGAACCGCATGGCTTCTTTCCGGGTGGGAGGGGGCTTCGCCAGGGGTGATCCGATGTCCCCTACCTCTTCACCCTTGTAATGGAGGTTTTCTCTGAATATTGAATGCAAATACTTGCTCGGAGGGAGTTTAAGTATTATTGGAGATGTAAACCGGTCCGTCTTTCTCATCTCTTTTTCGCCGATGGTGTATTCCTCTTCGCCGGCCGACTGCCTTCCATTACTCTTCCGAAAAGGGCCTCGATCTATTTTCTTCTTGGAGTGGGCTCCTTCCGAATAAGAACAAAAGCGAAATCTTTTATCGGGTGGGGCTCCTTCGGCCGCAACTATATTCTTATGGCATTTGGGTTTCAAGAAGGAAAGCTCCCAGTGAAATACTTAGGTGTACCGATCATCTCCTCCCGACTTGGGAAAGCAGTTGCGTGGCCTTGATTGTTCGGATTCTTGCCGGGGCTCGGTCATGGACTCAACGCTTCCTCTCTTTTGCGGGTAGGCTACAACTTATAAGGTCAGTCCTACATTCTATTCAAGCGTATTGGTCCAGTGTCTTTACTTTGCCGGTTTCGGTCCTAAATAGTATTGAGAAAATCTTGAGACAATTTCTATGGAAATGGGCCACTCTTGGCAGAGGCGGGGCTAAGGTTGCATGGGATGAAGTTTGCCTTCCTAAAAATGAAGGAGGATTGGGTATTCGTAAGTTGAAAGACTGTAACAAATCAACGATGCTTAAATACATTTGGATTCTTTTCACAGACAAAGAATCCTTATGGTGTCGTTGGATTCACTCCACTTTCTTAAAAAGGGACAACTTCTGGATCTCTTCCTCACCTTCTGTTTGCTCTTGGGCTTGGAAAAAAATCTTACTTCTAAGAGCGGAGTTTCAGCCATCATTTCTCTAGAAAATTGGAAATGGTCTTTCGACTTCCTTATGGTTTGATCGCTGGCTTTCGTAGGGGCCCTCTTGATCAGCTTATTCCTCTTCCTCTTATTGAAACATATGGTCTTCCAAAGAATGCAGTAGTCGCGGATCTTCTATCCCCTATGGGCGATTCCTTCAGGCTTTTCCTTCAAAGCTTGGGATTCTCCATCCCGATTTCATCCTCTACTCCGGATCGTTTCTTTTGGAGTCGGGATCCCTCCGGATCCTTCTCGGTGGTTTCTGCTTGGGATTGCATTAGAACAAGAAAAAACCAGGTGCCTTGGGCTTCTCTTATCTGGAACTCGATATTGCTCCTAGATTCCGCTTTAATTTGTGGCTGATTACGAGGAACGGTTTGCCTACCCAGGAGCTCCTTCTCTCTCATGGAAGAATCGACTTTTGCACTTGTGTGTTATGCAATGAAGTTTCGGATTCCATCAATCACCTATTTTTTGATTGCCATGTCTCGGCTTCTCTTGCTTTCTTTTGGGCGACAAGGTGTAACTTACCTTGGCGAGCGAGACTGTGGGTGGATAACCTATCTTGGGCTATTAAATTCTTATCCGGAAAGGGTTCTTCTACTTGTATTGCTAGGTTCTCTTTGCTGCCTTATGTTACTTGATTTGGAAAAAAGGAATGATATTATATTCCATGGGGAAGCCTTGGTCGTCTCTCGCCTTGAAAAATCACCGATCAAAGTTGTAAAGGAGAAAGCGCTTACCTTCTCAAATGTTCCAGATATCCCGAGAAACAGGCGTCTTCAGAGGAACTGGGGCTTTCATCCCTCCATTTTCTCAAGCCGTTCTTCGACTCTATAGGTTGCTTGGTTCGCGTTCCTGCTTCAAGTTACTTCAGCTCTCCGTTCTTGGTCTCTTCGTTTTTTGAATTGCCAATGTTTCATGTTGGCTATCGTGACTTCTGTTTTAGTGACCGTGTTGGTTGCTTTCTGTTTTTTGTTTTTGTTTTTGTTTCTCTTTGCCTTTGGCTTTTTCCTCGGCTCCCTTCCACTCTTTCTACTTACTGTAGTTAGAGTGTAAGTCTTTGGTGCCGCTTTTGTAATTGTCCTTAGCTATATATCCATTACCTTTACCAAAAAAAAAATCAATCACTTAAGGATATTATTTGAAGAAAAAATCAACTTCGAAGACTATTATGAGAAATCCCCCTTACTTGAGGTTTTTATTGGAAATTTTTCCATTTTGATGCCAGCTAAAACTAATATGGAGTTGATTTTAGTGGGGTATTTATACATAATCATGCCAAAGAGGTACAATAGAACAAACTGATGCTGCTCCATGTGACAGAAAGACAAACATGCCGCCAAGAATAATTTAAGCATAGCTTGGAATCAGCTTTTTCTTCTCTAATCTTTTTTTTTTAATTTTTTGTAGTACCTCTTTGAACTTTTCAAATTCACCCCCCAATTGCACAAAATCCTAGACGATCTTAAGAGAATTAAATAACTGCCCCAACAGATCCACCGAATATTCAATATCAATCCTCAAATTTGAAATCCTTGTACTCTGGTATTTTGAATTGAACCACGTGGCGTTGTCCCTCGTTAGTGGCGCTCCTATATGTGTTGATGTGAATGCGACTACTGCTCATTTAATTGTTTCAAGTGCATCAGACAATTCAATTTTTTTTCTTTTTTGTCTATATATCTTTATCTATTTTTGAAGTGTTATATTTATAAGTGCAACAAAATATACCAAAAAGTTCAAGAAAATCAATCCTTATATGAGGAATTCCAAATATTTTAATTTTTGTTATTATTGGTCAAGCTCAGAAGAAAAAAAATAGAGCAAGTGCACATTTTTTATTATTATTTTAAAATTGGAATTAAACTGGCAATTAATCAAAGGATGTGCGATTTTCTAAAAGTATTTTAGCGATTTCATCCTTTTTCTAAAGTTTCTTTTTCTTTCCGATATTGAATGAAAAGTGTGGGAGATTCTAGTATTTTTACACAGAAAGATATCTTTTAAATTGAATAAAATATAATCAATACCATCGTGAATCAATTTATGATTATGAATAAACGAACTAAAATCTCATTACTTTGTCTTCACTTTGTTTTGTCAATCTTTAGAATTTAGAAAGTATTTAATTTCGTTAGCCCCACACACATTCCTATGAAAGGGAACGTGACTGTAAAGGAGGGCGCACTTTGATGACCCCTTTCCATCTAAGTTTACATGAACTTGATAGGCTATAGCTGTCAAATGTTAAAAGGCGTCGTCTCATAAATAATCTTCTAATTTCTAAATACATGAAAGTGGGTATATTGATTGAGTTGTTGACCATGTTATACAAGGAAGGGTAGCTTTCAATACCAATCTCACCTTCACCTACTTCCCACTTGTTATTTCCTCTTTCAATTTTTTTTTTTTTTTAACTTATGTAGTTTTTCCTTTAATTATTTAATATGCTGTTATCTACACACACACACACATATATTACCATGTTCTTGGCAATAATTGACATAACAAAACATATTGCAGTGCACCATACGAGATACAAGTTGATTAATATAAAAGTACAAAGCGTGTTTCAATGTAACACTGTTGGATACAATTAAAATCGACAAAAAGGCAAATACCGATTTCTAGCCAAAATGGAAAAAAATCATTTTGATATTAAAAAGTTGTAAAAGAGTTCTAATGATTTTAAAAGTTATATATATATATTAAAGATTTATAATAGATGGATTCCAAACCTCAAATTCCAATAAGATCAAACTTAAATTCGCACGACAATCTACTTAAAGTTCTACTGCGAAATTAGTGAGATGTTAATTTTTCTCAATTTTTATTTTTGTAAAATCGTCGAACAATTTAAAATGACGATGTGTGCGAATTTTTAAAGAATCAAAGCATTTAATCTAAGAAGAAGTCAACTCGGTTAAAAAGCGATAAACACAATAGACATTTATTATATTTGGCGCATCGTAATTGTTTTAGATGGATGGACGGGATATCAAGCACTCGTCTCTCAAAACCCATGTTCAGTCAGACATTCCTATCCTTAATCAAGTTGGTGAGGAAAGAAATTGAAGGATCGGGAAAAGGAAAATAGCATAAACATCCCCATCATGCTGTCATCAATCAATAAGAAGAGTGTTCATCCAATCTTTTTGGTGATCTCTAGCCAATGGAGTTAGTGCCTTATTCATGTTAACTTACCACTCTTTTCCTCTTCTTCCTTTCCTCATTTTCTAACATCAATGAGAGATTAAAAAAAAAAAAAAAAAAACTAAAAATATTTAAAATATTTAAAATATTAAAAAAGGGAAAAAGGGGGAAAAGTAGGGGGTGGGGAGTGTGTGGGGGGGTGAGGGATGAGCCAGGTCACGCTATCATTTCTCGTGGTGGGAATGATTCCTTCTGCTCTTAAATTCCCAAATTTGGCCGTGCCCCCCACCACTTCATTTCATTTACATTTCAAATCCCTCTCTCTCTCTCTCTCTCTCTAGCTCACTCCGGCCGAGAAGGAAAACCAGAGCCTGCCGGTGCTCCGGGTGGCTCGGCTCCGGCTCTTCTCCGTCGTCTCCCTGCTCCCACGTAAGCAACCCTCCGATCCGGCATTTGGGTTCCCCCTCCTTTCCGATCCGGGTCTCCAGATCTGGAATTTGAAATGATTCTTGGGTCCCGATGCCTGCGTGCTCGCTCTTCGGTTCTTGTTGTTTCTTGGGTAGATCGGTTCTGGGTCGATGCGATTCGGGACGTGCGTTCATCTGGGTGTGGGAAAGTCGCGGGCTTTTCGTCCCGGGTCTTGGGAACTTTGCCTCCTTGGGTTTTCTTGGCTTTTGCGGGGGGCGCTTGTGTTGCCGATCTGTGGGTTGATGACGGATCCTTTGCTTGTCGTTGGAAAATGGGTTGTTGGATGTCTCATGCGTGATCGCGCGCGTCGATCGGTTGGGTCTGGTTCTTGTGTTTCTCGATCTGTATGTGTGAGGTTTGATTCTTTGATTTTCTTGGTCCTTGGTTCCGTCTTGTGGTGGTTTGCCTTGGCTGGAGTTGTGGGTAGTTTCCACTTCTTGACGGTTGGCCGTGTGGTGTGTCTTGATTTCTCTGCTCGGGGACTCTTGACCTTTTCTTTCGTAAGACAGGGTCTACGTCAAAAGATTCTCTTTTTCGTTTGATGATATGGGATGAGTACCGGAAAGTGGTATGGATTTTACTGGAATTGATGATGGGATCTCTTTAATTACACGCGTGGAAATGAAAATGCGGCAATCTAGCTTGTTCTTTTCTTTTTTGCCCATGATCTCCCATGTGGTGAATTGCAATGTCATGGCTAGGACACCAAGTCCATCATCGTTCCAAATATTAGTTGTCAAACAAGGACACATTCATCGTTCCAAATATTAGTTGTTGAACGAACCCAACAGTGGCAACACTTGGACGTCTGATTCATTTGCGGAAATAGAGTCTCTGCATGATTTGCAGTGATCTAGATGGGGTGAAATCCTGAGACGATTCTTTTCAATTGTATCTTGCTGACTTTTAGGTTTAGAGGTTCTAGTATTAGGTGCTGTTATTTGAGTTCCTGAAGATGAGTGGCAGTAGCTTGAAGCTACAAGACAAGGAAAATGATTTCTTGTAGCTTAAAATGTAGGACCTATGGTTGTAAGGTTTTTGAAAGGACAAAAAAGAGAAATCGATTTATGAATACAACTTCTTGCATTAATAAGAATAGTAAGGAAAGATGAAGTACTTTTTGTGTGCATTTGAATTGGTCAGTAATCTTTTGTGCCTTGATTAAGCTCAATAATTTGTAGCTACTTGCAGGTTAATATCTTTTGAAAATGGCCGACGCCGAGGATATTCAGCCCCTTGTTTGCGACAATGGGACCGGAATGGTCAAGGTTGGTTGCTACCATTGTCTAAAAAAGAAAATGTAGAAAATTGATTTTCCTGGTTTCAGAAATATGACTAGCTATATGGGCTCTTTATCATATGTTTGTTTGCAGGCTGGATTCGCAGGTGATGATGCTCCTAGGGCAGTCTTTCCCAGTATTGTGGGTAGGCCACGGCATACTGGTGTCATGGTCGGAATGGGTCAGAAGGATGCATATGTTGGTGATGAAGCCCAATCTAAAAGAGGTATTCTTACCTTGAAATATCCCATTGAACATGGTATTGTCAGCAACTGGGATGATATGGAGAAAATCTGGCATCACACCTTCTACAATGAGCTCCGTGTTGCTCCGGAAGAGCATCCGGTCCTTCTAACGGAAGCGCCTCTCAATCCGAAGGCCAACAGAGAGAAGATGACTCAAATCATGTTTGAGACTTTCAATGTGCCGGCCATGTATGTTGCAATCCAGGCTGTTCTGTCTCTGTATGCCAGTGGTCGTACAACTGGTACGGAATGTTCTTCTTTCTTGTCAAATTTCGTATCTGTGAATCTTGCCCTTGTTTCCAAATCTAGTTTTATTAAGTATAAATTCCTTTATTCATCTAAACAGGTATTGTGCTTGATTCTGGTGATGGTGTGAGTCACACTGTCCCAATCTATGAGGGTTATGCTCTTCCACATGCCATTCTCCGTCTTGATCTCGCTGGTCGTGATCTTACTGATGCACTCATGAAGATTCTCACTGAGAGGGGTTACATGTTCACCACCACTGCTGAACGGGAAATTGTCCGTGACATGAAGGAAAAGCTCGCATACGTTGCCCTTGACTATGAACAAGAGCTGGAAACTGCTAAGAGCAGCTCCTCTGTCGAGAAAAACTATGAGCTTCCTGATGGACAAGTCATCACGATTGGGGCTGAGAGATTCCGCTGTCCAGAGGTCCTCTTCCAGCCATCGTTGATTGGAATGGAAGCTGCCGGCATTCACGAGACAACCTATAACTCCATAATGAAGTGCGATGTCGATATCAGGAAGGATCTTTATGGAAATATTGTGCTTAGTGGCGGTTCTACTATGTTCCCGGGTATTGCAGACAGGATGAGCAAGGAGATTACTGCTCTTGCTCCGAGCAGCATGAAGATCAAAGTGGTCGCACCCCCTGAGAGAAAGTATAGTGTCTGGATTGGTGGGTCAATCCTTGCATCTCTCAGTACCTTCCAGCAGGTAAAGATTTGTTTCTTGCAATTTGCTTTGCTTTACTTCTTTTGACTCCGTAGCTTTTTGGTTTTTGTGGTATTCACAAACATGTTTGCTTTTGGCTTGGTACTGACCCACTTGCTTTTCGTTCAAATCGCCAGATGTGGATATCCAAGGGTGAGTATGATGAATCTGGTCCATCCATCGTCCACAGGAAATGCTTCTAAACCCAGCAAGGTCTTTGTTGGTGAGCTATTTTGTTGGTTTTTTCTGTCATGTCTTGCAAACTCAAGTTTTATGAAGTAGCGATGGAGCTGGTGATGGAGGGGGCACGTTGGGAGTGTCGTCAATGTACTATAGCTTCTTCAAGTACAATGCTTCATTGTGATCACTATTTTCGAGAAGCAACTTTGTAATGGTCCTCTTGGTATGGAGTGACCCAAAAAATTGGTATTGAAGTTCTTGCCAGTCATAGTCAGGTTTTGTCTCTAGTATGTCATTTAGAGGGATTGGGATTGTGGTGCTTCTTCTTAATTGCTCATTTTGGTCGTATATTAAGTTTTTTTCCCTGGACATTAATGTCAATATTGTATGAGGATTATATTCGGTTTGAGGTTTGTCCCTCTCCTATGAAGTTTCTGATTGGAGATTCTTTATCTTTTCCTTTTCGACCTCTCTGCCATTATGATAAACTTATCTTGTGCAAAACGTGCTGTCCTATTCTGCAATTACACTAGCCGTCACTCTGCAGGATGTTGTTTTAATCTTCTTTACCTGGAAGTACTTTGCTGAGTACTGTCTCTCGGAATTGAGAGAATCAAGAAAATGAGAGCAAGATCATGGAACGACACAGGAATCATTTCGTGCAATTATATACCCAAATCCTGATGATTGTTTGCGATTAGTGCTCGATATTATCATTAATATTTTCGTGCTTTTAAAAAAGAAAGCGACGGAAGGGATGCGATGGATACCTTGGCGAGTGGCTCAGCGGCAATAAAGTTCTTTCATAATTCGTGAAACCAATGATTGTCTCTGAAATTTTGCTTATGGGATTTGAGCAAACATAAGGCCGTTCCTTCTGTCGGCACATTGTAGGGGCATCGGTTCTCGATCCAGTCTGGTCCTACCGGGTTCTCGGTCGAGTCTGGTCCTACCCGATCCCTAGTTCTCGATCCATTCTGGTCCTACCGGGTTCTCAGTCGAGTCTGGTCCTACCCGATCCTATCTAGGAATCAAGAACTGGATCACTTGGTCCCGAGACTGGACTCGGTTCCCTTTCCTTTTGTTCTGCGAGGCTAGCATGGGCAGATTGAGCTTCAAGACAAGGGAAGTTGGGGGTGGATGGGAATGCCAAAGATGACAACTCGAAGAAGGCTTACCGGAAGCTGGCCATGAAGTGGCATCCCGACAAGAACCCAACGAGCAAAAAGACGTTGAGGCCAAGTTCAAACAGATCTCTTGAGGCTTATGAGATGACAACCTTCGTTCATTCTTGCTTTGCCTACTTGTTTTGATTCTAGCAAAGTTCATTTTCTTCCCCCTAATTGATTGGCACAAGAGGTGAGAGGAAAAGAGGAGGCATGAGAGGCAAACATTTTCTTCGAGTAACAAAAAAATAAAAAAAAACAAATCGGTCCAATCCACTTCCCACTTGGAATTAGAATCAGACTAAAAACCATCAATTTCAATTTAATGAAACCATGAACCAGACCGGCACCCCGAAAAATTGCATGTCAGCGAGGACCATCTTCTTGACAAGCTTTACGCAACACGTCCAATGAGGTCGCCCGCGATGCCCGCAACCGTGCCTTGAACATTAACGTTTGGTAATTCAATGATTGCCGTTTCGCTTGGAGTGTCAAATACGAATGGCTTAAACAACAAAAGCTGAACCAACTCCCGTCCAGATGTTTGAGTACTTCCGAAGCATAATTCAGCCCTGCCGTAACGAAGTTACCATACTCGTTCAGTGAACCCACCTGGCCTTTACGAGCAGTAGTGCCCTCTCTGTTTCAATTGACGATCTTTGAAGCAACGTTACACCTAGGAAATAAGCAAATACAGCCCCTTCTAGGCTTCAACCACCCACAATGATAAGCTACAAGTGCCTTAATTTTGCACTCATTACGCTTGTATTTTCCATTCACATGATCATCTACAGCATCAATTAGCGTTTATCCAAAGAAAATCTGGTCGTATCAAATCAGATTTGGACGCATAATGATGACCAACCGGTTGCGTGAGCGAGCCAGAGAGAGCAGCAATAGACAATTGAATGGAATAAAGAAGGAAATGGGCCCTAGCAGAGACTTTCTGTTAGTCTGGGAGGGGGTCGCCGGAGCTGATATTGACAATGATGCAAAGCTTGCCAAAAAGTAGGAAGATATGCAACATTAAAGAACAGAGCATTACATTACATTAGCGGAAGAGTAAGTACAGCAGACAACTGGCTAACACCTCAGATCAGTTGCAGACACAACTGTATTACATAAAAGCTCCGTCCTCATGGTCACTAATCTGATTCTCAAGGGATACGGAGTGTCTCCTACAAAAGTCCTTCATTTTTGTCTAATAGCTAAGAAAAGTAAATAGCAGATGGAACTTTTCTAGTGATAATCCTGTCAAAAATTGGACAGGAACTCATTGAGAATTCCCAACCATCTTCATCATTCGGCACTGGATGCATGCCATCCAATCCAAAGTCTCATAAGGATGATGTCACTCAAGCAGCCTGTTTGGCTTGTTTCATGAGCTGTATAAATTCCTCAAAAGCTGTAGCAACAACAATCACTTCTATTAACTAGCAGTTAAAGTTCCTACAAACTACCATAGAAGAAATCCAAGAAATTACACTCTTGAAAACTTTTTGAGATAGTAATAGAACATAGACCATTATTTGTGTAATAATTTTCCTAAGTAAAAAATTAATAAAACTGATAAAAATAATATTCTGTGCTTTGGCCAAGATTTAGATGACCAGTTGACATGAAAGCGAAAGTATCACAATCAGAGAAACACTTACAGGTATCAGAATCATGGGGTCCTGGGGATGCCTCAGGGTGGTACTGAAGAGACATTAGCTTTAATGCAGGAAAGGCCAGGCCAGCACAGCTCGCATCATTAAGATTTATGTGAGTCACTTCCACACCCTCTGGCAATGAAGCAGGGTCAACTGCATAGTTGTGATTCTGCAATAATACAAGAAAAGAAATCAGTACTCTTTCTGCAACAGACATGCTAGGCTCTTTTGCTCTCTACAGTACTTCATCTCTGTTCTCGAATCTATGAACTAGTCTCGCCAATTCTCTGGGCCATAAATGGACTATACCGCAAGTACATGAACAAGATCACAAAGTTTGATGAGAATAACACACCTGAGAACTAATCTCCACACGGCTATTGCGAAGGTTCCGGACTGGATGATTCCCTCCATGATGACCAAATTTCATTTTAAATGTTTTGCCACCTAGGGCTTGGCCAAGCAATTGATGACCCATGCAAATTCCAAAAACAGGGACTTTGCCAATTATTTCTTTGACAGTTTCAACAGCATAAGGTACAGCAGATGGGTCTCCTGGGCCATTGCTGAATAGAACTCCATCGGGGTTCATTTTCAGAGTTTCTGATGCTGGCCATGTCGAGGGGACTACAGTAATCTTACAGCCGTAAGATGCTAACCGCCTCAATATGTTCTGCTTAATCCCAAAGTCGTACGCTACGACCTTCAATTGATTAAGAAACATGGCAATACATTTCAAAATGTCAATCAAATTGTAGAAAGAATCACTGGTTTAGGAAATTGGTTATGGTACTGACACGAAACTTATCTCCACCCCTGCCACCTGAGTTGAACTCCCAGTCTGAGGTTGTTTTATTGATCCATTCATAAGGAGCATTACATGAAACCCCACTGATCAAATCGACACCTAAAGATAAGATAAAACTCAGTATTTCAAACTTACGAAATTCACAAGCCATTTTTATCCATTTAACCAAATTCTCACCGACAATGTCCCATGAACGTGACATTTCCAAAAGTTCCTCATCTGACTTTGATTGTTCCGTGCTCAATACACCAATAAGGCTTCCATCTTGCCTTAATCGGCGGGTGATTGCACGTGTGTCAACGTCATCTGCAACAGAAACAAAGGCAAGAACATGAGTTTGATGAGTAAGTAACTAGTGCAGAGTTAACGAACTATTGGTAGTTTGACTTGATGACTTAAAAAAATTGATGCCAGCTATGACTCACATATTCCCATGATATTCCTTTCTGCCAAATAATCACCCAATGTTTTTGTGCATCTCCAATTTGAAGTGCTGCACAATGCGGAGAACTAAATCATACAAAATTTGGAGTCTTATTTTCTCAACAACACAGGAAATGGAGGAGGAACATGCCTGATACTTAAACTTCGAATGACAAGGCCAGCAAGGAAGCATTGCCTTGATTCTTCATCATCTGACAAGGAGTCAAAGGCTCAGATTTTAAACTACCACCAGAGCAAGAATGCATGGAAAAAATTTCACTCACCGAAATTAACCCCAGTATTGCCAATATGTGGGTTTGTCATCAGGACAAACTGTCCAGCGTAACTCGGGTCTGTGAGAATTTCTTGATACCTGAGATTCAAGTAGTAGACAGATGTTGGATTTCATACACCAAAATGGGGGAGATGAACATCTCCATCTTGTCTAATAACGAACTACAGGAAAACTTTCCTTTGAAGAAAACTGTTAACTCATGCATGCTATCTCCAGAAATAAGCACACAAGGAACTACCTAAAATCAAGTTGGCTTGCTGAACAACATAACTTTAAAAAAAAAAAAAAAAAAATTCATCAAATAATTTAAAAGAGTACAATTAAAAGGAATTCTCCAATCATTATAAAGAAATCTTTACCATCCTTATATGATGAATAACTACATTATGTCAAAAATAACAAACCAACAAACTCAACAACAAGGTGTCCTCTCATCTCGTAAAAATCACTCATTCTGCAAACAAATTGCTTAAGAAATGATAAGCATGTCAACTTGAAATTGAAACAGAACCACCTAAATCTAACCCATAGGTGACATGGTTATCCAACTTGGTGGATTACATATAATTCAGTCATATTGTATTTTGCCAAATTTTCTTTGGTTCTCCTTAATCTCGGCTTCTGAAAGCGTAGCAGAAATTACAGGATTTGATTGCATGAAATGAAAATCAGGGGATCAAATTGCATAATCCAATTGATTAGAGGTCCAAATTGCACAAAAGGCCGCAAGTTAGAGGACTAAATCTGTACTTGACCATTAGCCATGGAAGCTTTCATGTATCTTGAGTTGTGTATTTGCCTAATTAAGTTATGTTATGTGATCCGCTTACAAACAATGATGATGACGACAAGCCTAGTCCCACTTATCGGCTATGCATATCTTCACAGCAGTGTGCTCGATTGTAAATAAAGACTTTTGAAATATTCACAATCCAATTCTTTCCTTGACACCTCTTCTACGTGTTTTTAGATATTTCCCTCCTCTTTTTCACCTATTATCCATTGCTTGACATGTCTCCTCACTAGACCGCCATAGTTCCACTCCAACGCGATTACATCATCTCAGACAAGCTTCTCTCATCTTGTCCTCGAATGAGGTGGCACCTCCCTTCCCTCTAAAAAGTTCCTCTTCCATCACACGTTTTCTCATGTACCCACTCATCCAAAGAAGCATTCTCTTATTAGCTACGCTCAGTTTTAACACATGTTGATGTATAGCTGCCATGAAGCATCGCCACATTACTTGTACCAAGAATTACCTATAAAAATATACTATCCCAAGAATTTCAAACAGAAAAGAAAAATGTATAAGATGAATACTCTCATCTTGTACGAGCAAAAGAATCCATGTATCCATACATTCTCTAACAACTGCGGGGAAAATCACATAAATCTTACATATGACACTAAGGAAACAACTTATTGAAAACATCTTAGTACCCGGTCAGGGAGGTGTTGAAAACGACTTCTCCAACTTGCGTTCCCGGAGCCCCAAACGACTTGGCCCTCCAAGTAGAACCGTCCGCCAGGACCAGCCTCGCATCGGCCACTTTCCAGGGCCTTTCTTGAACAGCTGCGGGCTCAACCAAGAAAACGCCATATCACATCACCGAACGCCCCCGCGCATGTCCACGCATTCAAACGGCGCAAAACGCGAGCATACAAACGAACAACTTGCGGGCAATGCGAACCCACCTCAGAAACCGAACAATTCAAAGTAATAACAACAAAAACAACAACAACAGCCCGCAAGAAAATCGACCCAGAAAAAGAAATCAAGAAAAGGTTCCAGAGCCGGTACCGGTCGAGGCGTCATGAGAAGGGGAGAGGGGAACCGAGCATCCGACGACGAAAGGCCGGGGCTTTGAAGGGTTCTTCGCAGAAGGGTTCGTGACGAAGCACCTCACTGCATAATTCACTGTCGCCATTGCTCTCTCTCTCTCACTCTCTCTTTCTGCGTTGAGAAATGGAAGCTCTGGAGCTGCTGACATAAGTAGGACAGAGAAACCCTAACAAGATAACTAAATTTTACAGACTACCAAAGCAGTAATTTAAGTTTTTTTTTTCTTTTTATGGCCAACAAAATATTTTTTTACAGATAAAATCTATTTTTTTCATAAATATCGGAGAAAATTTTAAATAAATATCTAAAGTAAATTTAATTTCAATTAAGAGTTTGACTTTTTAGTTAGTCAATGGCATTTTAATTATTTACCTTTTCTTTAAAAAAATCTTTTTTATTTTTTCCTTTTTATGATTTTTCTTTCTTCGCTAATGGTCGGCCGCCCAATGATGCCCAAAGACGGCTAGGTGAGATCACCCTTACTTGATTTGGTGAGGCCTACCCTTATAGGTCATAGATGAGGGATGACCTTACCTTTGGGGAGTCTGCCCTCTTAATCATCAGCAAGATTGACCTTAAAAAAATTCGGGTGAGGCCGCCTCACATTGGGGAGGCTGCCCTTGCAACCATCGAGGTAGGCCTTCACGCGAGGATTGCCTTGCCCACAATTGGCACCACAATCGCCAAATCCTTGCTAAAAAGAAAAAGAAAAGAAAAGAAAAGATTATAATTTAAAATTAAAATTGTATTTAGACGAAAATACTCTTTGATTGGTTGAAATATTTAGCTAATTGGCGATTGACGAGATTTGACTCTTATTTGAAAAATCATGGTCATTTTAGGTCTTTATCTGAAATAATCATGGTAACTTCAAGTATTTATTTAATACAAGATCTATTTCCGACTCTTATTTGAAAAAAAAAATGAGGACATTTTAGATTTTTATTTAGAATTTTTCCTAAATATCATGATTGGGCTTGCTACACTAAAGATGTTATGTGACCCTAAAATTAAATTGATGTTTTGTCAAAATCATACTTAACGAGTTAAAGGTTTAAAGATAACCTTGCATATTGAGAACTTATTATTGGAATAATTTTGAATTGATGCTGGCCAATAAAAAAAAATCAACAAAAGGAAAATAAATACCAATGTGGCAAATGTATACACTTAAAGTTGGTATCATTAAAAATTTCAAACTAAAATCCCAATACATATTTAAAAAAATTAATTTTCCTCTCACAAAAAATCTTTAAACTGGCATATGTAACTCAAATTTATTAAAATCTTTAAACTGGCATATGTAACTCAAATTTATTATCGATGAATATTCCGCCGAAATATTCGGTTAAAATGCATAAGCAGTCGAATTTTCTTTTTGTAAAATAAAAATGTAAATTGGGCATAAATATATCATGGGTTTTTTTTAATTAAAAACATTTCTTTTTCTTAGGCAAAACAAAGAAAAAAAAGAAATCCATTTTTGCACTTTCCAAAACCCTAACCCAAGAAATGGCCGATTCTTGAACTCCATGACAGAGAGAAGAAGCGACCAGCGACGATGATCCGCCGGCGACTCTCCTCCCTTCTCTCCTCTTCCCTCTCCAGGCCCGCCCTCCCCTACCGTCGTCCGCCGCCATTCCCGTCGCCGCCGCCGCCGCTCCGGTTCCTTCTTCCCGCCCGGCATTTCCACCTCCTTCCGGGCACCGCGCTCGCCGGCCGCGGGCAATGCTGCGGCGGCGGCGGCGGCGGCGGCGGGGTCAGGGCTTATAGCTTGCTGAGCCTGAACGACCTCAGGGACAAGCAACCCAAGAAGCAGAAGAAGCGGAAGGGGCGCGGGATCGGCTCCGGGCTGGGGAAGACCGCGGGGAGGGGCCACAAGGGGCAGAAGGCGCGGGGGACCATGAAGTTCGGCTTCGAGGGCGGGCAGACGCCGCTCCGCCGCCGCGTGCCGAAGCGCGGCTTCAAGAACCCTTTCAGCCTCACTTTCCAGGTGCGCTTCGGCTTCGTGGGTTGATCTTAAATGCCTTGTACTTTGTTCTTCTTGTGGAGAAATTTGGAGATGTTGTCGCTACTGTGTTGTGGGGTGGAATGGGTTGGCAGCAGTAGATATGTCTGAGTTCTTGCCGGGCGCTTTGGTTGTGGATTGTGGGGGATGACGTTGACATCTTGGAGGGTGGATGTCGTTGTGAGGACCGAGGAGTGTGCTGCTTCTGGTTTTGGATGTACATTTGAGTGTCGCTTCCAAATGATTGGAGAGAAGTTAATTCCAACATTCGAGTTCTGGAATCATATGAATATCTAGCATTTTTCTGGGAGTAGTAGTTTGGTCCCGGTTTACTGCGCTGGGACAGCTTACTGATAGTAAAAGTGGTTTCGGAGCTAGAGAGCATTAGGTGTTAGCATGTCCGTTGCATTGTGTTGGTCTGGGACAGCAGAAGCTGGGTAGATGTTGCTCATTCGCTGTCTGCTGGCGAAGAAATTTTGATTTAGTTGATCCTTCCTATGATGTTTTCCCCTAGATTGCGCTGTACAGATGTTAGTGAATTGAATACTGTAGTCATCTCTTCTACTATCCACTGTTGTGATTGTGCTAAATGATGAGACTTGTTGAGTATGCTTTATCTGCGCTATTCTTGAGTGATTTTGCTTCAGACAGCTATATTGATTTCTCAGCCTTTTCTTAGGAGCACTTATATTTTGTTTCCTGACTCCCTGACCTCTTTGCTTGGTTTTTTCTTCCTACCTACTATGGCAGCCTGTTGGATTGGGAAAAATTGCAACGCTCATAAACGCCGGGAAAATTGATTCCTCTGAGTTAATTACGATGAAAACTCTCAAGGTATTGCCATTGCATATACTTGAATTTCAGCCATGTATGTAATGGGCATTGCTTCACATTGGTAACAGTTGTTCTTGTGATAGGATGTAGGAGCTATAGGAAAGCAGATTAAGGATGGAGTCAGATTGATGGGACGAGGTTCTGAGCAAATACAGTGGCCAATTCACCTGGAGGTAACTATGTTTCTAAAACTCTTCCTTTCTTGCTGACCCTGGTTGATGTGCCATGCAATCAAGGAAAAGGTCCTCATTTACTTTCGGTTCCCTTTTGTTAGATGAGATGAAATGTACCAATGGGAGTACAAACTCTTCCGAAAGTGAACTTAAGGTGTCAAACCTTGGGAAATGAGTTATACTAGGGGGAAACAATGAGTCCTTGGGGAAAAAATAAATTATAAAACGAGGTTTTGTTCATTTGTGTTTGCGTGGGGTGCCCAACTCAGACAGTTGACATACATAGCTTGATCCATTTGTTCTAAGTCAAATGAGTTATGATCTAATTAGGATATATTGAGTATACCATATCCCCAGCGTGGCATTTCTTTCTCTCAACTCTCTTATATGTGCACTTTAATTAATTTCCCCCTCATGTGTGAGCCTCTTGCGTTAGGCCTACTTCCCGTTAATCTAGGTATCCTTCCACACCAACATTATCATCACTCGAGAATCTCCACTTTGGCCCAGCCAATTTTGGCAAGATATCGGTAAGGACAACATTTACCCTTCATACTCCACCTCAATTGCCTTGGCCTAGCCTAGCCTAGCCTAGTGGCTAGCTAGGACGCCATCTGCCACCTTGATTAGGGAGCCATGTCCGGGATTTTCCTTCCTTGAGATATATACAAGACACCAACACCATTTGTTGGGTCGATGTAGCAGATGCCTGATACCTTTATAGGGGAAATCACCTAGCAGGAACCCAATTCTGAGTCTTCTAATATATTTAATTGGACTCACTTTTACTCAAAGTTTAAGCTAATGAGTTAAGGGCTAATAATGATTTTTTAACTACATCACATTACAACACAACCTTAATGTGGGATTTATTTCACCTAACGCCCTCATATGTGCACCTTAAAAAACAGATCCTCCAGACAACTTAAAGGGAGAATTCAGCTTGTTTACCTTTCCTTAACAATGAAGGCAACTGCCGGAGCCTCTTTAGATTTCTTTAACTTCTCTAAGGCAAGTTCCTTGGTCATTTAAATAATTCTTGGGTGATACAAGGCCTTGCAACTCATGATCTCTGATTTGGGATAGGTAAAGGACTCCTTATTGTGGGCTTGAAAAGTTTTAGTTTTGAAAATTTGCATAAGTCATTGTGATATTTTGGTTAGTTGAATTCCTTTTTCATAGGTAACAGATATAACTTCCTTCTTTGTCTGACATTTATTTACCTTCCTCATGAGGTTCTTCATTGACATGCTGGTGCAAGTCACCTTTCCTGGAAGAAAACTTATTTTCTATTGATGCTTACTATGTTCATTTCCTCTTGTAAATTAGCTTTCTTGTTAAGTACTTAATTTGGCCATGTACACTTAAGTGCATAGCTCATCTATTATGTTGCCAAAGAGTAAGCTCAAAGCTCGACTTTTCTCAGGGATTGTTATACTGCAATTTATTTGTGGGTCCACAGGCCAAAGACAGCATGCTAAGTGACGTTTCCTTAGTATGATAATGCCTATCTTTTTGACACTTTGGATAATGAAAAATTTCATAGCGCATGCTTCATGCCTCTGAAAGCAACATGCTAACTGACCTTTCCTTAGTATGATAATGCCTATCTTTTTGACACTTTGGATAATTGAAAATTTCATAGCGCATGCTTCATGCCTCTGAAAGCAACATGCTAACTGATCTTTCCTTAGTATGATAATCCCAATCAATTTGACACTTTGAATAATCAAAAGCTCATAGCGCATGCTTCATGCCCGTGAAAGAAAAGTGACAATTTTGATTGTGTCTCCAGGTGTCAAGGGTCACTGTTCGGGCGAAAGAAGCAGTAGAAGCTGCCGGTGGTTCCGTCAGAAGAGTGTACTACAACAAGTTGGGCTTGCAGGCATTGGTTAAACCGGAGTGGTTCGAGAAGAAAGGCAGATTGTTGCCAAAACCAGCCAGGCCGCCTCCGAAGCAGATGGACAAGGTCGATAGCATAGGACGGTTGCCTGCCCCGACAAAACCCATTCCATTCTTAACCGAGGAAAAGGAGGCTGTGGCTACTCCTTCATGATGGTTAAGCGAATTGTTTGCGATTAAAAGGGTCCTTAGTTTTTGTTTAATAAGTTTGCAGGCTAGATTATGTAAGCTTTTGGTAAATTTGCAGATGGATGAAGGAAAAATGCTGAAACTGGGGCTTTACTAATCTTCATCTGCTTCCTCTTATGAGGACTGTAGTTTTTCTTTTTATTATTTTGATTTATTTTTGAAAATGGGAAGTGAGAATTTTTCACTGATCCAGTCATCAGCAAATATGCGAGTCTGAGACTGGCTGTGGATTTCTTTTCAGGTGAACAAAATATTTGGTTTTTCTTTTCTAGTACTTGTTCGATTCGCTCGTAGTAGTTTGCTAGAGCTCGCAACAAGTATGAATTTTTTTTTTTTTTTTAAAAAAGATCGCTCATATTGTTTGAAATATAACTACTAATGGACAACAAAAGCATTTTACATTTCTCGATCATTTTTAATAATATTTTTCAAGTTATTCAGTTTCAATTTTCGCAAAACAAATAGATTTTTCTTTTTCTTTTGATTGCAAAACAATCAAAGGTTTAATGATTGCCAAAATTTGGAGGATAGTACTTGCAATGGTGGATGTATCATGAAATATTCTAAGCTAATATATTTATGATGAATTTATTTTATAATTAATTTTTTTTGACTAATAAGAAACTCCAAATTAATATGTTTGTAATGAATTTATTTGTTGTTTATTTCCTTTAAATTTTATTATCAAATTATTGAGATAAATGACTCGTAATAATTGACATATATATCGATTTAGATTTTTAGATGTATCAATTTGTTGTTTTTCATGACATTAGTTTTAATTTAATGAAAATTAAAGAATGGTAAATTTATCATAAATGTATCGGTTTGAGTTTTTTATGATCAAAAAATTAATTTAAAATAAATTTATCATAAGTGTATTAATCTGAAGTTTTTCGTGATTTTATTAAGCCTACTTTCAATAGTAAAAACCATGACAATTTTTTTGCACCGAAATTCCATTGTCACTCAACATTTTTGTTTTTAAATATACATATTATACCTTTTAAGAGAAAACAGCAAGAAAATAAATTGAAATGTGGAGAGGAGTGTAATGGGATTTTTAAAATCGAAACAGAGAAAACTCCAAAAAAACAGAGGCGGCAAGAGAGCGCCACTTTCCACCACAAAAACAAGAACCACTATCAGCCCATGAGAAGTTTACCTGCCTCTTCTCTCTCTCTCTCTCTTGAAGCGTTCTAGAGAGAGAGAGATGGCTGCAAATGCAGTGACTTTCGGACTGGGCGGGTTCGCCATCAAGAACTCCGCGACGAGCAGTTCAAAGTCGAGGCCTTTCGCTCTCCCAAGTTCGGTCCCTCTCTCTTGCACCCTCGTTGCTTCCGCTGGTAAAAACCCAGTTCTTTTTTTTTTGGGCTGCTTCTTGATTTCGTTTCGTGCCCATTTCGTATCTTGCTCATTGATTGAAAATGGGTTCTTCTTAAATGGGTTGGTTTCATGCTGGGTAGATCTTTTTCTCTTTCTTTTTTCTTTTGGTGCTTCAGGAGCACGGGTTGGAGAAGGTGTTCTCAACAATCATTTGATTGGGTAACAAGAACTTACTTGTGTTATGTACTTCTTATTTTCTTGATTTATAGGCTCATCCCACTTAGTTTATCTAATGCTGGTTGTTATGATATGATATGCTAGTTCGAGGTGTGATGTCTAGTTTGCGTTTGCCCACCTTCATTCGATCTGTGCATTTTGCATACTAGACTGGGTCAACGCCTCGTTTTCTATTAACATCACATCATTTCCTGAATGCCCACATGTCCAGCGAAGCGTTCTCATCTTCACTGCGCTCATTTTGTGCACATATTGATGTTTGACTGCCAGCAGTTTGTACAATCAGGTGTCACTGCATCTATCATCTACTGAAATCTGTGCTCAAGTTTGATCCTATATGTGTCTCTCCTTCTTGTCCATGCTACTTCTGTAGTAGATCTCTGGTAGTACTGATCGGTTCTTGGTCCGGTTCCAAGATTCCGGGACTGGGAACCGGACTGACCGGTCTGGTCTGGTTTGGTGGAACCGGTAAATTTGTTGTTTTGGGCCAAAAATAAAATAAAAAATGGCAGAAATTGGGAGGAATTAGAGTTTGTTTCTTAAAAAATTTAAAATATATTTAACCCAACTCAAGCTGAAGAAACTTATTCAATGGTCACTGCTAATCGCTTTTGCTCCCAAATCTTTGGGGTTGCTTTTTCCAATAAACGTTGGTGCTAGTCTGGTCCAGTCGGTCTGGTTCCCACCTTGGAACTAGGAACCGGACCGACCGGCCACCGGTTCCAAAAGTGGGAACCGGGAACCAGATTGCCCTCTTTAGGAACCACCCAAAACTGGCCAATCCGGTCCGATCTGGTCTGAGTAGTTTCTGGTTCGGGTGGTTCCCATTGTGCACCCCTAATCGCTGGTGCTTTCTCTATTGTTTTACTAAATGGATCCTGATTATCATTATTCAAAATCAAGAGAAGATATAAAGACTGAAGTAAGTATTGAAAAGCAAAATTTCTTGGAAGAGCACTAAAAGAAACTGATATGTTAATGAAACGGATTAGAAAGATTTGGTCCATCTTCAACAAATCTTAGTAAAAGAAAAGAAAAGAAAAAGTCGAGATATTAAAAATATTGAGTTGTTTGGTTTTTGCGGACTGCATCATTGATGAATGTGGGGTATACTGAAATTTTCTAGACAGCAGTTTCCAGAAGGCAAAAAGCTGCTGGAGCACTCATACATTGTTTTAGGATGTCCTAGCAAAATTAATCTAAATATGACAAGATCTAGTATGGCTGAACAAAGTTTATGATGTGTGAATTCTGTTGGAAACTATCATCTGCTCTTTTAATTCTGCCAAAATTAATTTTTTGAGCTATTTTGCCCACTATTCTGGAGAATTTGGCCAAAAGATACTGTGGAAGAAATAGAAAGATGTGGAAGCAGTTGATAATTAAGACAATAACTTCTCCTTAATTGCAATATATAATTAGTAGATGTATAAAAATATTCAGCAGGTCATTTTGCAGGCTTGCATGGGCAAGTCTAGAGATTGAGTATCGCGACTTTTTTTGTTTCTTTGAAACAGGGTAATTAGAAGGTATTTAAGGAAAAGATTTCATTTGGGGGTCTTGTTTCTGTTTCCAGGAGTCTTTTCTTTATTTCTTTGGGAGCTTTTAGGTTGATGGGTGATGGAAACCAAAATTGTAAGTTGTTTTAAACCGAAATTTGTGGAGATGAACGCAAAATGGAAAGCACGCGTTTGAGTTGGTTAATGTGGAGCAGGTTTCGGGAGAAAGGAAGTAGCTTGCAAATTATAGTTGTTGAACTAAAGGACAGTTTAATGGTTAAAAAGTTGAACCTTATTGATGAATTTTGAAACTGTGCACGTGTGTGAGGATCTCAATTTTTTTAGTCAGGATCTTAACACCCACCCTTTGTGCTTGTGGTTTTTTTTTTCTGTATGCCCTATTCTGTTGTAATGCTTGTTAGTTCTTGGTACGATTACTAGAGATGCTCTAATGTATGGTAATGATATTTAAGCTTTCTCCCAAATGTGCATTTATTTGCTGGCAAAATGTATGAGCTGGTGTCTCCATCCGAGGGCTAGTGTGTCAAGCCAGTCGGGCAGTCAGGCTCACTGAACTATTATTGGTTAAAGTGGAGTCTGCAGAAGTCAAGTTCATGTCAGCAAATGCTTGCTTGTTTTATGCACTAGCCTCATGGGATAACATGTCGAAATTTGTTGTGGATGGATGTGTGATAGTATTGAACCGAGTCTGCAATTATAATGAATATGCTGAAGTAGTTTTTGGAGTTTGAAGTGTTTGCTGGATTGGGACGTGATGGTAATTGACTTAAACTGAGCCAATTTTCATCATGTGTAGCACAGGAATTGGAGCAAATCCTGAACATAGACAGTTACGACCTACTTACATGGCCAAAGTTGCAAAAGGAAGTTCTGGCCTAGTTGGGGATGATGAGGGTGTAGCCAACAAATTGGTTTATGGAACAGAGTACGGTAGAGTAGACCAGATCAAAGCTTGCCTTTACCAGGCTCTTGATGGTACAAGCCCACTGGCATATTTACCGGTTTATGCTATTCTGCTTCACTTATAAAGTTTGCACTGAAAATTACTCTGTTGACATTCAAAAATATAGGATTAAATAGAGGGATTTTTGGTGTACCATCTGCTAAGAAGTCTGAGATCGAAGGTCTTGTTAGGCAGCTTGAGTCTCAAAATCCAACTCCAAATCCCACAGCGAATTTAGACAAGGTAAAGCCTTTGGAGGTAATTTATCTTAGTTTTTGCACAGCTTATTTACTCAAGTATTGACACTACTCCCTTTTTGAAATGTCAAGGTTGGTGGATGCTGGAAGCTTGTATACAGCACCATTACGATTCTCGGTTCGAAGAGGACAAAGCTAGGACTGCGAGATTTCATAAATTTGGGAGACTTTCTTCAGAATATATTTGTTGCTCAGGTAAAGAGACTTATCAATTTATATGAAGCTTAAGCTATGTCCTTGTAGAAATCCTTTTTGCTTGATCAGTGAAAAGTAATACCATCGATGCCACAGAGATGCAACTGCATACAAGAGGAGCTCTTAAAAACTAATAAAATAAAGTTGGTCATGGCACTTCATGGAAGCAATTGCTGCTAAAAAATAACCTCTAGGGAAAAAAATTGATTCGGCTTTCTTAGACTGAATGAAATCAGAAAAATCAGCTTTTTGCACAATCCCTGTAGCTTGGATTAGTATAAAACAGAAGCAAATGGACTATACTTTGAAGAAAATAAAACATTGAGGGATGGTCTTTTGATAGAATTTCAGATAGTCTATTCTTCATTGGGGAATGTTGCTCAACGTCCACCATTTTCATTTCACTAGCAGTAAAGTACTGCCTCACAATTATGTGTTGTTCATGATGTTTTGGTGATTTTGTTTGCTTTCACTAAGTTTCAACGTTTGGTGATCCGAAATTGGAGGGCAAAGCAGTCAATGTGATTAAGTTCAATGCAAGGGGCTTGAACATGTTGAACGGGCAGTTGACGATCGAGGCATCCTTCAGGGTTGCATCTGAATCAGTTAAACCACCTCTATCACTGTCTCTCGTGTTTTGCTCCTTTGCTTCATGACTTGCTGCTAATATATCGTTCTGAGATATTTAGACAATTTTTACTTTTACAGAGGGTTGACATTAGTTATGATAAATCAACTATCACTCCTGATCAGGTATGTCGGTATCTGCCCCTCATTTTTTTTCCATAGTGTTGGAAACCAGAATTACGGAACGCCTTTGAATTTAAATGACTCTTTGTTGGACATTTTGCCTGATATTCTACAGTTGAAATCTGATGTTGTTGATGCTTCCTCTATCTGAATTAACAACAGTTGATGAATGTGTTTCGACAAAACTATGATCTCCTGCTTGGCATCTTCAATCCTGAGGGGTGGCTTGAGATTACGTATCCTTTGAGATAAGTTATATGTTTGGGTATATATATGCTTGATACAGTAAACTCTGAGCTCAAGGAGGCTTTAGTTCCTTGACTAACCACAGATATGTTGATGACACGACGAGGATTGGAAGGGATGATAAAGGCAATGTCTTCATACTGGAAAGATCAAAAGAGGAGACATGAGTATCATCAGAAGCTCAATTCCCAATTGTTCTTGTTGTTCTCTGCTGACATTTTTCGATTTTTTCCAGAATTCTTTGTAGTTGCGTTTGACCTTCACTATTCTAAAGAAAATTATATCCTTTGCGTTGGTTCTAGAAAATAAATTGAATGCCATCACTTTATCATGGTTTTTGTTTTTCGTTCAATTCTTAAAATTTCAGCCAAAAGTACATGGAAATAATTTAGGGTGTTAAATTTCTTCGAATGAGCATCCCCGTTACTTGTTCCAGAAGAAAGTTTGAGGTACAACATTTCAATCTGTGGCTGGGTTGGACAATAGAGATTTTGACATAGACGTGTAATAAGCACAAGCTTGTCTACGAGGAGTTGCTAATATCTGTTCTAAGAAGTTACCAATTAGACTTCACTCATTTGAGCTATACTATGTTTTCAATTAGAGAAAGTTAAGACTGCCTCGCCTAAGCATCAACTTTGTCTTAGATCAGTCAAGCGATGGGCTGTACGAATTTTATCCTTTAACAGTTCCATTGCTATTCTAATTTTGAAGGATTACCATCATAATGTTTTAACTGATTTTGCTCATATCGATTGGAATTCATTCACTTCACTCTCCGAAGTCAAGAGGGAATTCTAAAAGACATGATCAGGAGAGTTCACTGCCATAGACAGGTACCGGTTGAAGCAACCGAATCAGTGCAAAGGACTTAAACCAAAGATTCAAGTGTAGATTGAGGACAAACCAAAACTCAAAACACTGGATAGTAGCAACCGACGACCGTGACCTTCTAATTTTCGAGCCAGACACCATGGTGCTTTGATCCTCTTGTTGAATTCAACCAAAACATTGAGGATCTCTCCATTAATTAGTCATCATGTATTAACACCATCTAAGTTCAGAGAAAGAGAGAGTGAGAGAGAAGTCTTAATAAAATGAGGTCATGACTTTGTGGTTGCTGTCAGTTTAGTCAAGATGTAAAGCTCAAACATTCACAACCCAGAGTACCGGAGTATTTAATCACAGGTGGATAAGTGTGTCGCTACCCAAACACATGGCAACTCAGATTCATTTCATACTACTAGTGCATCCTGGAACCATTTTGAAGCAAACTCTAAGCTTCGGACTTGGGTTCCACAGATTCCTGCTGTTGCTTCAGTGTGGGTTCCACAGATTCCTGCTGTTGCTTCCACTGCTCCGGCGTAATGGCTTTCTTGATAGAAAGAGCATGTATCTCTTTCATCTCCTCTTCAAGTGCAGCATTCACCAGCCGATGCCTCTCCAGCAGCCTCTTCCCTTCAAATTGCTCAGACACAATCTCTACCACAAAACTAGCACCGCACCTGATAACAGCATGAGAACCATTCAGGATGAAAGCAAAGTAAAAATTTGCAGAAGGCAAGAAACGGGATCAAAATATCAACAAATAACTTGTTGTCAAATGAAATGATTACCCTCCAGATGTGTCAGTCACTTCCTGCAAGAAGGAGAGAATTCTGGTAAGTACTAAAACTCTAGCATATAAAGTTACAAATTAAAAGCACCGTGAGCTAGTGAGATCAAACTCAAAGATGTCAATGTTCATAAACCTTCTACGTACTGTATGATTGTTAAAATACACAGCAATTCAATTGTACAGTACATAGAAGGTCCAATCACGCCTTTAGCTAATTGTCAGCCCTCTTCGACCAGAAAGAAAAATTGTCAGTTCTCAAAGCAGCTCCAATCATGCCTTTAGCTAAAAGTCCTCTCCTCAAAGGCCATCAAATGCATTGAAAGGAAATAAAAAAAATTAGTCACGGTATTTTGTACTAGATAAGAGTTACATTGTGGTAACATTCTGGTGATGAGAAACTATGCACTTAGCACATAATGAATGGCCTGGTTGAAAAGAATGCCATGCTCCCAGAGAACCTCAAAGTATCTTGGTCATGAGCTAGTCCAAAGTATGTAAATATCTCAAACCCAAAGGACCTAAGAAATCATATTGCAAACATCCCACAACAGTTGAAAAATGAAACACTATCCACGTTAAAAGAATTACATTGACCCCCTGGACAGTTGAAAAAAAGAAAAAGGTATGTAAATCTTGCATCTCCATCATGAGAAGGCAATTAAATAAAAGGAGGTGGTCACATTTGAAGAAACAAACAAGATGAAATATAACTACATTTGTGAGAAGTTCGAGTGGGGAAATTTAGGAGAAATGCAGGTATTCTCAAATGCTAATCTAGAACTATGTCATGTGTTCCATACAGAAACATCTTTAATTTAGATCACCTTGATCTGTGTGAGGAAGCTTCAAAGTAAAGCTAGAATGAATATTTTCTCTGCATTCTAACAGGGACAATCTTAACCAACATAGGAAGTTCCCAGCACCTTCGTGCAACTCTCCTGTATATGCATAACAAGTCAACCATGATATTTCTGTAAGAGACTAATCAATAAATCGACCAAAGTGGCAGAATTTTATTGTTACCTATTTCAAATGCCATTCAACTAACCACTGTTGTGACTTGTCAAAATGGATCGTTGACCCATTTCTTAACCAGTGTCAACCATCACCTAATAGATCCTCACCAAATGATTTACGTTGGCAGCTAGTCCGAACAGCATTCTATAATAGAATCACATATCACTCGCCAAACCTCTTCATTTGGCAAATCGACATTCCACGATAAGACCATGCCATTCTGAAAAATTCATCTCCTCTTTCATTTGTTAGCCTGCAGGCCAACAAAAAGGTTTCCTTTCTAATAGGAAAAGACTTCCCTCCTGCTATCACGAAACTATGTTTCGCTCAATTCAGTTTGAAGCACAGTCCTACAGGCCACATGTTCTTCCCATACCTTTGGTTCCAACACTGAAACCTGATCCTCATGGGTGCCTCCAGACCAATAGAGTCAATACTCATCGTGGCGAAACTGGGCAAAGATCGGACCTTTATGGCCTCTTTCCCTCCTACAGAAAACCCCACATAAAACCCATCTCTGACTATGAATTATAGCCACGATTTCACCCCGGACAGGACAAGATTCCCAACGATTACATCATCATCCAAACGAAGTCTGTACCTTCATCTCGGACAGGACTTGCAAGAATCAGTAAAAATTCGAACTTTATACCTGTTTCAAGACAGAAACCCGGACTACAACATCGTATTTGCACTAATGCGTAGCGGCAGAAGCAAAGATGGGAAAAAAAGAACCCCCCAGAAGAAAAAAAGAACCGGGTGATCTCCAGAACCAAATTTGAGGCAGATTACTGCTGAAATTCGCGCATACGAGAAACGAAAGCAACGAGAAAAGGAGACAAACAACACTCACAAGATGCGAAGGTTTCAGCTTTGAAGTCAGCGAGGATTCAACCTGCTCCTTTGTCACCCCCATCTCTCTCTCTCTCTCCGTGTGATTTTCTCTTTTTCTTCCTGGGTTGTTCTGAGCCTGGGGGATGCGTTATATCTCTCTCTCCTCTTTGTACCCGCACGAGAGAGAGAAAAAAGAAGAAGAAGATGCGATTCCTCTCGCGTGGACCGAAAATTACACCAAAAATGCATAGAATCATAGAACAACAACAGTAACCGACACAAAAAAAAAAAAAAAAAAAAAAGATATTGCGGAAAATGATCTAAACCGTCGGAATTTGGTGCAATATGACTTACAAACATTTAATTTAATTAATATGATCTATGAATTATGGCCCACGTACTTCTTGAACTTTTAATTTATTTTAATCCATAGTCTTGAATTGATGGAATGATTATTTGAATATTTACATGTAATTTAGGGACTATATTAAATATGTATTAAAAATTTATGGACTTCATTACGGATTAAATTAAATTTGATGGATTATATTGAACAAATTAAAAGTTAAAAAATTACATTACACGTTAGTAGATGTGTCAAAATGGGTCATTGACCAATTTATGGACCCATTTTTAGTTAAATGGATCGTTAATATGTCAAGCTTTATTTCCCAAAGCAGTGACGTTAGGCCAAAGTTTTAAAGACTATTTGTGATGCACAAATTCAATAGAACTATGACCTCATTTAATTCAACTTTACCAAGAGAATTTGGGTGGGAAAAATATGAGGCGTTTGATTAAGCTTTTTCGTCAAATGTTAGCATTTGGAATGCTAAAAGCTCAAAATAAGTTTTTAATGTTTTCAAAATGCTATTGTAAGGATTTAATGACTTCTTTTTTTCTAATACCACCTTTATTAATAATCGTGTTTTTATCTTTTACCTTAAAAAAATCACTGCTCATCGTCTAGGCTTGCTGGTTCATCGTTGAGGTGAAGTGGAGGTGAAGGTTGCTGTCGTCGAGGTTGAGATTGAGGGTCTCCCCGGAATTGCTGTCTTCGCCGTAGCTTCTGTGTCGATGTCAAGGTCGACAGTCATGCGACCTAGATATGAAGGTCGACATTAATAGGCTCTAGATCAGACGTTGATAAAACACACGATCCAATGGTTGACATCGACAAGCCTGGCTCTGACGGTTAATGAGGCGGTCGGGAAATTTCCCCCGTGCGTGAGGTCAGATAGGCTCGACCAGAATGGGGAGGGTAGGTGATGAGCTAGGTAGCACGGACACTCTCTGAAAGCCTTTTGTCGTATCCGACACTTCGACACGTGTCCCGACACGCTCCAACACGCGATCAATGAATGTCGAAAAATCCGACACGTGGTCAACTCTCTCCGACATGCTCTGACACTCGAGTCTAGAAATTCTGACACGCAATTCCAACACTTACGGGGTCAATTTTAAAAATTTCTAATACTTGAGAGATCAAAATATAAATATACACAAAAGAAGTAATAAAGTTGCTATAAATATACACGCACGGGGTCAATTTTTTTTTTCAGTTTTGTTTTTTTAGAATTGTTTTATTTTTTTAAAAGTCTTTTACTATGAAAGAAGTAATAAAAAAATGCTATATTTGATAAATAAATAGATTTAAAAATATCATTTCAGCATTTTTCTTTAAACAATGTTTTTTTTCTCTAAGTTTTGTATATTATTGTAACAAATTAAAATAACGAATGATATTATTTAATATTTTTCGTGTAAATTAATTCTAGGCTATTTTTTATTATTATTTATTTATGTATTTATATATAAAAATATATTTAATATAAAATGTGTCGGAACATGTCGAAATTTTATATTTTTAAGAAATGACGTGTTGGCGTGTCGTGTCATGTCGTGTCGCTTGTCGCGTGTCCGTGTTGGTGCTACAAAGGTGATATGGCATCACGAGAAAAAGGATTTTTCATATGGAGTGTGGATTCGGAATAATTCCTTTGGATATGTTTATAAGTTCTTTGACTTTGCTTTGCATTGACAAAAGGAATTTGAGTTAAAGTGATTTAAGGGAAAGCAATTAGCCTTTGGCATTTAATATATGGAGTTCTTGTTCTAAAACAACTTTGCCAAATTATTATTTAGTAATTATCGATAATCATAAAATGGTTTACCAAGTTTTCGTTTAAAAAGAACAAAAAGCTACAATGCATTTTGCTTTTGCCCTTCATGGTGGTTGGACAACCTTGCACAAGTGTACCATACAAAAGTTGCGTGGCCCTGGTTATCGGGGTCATAACCAGGGCCACATGACCCTAATTGGGGCACCGTGGCTCTGCCACATGTTGGCCATCACTGCTTGTCTAGCTTCACCATAAATGGTCATTGCATTCCAACTTTGATGAGCAAGGTAGCGACAACGACAACGATAGCAACAATGACATGTCATTCATTTGAAATGAAGAATTAGTGCATAAAGATTCTGAAAAGACAAGTGCTCCTCATATATCGTCCGATACTCATAAACATGATTTAACGAGTTAGCCCATTTGAGATTCTCTTAAAAATGTTTCTCGAAGGGTTGACCTGCGATTTAGTGGATGACAAAACAAGATATCCAACCATCGATAAAAATTCTATGTTATTTTCTTTTTCGGTGTATAAGAATGATGAATTACATGCAATATTATGGGTTAATATCATGAAGAACATCAACTTGATACATTTGTGATAAATTTACTAAATATTAACTTTTTAACAATCAAAATCCTAAATTTGTACATTTATGATAAATTTACTATCCGATAGTTTGCGAGTGAGTGTAGAGTAGGAATAGAGTAGGACTGACAAAAAAAAGAAGAATTAATACCATGAAAAATCATAAATTGGTACATCTATAACAAACGAATGGTAAAATTCTAAAACCACCGGTCGTGGTGGCTCCACTGGATAAGGCTCTACTGATCCTCAACGAAGAGGTGAAGGGTTCAAAATTCAGGGGAGGCGCTAGGTGTATTAGGTGTGACTCAGGGGTGGTGGGTCCTTCTGCTTAAGTGTCACCTGGGGGTTTACGGCGCGGTTGTCGGCTGCAAGCCGGTTCCTCCAGTACCAAAAAAAAAAAATGGTAAAATTCTAAATTGTTATACCTGTCAATTATTACATATCACCTAAATTAATAATTTATCGGTAAAATTTAATATAAACAATATATGACAAATTTATCATAGGTGTGTTAGTTTAGAGTTTTTAGTAATTAAAAAATTAGTCGAGGTAAATTTATTATAGGTGTACTACCCTAAGGTTTTTCTTAATGAAGTATGATGGCAAGATGGGGACTCATAATGGATTAGGGGTGAGCATGCTTCTAGAGTAGAACTTAGAATTTGAAAATCGGACCGATGGGAGCTCATAAGTTTCAACTTCAAAAGTATGTAATGTAGATTCCAAGTTTTAAAAAATGAAAAACCTATTTTGATGGGTAGATTCCAAGTTCTTAATTAAAAGAATTTGTAACTTATAATTTAGAACCCAGATCAAGTTTTAATGTTTTTGTTGATTCGCGTTTTCGTGCGATCTTACAATATTCTATACCGTTTAATAATGGGTATATAATCTGAAACCATTAATTTGAGCTTCCGTTATATAACGAAGACTTTTACTTTATTAATAATCATATATAAGTTATGGTTAGTGAATTGTAGTGACAAGTGATGATCATTAAACGTTTTAATTTACTGTAATTATTTAATTAATAATATAGGCGAAACTTGCAATACGTGACATGAGAGTTCTAAAGTATACCGGTAGATTTCAGGTTTTAAAAGTTGGAGAATCTATTTTAAAGGATAGATTTTAGGTTTCAAATGAAACCTACACGGACCTGAAACCTTATTTTCCTGGATACTATACTCAAGCAATGGAAATTCATCAATTTATCATCTGAGTTCTCTGTCCTCCCTCCGGTTTTACTCAACGGTCGGTCGATCGTCCACGACGTGTCTGTACCACAACGTCATCGAAGGGCGACACCTAAGATGGTCCGAACTGAACTAAGTCCACCTTCTCCTAAAAAAGCCAGGAAAGTCCTCGTTCCGGTCGCCTCCGCCTACCCCCACTATTTTACCGTTCCATTCCACTCCCTCTCCTCTGCCCATCATCATCCCCTGCAGATCCGAGTCCCCCACCCACCCACCCAAAAACCTCATCTCTCTCTCCATCTCTCCGACCACCACCGTCTCCGGCGGCGGCGGTAATGGCGGACTACGACGGCAGCCACCACCACCAGCAGAACTACCAGCAGCAGCAGCAGCAGCAGCAGTATCACCAGCAGCAGCAGCAGCAGCAGGCGAAGGAGACGGCCCTCCAGGCTTTGAACACCATCATCCAGCTCCACTTCGAGAAGACCCTGGAGAAGAAGCGGGCCATCGACCAGCAGAAGAAGGAGCTGCACCGCCTCTTCCTCCTCTTCTTCATCTTCCTCGCCCTCCTCTTCGGCGCCCTCTCCCAGCCCTCCTCCCGCCTCCGCTGCCGCCACTGCTGGGCCCCCGTCTTCCTCCTCTCCCTCGCCCACCTCGTCTTCTACGTCTCCGTCGCCCAGACCCTCCGCACCATCAACGGCTTCAAGTACCAGCGCCGCTGCCACAAGCTCACCCTCGGCCTCGCCACCGAGCGGCTGAGGGATCTCAAGATGAGGCTGAGCCTCGCGATGGCGAGCGGCGGCGGCGGCCACGGTCACCACCACGAGGTGGTGTTCGACGACGGGGACTTCGAGATTCAGTACCAGGAGCCGCCCGAGAGCTACCTGGGCAAGTTCAAGCGGAACTGGGCTCTGCATTTCGGGTTCTTGATCTTGGTCTACGGCTTCATGGTCTCTTTCTCTGTCGTCATCCTCTGTTTCTAGGAAAGTTCCTCCGCTTTTTGGTGGGTATTTTGGCAGCATTCGTTCTTCTTTTTCCATTCATTTATCTTGAGGGATTGATTGATTTCCTGGATCTGATCTGGGAAAAAGTTGAAGCTGAAATCAAGAATAGTTCAAGAAAGAAAGTGGTCCGAAAGAAAACATTGAAATGGGAAAATTTCAGGGAGCCTTCTCCATCGTTGAGGAATCTCTCTCTCTCTCCCACTCTCCTTCTCTCTTTGTCTCGTGAGGCGTGCACTGTGCAGAACTTTGGACGCATTCATTGCCAAGTACACACAATTTCAGGGGCGTGAGGTTTTTATCTCCCCGAGAAAGGGGGAGCCTTCGAGGCGCAAAGCTACCCAAAGCGACATCTCTGCTCTGTTCTTGCTTTTAATATAGCTCTCTCTCTTCAGCTCCTTTTTGACCGAGTCAATGTTAGACCATCTACTTTGTAACGCATACTTAATTAAAAAAAAATTGAATTGATTATCAGGATATCATCATTTCTCATGTGCTTTGATTGCGCTCTGATTAACTTAATCCTAACGTAACAAAATGACTCTGCATCGCCAGCTCAATTGATTCAGAATTAAGAAAGTGATTCTACTTTTTGGTCCTGTTCAACATTTTATAGTGGATTGATGTCCGGGTTATGTTAATGAACCGTTATCAATGGCGTATCCTTCGCGGTCTGGTCCGGCAGATGTTCGGAACGGTTCTTAAGCGAGTGCGATTGGTGGGCGAACAATGTTCTGGCTAGGAGCAACAATGCCCAATTCAGTGAAACATGCCGAGGCTGCTTGAAAAAGTTATGCTGGAAAAGAATGCACTTTAAAGATGACATCATTATGACGATTACTGATGCAAGGGTTTGGCAGCTGAAGAGGGTGGTTTTCCAGTGGTCCCGAATAACCATTCCTCAGGAGACTGACAGCTGTTAGATTGAATAAGACTAAATTTCACCTTTTGATAGTAAACTTCTTCAATTTTCTTATGTGCGACAATTTATACAAGGGTTACAACTCATACATGTGGTCGCAACAGGTAATGACTGGAGGATCGATCGCTCGAACGATCATAAAAGCCCCTATCTAAATGGCAAAAGTGTGTGCAATCCAGGTGCAGTCAGCATGCATCTGGATATATGTTCACCATTCAATCAGATGAGGTCAACAAGATTTCGGCTATATGCCCACAAAATCCACAAATCGATTCAACTGCACGCACCTGAACCTGTAATCTTTTTCGCATTCATCGTGCGGATGTTCTAAAAGCTTGCACAAAATAAAGCGCATACTTTAAACCAAGAAATGGCAGGACTGTTATTATTGGGAATTAGGGCATGGGAATGGCCATTTAACCTTGAAATCTAACATGGTGTTCTTGAAATTTGGAAAATGAAGTAGCATTTATCATTTCTAATAATCTCTCGAAATCACAGAATGCCAATTACAGAGCAGTACTTATTATAATGACCTTTGGCCAATGAATAGCTTGATCATATTACTCGTTACAATGGAAGAAAAACCCTCAGGTTGCAAGATGCAAATTTCTGATAAGGAATTTTAAAACTCAAGATAAAAATGTAGCACCAGGAAAAGTTCAGAACCGTCTGATATGAACTTTGTAAGGATGATCAGTAGAAATAAATAAATTATGTCACAATATCACTGAACCTTCTCTTGGAAAGAAATGTTGCGAAGAGCTGAACCCGTCTGCAACAAAGCTTATGGTTTAAGCCACTGAAAGAGCACTGCACAGCGACTTGTATGCGTCAACACATAACTTGAACTTCTCTTCAGCCATTGACTGCAGAAACATTGAATGACGAATAGTCAGAAGAACGCAGAAAAGAAATTTTAACGTCTGTAAGTTGATCAATGAACTGGTGAACACAGCGTTGTCAGGATTGCTTCCAAGAAAGGGTATTGCAGACGGGAATTTTTTATTTTATTTCTTTTCTGTTCTATTTCTTTGTTGGGATTTTAGAGATAGATCTACAGGTTGTAGGAGGTAGCTACATACATTTTCTCTAGACTATCTCATGGATGCTATTAAATTGTCAACATTTTGGAAGAGGTGGAAAGAATAAGACCCCGGACACAATATTTTGTTAGACTTACCTGTGAAGGGCCTTGATGCTTATCGGGGTGCCATTTCAAGGCTGATAGTCGAAATCTGCACATACAAGGACAAGTCAGCAATTAGAACAGGCCAATGTGACCACTTCACCTAATGCACGGCAAAAAAAAGAAAAGAAAAGGAACAAAAAGCACATGCTTACGCGTTTTTCACATCTTCTATCTTCAAAGGACCTGTTGTAGGCAAACCCAGCATATTTCTATCAGACACTGATCCTATTCTAATGGACTCGTCATCAGACCCTGCTTCACTTGCCGTTTCCCATTCTCTTGTTCTGCGGTTCCCACAGTTGAAATCCTCTCTCCACTGGAAACCAGATGATGCATTTTCAAAGGAAAAGGAGTGCCTTGAATTGAAAGACCAAGTATACCACCTATTCCCGAACGTGGCTTGAAATACCGTCTCAGGATGATCATCTAGGTCCTCACAGAAGCTCTCCCTTCTAAACTTTCCTGTAAAGATAACAGTTTACACAGAATCATCTATTCAGTATTCAGAGTGGGGGACCAAAGCCTTCATTATTATTAACTGGAAATAGTATGACAGTATTAACATCAATTACTTTATTAAAAGCTGTGCGCTCATACAAATTCAAAAGCTGAGTGTTTCCCCCCTTCTTTTAGTTAGAGGAGCCTAAAATATTACCTTACTTAACATAAGCAATAACAAATGAAATATCACTTAGATGAAGGGGAAAACAAGCTCACGCTTCATTTTCTTTTGGTGGCTCTTCCCAGCACGCTGAGAAGATGACTTTGATCTACCTCTATTACCACAATTATCTGACTGATTTTCTGTCTCATCAATATTCCAGGCAGGGCCCTTGTCCTGTGCATATGTGTATAGCAATAAATAGAGATGCTCAAAGGATCAAGACAATCAGAAAGATCTACACAGTATCTAAAGTTGTATAAAGATAGCCACTTGAAAGTGATTTCATGAGAAGAGTTTGGGGTAGAAGATAGCCACATGAAGTAAAAAGAAGCACTAGCAGTGAACAAGCACAATGATGTCAAAGTATGTGATCTACAAGTAATGAGAAATCTAAATTGTTCCACGCTTCAGGAAATAGTACCAGGAGTAGTTTACCTGGAATGAAAGTCTAGAGGACCCGCTGTTCAAGAGGAGATCTTTCAGAGCCTTCTTTGTATCTGCACGCTTCTGACGTGTTGCATATCTGATATAGTTCTGGTTCAAATTACAGACAAGAGACACAGTTATCAACTTGACATTTGAATCATAACTATAAATCTCAAAAATGTGCATTGCATCTAATCAATGAAATCAATTGATTAGCCCTGACGTAAGTAGTCTGCCACATATTTGTATGGGCCTTAATCTCAGATATATTCTATCAAGATGTTTGCACTGTATATTCCTCAAACTAAATTGAATATGCTCAAGTACTCAAGTACTCAGAATGTAATATTAGTGGTCACAAAAACCCACAATTTAGCTCTTCATTTTTATTTATCTTTTACGTATTTCAAGGGTGGAAACGGAGGGATGATACAAGAGCTTAGAGAGAAAAAATATGTCAATGACTTTATAGAGAGCTGTTCAGGAGGCTAACATCTTAATAAAGCAGTCCAACAATATCCAGCATGTCTTTTAAAACTCATCTTCTTTACATGTCAATCTTAGTAAGAGCACACACGGAAGGGCTAGGGCACATAATACAGACATATGTGTAAAAACCCAACCGGGTAGAAATTAAGCCAGCAACGTGTATAGGTACACTCAGAAAAGGTCGCAAAGCATGTAGAGAAGTTAGGATCTAACTGACTAGAGCTAAAATCATCCTTCAGCCAATCTAGAGTCAGTAGCCATCATGTAATGCTCACTGCAAGTGCCAAGATTCTAGCTTTCTTTTGGCCATAGCAAAATCCTAATTGAAAGCAGGACAAGTGTGGTAATGAAGTACACAGGCCAACATGCAAAATTTTACTTTGCTTGAATCCTAATTCTCAGCCTTCATCTTAAGAATCTCAATACTACAATGCAAGCAAGTATGTCATTGCTTCTTCTCACAGACAGTAAATGCATTATCGAAAAATAGCAAAAATAATTCCTCAAAAAGCAAAGTTATATCGAGGTATATTAGTAAATATATCTTTGCACATGTTAGGATGTGATACAGAAAATAGAAAGAGAAATTAGTCCCCAACTTTGAGACAATGGTCCTTACCTTAGATGGCTGTTGACCACCTCTAGCAAAATCCTGCGCAAAAAAAGAAAAAAGAAAAAAAAAAGAAAAGAGGCTTCATTAAATGAATTTGCTTGATGTGGAGAGTCACATGGTTAAATAGGAAACAATATGAAAACTAAAGTCTTTCTGAGCCTCATTGAGATCATTGAAGAACAAGCTTATTTCTCCAGCTGGAGATAGCTTTTTGGTTTACAAACTTCTAATGAGGCTTTTAGAAGCACAATTTCTATTAAAGTGATGAAGACTACTGACTGACCGAACCTCTTTCACCTGTGCACTTCAGAAAGCTAATTAATTGGGGAAAAAAGGAACAAAATGATACCCTAAATCATGCAAATGCATGGTTTGGAAGTAATTCAGATTATAACGTACATCCAAATGTTCTCCACTCCACCATGGTTATGCCGCAAAACCTCAATCGCAAACAAGAGCGTACAAACTACTCTAAAATTGCTTGGTGCCACTCAAAGCATATAAAGCAGCCAAAATGACAGAAAATTCTCACTTACAATGTTCGGGGCACCCAAATTTCTAATCAAATGAATCTCTTTCAACTCCAAGTACATTCCGGCACTCCACAACACACAATGTAATTTTGAAATTCGAAATCAGGCTCTAAAGTTCTAAACTTAATCAAACCACATTAATTTACAGGACACCGAAACATTCTCAGAAATAAGGCATCCTCTGGAAAGTCAGAGAAAGCTACAACACGCAAAGTTTCCAGCAATTTCAAACTCTTCCTATCATCAAAAGCAAGCATTCCTGATAATCACATTGACTTAAAGCAATAGATCAAACGCTTTAGCCGCGAAACTGCGCAACCAAGCAGATACTAAATCAATCAAGAAAACAATGTCAAGCACCACCCATTAGGAAATTCAACCCGGGATATTGCCAAGAGGGAAATCCAAGAAAAGCAAGCAAGTAACTTACAGAGTTCCATTTACTCTTCCATTTCTCGCAAGCGGCCGGAGTCGAGTGAAAAGCAGCGGAAGGAACCGCCGCAGACGGTGAACCCATCAACGAATCCTTGATCACCAACAAGTTTCGCCATCTGGGTACTTGCATACCGATCAATTCAAACGAAAAAATTCTCTCTTTCTTCAAAAGCTCAACGCTGCAATCTGATCTGATTCGAGGCCCAATTGGTGGTCTGTGCTTGTGCCGATTGAAGGAGCGTTTTCCCAGTTCGCAACACAATTGTAGGAGGTGGGTAAGAATAGGGTCGAGACCAAATGGCCGTGGCTTGCAGGTGGATGTTGCTTGTCCGCGAATTGAGCAAGGCCAAGTGACTCCTCGCGACTCTCTCTTTCTCTCTCTCTCTCTCGACCACGTTCGCCGAGTGCAGAAGACGAGGGAGTAGAGAGAGAACTTGGGCCTTTCAGAGCTTTATTGGGCTGAAGCCCAGTGAGGCAACCTTAGGCCCAAAAGGTTGTGGGCCAAAGCTGGTGAATGGAAAACCATTATGATTTCGGTTGGATTGATGGAATTATAGGGAAACTTTGTTGAAAACTACACATCTTTTTATTAGGGGTGTGCATCGGTCCTGGTCCAACCTTGGAATTGGATGGGACTGAGTAGAGGCTGGTTCTAGGTGTCTCCCGAGGAATTGGCCTGGTTCCCGATCCTTGGGGATGGATTGCACTAAACTGGCAAAGTCGCCTCAAAGTATGTTACTCTTTTTTGTCTTTTATTTAGTAATGTTATTTGTGGAAGTAATCTCTTCTTTTCCTAAAGATTATTAATTATATGCCACTATCTAGTAACTTTCAAAATATATTTAATAACTTTTCGGAAAGATAAAAATAAAAACATTTTTAAAACAACAACATTATCGGTTCCTAGATCAGCCAATTTGATCTAGTCTCATCTCAGGGTGGATATGATAGGTTCCCAATTCCACAGATTGAGAGCCGATTCTATCTAGTTCGATGAGTTCTAGGATAGGGATTGACCTATTTTAAAACCTATCACCCCTAATGTATATGCCCTATAATCATACTCAAAAGGCATGCATGCTTCTCTATCTTGTTTGTCTTTCCATGTATATATATCATAATCCTAAATTCTAAATTAGATCCGAGAAAGACCCGCGTTTTATACAAGTAATAAGTTACTTAATAAAATTTTAAAACAAAATTAATATAAACGGTGATAAATGAGAGATGGGTAGAATTTTGGGTTTGGTACTAGCAGCCCATGTTCATATGGTAATGATAGAATCGGCGTTTTCGAATAGGATGGAGTGCGCCTGGATTGATAGATAAGAATAACTTTTGTCATTATCCAATTGAAGTTATATGTGATTAGCATAAAACCACTGAGCCAAATGTTTGTCATGATGGGAATTTCAAATGTATATGATGTGACCAACAGTATGACGATGGCATCATTATCTTACAGATTAAAGAAAAACAATAGAATGAGGACATGGCTGTGTTCTATCTCATTAATGAGGTCGATTGAAGAGGGGGTAGAAGGAATGTTTGGACTTACATTCGAGTTAAGCACCTAGTCACTCAACTAATCACGTATTTCGAGGTCAGTGCTATGTTGATTACAAACAAGATTACTGTTTCCTCTCCCGGCGGTTGTTTACTTGTAATTTATGTCTTTATATTGTGTTTTAACCATCTCAATGAATGATCAATGTATGCTGTTCGTTAAGAAATTTGTGACCGAATTTATTGAAAGTCAACATAGTTGGGGCAATTGTTGAGACCTAGTATGAGAAGAGAGGATCTTAGTCCCATTTGCTTAACCGAGTTTGTCAATTTGGTCCACCCAAATAAATGGTAGTCAAGGTAAACAATTCATCATGGACCCTACATAATTTTCGAAAGGGTTTTTACAAGATTGATTAACGGTGAGAAAAATAAGTTTAGGTGGTCTTAGCCTAATCGATGATGTGTACTTTGAGTTACTTAATTAGATTAATGTCAACCATTTAATAGTGAATGTATAAACTTCTTTTTAAGCTGTAAATGAACCATACAAAATTACAACTTTAATACACGGGAGTTAGCATCACCACCACCTGTGGACATAAATGAACCTTGCACTTGCAATGTTCCCCATGAAAGGCCCACTTTCTCCCTTACAAAATCTCTCTCTACCTCCCCAAGCATTAGGAAGAGCAAAAGTCATCAATTGATAGACAGGAAGAATATGGGAGGTTGTGCAACAAAGCTGAAGGTTTTAAAGACCAGAGCTGTTGATAAGCCGGCTGACGAACCTCTTCCAGAGGCGAAGAAAGAGGTTATGGTAGTAATGGAAGCTGAAGATTACAGTGAGAGAGTGAAGGAGATTGTTGGTGATGATAGCATCAACGACAAGGGCGATGAGCCTGCAACTCATAAACGTCGTTCCCTTAGTCTCTTGCTTGAAGAGGTAAAAGAGGCGAAGACAGAGGTGGTGGAAGCTGGAGATTATAGTGGGAGAATGAAGGAGATTGTCGGCGATGATGATGACAATGACAAGGTCGATAAGCAAGGCACTCATGAACGTCGTTCTCTCAGTCTCTTATTCGAAGAGGTAAAAGAGGCGAAGAAAGAGGTGATGATTATGATGGAAGCTGGAGATTACCGTGAGAAAGTGAAGGAGATCACTGGTGATGAGGACGTCACCGACAAGACCGATGAGCATGGTATTCATAAACGTCGTTCCCTCAGTCTCTTGTTCGAAGAGGTAAAAGCTAAGACCTTTGGTAAAAAATAGTGGATAAACATAAATCTATGTGTTTTTCAATTTGCCTGGACTCATCAGTCATGTGAGAATTGTGAGTCTCAATATCATTACCAGAAAAAAAGAAAAAAAAAAGGAGAAGAAAAATATCTGATTTTTCACCTACTATTATGGCTACTCCATTTCCTTTAACTTTTGATAATGTAACTTTAGACCATGTGTACTTACCATAAAATATAAAGAAAACTTCCAACTTCTAAACACTCAGTATTAGACAACAAATGACAAGTTATATGGTTGAAAACTGAAAAATTCCTTATTTAATTGCTTAATAAATATCCTCGGTCTGCTTAAATTTCTCTTGGCATGTGTGATTATGGAACGTATCCTGGTCTTGAAATTGAATGTTAGGGTTGAGTTTTTCACATCTTTGACTTGAACCAATAGTTTAATTCCCTTGACTGATCTGCAATTAGTTACATAAACTATTCCAGCTGGAAGAAGCTTGTCAAAAGTTCAAAATACCACCGTAGTCACTTCCACACGGTGACTCATGACCGCATCTCTGGCAGCCACCCATTTCCTCGAAGCAACTGCCCAATTTCTTTTTGTCAACAGAAACAAACAACTATTCACATTCTTTTCATACATAACCATTGCACTACAGTCACGGGACTATAGTCACGTGCGTAGCACATGCGCTGCCTCTAATGTTATTTGAATGAACACTAACACAACAGATAAGTGGGGGTCATGATAGAGTTACGGAGTGGAATCAAGAATTCAGTACATATGCACAATTTTTACTTGATAGTCCAAGAACACAGGTCTTGAGATCCATTTACAATGCAAGATGTTATTCTTTTTATTAGTATCCAAAGATCCAATTATTGGCATTATATGATGCGATTGTTACAGTAACGAGTAACAATCGAATTTAACTCCTCAATGATGTCGGGATTAGTGTTATGTATGTAACATCAATGTGGACATACATATCCACTTTTAGCTTTGTATTACGTTTCAATCATTGACCATATTCTACACTTGAGCTTTGGTCCCATTCATTTTGGCGTGTGGTGGTCATGTCAAGATGTTTCTGACATAAGTTTTCGGTGGAATCTCATCAATGGGAGGAATCTTGGGCACTCTTCATTCCATGACAAACTAATGGTCATCATCTTTGGGCCCCTACCATCTATTCTGGTCTTCGTTGCTTTCTTGTTTGTCCTTCAGTGCTTCTATGAACTTCTCGTAGATCCTCTTTACATTTTTCTTGTAACTTAGTAGCTTTCATGAAAACTAGAGAAAGAGGGAAAGAATGAAAATTTGAAGAGAAACCTTTCAAACATCTTTCCCACTCTTTCCCACAAAAATTTCAAAGTCTTCTCATAATTTTCATCTAAACTTTCATTTCATTTCTTGAGCTTGTCAAAGATGGCAGGTTGAATCAAGTTGGCCACTGTGCGAACCGCACTAGGCACAACCTACCCTGGGCCTACAGATTCAGTAGATGTCACAATCTAGACCTGAGTCAACACCACTCACTAATAAAATGGGCCATGCTTAATGCGACTCATATCAAGTTGAGTCTAGTTGAGCTTGCCCTATTTGCCATCTCTTTTTTCCATTCTCTAATTTCCCAAATTCAGTATTATAAAAATGCTACATTTAAAATCTTGTATTTTTTGTAAATGCTACTTTTAAAATTTTGTATTTTTCATAAGGTAATTTTTATTTAATTCCAAGCACATAAAATCTTTTGACACCCAAATATTGTATTTATTAGAATCATATCTCTTTCACTTATAAAGTGAAAAGTCATAAAAAGATGAGATAAACGGTTTGTAGGGCCTATCCTTTTAGACTTTTCGAAAGTCAAAAACAATAGTTTTTTCCCAAGCCAAAATTTAATAACATTATTCAGATTTTTAAAAAAGGAAAATTCTAAATAATGGTTTAAAGTAAATTTTATTTCAAGTTAGGATCTAAAGTTGCAATGTTAGTTTCAAACAAAGATATGACCTTATAAGTTGATCAAGGGCATTTATGTCATTTACATATTTTTTGAATTTAATAGCAAATATTTAAAGTTAGTCCAAATAATCAAACAAATCTAAGTGAAGGTAGAAGAGATAAGTAAAAAATGGCGGAAATTTTGGTTAGAGCCTATAAGTCTTATTAAATCCACGATTAGTGTTTAAAATTTAAACAATCATACCATATCTAATATTAGGCATATATCAATATACTGTTAATTTGTCCCAAATAAAATAAAGATTTCCTTTAAAAGATGAGATGGAAATAAACTTTTATCCCTTAAAAATCATGTCTATTGCACATGCTAACAAAAAATATTACGAAGATTTGATGGCTATGAAAAATGAAAATTCTGGGTAATGTGTAACGTTTGAAAGGGGCAAATGTATACTTCCTCAAAGTTTGTGCTTGAGTAGAATGAAAATTTAAGAAAGTAAAACCAAAAATAATTTTATTAAGTGGAGTCATTTTAAATATTATGTTATCTATCTATAATAGACGAGAAAATATTTTAGGTGATGGATACATTATGTGATAGTAATGGTATGGCGTAATTGAACTAGCTCAGAGTGCTATTAACCAGTGTACTTGGCACCATGCATCTATGTGTTTTACTATTGACTAGTCGTTTACACCACGTGATAGGGTATCCTTTGCATATAGGCTGCATTTGGTTGGGTTTTTGGGAAACTGTAGAGAACTTTACATTAAAGAGTTTTTTCCAAATGTAAATAGTATTTTGCGAGGGCCAACGACTCTCACCCAGCCTCAAGCAAGGGTTGGCCAACCCTCTTGTGATGGTGGCGACTGGTGGGGCCACCGCTGCGTGACATAATGGCTACATAGCCCTAGTCGACCCTTGGCAAAGAAGGGGGCGGTTGTCGCCCCCAACCCAACCCCAATTTGCACTTTTTTTTTTTTTTTTTAAATTTAATTTTTGGACCTTTTTAATTTTAATCATTTAATTTTTCTTTCTTTATCCTTTTTCCTTTAAAATTTATCCTTTTTATTTTTTCATTTTAATTTTAATTTTTCAAGTTTGTCTCTAATGTGGTTTGTAGTTGGCATCCATTGGGTCCACGTGTATTGCCTCTAACTAAATGGAGCAGCGTTTATAGAAAAACTTGATCGTACCAATTTTTGAAATTTTTAAGAGTTGATTGCACATTTTGAAAGTGTCAAGTTTCGTGACAAGTTTAGGATTAAAATTGCTTTTATCCAGATAAATTTTTATTTACATGTCAATTAAGATTGCCAACACTAAATTTAGTACTTGAATTTTCAGTTCTCATAAGTCAATTTAAGAAACAAGCCTCCCACATCTTCAGCAACGTATAATATATTTGCTTGGAAAGCCAGATGATTTGTTTGCTATGCCTAAAAATCAAAATCATGTGTGGTGCAATATCAGGAGAGCAAGGAATCGGCGATAAAGGACAACGCGTCGACTGAGCTGGCGAAATTAACGAAACAATCATTGAAAGGAGATACTCCAAACAACAATTTAGCAAATGAATCCAAACAAAGTGGAAAATCAGAAGTTATCGTTGAAGAGCAACTTGCTTTTGCTGCTGGAGTTGCTGCTCAAGAAGAGTCTGAAGAAACACAGAAGATAGATGTGGCGACGCCGAAACTTGTCAGAAAGACGACGCAGATGGAGAAAATTGAGGAAAAAGCCGATGAGAACATGGAAATAATGTGAGTAAGGCAGTTACATAGCTTATAGTTTGAGCTTATGAGGAGTAGTTTTTACATGGCAACACATGCAATGATGTCGGCATCCTTCCCCGTTTGTGATCAGAACTTATAATTTTGGCTTACTTTGATTATTCCTATTTGAGTTGAGCATGTTAATGATAATACTGTTTTTGCTTACCTTTTTCTTGGATGTCATTAGAGCGAATTTTTTAGAGAAAGTAGCATTATGCATTCAGTAAAATTGACTGATTTTTCCGCTTCAATCCCTCAAAACACTATAAGAGAGATTTTGCAATGTGCATTCTAACACAGAATCAATCACGATGAAAACAGTTTTGCTGCTAACAATCAGTTTCTTGCGAAGGAATTTGGTTTTTGGCACACTAATGGCTGGCTCAACGACAAAATTGATATGCCTCTGTAATTGTCGAAAAATTGCATTTGTTTAAAAGTTCTCTCTCGTTGTTTTTCTTGTACTGTAATCGACAATAGATATACTGTCAAAACCCTCGATCTGGGGATCATTCCTTCCATCACTTGGTACATTTGGACAGACAAAAACAGCAATGCAGACACGCTTCAATACACTATATAATTCAAATATACAACAATCAAGGACAAAGCCAGAGAGGGGAGGGCACCCTTTCCTCACAACTCTGAATTTCAAGTATATATTTCCATTGCAATTGATCAGACTACCTCAACTGTAATCTCTGCCTAATTGGGAACCTTTTTCCTCAGAGAGAGGGAGAGATTCAGACAACTATGTCTGCTGATATATGAGAAACCTTCTCTTGTTTGACTTGTGAGAATTCTTGGTCAACCTCCGGTGGCTCGTAACTTCCCTGATCCAGCCTTTGTTCCCTGCTTTTCTCCGACAAAGCACTAGACAGCCCTCCAACTAGAAAAACCCCACCAAGAAGACTGAAAAAAAGGCTAATATTTGGGACATTAATCACAATCATGAATGGATTCCACAAAAAGCCTACCGGGTGGGATATAGTTGCTTGGCAAGCCAGATTACGTGTCTGCAATGTCTAAAAATCATAATTATGTGCTGTTCAAAATCAGGAGGGCAAGGAATCGGCTATAATAGTCAAGGCATCTGACTAAAGCAGGCGAAACAAGTGAAACATGAAGGAGATATTCCAAACAACAATTTAGCGGGTGAACCAAAACAAAGTGGAAAATCAAAAGTCATAGTCGAGCAGCATCTTGCTTCTGCTGCTGGAGATGCTGCTCAAGAAGAGTCTGATGAAACACTGAAAATAGATGTGGCGACAACAAAAAACTCGTCCAAAAGTCGAAGCAGATGGGCGGAAATCAAGGAAAAAGCCAGTGAGATCGAGGAAATAATGTAGGGCAGTTACATAGTTACGGTTTGAGCTTATAAGGAGTAGTTTTCGAGGACAACACATGCTCTGATTCTTCACATCGATTGCAGTTTGTGACAAGAACTTATAATTTTGGTTTACTTTACATATTTCCCTTTTCAGTTCTTGCTTACCTTTTGCTTGGATTTCATTTTTAGAATATTTAAATAATAAACCACGCTTTAATCTAATAGCTTAAATTTTTAGAATAGTCGATTGTAGTTCCACCAAATCTCAAGTCATTAAAGTGAAAGTTTTCAAGGGTTGTAGCATTACTTTTTTCACTAAAAATTGACTGATTTTTCCACTTTGATCCCTCGGAACACCCATAATAACAGAAATTTTACAAAACTTTGAATCTCAACTATATATTTTTATTGCAATAAATCAGGCTACCTTAACTATAATCTCTGCCTAATTAGGAACCTTTTCTGTCCCAGAATGGGATATTCAGACAAGTATGTCCGGTGATTTCTTGGTGAACCTCAGGAGACTTGCAACTTCCTCTGTCCAGCATTTACTCCCTGCGTTTCCCCCACAAAACACTGTACAGCCCTCCAACTAGCAAAACCCCACCGAGAATACTGAAAGAAAGCCCACATATTTGGGACATTAATCACAATCATCAATGAATAAAAAGAAGAAAATAATTTGAATTGATGAATTAAATGTTATTGTTAATACCTTTCAATAGTGAGGGTCTCAAGTAGAACGAATGCAGAAAAGAGAATCGTGATCATGGGAGCCAGCGGTGTGGACATGGCTAGGAAAACTGGCCCCCTAATCTCAATGACCCAGGACTATAGATAGTAATGACAGCCTAGTTACCACTATTCCCTGTTTTGTCATATCAAATAGTAAACAATTCATTAGGAGCAATAATTTATTGGGGTATGTATGGAGCAACTGAGAGAAAAGATTAGGGAGCTCACACAATAAGCTATGGCGAGGAGGCCGACGTTCCAACCCAGATTCCATTGAGTAGGATCTCTCACCAAAAGGAATGGCAATGACAAGGGATTGGATTGGGCTCATGAAACATTGTAGTGTTGTGAGCATTAACTTTGAGGGGTAACTCTTTACTATTCATTCCTAAAGAAAGCAATGTGAGTCATCAATCCAAAAGTCATCCTTTATGCAATTGCAAGGTCCATCACTAGGTTCTATTTTATCAACATAAAGTCATTTGGACCAAATATGTTTGTAAATGGATCTTCGGCAAGAAGTGCCATCATATTTCTCGAATTCTGGCATTTTAAACTTCTTTGGCACCTTAACTTTGGCATAAATGGATAGGTCCACTGGGCATTAGTTTTGCAAACCTTGCAATTGCCTCATTTTTCTCTTGAGCTTTGCAAAGCGCTTATCATGCTCGATTTTCGGCACATTAGCAGACTTGGCTTTCTTGTCAGTGGCTTGAGGAGGGTCCTGAAACAATGCTTGCATGTCATCATCGATGGCTTTTTTGCTCTTTCGCCTGTGTGTCTTGGCAACACAACCTTAGTTTGGGGTCGAGTGGATGTAGGAATGGGCTTCACCCGGTGGGATTCGATCGGGATGACATATGTTGGAGTGTAGTAAAGAATTGCTTCATCTGATCCTCAATACAGCAACATGACTTCACTTCTCAGTTTGATCGGCCATCTTTGCTCTAGATTGCATACCGATGGATCATCTTTGACGATCCATTATCACCTAAATTAAAGAGAAATAAACTGAATAATTACATGGTCAAGACAAGATTGGCCTATGACATCAATCTAGTCCCTCTTTTTTCATTTTTCATTTCATTCATGAAAATATTTGTACATGAACGGAACTTCCTAAATGAACTAGGATAAGAAAGGTATATAATACCCTAAACATGGACTAAAAACTAAAGGCATCAAATTTTCTAAACATGAACTATGGAAGTAAAAATTTGAGACTCCCTAAAAACTCTGAATTGAAAACAAACTCTCTAAAGTTTTTTTTTTCTTTTCTCTTTCAGAAGATTCATTCAATGGCAATTTTTTCATTTCATTTCCAATTGGCAAAGGAATTAATCAATTATCGATCTCAATTGTCATTGACTAACCAACAATACGGCAAAGTAAATAAATTGCATGGTGAGAGCTTAGAAGACTTTACCAATGAAATGATGGCAATCATATAGACATGCGCATGTCACGTGCAACTCGATTTCTATGTTAGACGACTTAATAAATTGGAGTTTAACACTGATGATATATGCTATAATTACTCAAATTGAAAAATAAATAAGTCATATGATCGACATCATAAATATGTAACACTACTATATTTGTTCGAATTGAGATCAATCCTTAGTTTTGAATGTTTCTTTCAATCTTTTTAGTGGAACCATCTGTTACCGAGGCATTCAAATTTCCACTAATTAACAATGAGTGCTTTTTAGAAAAAAAAAAAGCCGTACGAGAAAATTTCATATTGTCATTGCTAGCTAAATCGTGGAAACAATTTTTTTTGATCCCTCCTTATTTTTTCTGCATGAGAAACTAATACCCATCAGTGCTGAGGTTCCTGTCCGAGCATTTTTAACTTTGGAATCTGGGGTGAGTTGGAAGAAAAAATTGTTTGGGCTGCACTTATTAAAAGTGCTTGAAAGATACAAGAATACATATTAATTTTATGTTGGATGTAATGGACAATAAGTAGAAAATACATAATAAAAACTTGCCTTTTGTCATTAGTGAAGTGTGGAACTTGGGATTTTCCGACAACCCAAAGTCAACCGATGTTTTCTTAGATTCCTTGTCCACCCATTCGTGGATTTCGCTTTGCTATATCCCCCGAGTTTTTACTACCTTGGAGTAACTGTTTGCATGCTTTGATATTAGATATACGCATCTGATCATGACTGTTGAAAATTTCTGCACTTGTTAAGTAACTCATTAAGAAGATTTTATCATTTTTAAATGCACTGATTGTACTTGTGATATATAAAAGCATCTAGGACACATATTAACAGGACCTTTTTTAAAATAAGGAGAGTGATATGTAAATGAAGAGTAAGATCCCTAGTCTTTCTAGAGCTAAGAGTTGCTTCAATAATGGTGGATTGAGCCTAGTTAAGCTAAAAGTATGAGGCTGGCTTTTCATGCAAAAAAAGCAACTCAAAATTTCTTGGATTTGCTGAGTGCTGATATCTCATCAACTTTTCTCACCCCATTGTGGTGTTGAATATCTCCATAAAAAAGGTTCAATTTTAGCGTTAAAACAAATTAATATGAGTTTATGAAAATCACATTTTTATCATGTAACCATTTAAAGTACAAAATATTATGGAGATTTTGTATCTCATAATCAAATTTCCGTTACACAATTATGCTATCTAATGAGAAATTAGTTTATTGGGGATAGTAGAAAGTATATCAGTCTAGTTACCCTGTTTTTTTTGGGTAAGATTACTGCTACTGCCTATTTTGTCATATCAAATAGTAAAAAAATTAATAGGAGAAATAATCTATTCAGGTATGTATGGAGCAACAAAGAGAAAAGATTAGCGAGCTCACACAACAAGCCATAGCGAGGAGGCGGACGTTCCAACCCAATTTCAATTGACTAGGATCTCTCACCAAAAGGAATGGCAATGACAAGGGATTGGATTGAGCTTGTGAAACATTGCAGCGTTGCGAGCATTAGTTTTGAGGGTAACTCTTTATAATTCGTCCCTAAAGAAAGTTATTCAAAAGTTATTCTTGATGCAATTGCAAGATCCTTAATAAGGTCCTAATTTATCATCATATTGAGTCATTCGGACCAAATTTGTTTTCGATTAAATAAATCGGGCCTTTCGTCAACGCGCCTATAGTGCTATTATCTAAGCTGATCACTTACGAGATAACTGGACTATTTGGGGAAGCAATTAATGAATCTAAATGCAATTGACTTGAGAATTCGATTAGGAATCGACTGCTCGACCGTGTTGATTTGCAAGGGTCATTACAGCATCGTCAAAATCGATCAGAGACCATAGATAGGTCGATTCGATGGAGATATGTGATTAGTACGTGGGTGATTCTACCTAATTACAAAATTCTTATTGAACGGCACTAGACTGATTTTTCTATCATTTTTGTATCTGGTGTCCGTATTTGAAATCTCGAGATTTTCACGACAATTGAAAGTCGCCAATGAGTCGAAGATGTACATTGTGACTCGAGATAAATTGATCATGGGTCAATTGCACTAAAAACTCCTAAAAGCTATCCGGTAGACTAGGTCACGCTAAAATCGCATCGGATTGAAATTAACAGTGAATTTGAACCCGATTTCAGAAATTGAAACTTTTGTTGTGTTACGATTCATTTTAGGAACGTTCACTCATCCTCCGAAGAATTTTCAGAGATTCCGGGATTTTTACGGAAAATCATTTTGGACATTGCGGAAAAATAACGGAAATTTGGATGGGCTCAATTGAAGGGAATTTGGACTTCCAAGCCGAGCCTTTGAGTGTTGGGCACTTGCGGAAAATTGTACGGGATTTTTCTTCATCGAAATCGGACCTCGATTTGGGGAATCGAGTGAGGAAATTGAAACTAATTGAGTGAAATTCGGAATTTTGGCAAAGGGCTACAATTTTGACAATTAAATTGGCTCTGGTGAGAGCTCTCTCTACCTTATGGTAGCTTTTTCTTCTTTTGACTGCAAACCTCACTCATATTTTCCTTTCCGCTGTTTTTTCCGCTCAATTTCTGCGTTTCGTCTCTTCTTCTAGCTATGGCTTCTTACCCATTGACAAATCTTCACTCTCTGGGTCATCCTCATCCTTCTTCCACCTAAATCGGGTCTTGCATGTCCTATATCTTGAACTCCACAAAGAGCGAACGCTTGAAAGGGCTTTTCTTCGTCCACCGATGGTCCACTCGGACTCTTTTTGCCTTGCTAGTCCGCGGCTTCGTGCATTCCACTTCCCACAACCTTAATTAGTGGAATTGACCTGTAATTTGTGCAATGGATGCCCTTGGTGAAAACGAGGACTCTCGACTTGCTGCTCTGTGTAGCCGCATGGGTTGCCTCTGGTATGAACAACCGATTGAAGTTTGGGATGAGGCAGCTCCTACAGAAAAATTAGAAGAATGTCGTCTCAGCTTAGTAGGTAAAGTCCTCACTAATTCCACTGTCCATTTCCAGGCATTTCAAAATTCTATGCAAAGGGCATGGCGTCCAGCTCAAGTATCAATTTCGCAAGCAGAAGATGGTATATATGTGGTACGATTCAAAACAGAGGAGGTTAAACAGCGTATACTTGATACTGGCCCGTGGTTATGTGCAAACCATCTTGTTATTCTGAAACCTTGGCTCCCGAACACACCGTTGCACTGTTATGATTTTTCCTCCTGTGCATTTTGGGTTCAGGTCTTCGGCCTACCTCTTGAGCACTGCATTGAGTCCATCATACGTAGAGTAGTTAGGCATATTGGACGGGTTATAGATGTTAAAGTTGATCAAAGAGATGGTTTTAACTTTAAAGCAGTAAGGGCTCGTGTTGAAATGGTTATCCATCAGCCTCTGAAGACAGGGATCTTGATTAAATTGGCAGGGAAGACCTTTTGGTTAGATTTTCGATATGAAAAATTATCCCATTTTTGCTATTCCTGCGGCAAATTGGGACATTATGCAACGTACTACCCAGACTTTCCTTTGGATGACAATGCACTGAAAAACCTTGATAGTATGTATTATGGATCGTGGCTATGGGCGGAAGTTAACACTCATAGTCCTTTTTGGCGTACCTTTTATGCGCCTTCTCACACGCTGGATGACGCCACTGAGACTATTCCGGAGACCCCTCAGCCCCCTGCATAGTTTCCTCTTGCTCAGACTGTTGTTCAACCGGAACAGGAATCATCGCTTTCTTTGGACCCGGTCTCAAATAAAAAGGACAAACAGATAGTTGAGGTACCTGAGTGCAATCAGCTCCTTACAGCTGTAGTACCCCTTCGGTGGCAGCCCCTGGTTTAAGATGTTTCAAGAAGGGAGCGTGACAAAGAAATACCAGTTGAAGATGTTGGCTAAGTCTAAGAAATCAAAGAGTTCCCTCTTGAGTGCAAGATCGGGCCCAATCAAAAAACCTAAACGATACCTCTCACATGACTTACCTTCCCACAAGAAGGGAGCGTGACAAAGAAATACCAGTTCAATATCAGCGAAAGAGTCACAACACTGAATTGGCTACTACTTCTCACAAGTCTAAGAAATCAAAGAGTTCCCTCTTGAGTGCAAGATCGGGCCCAATCAAAAAACCTAAACGATACCTCTCACATGACTTACCTTCCCAGATTCCAGATGGTCTTGATGAATCCTCTCTTCAAGAAACTCCTGTTCTCGAGACACATGAACCCCTTGGATGGGCTATGGTGGCTAGCCCAAAACAACCACCTTTTGAACAATGAAGCTAATTAGCTGGAACCGTCGGGTTCGAGCAATCCCGACAGCTTCGAGCGCTTAGGGTCTTAGTGACCCAGGAAAAGCCTGACATTTTGTTTATTATGGAGACCAAGAACCAAGAACGACAGATCCGTTACCTGTAGCAGCTTCTGAAATTTTCTGCTTGCCTAATAGAACATCCTGCTGGTTTGGCGGGGGGTCTGGCCCTCTTTTGGAATAGCAAGGTCTCTATGGACTTGGTTCATCAGTCTTCAAACCTTTTTGATGTGATCTATACTAACTTGGAGGCGGCAGTGGTAATGCGCCTTACCTGTATCCATGCGCCTACAGTCCCTAATATTAGGCAACAATTTTGGGATGATTTACGTCTAATTAGTTTTGAGAATACTCTCCCTTGGTTGTGTGTTGGAGACTTTAATGATATATTGTATCCATGGGAGAAAATGGGGATGCGTCTTGCAGATCCTTACCGTATGCAGTCATTTCAAGATCTCCTCAATGACTGTTCTTTAATGGATTTAGGCAACAAAGGCTGCGCCTACACGTGGACAAATAATAGACATGATGAAAATATTGTTAAACAAAGGTTGGACAGAATGTTGTGTACTGAGGATTGGAGAATCACCTACCCATTTGCTGAAGTATTAGCATTACCAGCCATTGCTTTTGACCATAGTCCCCTTCTATTGTTCACTGAAGCTGTTGGTGTTAGAAAAAGACGCACCTTTTACTTTGAATCCTATTGGCTTCAGGACAAGGAATGCCGAGATGTAGTAGCTCAATCTTGGGCTTCTCCACAGCCTAGTCCAGCGTCTTTACTTCAAAAGCTCAAAGCAACATCCTTCGCCCTCTCATTGTGGAGTCGATCAAAATTTGCTAATGCTAGAGAATAGATAAGTCATCTGAAATATCAGCTTCAAGCTTTAATAAATCAGCCATATGGACAGCATGACCAGACCTCAATAGCCAACCTGAAACAACAAATTCAAACATTATGGCAGCAGGAGGAACAATTCTGGGCTATGCGCTCAAGGGTTAACTGGCTCAAGTGGGGAGATAGAAACACGAATTTTTTTCATGCATCAACTATTCAACGAAGACAGCGAAACAAAATATGCATCTTACAAGATGATCAACTTCGATGGATTAGAGACCGGCAACAACTTAAGGAGATGACAGCATCCTTTTTCCAGCAATTATACACAACAGCAGGGCACCGTAACTATAGTCCTACCATCGCAAAATGCAATCCACTTGTCTCAGCAAAGATGAATGAGAAGCTTGTAGCTGAGGTTACTCGAGATGAGGTTCGCATAGCGGCTTTTCAATTGGGCAGAGCTAAAGCACCGGGTCCGGATGGTTTAAATGGGCTCTTTTACCACTCTCATTGGGATATAGTACAAGATGATATTTATATGGCCGTGAAAAACTTTTTTCAGACAGGGGTGATGATACCGGATTACAATAGGACTTATATCTCCCTAATACCAAAGACATCCAACCCAGAAAGGCTAGACCAGTTCCGACCAATCAGTCTATGCAACTTTATTTACAAAATTATCTCTAAAGTCCTTGCAAATAGACTTAAGCCTTTGCTACCACACCTAATAGCACCAGAACAGAGCGCTTTTGTCAGTGGTCGTCAAATTCAAGACAACATCATAGTGGTTCAAGAGGTTGTTCATCATATGAGGACTCATAAAAGAACCAAACAATTTCAGGCGGTGCTCAAATTAGACATGCAAAAGGCTTACGATAGGGTAGAATGGGATTTTCTTAGAGACTATCTTCTCAAAATTGGATTTCATGATAGATGGGTTCACTGGATCATGCAATGTATTTCAACTGTATCTTTAAGCGTGAAGTTCAATGGTGAAGCCCTACCCTATTTTCACCCGTCAAGGGGTCTGAGACAAGGTGATCCTCTCTCACCTTATCTTTTTATCTTGATGGCCAATGTTTTGTCTTTGCTCATTACTCAAGCAGTGGAAATGGGGAATATCACAGGTATTAAACTAAACAGATGGTGCCCTGTTCTCTCACATTTGTTTTTCGCCGATGACGCTATATTTTTCTTAGCTAGAAAAACCATAGAATGCCAGAATGTAGCCCATGTGCTCAATGAATACTGCCTAGCCATAGGACAATTGGTGAACCGAAACAAATCAGGTCTCTTTGTTACTAAGCTGTGCCCTATTGTTTTACAACAAAACTTAGCCCGAGAACTTCGCGTCCCACTGATAGACAAAATTGGTAAGTATCTTGGAATACCTTCAGATTGGGGACATTCTAAAAAGGAAATGTTTTCATGGATATTGGGTCGAGTGCAATCTAAACTTCAAGGTTGGAAAGAGAAGCTGATATCAAAAGGGGGCAAGGAAGTTTTAATTAAATCTGTTGTGCAGGCTATTCCCAGTTTTGTATGTTTGTTTTTAAGTTACCAGTCTCCATTTGTAGAAGAATTGAGCAGCAAATTTCCAAATTCTGGTGGAAATCTAGTTCTAATAGTTTTGGTATTCATTGGCTGAAGTGGGATGCACTTAAAAACGAGAAAGGATGAAGGGGGTTTGGGTTTTAGAGACCTTATTGCTTTCAATAAAGCCTTACTAGGAAAACAAGCTTGGCGAATATCACAACAACCTTCATCACTATCTAGTAAAGTTTTGAAAGCATTATATTTTCCTCTTCAAGATTTTAGAAATGCCCCTAAAGGTACTCGTCCCTCATGGGTTTGGCAAAGCATACTACTAGGACGGGATTCGATAGAGGAACACATGCAATGGTCTGTGGGGGATGGAACTCTTATTAACCCTCGCCAGGATAGATGGTTGGCATTAGGAATTATAGGGGGACCAGCCCCCCGAGGAGAACCAGAGAGGCTTGCAGGTTTTATGATCCCAAATAGTAATGAGTGGAATATTCCCCTTTTAAGACGGACTTTTGATTGTCATACAGTAGCAGAGATAATGCTAATTCCACTTCGGCCACAGCATACAAAGGACAGACTCATTTGGCGAGGCAAGCAAAATGGATCCTTTATTGTAAAGAGCTGTTATAATCTACTACGAAAACAGCAACTGAATCTCAACTTAAATCAAGCGTCATCCTCCTTTCAGATACCTCGCAGATTGTGGCATGCAGTTTGGAACATGAATTCCTCACCAAAACTCCAGTCTTTCCTATGGTCAGTATGTAACAATGCCTTACCCACTCGAGAAAATCTTTATCACCGTCATATTCTACAGGATCCCATATGCAGCTTATGTACAAATCAGGCTATTGAATCACCAGAACACTTGTTTTTCTACTGCCCTTGGACACTACATATATGGGCACATCCAGAAATTAACATATAGCAGCATATCAAAGCAGTTAATCGGATAGAAGCATGGCTGATCAATTTTTCAGAACATCGCAGTGACTTACCTGACTTGGAAACGATTGCATCCATCATCTGGTACATTTGGAAGGCCCGTAACAACTTCATCTTTCGTCAGCAGCAACCCCAACCAGCCCGTATAGTGTAGACAGCCTTAGCTCATGCCACGGCAAACCGGATCCCCTCTCGACAGAAATAGACGAAGAACACACAGCAAACAGATCAGCACTCAGCTTGGCGTCTGCCAGACCACGATGAACTGAAACTAAACATTGATGCCGCTTACCAACCTCAGAGTAGCGAAGCATCGATCGCATGTGTCTGCCGTACCTCATCGGGCCTTTTAATTGACGGATTTGCTCGATCGGTCGTGGCTTCCTCAGCCCTGTAAGCGGAGGCAACAGCGCTCAACCACACGCTACACTTCGTGCAGGACAGGGGGAAAACTTCAGTTCGGATGATTTTGGAAACCGATTGCTCCGTCTTGGTCGAGACGATCTGCCACAACGCCCTGCCTCCATGGGAAATCAGAGCTTTGATCGCCGAATGTGTACAGCTGCTCAACCGTTGCCCTAATCTGCGGCTCGTCCATTGCAGGAGGGATCTAAACATGGTGGCGGACCGGGCTGCGAAGGCCCATCAAGCTGGCTTGCTACCTGTGGATTGGGTTTTTAATCCTCCTTTGTTTTTACGTGATATGTTGTCCTTTGATATGTTGCCAAACGTTTCCTCCCGTCGGTAAATATATTATCTTTTCTGACCAAAAAAAAAAAAAATTGGCTCAATTGTGAATTGTTTTACAAGAAAGTATTGGGGGGGCATGCCATCAATGGAAGGGATATATTAGTTGACTTTAAGCCTTTTCCTAATCTTCTTGAGCAATGAATCCAGCTGCCTTTCCCTCTGTCCGTCGCTGTCTCTCTCTCTCTCCACCAGCAATTGCGTTCATTTCCCTTAGAATTAGAAGACCGCACGCCCTTCTTCTCTCTCTCTCTCTCGCGGATCACCTCAGACCAGCAGCTGCTTAATTTCTTCCTCCCTTCCTTCGCTCGTCCCATCTCCATTTCTTTGTTCCACCGGTGTGATTTTCCTTGCAGCTCCACCGAGAATTGTTCCCCCTCAGCACCTTCGACGCCACCTTGCCAGTCAACACAGCAAAACCGTTGTCGACTCCTTGAAGCCCACAATCCACCGAGAAGCCCAGTTCACCGAAGTCACGTTCCCTGCCTCGAAGACCAGCCACGGAAGTTGCTCTCTCCCTCCGCACGAAGCCTCCCCGAACGTTGACTCCGAAGCAGCTCCTCTCTGCCACGTTCGTCTCCACCATTCAGCCAGCAAAATCGTCCGAAGTCCATCCAGCATCTTCGTCCGTGTCTCGCCAGCAAGCTGGCACGATCGAGCCAGTAGCCTTCATCTTCGGCTTCTTCAATCCAGCTCACCCAACGCCGCAGCTGCTTCTCGCACGCCAGTCTCCTTCGATCGAAGCCGCGGCCCGCGAATTCATCCACAAGCCCAGCTGCAAGCTTCAGTCTCACGGGCCCAACATCTCCATGAATTTCGGACCTAGCAAAGCCCATCAGCAGCCCACGAATTATTCTTGATCAGCCCAGTGGATTTTAGCCTGCGAGCTCAGCACAACAATCAGTCCACCAGCTCAGTCCAGCCCAGCAGGTGTAGCAAGCCCAGCCCAATTTGGGTCCAGCCCAAATCGAGAACAAATCTCAGCTTGGGCTGAGATTTTTTGGGCCAATTCTAGGCCCGGTCCAAGCCCATTGACGCCGCCACAAACCTGAGTTTCGGCCGCCGTTGCGCCATCGTCGCGGTGAACCGGTTTCCGCATTAAACCGGTGAGTTTATGCACTAAAATCTTTTTAGTAGGCTAATGAAGTGTAATGGGTGTTTATATTTATTTACGTTTAGATTAATGTATTTTTAGTTTATTTAATTAATTTAGGTTAGTTAGATTAGTGAATTACGTGGTTACAACTTAAATTTAGTTAGCCCATTAGGTAGTTTTAAAGTTAGAATGGTTAAGATAATTTAATTAGTTCAATAGGTGGTTAGATTAGAATTATTTAGCCTAAGTTAGCATTTTTAATATTTAATGTATTTATTTATTTAATTTTAGAAATTATTTAATTATTAAATATTTTCCGGAAATTAGACCGGAATAGTCGATGACTGGAATTTCGCGTTGATTGCAATGGTGTGGTTAATTTCTACAATTGAGTGTTAAATTATGCAAATTAAGTGCTGATTGGAATTTTGAATATTTAATTCCTAAAATTGTGAATTTCAATGGACCTAGACTTAGAACCAAGGAGGACTAAGTCAGTTTTCTACAGGTATGCCTTTCCACATGGGCGGACACAACACACTATTTCAAGCCCTTCAGGGATAGCCTGTTAGTAGAAAGCCACTCAAACCTTTAGTTCAGAGCCTAAAGATACTCAGATAGAACCAGAATGATAACGTTTCTAACTATCTGAGTTGCATTTCTCAGAGGATCATACCAGGCTAGAGAAGAAAGAGGAGTTTAGAAAGTCATAGAGAATTTCACAAAGCACACACTTTACTTAAGGGACTCTATCCAACACAATACATCATCCTCGCCTTTTATAGGCAATAAGAGGTCGCACGCAAACAAGGACCAAGCTCATGGGTCCCGGAACAAACAGAGGCACCGAAAGGGAATTATTCGCACGGTATGAACAGTGACCATGAACAGTGATTTCCCTAGCCTACTATTATAATAAAAGTGAACAGTAACTTGCTACAGTGAGATTGTACGGACATAAGCTTTTTAGCGGTCTCGTCCGTCACGAGCATTGTAGTCATAGTCTGAGTCATCTAAGCTGTGCACTGTTGCTAGGCAATGTTCATCATATTTTTGTTCAAGTGCTTCAAGATCTTCTGGTGAGAGAATCTAGTTCAGTTGGTGTGTTGTGGATGCGGATGCTTCCTCGTAAGCCTAGTGGGATGCTTCTTCCTAAGCCCAGTCTGTGTTGGATCATCATATGTAGTGCTGTGGCCATTGGATGGCTGTGCATAGAAGGATGTATTCATGCCTTGGGATAAGGACAAAGGTCCTTGATCATAGGGGTTTTGAGAAAGAGGACCTCCCCATTTAGCATAGGGGTCTTGAGAGGATTGCGTAATGTCAGTTGTGTTTGCCATCTCTTGCGATGATGATGCCTATCTAAACTTTGCTAGAGCTTCTGTGGCTTCCTTAGTGAGGTTATAATGATCTCATGCAGTGGGTACATTATAATTCCATGCATCTGGAGGAATAGTTTTATTTTCTTGACACAAAATTCTCTAAAGTTCGTATTGGTGTTCACAACATCCAATAAGTCCTGGATAAGATTTGTGAACCCGAGCTTATTGTTGTCAAGCTGAGGCTTATAGGATGTAGTACCTATAGTTTGTGGGGGCATTGATGATGTTGCCATTATTTGTGAAAAAATGCCATGGTCGCCGAAAGAACAAAATGGTGTGGACTTCAGGGTTTGGCTGTGTGGTTCTTAGTTCTTTCTCAAGGAGCTATTTCCAATGAGTTGGAGGATAAAACCAGTTAAGGAAATCTAAAAGATTTTTGTCATTTTCATTTCTAATCTTACCTCTGCCAAGTGCAAATATCCTGGTGAGGTTAGCAATGAACCTTATGGTTGGAATTTCGATAGCTATCAAGTACTTATTCGTTAAGTACCATAATAACCATCGAAATTGGTCAGGAAAATCATCTTCCTTCCAGATAAGAGGATGAATAAACTGATAGTCTGCATTCAATCCAAAAGGATAAATAATTGAACTCCATTAAAGCGGAATAGATCTGTGTGGCATTGCCACATGAGTTTATCTAGATTTTCAATGAGGTTGTCATTCTGGATTTGTTCAATGATCTCAGCAGGGTATCGCCAACTTGGCCAATCTTTAATCTTCTCAATCTTGTACTTCTCATTGTGATGAAAATTATGGAAAGCATGCCTCATGATGTACATGTTGATTTCTGCTGGTGTTTTTGGTCTTGGCAAAAAGTCTGCAAGCACATTCTTATCCCCGGCAATGTGTTTAGTCTCAAAAGAGTATTTCGAAAACCATTCTGCCCATCGAAGCAGTTGGGAATTTGGAACCTGCTTCTGTTTGAACTTGTTCATCTGAGGAAAAGATGCCATATCCAATTCTACTAGGAAGTGATGGCCAATAAGATGAAACTCGAACTTTTTTATCTCATTTTTTATTGCCAGGATTTCTTTAAAAGTGGAATGATAATGCATTTTAGCTTGAGAAAATTTACCATTTTTGTAGGCACACAAATGCCTCTTACTATCAATTTCTTCAAACAGGATGGCGGCCCAGTATTCATCACTGGCGTCGGTCTGGAGAATTCTCTTCCCTGTTGATGGGATTTGTAGTGGAGGAAAAGATTGCATGATCTCCTTCAGTTCAGCAACTGCATCGGTTTGAGATTTTCCCCAAGGTGGAGGATTCTTTTTCAGCATTGTCTGTAGTGGGATCAACAGCTTTGCAATATTTGAAACAAAATCTCTAAGATAATTGATTATCCCAAGAAATTGCTAAACTTGTTTTGTTGTGAAGTTCTGGTTAGGAAATTTCAACAGTTCTTGAGCAATATGTGGCCCTGGATAGTATGTACCTTTATTAAGGTGCATACCAAGAAATTCAATTTCTGTTTGGGTAATATTCATCTTTTTTCTAAGAGAGCATGATTCCATGCTTCTTCACAATTTCAGCAAATTGTTCAAGGAGCTGGTAGTGTGATTGCTCATCAGGACTATAGAGCAGAATGTCATCAATGTATACTGCTGTACTTGAAAGAATTGGTTGGAAAATTCGATACATGGCCTTTTGGAATAGTGATGGGGCAACCTTTAAACCAAAAGGAAGAACTTTCCATTGGAAGTGTTGGTTTGGAATGCAGAATCCTGTCTTGGGTCTATCTTCATGATGAATGCTCAATTGCTAAAATCCGGCTTTAAGATCAAATTTAGAGTAGATTTGGTCTTTGGATAATCCAGCAAAAAGAGAGTTTATGGAAGGTAAATGGAATTTATCATCCTTGAGGAAAAGGTTCAGAGATTGGTAATTAATGACCAATCTCATTTTTCCACGATTTTGCTTGGCACGCTTATTGACATAAAAAGCTTCACAAGCCTATTGAGAATTGGAAATTTCAATAAGGCCTTACTGCAATAATTCCGAACATTCCCTTTGAGCTAAAACCAGGTGTTCTGGATTCATTCCCATGTGGCTTGCCTTGGTTGGATTGATATCTTCATTTTTTTTAAAGGAAGGCGAACAAAGAATTCTGGGTTCTTTCATAAAGGATGTGAACATTTCTGAGCAAATTCGGAATGGGATTCCGAACAGGATTCCAGCAATTTTTGCATGATTGGATCTAACGGACTCATTTAAATGGAAAAAAGTCTCTGAATATTGACAAATTCAGAAAACTGATCTTTAAATTTGAGACTTTTTCTAGGAATGATGCGAAGTTGAGAAATCTGAGTTATGATGTCCCCACCAATGATCAAATCTTTGTTGGGAAGACTGGAGCCAAAGATTTTTGTGGTTATGAAGCATTGTGGAAAAAACTGGATAGTTATTGAAGTGGTTCTCACATTTGTAGAAAAAGTATCTCTCGAAGCAAAGTTGAAATACCGGACACATGAAGTCCAATATTCTTCATGAAGAACTTTAGTGTCTAAGATTGATGAAGCTGCTCCAGTATCTATGAGGGCAATGACATTGATTGGTTTGGCAAACTTTGAAGTGGAGATTTTCAATCATTTTCAAATGAGGCCAAATATCGCATTTGGGATGTGAGTTTGGTTTGCAAATATGTCGGGACCCGCGATTTTCTTCGGAAGGAGTAAGAGAGATGTGGAAAATATCTTCCGCGACCTCCGGCGGCCGATAAAAATATTTGAATGGCATTCGAATAAAATTCTTCTTTGAATCCGGAGTTTGATAACTAGGAATGACACAAAGGATTTGTTCACATGGTTCTTCATCCGTAGAAAATAAAGATTCGATATCATCATTTTCAAGAGAAAAACCAGTTTCATTCTCTATATGATGTATCAAATGATTTTGACCTTTTATTGCTTGAGGACAATTTTTTGCAAAATGTCCATTTTGGTTACAGATAAAGCATCGGCTTGATTTTTTGTGTCCTGAGCGATCTTTCCTTTTACGCAGGTATCGCCATTTCTTCTTTCTTTGGAAGTGCTTAGAGCCAAAGCCATGTCTAGATTTGTTTATCCAAACCTTCTTGAAATGATTCTTTGTGTCCTGAGCGATCTTTCCTTTTACGCATGTATCGCCATTTCTTCTTTCTTTGGAAGTGCTTAGAGCCAAAGCCATGTCTAGATTTGTTTATCCAAACCTTCTTGAAATGATTCTTTGTGTCCTGAGCGATCTTTCCTTTTACGCATGTATCGCCATTTCTTCTTTCTTTGGAAGTGCTTAGAGCCAAAGCCATGTCTAGATTTGTTTATCCAAACCTTCTTGAAATGATTCTTTTTTCTGGAAGATTTTCCACAAGAACCATCACAGTTGTTCTTGGAGCATTTGATTTTTAGCTTCTGGCATGAATATGCTCTATCAAGTTCTCTGTTGTTATGGACATAAGTCTAGATCATTTGGCATTTAATACATAATTCTTCGAGGCACAAATGGATCTCTTGTTGGAGTTCTCCTAATGGAACGTCCTGGATTCTCCTTTGCCTAGAGAGAAAGTTCTCTCTATTGTTTGAGATAATTCTTTGGGAATGGATGTCAAAAAGACATGCTTCAAATTTGCATCAACTCCAATTTGATAGAAGAGATTAAGCATTTCACGATAATGCTTATCAAGATGTTTTTTCTGAAGAGAACAACGTTTTCTTTCAAAAAATTCTCTTCTCCGGAGCTCTATGAGGTCAACAGGTTTTCCTACAAAAAAGTGGTATAGAAGGGTAATGGCATGCTGGAAATTTGGTGAGAGTAAAAAGTGAAGTTGGTATTGTTCTGACATCGATTGCCACCAAAGTTTAAGGATGCCTATGAACCTAGTGAAAAAGTTAAAAAGAACATCATACTTGTCTTGGTTGGTAATGGCTTGAGTGTTTAGCCAAGTATGGAATTTTTCAAGTCTTTCTGGCCATTTGTAATAAGGAATGTCATCAATAGTGAAAAACTATTTTGATGAAGTGGATGGATTTTGAGAGAAATTGTTCGGCTGAATAACCTTTGGTTTAGAAGGGTTTGAATCCATATCAAAGTTTGGTGGATCGGCCATGAATATTGATGAGGTTATTGGCGCAACGGGAAAGGAATCAATGGGAGGAATTGAAAAGGATGATGAAGATGAAAGAGATACCGAATTTGAGTCAGTATCAAAGATATTTGGAAATGTTGATGTTGTTGGAAATAAAACCTAGTTTGTCGGAATGACAGGATCAATTTGTGGTGTAGGTTGTGAAGTAATAGGATTAGGCTGTGCTTCCTGATTACTCAAATCTTTGAGAAAAGATTCTAATGGATTTGACAGCATCATCTGATTTGGTTCTCTTATGGTAAGAGAATATTCTTTAGGGATTTTTTCTTTTCCCTTTTGCTTTTTTCTTATCCGATCCAGTTCTTTGAGGTGATTTCGCATCTCAACTACATGTCTTGTCCTATCTGACGGGAAGATCTGTGATAGTAGCAAATATAGATGTTTGAGGTGGTGGAGAAGGAAGAGGCTCTGCTCGTAGACTAGTCGGAAATGGACTGAGTCTTCCTTCTTCAAGGATCTAGATTTTCTTTTTGAGCTTATCTATTTCAGCCTTAGGACTTTCAAGATAATGATACCCCAAATGTTGCCCAGATTCCAAGGCATGAAGCCTCTTTTGGAAATCTGAAAGCATTTTCTTGGTGGTGTCATCATATCTTCGCAAGTCCTGTTGCACATTTCCAATCTTGAAGTCAATTGCTTTGAAAGCATTGTTATGTGCAAGGAGTGTCTCTGATTGCCAATTTAGAATAGCTTTAGCAACATGAGTTCTTTTCTATCTTCCATGTTCATCCACATCAATGGGGGCAGGTATTTTAGGGACATGCCTATATCTGCCTTGTGGATCAATAAACTCTTCTGGAGCAGGAAATGAGAGTTTGGAACTTTCCTTAACAAGATGAGGAAAGTCTATTTCTTGAAACATGGCAATGGAAGAGTTGGGTGGTGTTTCTGGTGGAACTTCAAGTGGATAAGAATGTTTTTTTGCCCATTTCACAATTGGCTTATAAAATGGAGAAATGGCTGGCTTTTTTTGAGGAGGAGATGGAGGTGGTGATGATGGTGGATCTAGTGATATAGAAGGAGGAACATTGAATTTTGATGGTGGAGTTGGTGCATAAGAAACCATAAACTGATATTTATCACACTCACCAAGAGTATCAATGGAGGGATCTCCGTTCAAGTACCTTTGGTACATAGGATCTTTTGGCCTTTTGTGCTTCCTTCGAGGTGGAGGTTTTGCAAATGGATCTACTTCATCCGGAGAATTTATACAATAAGAGTATTGACAAAAAGGATCACAAAAACAGTGACCATATTGGTCTTTGTAGTGATGGACATCCTACTAGCGAATTGTCTAACAAACTTTTTTGGATCTGGCTTGAAAATTGATTTGGGAACACATGGTTCAATCATAAAGAGGGTTTGGAAGATAGAATGACTTTCTTCCTTTTCCTTACCAAATTTGATGGAAATAGTTCCATCTTTCTTTCTGACAAATTCAGAATCTGATGATTGGTAAGGCTTGTTGCTCTGGTGCAACTTTTCATAGTTGGTAACCTAGGTTTCTGGAAGGAGTGTAGCCAATTTTTCTTTCGGGATCTGTCTTGGAACATGAATGCAGGATGCTTGGTCATTTTGCATGAAAATGAACAAAGCATCTTCATTTCCATTGTGGAAATTTAGGTCAAGAGCATGGTTTTGTACTTGATAGACCATCTGGTAGTGCAGTGTTGCTATGACAGAATCAGTAGTTTGAGGAGCTCCAGTGAGCTGGACTTGGACTTTTAGAAAAGAAAGTAGCTAAGGGTTCGAAATAACAATATTGAAATTTGGATACAAAGTTACGAAGACTGTTCCAGCATTCAAAGTGGTTTGAACAGTACCGATGCAAGCATGCTGGTATTCTAGGAATTTGGTATCCAGTAATGCAACTCTTGCCACAACTGGCAGACCTTTACGGCCATGGAAAATAAGAGCAAGACGAACGGCTCCATAATGGACATGAGAATATCCCTGCTGACTCCACTGTCTGGGAAATTCTGGAGGGATTTGAAGAGTAACAAAGTACTCATTTTTAGTAGCAAGAATAGGATGTTGGTCGAATTTGGAGGACTGAACGTATTCTTTTACTTCTTTTGGGGTTTGACGTATGAGCTGACGAATAGAGCGGATAGGTGAAAAAGATGAGGTGGGTTTAGCAAAGGCAGAATAATGGTTCATCAAGGGAAGCTGGGTTTCAGAAATCTTAGTTTCATCACTAAGAGAGACTTCATAAAAATAGTCTATCTTAGAAGCATTTGAAACACGAAAATCTAATGGTGTTGAGGAAGATGGAGTTGCAACGAGAGAAACAGGTGCTTCGAGTATTTCTGGTTGATTTGTCATGATGTGAAGAGATCTTCTTAGTACTGGATTTACCTACTAAGCGCATGGAACATATATCATTACAAATGAAACCATGGCTCTGATACCACTTAATGGACCTAGACTTAGAACTAGGGAGGACTAAATCAGTTTTCTACAGGTAAGCCTTCCCACATGGGCGAACACAACACACTAGTTCAAGCCCTTTAGGGACAGCCTGTTAGTAGAAAACCACTCAGACCTTTAGTTCAGAGTTTAGAGACACTCAGATAGAACCAGAATGATAACGTTTCTAACTATCTAAGCTGCATTTCTCAAAGGATCATACTAGGCTGGAGAAGAAAGAGGAGTTTAGAAAGCCATAGAGAATTTCACAAAATCCCGGGTGTCGGGTTTTAACACCGAAAATGGTTTTATATATTATATAAACCAGTGGGATTTTTAAAAGAAGGTTATGAATTTTCCAAGTCCAATATGACCGTGTACCCACACACGACTATTTTCATCGGGTGTTTTTAATACGAAGAAAATATGCCAGGAACACTATTTTAATTGAGGCATTTGAGTGTAATACACGATGTCCTGGGCTGAGATTGATTGGTCATGTGTTGGTTAAGAGAACCCGTCTCCGAACTGTGTCGGATGGACGTTATCCTTTATGGGATACTCATTTATTGGGTTTTGGGTCGCAGTAGAGGCTGGACCTATACTCCTTCAGGAAAGTCGTATTTGAGAGACATAACCATGCTCAATGGGGTGAGACGATGCCTGGTTATGCCAGTAGACCGCTGAACTTCAAGTAGGCTGTACCTTAGAGTGGGCGTAATTATAAATTGGAATGCATGTTGAGTGGAGTAGATGCGCGGATTATGCGACAAAATTGTGTGACATGATATGGGACGTGTCATAACGATTTGGCCCTCTAATCAGGATCCCTGTGATTTATTGAGTTGAGTAATGCGTTTCAATTGTTGCGTGTATCGATTATATGCAAAATGTATATGAATTGTGCTGACCTGCATTGTGGATCTGAGGCGAGGTAAGTCCCTATGATTGCGTGATTGAGTGGGTAGGATGCCTCTAGGCGTATTTCCCTCTTAATCGGGGTTTAGAGCGTGAACTCGCTGAGATTTATATCTCACCCCGTCATGGGCTAAATTTTCAGGGTTGTCGAGTGGAGGACCTGGAGCCGAGAGGAGGTGATCGAAAGTGTAAGGTTAGTTAGGACCGTTCCTTTTTGGAAAGCCAGTCTTTGTAGACTTTTGGTCATAAACCTTGTACATGACTCTATGTGAATATAAAAGCATGATGGTTTGTGAAATTTTATCCTGCTTTTCTATCCCGAGATGATTACTGTCAGGGGATTTATTTTCACTTCCGCATGTGCAATAAAATGGAAAGGGTCGGCAACTCGTCCTAAAAGTCGCAAAATTTTATCGACCAGAGAGGGATGGGCATGCGCTCGGGGTTCGGAGCGTGACAAGATTTTTCAGACGAGAAGTGTCTTCATATTTGAACTTTGGCATTTTAAACTTCTTTGGCACCTTAACTTTGGCATAAATGGATAGGTCGACTGAGGGTTGGTTCTGCAAACCTAGCAATTGCCTCATTTTTTCCTTGAGCTTTGCAAAGCGCTTATCATGCTCAATTTTTGGCACATCAACAAACTTAGCTTTCTTCTCAGTGGCTTGAGGAAGGTCCTCAAACAATTCTTGCAATGAGGAATGGGCTTCATCCGGAGGAATTTGATCTGGGATGACATCTGTTGGAGTGCGGTAAAGATTGCTTCATATGATCCTCAATATCAGCAACATGATCTCACATCTCATTTTGATCGACTATCTTTACTCTAGATCGCGTATGGATGGGTGATCTTTGGCGATCCATAATCACCTAAATTGAAGAAAAATGAACCGAATAAGCACATAATCAAGACAATATCGGCCCGTGACATCAGTCTAGTTTTTTTTTTTCATTTCATTCATTAAAAATGTTTGTACATAATGGAACTTCCTAAAAATGAACTAGGATAAGAAAGGTATATAATACCCTAAACATGGACTAGAAGTAAAGGCATCAGATTTTCAAAACATGAACTAGGGAAGTAAAAATTTGAGACTCCCTAGAAATTATATATTGAACAAACTCTCTAAAGTTTTTTGGTTTTGTTTGTTTTTCAGAAGATTCGTTCAATGGTAATTTCCTCATTTTATTTCCAATTGGTAAAGGAAGTAAATCAATAATCTACCTCAATTGTCATTGACTGATCAACAATATGACAAAGTAAGTAAATTGCACAGTGAGAGCTTAGAAGACTTACTTTACCAATGAAATGATGGCAATCGCATAGACATGCGCATGATACGTGCGACTCAATTTCAATTCTAGACGGTTTAACAAAGTGGAGCCTAACACCAACAATATATGCTATAATTACTCAAATTGGAAAGTAAATAAGCCATATGATCGACATCATAAATATGAAATTAACACCATTATATTTATTTGAATTGAGATCATTCCTGAATTTTGAATTTTTCTTTCAATCTTTTCAGCGGAACCAACATTGCATATCAATTCTGTTCATAGAGTATTCAAATCTCCGCTTATAAAAAATGACTTTTTTTAGAAGGAAAAAAATCGTATCAGAAAATTTCATATTGTCATTGCTAACTGGATCATAGAAAGCACAACTTTTCTTTATCCCTTCTTATTTTTTTCTGCATAAGAAACTAATATCCGTGAGTGCAGAGGTTCCTGTCCGAGCATCTCTTACTTTGGAATCTGGGATGAGTGGGAAGAAAAAATTGTTGGGCTGCACAGACAAGAGTGCGTGAAAGATACAAGAATACGCATTGATTTTATGTTGGATGTGATGGGCAATAAGTGGAAAATACATAATAAATACTTGCCTTTTGGGATTAGTGAAGTGTGGAACTTGGTATTTACTTGCCATTCGTGGATTTTGCTTTGCTATATCCCCTGAGTCCACCGCTTCCTTGCACGCTTTGATATTAGATATACGTGTCTGGCCATAACTATCTAAAATTTCTGCATTTAGTAAGTAACTCATTAAGAAGATTTTATTATTTTTGAATGCACCGATTGTACTTGTGATATATAAAAGTGTCTAGGGCACATGTTAACAGGATCCTTTTTAAAATAACAAGAGTGACATGTAAATAAAAAGTAAGATCCCTTGTCTTCCTAGAGCTAAGTTTTGCTTCAATAATGGTGGATTGAGCCTATTTAAGCTAAAAGTAGGCATAGTGAAATATTTCTTCTGCTTTTTCAACCCTATAGGGCTAACGAATAGCACGGGGCTGGCTTTTCATGCAAAAATAAGCAAGTTGAAATTTCTTGGATTCACTGAGTGTTGACATCTCATCAACTTTTCTCATCCCACTGTGGTATTGAATATCTCCATAAAAAAGGTTCAACTTTAGCATGAGAAAAAAAAATGAGTTTACGAAAATCACATTTTATCATGTAACCATTTAAATTACAAAATATTATAGAGGTATTGTATCTTATAATTGAATTTCATTACGCAATTATGCTATCTAACGAGAAATTAACTTATTGGGGATAGTAGATAGTATGTTAGCCCAGTTACTACTATTCCCTATTTTGTCATATCAAATAGTAAACAATTCAATAGGAGAAATAATCTATTGGGGCATGTATGGAGCAACTAAGAGAAAAGATTAGCGAGCTCACACAATAAGCCATGACGAGGAGGTGGACGTTCCAACCTAGTTTCCACTGAGTAGGATCTCTCACCAAAAGGAACAGCAATGACATGGGATTGGATTGAGCTCATGAAACATTGCAGCATTGCGAGCATTAGCTTTGAGGGGTAACTCTTTATTATTCATCCTAGAGAAAGTTATTCAAAAGTTATTCTTTATGCAATTGCAAGATCCTTAACAAGGTCTCAGTTTATCATCATATTGAGTCATTTGGACCAAATATGTTTGTAAATGGATCTTTAGGCAAGAAGTGCCTTCGTATTCAAACTCCAGCATTTTAAACTTCTTTGGCATCTTAACTTTGGCATAAATGGATAGGTCCACCGGTCGTTGGTTTTGCAAACCTTGCAATCGCCTCATTTTTTCCTTGAGCTTTGCAAAGTGCTTATCATGCTAGATTTTTGGCACATCAGTAGACTTAGCTTTCTTGTCAGTGGCTTGAGCAGGGTCCTTAAACAATTCTTGCATGAGAAATGGGCTTCATCCGGAAAAATTCAATCTGGGATGACATCCGTTGGAGTGCGGCAAAGATTGTTTCGTCTGATCCTTAATATCAGCAACATGATCTCACATCTCAATTTGGTTGGCTATCTTTACTTTAGATTGCGGACGGATGGGTGATCTTTGACGATCCATAATCATCTAAATTGAAGAAAAGTGAACCGAATAAGCACATGGTCAAGACAAGATCGGCCCATGACATCAGTCTAGATTTTTTTATTTTTCATTTCATTCATAAAAATGTTTGTACATGAATGGAACTTCCTAAAAATGAACTAGGATAAGAAAGGTATACAATACTCTAAACATGGACTAGAAAGTAAAGGCATCAAATTTTCAAAACATGAACTAGGGAAGTAAAAATTTGAGACTCCCTAAAAACTATAAATTGAAAACAAACTCTCTAAAGTTTTTTGGTTTTGTTTGTTTTTCAGAAGATTCATTCAATGGTAATTTCCTCATTTTATTTCCAATTGGTAAAGGAACTAAATAAATAACCTACCTCAATTGTCATTGACTGACCAACAATATGGCAAAGTAAGTAAATTACATTGTGAGAACTTGAAGACTTTACCAATGAAATGATGGTAATCATATAGAAATGCGCATTATATGTGCAGCTCAATTTCTATTCTGGATGGTTTAACAAAGTGGAGCCTAATGCCAATGGTATATGCTATGATTACTCAAATTGAAAAGTAAATAAGCCATATGAAGTTAACACCATTATATTTATTTGAATGGAGATCATTCCTGAATTTTGAATCTTTCTTTCAATCTTTTCAGTGGAACCAACATTGCATATCAATTCTGTTCATAGAGTATTCAAATCTCCGCTTATTAAAAATAACTTCTTTTTAGAAGGAAAAAATCTTATCAGAAAATTTCATATTGTGATTACTAACCGGATCATGGAAAGCACTACTTTTCTTGATCCCTCATTTTTTCTGCGTAAGAAACTAATACCCATGAGTGCAGAGGTTCCTGTCCGAGCATTTCTTACTTTGGAATCTGGGATGAGTGGGAAGAAAAAATTGTTGGGCTGCACTTATAAGAGGGCGTGAAAGATACAAGAATACACATTGATTTTATGATGGATGTGATGGACAGTAAGTAGAAAATACATAATAAAAACTTGCCTTTTGTGATCGGTGAAGTGTGGAACTTGGTATTTTCCGATAACCTAAAGTCAACGGATGTTCTCTTAGATTCCTTGTCCACCCATTCGTGGATTTTGCTTCGCTATAGCCCCGAGTTTCTACTACCTTTAAGTATCTATTTGCATGCTTTGAGATTATATATATGCATCTGATCATAATTGTCTAAAATTTCTGCACTTGTTAAGTAACTCATTATTTATTTATTTATTTTTTATCATTTTTGAATTCACTGATTGTACTATTGATATATAAGTGCATCTAGGGCACATGTTAACAGTACCATTTTTAAAATAAGGAGAGTGGTATGTAAATAAAAAGTAAAATCCCTTGTCTTCCTAAGGCTAAATTTTGCTTCAATAATGGTGGATTGAGCCTAGTTAAGCTCAAAGTAGGCATAGGTGGAATATTTCTTCCTCTCTTTAACTTTATAGGGCTAGCGAATAGCGCGAGGCTGGTTTTCATGCAAAAAGAAGCAACTTAAAATTACTTGGATTTGCTGAGTATTGATATCTCATCAACTTTTCTCGCCTTATTATGGTGTTGAATATCTCCATAAAAAGGTTCAACTTGTGTGGGAAAACAAACTATCATGAGTTTACGAAAATCACATTTTATCATGTAACTATTTAAATTACAAAAGATTATAGAAATATCGTGTCTTATAATCGAATTCATTACACAATTATGCTATCTAACAATAAATTTTAATAATATTACATTTAATTTCTATGAATGCGAAATACAGGCAATCACATTTTTGTGCATATAAATGATTTTTTGACAAATTGTACCATTAATTGACTAAATAAAAGGCATAAAATAAGGATGTAATTGAAGTAAAAATCACTCCAAACAATCAAACAAGCCTAGTTGAAGGGGGGACGAGATAAGTAAAAAGGACATATATATAAATTTTCCTCATGTGAAAGTCAATGTCTTATTAAACCCATTGTCAATGTGTAAATTTTGAACCTCCATACCATCACCAATTGTTGGGCATATATCAATATATCGTTCAATTGTCAATACGTTGCTTTTTCCTTAGCTATACTATTGATACTATAATACCTATAGCGGACCCCCTACTTTGAAGGATCGCAATCTTTTTTTCATTCTCTAAATTCCCTCTATTCTGAAAAATTCTAAACTATACCCACTATGACACAAATAATCCGATTTTTTTTGTCACTAAAAACCATAAACTTACCTATTATGACACAACAAACCCTAACCTTTTTTTTTTTAATATCATAAAAATTCTTAAACTTATACTAGTTTGACAAATATACCATGGATGAAATTGAAGTAGAGGGTAAATATCTCACATATTTATAAGTTTAGGTTTTTTCATGATAGAAAAAGAAGTTGGGGGTATTTGTGTCATAGTGGGCAAGTTTAAGGTTTTTGGCGACACAAAAAAAGTTGGAGTATCTATGTCATAGTAGGCATGGTTTTGGGCTTTTTGTGGTATTTGCCCATGTATTGCTTTTATCATACTAATTATAATATTTCTGTAATAAGGTAATTTAGCTAAGTATTTCAGAGGTCAGTTTCTTCCATACACGCAGTCTTATGGACACTGCTAGTTGATACTATACTAGATATTACCAAATTAACCTAATGTTTATCTTTTTGTCATAGATGTACCCATCTGGGATTTTTCGTTATATTAATCCAAATAAAAATGTTGTCAAAACCACTCGATCTTTAGGATAGGTCCTTTCATTACCGGGTCTATTAGGAAAGATGAAAACAACAGTACCGATGCGCTTTAATACACGTTCTAATTCAAATTTGGACAAGCAAGAATTAAGCCCGCTCGCAGAGGGCACATTTTCCTGAAAACTGTGAATCTCAACTATGCATTTTTATTGCAATTATTACTACCTTAACAATAATCCTTGCCTAATTGGGAACCCTTTTATTTTGTCCCAGAATAACAGATTCAGACAAAGTATGTCTGGTGATTTATGAGAAGCCTCCTCTTGTTTGGTTTGTGAGCATTCTTGGTCAACCTCAGGAGGCTTGCAACTTCCTTTGTCCATCATTTGTTCCCTGCTTTTTCCCCACAACACACTGTACAGTCCTCCAACTAGCAAAACCCCACCAAGAATACTGAAAGAAAGCCCACACATTTGGGACATTAATCACAATCATCAATGAATAAAAAGAAGAAAATAATTTGAATTGATGAACTAATTGGTAATGTTAGTACCTTCCAAAAGCGAGGGTCTCACATAGGACAAATGAAGAAACCATAATTGTGATCATGAGCGCCAGTGGTGTTGACATGGCTAAGAAAACTGGCCCCTTTTTCTCAATGATCCAGGATTGTAGATAGTATGTCAGCCCAGTTACCACTATTCCCTGTTTTTTCATATCAAATAGTAAACAATTTATTAAGAGAAATAATCTATTGGGGTATGTATAGAGCGACTGAGAGAAAAGACGAGTGAGCTCACGCAATAAGCGACGGTGAGGAGGCGGACATTCCAATTCAATTCCCACTGAGAAGGGTCTCTCACCAGAGGAATGGCAATGACAAGAGATTGGATCGAGCTCATGAAACATTGCAGCATCGTGAGCATTAGCTTCGAGGGGTAACTCTTTATTATTAGTCCCTACGCAAAATAAACCACAATTAACTTTTTTTGGACGCTCCTAGAAAAGCATATGTGACACATCAATGCAAAAGTCATTCTTTATGCAATTGCAAGGTCCATAATAAGGTCCTAATTTGAGCAACTCTATGCGGCACATGCAAAGCGGATCTCCTGTACGTACGCTCGATGAAGATGTTATGGAGTTTTTTCTGTACCTGCAAAACAAGCCACAAAGCCCAGCAGAAATTGGAAGAGAGCATGAGGAAGCAACCCTTGACCCAGTTGATGCCCGAAGAAGGATGGGACGGACTGTTTATGTTGTGATGCCCATGAAGCACAGAATGATGGCACCAGAGTTTGATGTGTGGACCCTTGTAAAAGGCCAAGATCGCTGCTCCTCCCAGGCACACAATCACACCTGCAAGCTTTGCCAAGCCTGAGATAGTCCTCAATCTCAACGTTTCCATCCTGCCAAAGAATCATTGTTTTCAAAATTGATTTATAAAATTGATTTGTAAAGTGATGTATCAGTCTGTCAGACTCCAATAAATGGTAAATTTTCCATAAATCTCTCTTTCCCTCTCTCAAGTCATCTTTCATCAAGCAAAGCCGAGATATTACTTTGCAAGGGGCGTCTCTCTCTCTCTCTCTCTCTCTCTGTCTGGAGGGGAAAGTGTGGAATATAGGCCTTAAAAGTGGTCTGTATTGTTTTGAATCTTCTTTCACACCAGCTGTTTACTTGAGAAAGTAAAGGAGGGGAAGTGTGGAATATTCTTGCGATTATCATTACATAATCATAATAATATATCTTTCGTGTCTACTTTCGTCCCCCAAAAACACTGAGGAAAAAGACAAAAGAAAGAATAGGGAAAGAAGAGGCTTCATTAATACCAGACTCATCTTATACTTATAACTCAGTAATAAAAGAATAAGTAAAGCTCACCTGAGCAAAACTGCCAAGAAGAAGGTTATGGCAGGCAAACAGTTCGTGGTCGCAGCTGCCAAAGTTGCTGACGTGTACACAAGGGCTACGCCATAGATGTCCAAGCTTGCAGTGATCCTGAAATTCTCAAGAAAGCTCCAACTGACTCACCATATTTCATTTGTGGAAAAAGAAAGAATTTTTTTTTCCTTCTTGTGTATATTGCGTTCTTAAGTAAGTTAAATAGAGATTCACATATGCTTACCCGAGCAAGGAAATTAGAAATATCTTGCAGCAAGTTACGAACGATAAGGAAGGAGCGGTTTTCCTGGAATCAAGAAATCAAATCAAGAAAGTAGCCAAAATCTTGGATAATGAATTTTAGCCATCATAAGCTTCCATATCAATGGGAATTAAAGACAATAAGATGTGAGAAAGAAGAAGAACAGAGTCTGATAAGTTATTGTCATTACCATTCGAAATAGAAGGCGAAAGGGGCCAGGAAAATGGTGGCAGTGGCCTGTCTGTAGAAGACAAAGACAAAGTTGTTCATGCCACCATCAAAGGCGGCTTTCGAGAGCAAGAACATTCCGGCATAGATCGCTTGGACAAGCACTACCACCAAATAAGGTTTTTTGGTGTTCATATCCTTCATCTCCATGAAGTACTCGTATCAGAAATGAGAGGTTTTTTTCTATGTTTGATGGAATGTGCTATATGCTTTTGTGATGCTTTCTTTTTCTGTTTCTTTCAAGCTTGTTCTGATTATGAGGGTCTTCAGAGCATTTATAAGTTCACCATGATGGGTATCAAAGCAAACGAGATAGTCATGTCACGTGATATATTGGCATCATATCATATTTTATTTTCATATGCGATAGAAAATTAAAATGATATTATGTTATCATGTGTTAGTGTTGTGACCGGTGTTGTATAAAGTACTTTTTATTGAAAAGAGGAGGCAATGCAGCCTCATTTGTCAGGACATCTGTGTAAGAATAGGAGGCTGCTTTTGTGGGGACCTTTCGAGCTGCTGATAGGAGCAAAGATCCACATTTGAGCGACTTCAAGTACTTTAAAATTTCTCGAAAACTCAAGCTCATGGAATGCTCATGATTTTATTTTACTTTTCTATTTCAAATTACAACTCTTGTATGTTCATAATTTAACCATCGTGTGTATTTCATTTGAAATGGGTTCGTCTTTGAATTTATAAGCAAAGCCCACGTGAATCTCTTGCGAAAAGATTTCTTGGACAAAAACTTGGTAATATGTTAAAAGGATAGAAGAATATTATGTTCATTCAATTATGGATAAAAAGTGATGGAGAGAATCATTTTAATGTAAATTATATATAGATATTCATCATTGGGGTTTTTAAAGAACCGTTAGGTAAAGATGTGATCAACAGCCTATGGCATTAACCAATGGTTTCTTAAATTCCTAGTCCACCAATTCATGGATTTCCTTTGCTATATTCACTCATTTTCAACCATCTAGGGCATATCAGTTTGCATGTTTTAAGATTACACTATTCGCATCGTACTATTTAATATTTATGTTTAAAATATTTATACTGAACGTATATAATACTCAACTTTATGAAACACATTTTAAGAAAGATTTTACTTACTGAGTGCTTCATGAGCACTTTTGAAATGGCAAATGAAGAAATTTTTGTCATTTTTCAATGTGCTGGCTTTTTTTGTGATATACACAGTTAATATTTTGAAATTAGTATATTTTCTTATAAAGTATGTTTAACAAATACCTTTAGTACACACTTCAGTGAAGTTCTTTAATTAAAAAAAACAGAGTGGTATGTATACCAAAGTTAAGATCCTTCATCCTTGAGCTAAGTAAGGTTTCGCTTTAATAATGTTGGATTATGTGTAGCATAGGTGGAATATTTCCAAAGTAAGCATAGATGGAATATTTCCTCCTCTCTTTCAACCCTGTAAGGCTAGCGAATCGTGCAAGGTCAGCTTTTCACGCGAAAAGAAACAAACTTTAAATTTCTTGGATCTGCTGCTCATATCTCATCAACTTTTCTCATTCCATTTTGGTTTGGAATAGGATCCATCAACTTTAAATTATCTATAGAAGGAGCTGAGATAATTATTGTGGCTATATTTTGACTTCAAGGACGAACACCTCCTATTCTTTATATTAGAAGAAGAGCACAGTCGTACGTCTGTTGAAAATAATTAAAATTTATGTACGGAGATGGATACATTTTTTTTTTTTGTAATATGGATTGATTTAGGAAATAAATTTTGAATAGTTGTAAGATGAAAGATGTGAATTCAATTTAGAAAATAATGTTATTTAGGGAACTAATTGAAAATAATGTTATTTAGGGAACTACCTGGCAATCATTCTTTGACCTCCGTTAGTAATATAAATCTAGAATATCGTATTCCATTTTCTTTCCTTTTACTATGGAAGGAGTCGGAAAAAAAGTTGCTGGAAATAATTCGGTTTGAGGAACAAACATTTATATTTCATACTTTTTCTTTGGTGTTGGTATTGTTAGGATATCTAACCCAAAAAAATAAATTAATAAGTGGGGGGAGACCATAAATATATATAAAGAGCGCATAAAATTTATTATCTAACGATATGGGATAATATTTCAATAGGTATAAAAGAATTCCATTAGTTTATATGGTTTGCATCATATACAAGAAAAACACATATTATCATATCACTATTTGTTTATAAGACTTCATAGAATTATTTTATCTGACAATTGAGTTTCCTCTAAGATTCACGCTATGTGAGATTACAAGAATATGTACTTATTTTTGTTAGTAAGAAATGCAAACGACCATATTAATATCTATAATTATTCTTGACATGTCACATCATTGATTGACTAGAGAAACAAAATAAATTCAAAATCAAAGCTATTTTTAATCAAGTATTATTGTGACATCTCGATTTTCTAATTCTGTTTTCGATTGAATGAGTTGGGCTTTTCATCAATGTGCCTATAGTCTTTTTCTCTGAGCTGATCACTTACGAAATAATTAATCTATCGGGTGAAGCCGTTAAGGGATTTTAACGCAACAGACTTGAGAATTCGATCAAAATCGACTACTCGACCGTGCTAATCTGCAAGGTTCAATACGACATTGTCAAAATTGATCAGAGATTGGAAATAAGTCGGTTCGACATAGATATTGATTAAAGGTGTTGGTGATTCCACTTAATTGCAAAATTTTCGTCGAACAACACTAAACTGATTTTTCTGTCATTTCTGTACCCTGTGCCCATATTTGAAACCTTGAGATTTTCACGACAATCGAGAGTCGCCAATGAGTCGAAAAGGTACAATGTGACTCAAAAATAATTGATCACGGGTCAACTGCGCTAAAAATTCCTAAAAGTTACCCGGTAGGTTAGGTCAAGCTAAAATCGCGTTCGGTTGAAATTAACCGCAAAATTTGAACTCGATTTCAGAAATTGCAAGTTTGTTATGTCACAATTTATTTTAGGAACATCGACTCATCCTCCGAAGAATTTTCTGCAAACTCGAGTTTTTGGCGAAAAATCAAATTTAGGCGTTTTTGGATCGGGAAAATTAGAGGACCGTTTTTTAGCGCACTTTTGGCCATCAAGTTGGTTCAATTGATGAGGAAAAAAAATCATGGGATGGATGTGGGCACATTGGCTGAATTTATGGACACCAATTTGAGCCCAATTGAGTTGGAATTGGATGAAATTGGAGGGGGAAATGTTCCTAATTTATAGGTCCAAGGGGTGTGCAAAATTTCAGCTGCTTCCATGGCTTGTTGAGAAAGATTTGTGGAAGAAATGGCTGAGGATTGAGGCAGCCACAAATGGGGGCCAATCAATGAGTGAATTGGAAATTTTTCAAAGACTTTGGAGGCATTTGGGTTCCCCCTTTAGTTGCAGCCTTCATCTTCCTCCTTAGCCTTCCTTTATCCATTGTTATGGTCATTTGAGCTTAAGAAAACCAGAGGAAGCTAGCCAGCCTAGCTCCGCACGCCGTCGACCGCCCCTTGCCACCTGAGCACCGTCGCTGTAGCCCACAAGTCGCTCTATTGCCCACTCACGTTCAAGTGCTCGTCCGCGCCAGCTCACGTCCCTATGAGCCTAGGCCGTCGTCCCAAGCCGTCGAAGCCGCGCCACCATTACCATCTAGCCGCTGGAGCCACCGCTTGGTCCCGTCGCTGCAGCCCGCCGCTCGCCTAGCCTATTTCCAGTTGTTCCAGCCGCTCGGTTCAGCCTTCTTCAGCCGCGACCAAAACTGGACCTCACAGCCCAATTGTGAGCTTTGTGTGCTTTTCTGGGCCCGTTTGAACCTCGTTGGACGTCGCCGTAGACCCAAGTGTTGCTTGCCGTTGCATCGTTGTCGCCGTGAACTCATTGGCCCATCAAACCGGTGAGTTTACTCATTAAACCTTGCTTAAGGGGTGATTAGGTTAGGCTAAGTAGGGCTTAGGTGGTTAGTTAGTTGTAATTAGTGATTTAGTTGGTTAATTAAGATTGTTAGGTGGTTAAATTATATTAATTAAGGGCTAGATAGAATGTACTACTTATGTGGATAGGTGCATTATTTTTCTGGACCCGTTTAGGTGGTTAGATTAGCATTTCCCGCCTAAGTATGTATTTATTGGATTAATTTGCATTTATTTAATTAATTTTGTAATTTATTCAATTATTTAATATTTTTTAGAAATTATACCGGGATAGTCGATGATCGGAATTTCGTGCTGACTGCAGTGGTGTGCTTAGTTTATACAATTGAATGTTAATTTGTGCAAATTGAATGGTGATTGTGATTTTGAGTATTTATTTTAAAATTAGGAAATTTTGGTATTTAATTAGAAAATACCGGGTGTCGGGTTTTGACACCGAAAATGTTTTTAAATACTATATCAAATAGTGAGATTTTAAAAGGTAGGATATCAATTTTTAAAGTTCAATCTGATCGTGTACCCACACATGATTATTTTCACCGGGTGTTTTTAATACGAAGAAAATATGCCAAGTGCATTACTTAATTGAGACATTTGAGTGTAATGCACGGTGTCCTTGGCCGAAATTGAGTGATCGTGTGATGGTTATGAGAACCCGTCCCCGATGTGCGTCGGGTGGACGTTGCCCCTATATGGGATGCTCCTTCGGGATTGCTATCTTGTGTAGACGTTGCCATGCTCAATGGAGTAAGACGATGCTTGATTACGCTAGAAGATTGCCAAATGTCGAGTAGGCCGTGCCCGAGGGGCCGTAATCAATTGGAACGTGTGATTGATTGATTGAGATAGACGCGTCGGATTATGGGACAAAATTGTGTGGCATGGAATGGGACGTGACATAACGATTTGGCCTTATAATTGGGACCTTTGTGATTTATTGAAATTGAGTGAGATGTTCCAATTGATGTGTGCATTTATTATATGCATCTGTGATATGAACTATATTGACATGTAGGAAAGAACTGAGGCGAGGTGAGTCATTTGTGATGTGTGATTAGACTACCTCTAGATGTATTTCCTTTCTAGTCGGGGTTTAAGGGGTGAACTTGCAAAGACATTGTCTCACCCTATCGTGGGCTCACTCTTTTTAGGTCCTTAGATGGCGGTGAGGCTGGATCATTTTGGGTGGCCTTGAGAGGCCAAGACTTAGCGTACCGTACTCCCCTATTAGGTTTATGAGGGCCTACCTTAGTTGGTTCCTCATAGATTCAAGGCATGGTTTCACCACGAGCTCAATGGTGTTTGAGAGGGCCCCTTGAATGGCTTTGATGGATTTGCCGTCGAGGATGAGGATTTGGTAGATCTCGACCTCGTGCATGACGCCGAGCTCATAGCTGAGATGGAGGCGTACCAGGGACCCGAGGGTGAGGATCTTGCAGTAGAGGTAGTTGAGCCTCTGGAGATCGACACCCTGACGGTGTCGTGGTAGACCCGGATCCTAAGTAGATAGGGTCCGGGATAGGGTAGCCTGGTAGTCTCCTTTTGGTATAGACTTTTGGATATAAACTCAGTTTGTTTATAAAAGTGTTTTATGAAAATTGTATCCTGCTTCTCTATCATCATATTGAGTCATTCGGACCAAATATGTTTGTAAGTGGATATTCAGACGAGAAGTGTCTTCATATTTGAACTTTGGCATTTTGAACTTCTTTGGCACCTTAACTTTGGCATAAATGGATAGGTCCACCGGGCGTTGGTTTTGCAAACCTTGCAATTGCCTCATTTTTTCCTCGAGCTTTGCAAAGCGCTTATCATGCTCAATTTTTGGCACATCAGCAAACTTAGCTTTCTTCTCAGTGGCTTGAGGAAGGTCCTCAAACAATTCTTGCAATGAGGAATGGGCTTCATCCGGAGGAATTTGATCTGGGATGACATCTGTTGGAGTGCGGTAAAGATTGCTTCATCTGATCCTCAATATCAGCAACAGGATCTCACATCTCATTTTGATCGACTATCTTTACCCTAGGTCGCATATGGATGGGTGATCTTTGGCGATTCATAATCACGTAAATTGAAGAAAAATGAACCGAATAAGCACATAATCAAGACAATATCGGCCCGTGACATCAGTCTAGTTTTTTTCTTTTTCATTTCATTCATTAAAAATGTTTGTACATGAATGGAACTTCCTAAAAATGAACTAGGATGAGAAAGGTATATAATATTCTAGACATGGACTAGAAGTAAAGGCATCAGATTTTCAAAACATGAACTAGGGAAGAAAAAAATTTGAGACTCCCTAGAAACTATATATTGAACAAACTCTCTAAAGTTTTTTGGTTTTGTTTGTTTTTCAGAAGATTCGTTCAATGGTAGTTTCCTCATTTTATTTCCAATTGGTAAAGGAAGTAAATCAATAATCTACCTCAATTGTCATTGACTGACCAACAATACGGCAAAGTAAGTAAATTGCATAGTGAGAGCTTAGAAGACTTACTTTACCAATGAAATGATGGCAATCACATAGATATGCGGATGATACGTGCGACTCAATTTCTATTCTAGTGGTTTAATAAAGTGGAGCCTAACACCAACGATATATGCTATAATTACTCAAATTGGAAAGTCAATAAGCCATATGATCGACATCATAAATATGAAATTAACACCATTATATTTATTTGAATTGAGATAATTTCTGAATTTTGAATTTTTCTTTCAATCTTTTCAAAGGAACCAACATTGCATATCAATTCTGTTCATAGAGTATTCAAATCTCCGCTTATAAAATATGACTTTTTTTAGAAGGAAAAAAATCATATCAGAAAATTTCATATTGTAATTGCTAGCTGGATCATGGAAAGCACAACTTTTCTTTATCCCTTCTTATTTTTTCTGCAAAATAAACTAATATCCGGGAGTGCAGAGGTTCCTGTCCGAGCATCTCTTACTTTGGAATCTGGGATGAGTGGGAAGAAAAAATTGTTGGGCTGCACAGACAAGAGTGCGTGAAAGATACAAGAATAAGTATTGATTTTATGTTGGATGTGATGGGCAATAAGTGGAAAATACATAATAAATACTTGCCTTTTGGGATTAGTGAAGTGTGGAACTTGGTATTTCCGACAGTCCGAAGTCAACCGATGTTTTCTTAGATTCCTTGTCCACCCGTTCGTGGATTTTGCTTTGCTATATCCCCTGAGTCCACCGATTCCTTGCACGCTTTGATATTAGATATACGTGTCTGGCCATGACTATACAAAATTTCTGCATTAATTAAGTAACGCATTAATAAGATTTTATTATTTTTGAATGCACCGATTGTACTTGTGATATATAAAAGTGTCTAGGGAAAATGTTAATAGGATCATTTTTAAAATAACAAGAGTGACATGTAAATAAAAATCCCTTGTCTTCCTAGAGCTAAGTTTTGCTTCAATAATGGTGGATTGAGCCTAATTAAGCTAAAAGTAGGCATAGTGAAATATTTCTTCTGCTTTTTCAACCCTATAGGGCTAGCGAATAGCATGAGGCTGGCTTTTCATGCAAAAAGAAGTAAGTTGAAATTTCTTGGATTTGCTGAGTGCTAATATCTCATCAACTTTTCTCATCCCATTGTGGTGTTGAATATCTCCATAAAAAAGGTTCGACTTTAGCATGAGAAAAAAAATGAGTTTATGAAAATCACATTTTATCATGTAACCATTTAAATTACAACATATTATAGAGATATTGTATCTTATAATTGAATTTCATTACGCAATTATGCTATCTAATGAGAAATTAACTTATTGGGGATAGTAGATACTATGTCAGCCCAGTTACCACTATTCCCTGTTTTGTCATATCAAAAAGTAAACAATTCAATAGGAGAAATAATCTATTGGGGTATGTATGGAGCAACTAAGAGAAAAGCTAAGAGAAAAGATTAGCGAGCTCACATAATAAGCCATGATGAGGAGGCGGACATTCCAACCTAGTTTCCACTGAGTAGGATCTCTCACCAAAAGGAGCAGCAATGACAAGGGATTGGATTGAGCTCATGAAACATTGCAGCGTTGCGAGCATTAGCTTTGGGGGGTAACTCTTTATTATTCATCCTAAAGAAATTTATTCAAAAATTATTCTTTATGCAATTCCAAGATCCTTAACAAGGTCCTAGTTTATCATCATATTGAGGGCGCATTTGGTTCAAAATTTTGAAAGCCCATTGGGAAAATGTAAAGCAGTTTAGCCTAAAGGACTTTAGGCAAATGCAAATGCCATTTGATAAACTATACTTTGAGAAGCAACTTTGAGAGAAATGCCGTTTGGTAAAATATAAATTTGAAAAGCCCTTTGCATGATTAATATTAGTTTTTTTTTTTTAAATTTCATTTGTTTAAAATTGAAAAAAATAATTTATACAACATTTTAAATATAAATTTTGACAATAATACTAAAAAAATTAAATACATATATATTTAAAATAAGACCAAACCCTTCATTGGAATTTTTTATTTTTATTTGTTTAAAATTGAAAAAAAAATAATGTATGTAACTTTTAAATATAAATTTTGACAATAATGCTAAAAAATCAAAAACATATATATATATATATATATATATAAAAAAAAAAAAAAGACCAAATCCTTCCGTCGAAATTTTTAATTTTTAATTGTTTAAAATTGAAAAAAATAATGTATGCAACTTTTTAAATATAAATTTGAAAATAATGCTAAAATATCAAATACATACATATATATATTTTTTTTTTTTTAAAAAAAGGACCAAACTCTTTGTCGGAATTTTTTAATTTTTATTTATTAAAATTGAAAAAAAATAATGTATGTAACTTTTTAAGTATAAATTTTGACAATAATGCTAAAAAAAAAAATCAAATATATAAATAATTTTTTAAAAAAGATCAAAATATATTTGTTTTTAGTATGTATATAATTTTAATTTTTTTAGCATTATTTTGGCATTTAAAAAAATAATAACGAGGGAAAAATTAGAAATTTGAAGAATAAGTGATGATAGTTTTGGAAAAAAAAGTTTCAGCATTTGTCAAAATACCGAAAGCTCAAAGCTAGTCCCTACTACATTGAACTTTCATTTCCCAATGCTAACTTTCACTTGAAAGCTACTTCGCCAAACAGTTTAGCATTTCCCCAAAGGACTTTGAACGCTGAAAGCCTTTTGGAATGTTGAACCAAACGCACCCCGAGTCGTTTGGACCAAATATGTTTGTAAATGGATCTTTAGGCGAGAAGTGCCTTCATATTCAAACTCCAGCATTTTAAACTTATTTGGCATCTTAACTTTGGCATAAATGGATAGTTCCACCGAGCGTTGGTTTTGCAAACCTTGCAATCGCCTCATTTTTTCCTCGAGCTTTGCAAAGTGCTTATCATGCTCGATTTTTGGTACATCAGCAGACTTAGCTTTCTTGTCAGTGGCTTAAGCAGGGTCCTTAAACAATTCTTGCATGAGAAATGAGCTTCATTCGGAAAAATTCAATCTGGGATGACATCCGTTGGAGTGTGGTAAAGATTGTTTCGTCTGATCCTTACTATCAACAACACGATCTCACATCTCAGTTTGGTTGGCTATCTTTACTTTAGATTGCGTCCGGATGGGTGATCTTTGACGATCCATAATCATCTAAATTGAAGAAAAGTGAACCGAATAAGCACATGGTCAAGACAATATCGGCCCATGACTTCAGTCTAGCTTTTTTATATTTCATTTCATTCATAAAAATGTTTGTACATGAATGAAACTTCCTAAAAATGAACTAGGATAAGAAAGATATACAATACTCTAAATATGGACTAGAAAGTAAAGGCATCAAATTTTCAAAACATGCTAGGAAAGTAAATATTTGAGACTCCCTAAAAACTATAAATTGAAAACAAACTCTCTAAAGTTTTTTGGTTTTGTTTGTTTTTCAGAAGATTCATTCAATGGTAATTTCCTCATTTTATTTCCAATTGGTAAAGGAAGTAAATCAATAACCTACCTCAATTGTCATTGACTAACCAACAATACGGCAAAGTAAGTAAATTACATTGTGAGAACTTAGAAGACTTACTTTACCAATGAAATGATGGTAATCATATAGACATGCGCATAATATGTGCGGCTCAATTTCTATTCTGGACGGTTTAACAAAGTGGAGGCTAACACCAATGATATATGCTATGATTACTCAAATTGAAAAGTAAATAAGTCATATGATCGACATCATAAATATGAAATTAACACCATTATATTTATCTGAATGGAGATCATTCCTGAATTTTGAATCTTTCTTTCAATCTTTTCAGTGGAACCAACATTGCATATCAATTCTGTTCATAGAGTATTCAAATCTCCGCTTATTAAAAATAACTTCTTATTAGAAGGAAAAAAATCTTATCAGAAAATTTCATATTGTGATTGCTAACCGGATCATGGAAAGCACTACTTTTCTTGATCCCTCATTTTTCTGCGTAAGAAACTAATACCCATGAGTGCAGAGGTTCCTGTCCGAGCATTTCTTACTTTGGAATCTGGGATGAGTGGGAAGAAAAAAATTGTTGGGCTGCACTTATAAGAGTGCGTGAAAGATACAAGAACATATTGATTTTATGTTGGATGTGATGGACGGTAATGTTGAAAAAGCACCGCCTCTCTCTCTCTCCTAGAGCTCTCCAGATCCCTCTCTCTCTAGAGCTCTCCAGATTCCTCTCTCTAGATTTGTCTCTTGTCCTCTAGAAGTCGCAGGTTGCTGCAGAAGAAAGTCAAAAGAAAACATGCAGCCCACAATTGTTGACTACTTAAAGTCGGCAAGTTGAAAGCTTGAAGGACTCCACCGACTTTGCAGCCTATAAATAGGAGGAAGTGTGTCTTGTACGAGAGAGTTGAGAGGTAGGGTGAAAGGGGTCATGTGAGAAGAAGTGTGAGGAGTGTGTGAACGTAAAGTGTGGGGTGTGTACGTGAGTGTGTGAGTGGGTGGGAGTAGGTGGCGTGAAGTATAGAGATAGAGAGTAAGTGGGTGTGTGCAAGAATTGTGTTTGTGTGAGGTGTGAGAGGTGTATGAGAGTGGTGTGTAGAGAGTTTGTAATATTGTTTATATAAAATCAAGTGATTATTTTACTTGCACATCCACTTTATTTCTCAACAAGTGGTATCAGAGCAGGTCGTCCAAGGTCGTGCGAAGATAGTGGTCGAGGACCATTGTAAGTGAGCAAGGCGGTCAGGGATCGTCGAGCCAAGGAGCGAAGAAGCGAAGGACGTCGGAGTTCTGCCAGTGCACAATCTGGGATTGTGAAGTCGGTTGGTCTAGAACCAAGCTTACTTGGTATAGTGCGGGGCATTATACTCAAGTCACCATGGTGGATTTCTCGAGTCCGGTGAACGGTATGGAGAAACTCAACGACTTTAATTATAATAATTGGAGTATTCGCATGCAGTATTATTTGCTTGGACAAGATTTATGGGATATTGTTGGCGGCAACAACACCACCCCACCCACAAATGATAGTGATTTAAGAAAGTGGAACATCAAGTCAGGTAAGGCTCTTTACGTTCTTGCCGTGACTGTTGATGATGAATTATTACCACACATAAAGAGTGCGAAGACCCCGAAGGAGGCCTGGGATAACTTGGCGACGCTGTTTGCAAGGACAAACGATGCCAAGTTACAATGCCTGGAGAATGAGCTCCTCTCAATCTCGCAACAAAGTATGACGGTAAGTCAATACTTTTCTAAAGTTAAATCTATTTGTGAAGAAATTTCAAAATTAGATCCTGAGAATGCCATCTCTGAGACAAGAATGAGAAGAATAATAATTCACGGGTTAAGGCCGGAATATAATGGTATTGTTACGGCCACTCGTGGATGGGCAAATGAGCCAACTCTAACTGAGTTGGAAAATATATTGGCCAACCAAGAAGCCTTAGATAAACAAATTTCTAAGGTCTCAATTAAGGAGGATGAAAATGCCCTCTTTAGTAATAAAAGAGGGTTCAAGGGCCAAAATAAAAATAGAGCAAGTGCAAGAGATGGCAAACCATGGAAAGATCATGGAGATTGGTGGAGGCAACCCGAAAAGAAGGGTTATCAGCCAGGGGGAGCTTGTCAAGATCGTGACGACGACAATGACGAAGATAAGAGCAACAAAAGGCGTAGCAAACGGTGCTACGTTTGTGGGAAGGTAGGACATATTGCTCGATTCTGTTGGTACAGGCAGGAAGAAGGAAATGTCGTCACTTCCTGCAAGAAAGAGATTGAAAGCGAAGAAGAATGGGACTTTCAAGCGCCTGTTGCAATGAAGGAACGAGAAGAGCTTGCAACAGCTTGTATAGTTGAATTGGATAATTCGACAAGTTCCATCACGACCCCGAATAAGAGCAAGCCAAGGGAGAACTCGAAGAAGCAACTAACAACGCCAACAAGCAGTCGTGAAAAGAAACTGCAAGAGATGCAGGAGATGATAAAGAAGCTAAAAGTTAAGAATGCAAAGATGGAGAATATGTTGAAGAAAAGGGATGAGATGCTAAGACAGAAGGATCGAGAGCTCAAGGCAAAAGAAAGGGAGCTAGAGAAGCTCCGATGTGAGTTCAAGAAGCCACAGAAGCTTCAGGACCTCAAGCCCACTATGACGTTTCGAATTAATCATATCGGAAGAGACAATGAGCAAATGAAGGAGAAAAAGAAAGTTTTCTTTGAGAAAAGGAGGCCATCTACACCCTACATCCCGTGGTGTAAGGATCGGTGGAATAAGATCAAGGGAAAAAAATTTTATGAGGAAAAGGATCAAGAGGTCTACATTGAAGTGCTTCGGATGGGATTAAATCGGTTGAAGCACGAAATGAAAGTCACAAATGAGAGGCTTGATCGAATGAGTTCTAATCTCCAAATTCTTATAGGAGATATGTCAAAGACGAAGATTAAGTTGAGTGAGAAGAATGAAAAAGAGACTAAAGGGCAGAATGAATTGGTATTGCAAAAGTTCAAGGATCACAAAACTCTGTGGAAAGACACAGCAGGAGAAGCAACAGAAGATGGAGCCATAGGGCCATCCACGTACGAGGAAGCTTCGCAATATGTTGAATGGAGGGAGACAGTTGAAGAGTCCAAAAGCAATATCGGCATGGTTACTATATCTAAATTAAGAGAGAGTAGTCGGTGAGGGGGAGTGTTGAAAAAGCACCGCCTCTCTCTCTCCTAGAGCTCTCCAGATCCCTCTCTCTCTAGAGCTCTCCAGATTCCTCTCTCTAGATTTGTCTCTTGTCCTCTAGAAGTCGCAGGTTGCTGCAGAAGAAAGTCAAAAGAAAACATGCAGCCCACAATTGTTGACTACTTAAAGTCGGCAAGTTGAAAGCTTGAAGGACTCCACCGACTTTGCAGCCTATAAATAGGAGGAAGTGTGTCTTGTACGAGAGAGTTGAGAGGTAGGGTGAAAGGGGTCGTGTGAGAAGAAGTGTGAGGAGTGTGTGAACGTAAAGTGTGGGGTGTGTACGTGAGTGTGTGAGTGGGTGGGAGTAGGTGGCGTGAAGTATAGAGATAGAGAGTAAGTGGGTGTGTGCAAGAATTGTGTTTGTGTGAGGTGTGAGAGGTGTATGAGAGTGGTGTGTAGAGAGTTTGTAATATTGTTTATATAAAATCAAGTGATTATTTTACTTGCACATCCACTTTATTTCTCAACAGGTAAGTACAACATTCATAATAAAAACTCGCCTTTTGTGATTGGTGAAGTGTGGAACTTGGCATTTTCCGACAACCTAAAGTCAACGGATGTTCTCTTAGATTCCTTGTCCACCCATTCGTGGATTTTGCTTCGCTATAACCCCGAGTTTCTACTACCTTGAAGTATCTATTTGCATGCTTTGAGATTATATATATGCATCTGATCATAATTGTCTAAAATTTCTGCACTTGTTAAGTAACTCATTATTTATTTATTTATTTTAATCATTTTTGAATGCATTGATTGTACTAGTGATATATAAGTGCATCTGGGGCACATGTTAACAGTACCATTTTTAAAATAAGGAGAGTGGTATGTAAATAAAAGTAAAATCCCTTGTCTTCCTAAGGCTAAATTTTGCTTCAATAATGGTGGATTGAGCCTAGTTAAGCTCAAAGTAGGCATAGATGGAATATTTCTTCCTCTCTTTAACTTTATAGGGCTAGTGAATAGCGCGAGGCTGGCTTTACATGCAAAAAGAAGCGACTTAAAATTTCTTGGATCTGCTGAGTATTGATATCTCATCAACTTTTCTTGCCCTATTGTGGCATTGAATATCTCCATAAAAAGGTTCAACTTGTGTGGGAAAACAAACTATCACGAGTTTACGAAAATCACATTTTATCATGTAACTATTTAAATTACAAAAGATTATAGAAATATCATATCTTATAATCGAAATCATTACACAAATATGCTATCTAACAAGAAATTATAATAATATTACGTTTAATTTCTATGAATGCAAAATACAGGCAATCATATTTTTGTGCATATAAATGATTTTTGACAAATTATACCATTAATTGACTAAATAAAAGGCATAAAATAAGGTTGAAATTGAAGTAAAAATCACTCCAAACAATCAAACAAGCCTAATTGAAGAGGGGACGAGATAAGTAAAAAGGACACACACACACACACACACACACACACACACACACACACACACACACACACACACATATATATATAAATTTTCCTCATGTGAAAGTCAATGTCTTATTAAACCCATTGTCAATGTGTAAATTTTGAACCTCCATACCATCACCAATTGTTGGGCATATATCAATATATCGTTCAATTGTCAATACGTTGCATTTTCCTTAGCCATACTATTGATACTATAATACCTATAGCCGACCCCCTACTTTGAAGGGATCTCAATCTTTTTTTCATTCGCTAAATTCCCTCTATTGTTTACTTAACAAATATTGTACCCATCAGCAAATGCGTAAATTATTCATATTCTCCCCCCTCAATTTGAATTTCTTTTATATTATAATGACGTTCCTGAATAATTTTAAATCTTAGAATGGCTTTCTCTCCACAATATTTATACGATTTATTTATGGGTTAATACTATGAAAAATTCTAAACTATACCCACTATGACACAAATAATCCTTTTTTTTTGTCACTAAAAACCATAAACTTGCCTATTATGACACAACAAACCCTAACTATTTTTTTTTAATGTCATAAAAAATCTTAAACTTATACCAGTTTGACAAATATACCATGGATGAAATTGAAGTAGGGTAAATATCTCACATATTTATAAGTTTGGGTTTTTTCGTGATAGAAAAAGAAGTTGGGGGTATTTGTGTCATAATGGGCAAGTTTAAGGTTTTTGGCGATACAAAAAAATTTGGAGTATTTCTGTCATAGTAGGCATGGTTTTGGGCTTTTTTGTGGTATTTGCCCATGTATAAAATGTGCTTTTATCATTTACTAATTCTAATATTTCTGTAATAAGGTAATTTAGCTAAGTATTTCAGAGGTCAGTTTCTTCCATACACGCAGTCTTGTGGACACTGCTAGTTGATACTATACTAGATATTACCGAATTAACCAAAAGTTTATCTTTTTGTCACAGATGTACCCATCTGGGATTTTTCATTATATTAATCCAAATAAAATGTTGTCAAAATCACTCGATCTTTAGGATCGGTCCTTTCATTACTGGGTCTATTAGGAAAGATGAAAACAACAGTACCGATGTGCTTTAATACACGTTCTAATTCAAATTTGGACAAGCAAGAATTAAGCCCGCTCACAGAGGGCACATTTTCCTGAAAACTGTGAATCTCAACTATGCATTTTTATTGCAATTATTACAACCTTAATAATAATCCTTGCCTAATTGGGAACCCTTTTATTTTGTCCCAGAATAAGAGATTCAGACAAGTATGTCTGGTGATTTATGAGAAACCTCCTCTTGTTTGGATTGTGAGCATTCTTGGTCAACCTCAGGAGGCTTGCAACTTCCTTGGTCCATCACTTGTTCCTTGCTTTTTCCCCACAACACACTGTACAGTCCTCCAACCAGCAAAACCCCACCAAGAATACTGAAAGAAAGCCCACACATTTGGGACATTAATCACAATCATCAATGAATAAAAAGAAGAAAATAATTTGAATTGATGAACTAATTGGTAATGTTAGTACCTTCCAAAAGTGAGGGTCTCACATAGGACAAATGAAGAAAGGATAATTGTGATCATGAGCGCCAGTGGTGTTGACATGGCTAAGAAAACTGGCCCCTTTTTCTCAATGATCCAGGATTGTAGATAGTATGTCAGCCCAGTTACCACTATTCCCTGTTTTGTCATATCAAATAGTAAACAATTCATTAGGAGAAAGAATCTAGTGGGGTATGTATAGAGCAACTGAGAGAAAAGGTGAGTGAGCTCACGCAATAAGCGACGGCGAGGAGGCGGACATTCCAACCCAATTCCCACTGAGAAGGGTCTCTCACCAGAGGAATGGCAATGACAAGAGATTGGATCGAGCTCATGAAACATTGCAGCATTGTGAGCATTAGCTTCGAGGGGTAACTCTTTATTATTAGTCCCTACGCAAAATAAACCACAATTAACTTTTTTTGGACGCTCCTAGAAAAGCATATGTGACTCATCAATGCAAAAGTCATTCTTTATGCAATTGCAAGGTCCATAATAAGGTCCTAATTTGAGCAACGCTATGCGGCACATGCAAAGCGGATCTCCTGTACGTACGCTTGATGAAGATGTTATGGAGTTTTTTCTGTACCTGCAAAACAAGCCACAAAGCCCAGCAGAAATTGGAAGAGAGCATGAGGAAGCAACCCTTGACCCACTTGATGCCCGAAGAAGGATGGGACGGACTGTTTATGTTGTGATGCCCATGAAGCACAAAATGATGGCACCAGAGTTGGATGTGTGGACCCTTGTAGAAGGCCAAGATCGCTGCTCCTCCCAGGCACACGATCACACCTGCAAGCTTTGCCAAGCCTGAGATAGTCCTTAACCTCAACGTTTCCATCCTGCCAAAGAATCATCGTTTTCAAAATTGATTTATAAAATTGATTTGTAAAGTGATGTATCAGTCTGTCAGACTCCAATAAATGGTAAATTTTCCATAAATCTCTCTTTCCCTCTCTCAAGTCATCTTTCATCAAGCAAAGCCGAGATATTACTTTGCAAGGGGCGTCCCTCTCTCTCTCTCGCTTTCTCTCTGTGGAGGGGAAAGTGTGGAATATAGGCCTTAAAAGTGGTCTGTATTGTTCTGAATCTTCTTTTACACCAGCTGTTTCCTTGAGGAAGTAAAGGAGGGGAAGTGTGGATATTCTTGCGATTATCATTACATAATCATAATAATATATCTTTCGTGTCTACTTTCGTCCCCCAAAAACACTAAGAGGAAAAAGACAAAAGAAAGAATAGGGAAAGAAGAGGCTTCATTAATACCATACTCATCTTATACTAATAACTCAGTAATAAAAGAATAAGTAAAGCTCACCTGAGCAAAACTGCCAAGAAGAAGGTTATGGCAGGCAAACAGTTCGTGGTCGCAGCTGCCAAAGTTGCTGACGTGTACACAAGGGCTACGCCATAGATGTCCAAGCTTGCAGTGATCCTGAAATTCTCAAGAAAGCTCCAACTGACTCACCATATTTCATTTGTGGAAAAAGAAAGAATTTTGTTCCCTTCTTGTGTATATTGCGTTCTTAAGTAAGTTAAATAGAGATTCACATATGCCTACCCGAGCAAGGAAATTAGAAATATCTTGCAGAAAGTTACGAACGATAAGGAAGGAGCGGTTTTCCTGGAATCAAGAAACCAAATCAAGAAAGAAGCCAAAATCTTGGATAATGAAATTTAGCCATCATAAGCTTCCATATCAATGGGAATTAAAGACAATAAGATGTGAGAGAAGAAGAACAGAGTCTGCTAAGTTATTATCATTACCATTCGAAATAGAAGGCGAAAGGGGCCAGGAAAATGGTGGCAGTGGCCTGTCTGTAGAAGACAAAGACAAAGTTGTTCATGCCACCATCGAACGCGGCTTTCGAGAGCAAGAACATGCCGGCATAGATCGCTTGGACAAGCACAACCACCAAATAAGGTTTTTTGGTGTTCATATCCTTCATCTCCATGAAGTACTCGTATCAGAAATGAGAGGTTTTTTTCTATGTTTGATGGAATGTGCTATATGCTTTTGTGATGCTTTCTTTTCTGTTTCTTTCAAGCTTGTTCTGATTATGAGGGTCTTCAGAGCATTTATAAGTTCACCGTGATGGGTATCAAAGCAAACGAGATAGTCATGTCACGTGATATATTGACATTATATCATACTTTATTTTCATATGCGATAGAAAATTAAAATAATATTATGTCATCAAGTGTGTCAATGTTGTGAGACGTGTCGTATAAAGTACTTTTTATTGAAAAGACAAGGCAATGCAACCTCATTTGTCAGGACATTTGTGTGGTAAGAATAGGAGGCTGCTTTTTTGGGGACCTTTCGAGCTGCTGATAAGAGCAAAGATCCACATTTGAGCGACTTCAAGTACTTCAAAATTTCTCGAAAACTCAAGCTCATGCTATGCTCATGATTTTATTTTACTTTTCAACTTCAAATTACAACTGTTGTATGTTCATAAATTAACCATCATGTGTATTTCATTTGAAATGGGTTCATCTTTTAATTTATAAGCAAAGCCCACGTGAATCTCTTGTGAAAAGATTTCTTGGACAAAAACTTGGTAATATGTTAAAAGGAGGAGGAAACATCTATGTAATGAGGAGAGGTGGAGTGTGGTCAGTGTATTTAAAAGTCTCATAGAAATAACATAAGCTAAGTGTTATCATCATGCATAATTATCAAGACAAGAATTGTAAAACGTAGTCTTATACTTTAATTATCGTAAAATACTTAAATTTAATTTAGCTTTTTCTAACATCGGTATATATAAAATCAAGTAAAAGGAAAAATAGAGCATAAACCATTAGTATAAAGAAAATTTTACACATGCGATTTCATCCATCCTTAATATGAGATTATAATCACCATATTTCTCCAATCAATAGTGTATAAAGCTGCTTGTCTAAGTTGTTTTTTTTTTTTGTAACATTGATGGTGTTTGCTATAATTTTTCTAAATAAAATGTGTAATGGAAGAGATAAATCATACGATTTACGTCCTACATTACTTCGAATTGAGAACAACCCTCAATTATGAATGTTTCTTTCGATCTTATCATTGGAATCATTATTACATATCAATTTTGTTGCCTTACTAGACTATTCAAATCTCTGCTCATCAAACCCAAGTGCCTTTTAAGGAATAAATTATATCGGAAGATTTCATATTGTCATCATTAGATGGATTTTCGAGGAAAGCACAACTTTTCTTGATTCCTCCTGATTTTTTCTGCATAAGTAACGGATATATACTGCCATGATTGCAGAGGTTCCCGTCGAAGCATTTCTTACTTTTGAATTTGGGAAAAGGGAGGGAAAAAGCTGTTTGCGCTGCAACTACAAAAGTGAATATTATGCTTATTCAATTATGGATAAAAAGTGATGGAGAGAATCATCTGAATGTAAATTATATATAGAAATTCGTCATTGGGGTTTTTAAAGAACCGTTAGGTAAAGATGTGATCAACAGCCTATGGCATTAACCATTGGTTTCTTAAATTCCTAGTCCACCAATTCACTCCTTTTCAACCATCTAGGGCATATCAGTTTGCATGTTTTGAGATTATGCTATTCGCATCCTACTATATATGTTTAAAATATTTATACTGAACGTATATAATACTCAACTTTATGAAACACATCTTAAGAAAGATTTTACTTACTGAGTGCTTCATGAGCACTTGTGAAATAGCAAATGAAGAAATTTTTGTCATTTTTCAATGTGCTGGCTTTTTTTGTGATTACACAGTTAAAATTTTGAAATTAATACATTTTCTTATAAAGTATGTTTAACAAATACCTTTAGTACACACTTTAATGAAGTTCTTTAATTTTTAAAAAAAGAGTGGTATGTAGATAAAAGTTAAGATCCTTCATCCTTGAGCTAAGTAAGGTTTCACTTTAATAATGTTGGATTATGTGTAGCATAGGTGGAATATTTCCAAAGTAAGCATAGATGGAATATTTCCTCCTCTCTTTCGATCCTGTAAGGCTAGCGAATGGTGCGAGGTCGGCTTTTCATGCGAAAAGAAACAAACTTTAAATTTCTTGGATCTGCTGCTCATATCTCATCAACTTTTCTCAACCCATTTTGGTTTTGAATAGATCCATCAACTTTAAATTATCTATAGAAGGATCTGTCATAATTATTGTGGCTATATTTTGACTTCAAGGACGAATACCTCCTATTCTTTATATTAGAAAAAGAGCACAGTCGTACGCCTGTTGAAAATAATTAAAATTTATGTATGGAGATGGATAATTTTTTTTTTTTTTTTTATAATGTGGATTGAATTAGGTAAGAAATGTTTGTAAGATGAAAGATGTGAATTCAATTTAGAAAGTAATGCTATTTAGGAACTACCTGACGATCATTCTTTGACCTCTGTTAGTAATATAAATCTAGAATATCCTATTCCATTTTCTTTCCTTTACAATGGAAGGAGTCTGCAAAAAAGTTGCTGGGAATAATTCGGTTTGAGGAACAAACATTTATATTTCATACTTTTTTTTCTTTGGGTTGGTACTATCAGAATATCTAACTCAAAAACTTTATAGGCGGGGGAGACCATAAATATATATATAAAGAGCACATAAAATTTTTTGTCAAACGATATGGGATAATATTTGAATAGGTATAAAAGAATTCCATCAGTTTATGTAGTTTGCATTATATAAAGAAAAACACATTATCATATGACTAGTTGTTTACAAGACTTCATAGAATTATCTCATCTAACAATTGAGTTTCCTCTAAGATTCATGCTGTGTGAGATTACAAGAATATGTACTTATTTTTGTCAGCGAGAAATACAAACAACCATATTTGTATCTATAATGATTCTTGACATGTCACATCATTGATCGACTAAAAAAGGACATAATAAATTCAAAATCAAAGCTATTTTTAATCAAGTATTATACCCGCATAACTTGGATTTTTCGTAAATTCAACAAACACTCTAGAGGTGAAAATTTACTGAAAATCGCATACATTTATATTTTACATAAAAGTACAAATATTTTACCAATAGAGATTTTGACTATTTCAATTACAACTTCATTCATTTTATAATACCGTTAGAGTAATTAAATATTAAATTATGCTTTCCTGTAACAACCTAAGTTTTTATAATAGTTAGCACTTCCCATTAGAATCTCACATAGTATCAGAGTATGAGGTCATGAGTTCAAATTTTTCCAAGCTCCTATTTGCCTCGCCAATCGTATATTTCCATGCTTTAGGCTTAGATTAAAAATTTAGCCTACATGTGAGGGGAGTGTTAGAGTAATTAAATATTAAACCACGCTTTTATTTAATAGTTTAAGCTTTTAAATAGTTGATAGTGGTCCCACCAAAATTTTACATATGCCATGTTATTTTAATAAATCTTAGCAAACTTCATCTACATGGGCATTTCATGGATTTTTTTTTTTTTTCCTTTCGGAAAAAAGCTTGAGATCGAAAGAACCGTTTTTGCTGATGAAGTGCTGTTTGCCTTTTTCACGCCAATGTCGAATCGTTCGTAAGTTTAACCAACTTTAAACGACCTCTGTCAACTGTAAATGACTCGCGTAGTGGTTTCAACTTGTATTAAAATATATAGGGTTGATACTTTATTTCAATCAGTCCACATGCAGATGTATCAAGATCCTTCTCCAGATTATTGAGGAGGCATTGGAGGTTGCCATTGTAGACTGACAGATTAATTAGGTTTTGGTTTTGTTGGTTTCTGCTTTAGTGGATTATTTTAATAATGTTGTTTAAGGGGGCTTTGTCCTGATAAAGACTAAAGTCGAGAGACTATAATTTGGTTCGCTATCATCCATCCCTTTAATCCTATCTTTACATGCAATAAAACCACTAAGGAATTCCCGCTTTATTCACATGGCTTCCTAATTAAAGAGACGTCAGTCAAACATCGAATCGATTAAAATTATGTGAAGTCGTATAATCATGGCAATAAATTAATTAATATAAGCTAGACCCTTAAGCTAGTACGCTTTCTTCAAAGGTGGCTGCTTCCAAGCCCACCTCGTGGTTGTCATCGGCCAATCTTTTCCTTTTGCATTAAGATTCCATTTGTTTTAACGAAAAAAGAATGATTTGAATTTTTTTTAAAAACTAATTGCTTGTATTGCTAAAATAATTAGTCAATGAAAAATCTTTTCATCAAGGACAACAACTTATATTTAAACATCTTAATGGACAAGGAAAATATTTTTTGTTCATTTTCTTTTATAAGCAATACAAGTGATTATTTTTAGGAAAATGTTTTCTAGATAATTTATTTTTCACAAAACAAACGAACTTTAACTATTTGCTAAACATTATATCAGTTTGAATTCTATGTAGTTGATGCTGCTCGCTTCCAAATATAATGTTCACAATACACTTTTTTTGCTGGGTAGCTTTCATAATGCAAGAGATACGCATTTGGAACTATGTGTGCAAATCAATTTCTATGCAGACTGTCTATAAATTAAAAAAGAAAAATCAAGGATTAAAGGAAAGGAAAACTTCTTAAATGGAGAAATAGCCGATAATCCCCATGAAATCAAACTCAGCGAACCACAACATAACAACATTGTATAGATGTACGAACGGTTCGATTTTATTATGTGCTCATCTTACTTGGACAACCATCCTACGTCTTCTCTCTAGAAATGCTTCCACAAGTCGTTTTGATAAACGGTACTTAAAATTACTTACGTGTAACTTAAGAATTGTCTGCATAGCATCCTAAAATTTACCTTTTCTACTAAGTTTATAGACTTAGGTACTGTTTCCATTAAATGTTTAGGATTGCATTGAACAAATTTAAAAGTTTATGTGACTCGATTGCTCTTTTTTATAAATGTTTATGATGTGATTAGATGAACTGAAAATTTTATGACTAAATTGAATTATGTGAATAAGGATTAGGGGTTTTGGTGCAACTTATTATATTTTAAATGCACAAATGTCGAGATCTATACAGTCCAAGTGAATGATTAACTTTTTCTTTATAAGGATAAGTCATAAACTAGGACTAGAGGAGTCTGATCTCTGTCCCTCAAGCCTATAAGCTTAACTTAATGCTTTTAATGTATGCAAGATGTCGGGGAAATTCGCCAAAGAAAGATTGTTCTGGATTTGACTTTAAAGGCTTTAAATAAAGCGACACAAGCCGGCTATAGGAAATAAAGAATATTTCTTATAGGAGCCAAATATGAAAAAGAAAAAAAAAATCTGACAAACGAAGAAAGATGGTCAGACGACAAATTTATTAATGAACCGAAGTCGAAATCTACTGGATCTTTTCCTCTCATTTTTGAAAATTTTAAGCTATAGTAGCTTCAATACATATTTTAATGTCAAAGAACGAAATTAGGCGGGCAGAAAGAAGCCGTCGTAGCTACCAACTTGAGGATGCAAAAGCGGACCCAATATGATAATTTAATTCGTGTAAGTGATGCTTGACCAGGAACGAACACATCTTGGGTGGAACGACAAATTATAGGACAAAGTCAGTTCGTAGACGAATGTCATAGATTTGAAGTTGTCATGTTATTTTTAATTCCACGAATCTGCTCCTAAGCCAACTAAAAGTGTATGGAGTTGATGGAGGAGCAATCCAACACTTGTACTTGAACGGATTCTCATGTTCCAATGACCTCAGGCGACAACCACGACGTGGACTCTTTGTCCTCTGGCGAAGACGATGGCAACCTGCTTTGTGGTGGCCGTTCAGCGACAAGATGGTTGAGCTTGGTTTGGCATAATCCAAGGAATGAGAAAATGATACCACAAGTGTCTTAACTTTCAACTTGAGTGTTATAACTTTTTTTTTTTATCATTTGAGTGCCACCACTTATGTAAAAGACTCATTTTAAGTGCCATAACCCTTTTTCCAATTAATTGAATGTTATATAACTTTTCAATAAATCACTTAAAAGTAAAAGCTTACTTGGAATTTGAAAATAGATTTTAAAGTCTATAGTGTCAATTAGCTAAGTTTTTGAATATTAGAGGAATTAATCTTTGAGGAAAAAAATCTCTCTTTTACCTTTCTTCCTCTTCAACTTTATCTATTTTTATATGCAAACCAATTTTTATATTTGCGGCTCACCATTTTTTCCTTTGATTAAGTAGCCCAACAGGAAAGATAGAAAATTATAAAAATCAAATAAATGTTGGTAGCAAACTCAAATAAGAGTTGGTAACCCTAAACTAATTGATAAGTTAATCGGAAAAAAAGGTTGAAAAATTTCTAACATTAGATTTGGTAATTTTATATAAGAGTTAGTAAATTTAAATTTAAGGCCTATTTTTTTTTTTTTTTTGGGTCGATTCTACTCTAACTTTCACTTTCAGACTTTTGTCTTTTCTCATTGCTTCTCACACTTAAAACTAAATCGTCTCCATCCCAACTCTCGAATGTGTGAGTTAAAACCCATACTTAAAACTTCTAAAGGGTGGTCGGTTAAATTTAAGCCCTAGTTTTTTTTTTTTTTTTTTTTTGGTCGGTCCTACTTTAATCCTATTTTAACCAACTCTCCTAAGAATGTAGGGATTCAAACCCCTCACATCTTCTTTTCATGTTGGAAGGGTGGCCACTAGGGCAAACCCTAGTGATTAAATTTAAGACCTAGTTAGAAAGGCAAATAAGTTCATAAAAAAAATTGAAAAATTGTTATTTAAAAGAAAAAAAAAAACTTGATTAGTAACTCAAATGAGAGTTGGTAATTGTTGCGACTTTTCCAAAGATGAACCACCAAAAGGAAAGCTAGTATATTATTAAACCCAAAAATTTAGCGATGACTCTCTTAAACCTATATTAGCCGTAATTTTTGGGTTATAACTTAATTAGCTTAACATGTAAATCAATTAATTCAAGAATCAATACTAATCAATTATTGATAGGTCGATCAGATACAAGTTAGTTTTAATAATGGCTATGAGATCTAATTCAACATGACAAGTGACACGTAATCTATATGCAACCTGATTCTAATGATGGGAAAAAATTATGAACTAATCTAATATAATATACAATCTAATTTATATAGGCGTGAACATGCAATCACTAAATGACATAGCATGTGCAAATGTGGCATAGATGACCTGGCAAGTGATAACATGGCAATAAAATGACATGGGATTGATGTAACTAATTTTATATGATATTTGCATGTTATTTTTGAGGTTTTCTTTTAAAGTATGAAACTATCTAAAATATGGTATGACCATATTGACATTAGGAAACAATTTAGAGTAAATCCTATTTAAATTAGGAAATTTCCTAAATTACTACTTTGCTCCTAGATATGCAATTCTAAACTAGGAAACTAGTCCATCCCTTTTTTTTGGGTATTTTTCAAAATGGGAAAGTTTCAAAATTTAAAACATACAAAATATAAGCCCATATAAATAATATTCGCGATATCCATAAAAGGAAATAGAAGGAATCGGGAACCCGATCTTAATTCTTGAAAGCCCGAATTTTCGATTATATGCACGATTCAATAAAGGAAGTTTCCTATTCAGGAATGCCTAAAATCTGAAACACATCTAAGTTAGAATCACAAAATTCTCAACTTAAGCAGTTTGAATATTCAATTGAACAAACGAATTTGGAAATTACCTAATTGGACTTCTAGGCTTTCACGAACGAACGGTGGCACGGTTATTCTGTGACTGGTGTGGGGAGTTTGGTGGCGAGAATGCTTGGCTGTGGCGGTGGTGATTGGAAGAATGCCGGAGTTGCTGGGAAACACGACCAAGGATTGGGCTCGGTAAGAGTTGGTAGCTCTTGGTGGAATCTCTAGGTCTTTGAATCTTTGGTGTTTGATTTCTTTTGTGAAGTTGAAGAACTAGGTGTCGTGGAGGTCTCCTCTAAATTTCGTCGCATTTTGACATAGAACGAACACAGACTCACCATTTTCGCGAGACGGCATGTTGAGCTCTCTAGACTTGATCCACAATTCCGACTAGTTTGGTTTTCTCCTTCAAAGTAATACTTCCAGATATTTTCTCATCAATCTCACCGGACAAACTCAAGAACAATGTATTACATTTCTCCACAAAATTTGAGCACAATCCAACGGTTAACAAATGCGTACTCGTCAATTTCGTGAAACTGCGCGCTGGAATTTTCTAGGGGGCTGCGGGAGAGAAGGCTCGTGTGTGTTATGTTTTTTTCTTTAATTACCGACCTTAATTCTCTCTAAAAACCCTAATTTTGTGAACTCTTTATAAATGCTATGAATAAGGGTTTTCTTGAGCACAATTTATTACGACCTGTCTTGGACTCTAAGAGATATACCCTATTTTTAACAATATGAAACTCTCCTATTATCTCTTATGATTTAAAATGTGATACTATCAAGTTTAATTACTCCCCAATTTGGATTTTTATTAATCAATATATTCCAACTTGGCATCCCTTATGCACCAATTTCAGCCAAAATGTAGGATTAAAGAGCTTCGCTGAATTTGACCGCCCAATTAATTCAATTAAACTCAGAAGCTACATCACTTATGTCCATTAACTCCATTGCAATTATATGAACTTAATTAAAATGCTCCCAATATCTCTATGCAATGTAACTAATATTTTTGTTTGGGGGTTGTGATTGGAGTCTATCCCTAATTTCTATGCAAATGAATAATTAAATGGGTTTTCAAAATTTAGGTATCAATAGTAACCCAAACCCAATTGATAACTTAATCAAAGAAAATTTGGTAACTCGCTCTAACTAAAATTAGTAATTTCTAAAAAGAATTGGTAAACTTAAGGTGTAGCGTAGCTTGAAATTGCAAATAAAAGTTTGTAAACAGTAAGAAAAGTAGGTGATAAAACAGATAAACCTATGTAAATTGCTCAAATGAGAGTTAATAACTCAATATAAGGTGGTAATTTAATGGGAGAAAAATTAGTGAGCCACTTTAATTTGGGTTGGTAATAGAGATAATAAATGTAAAGGGTTTCTAATGAAGATAAATCTAAGTTAGTAGCTCATAATTAAGTTGGTAAATTAAAAAAAATGAAAGACTAATATGTAACTAAAATGAGAGTTGATAACCTAAAATTAGTTCATAACTTTATATAACCAAAAGTTAGAAAGCCACTCTAATTTGAGGTTGGTAATTTCTTATAAGAACTAAAAATTCAAAGTGCTAGTAAGTTATGCAAGCAAAAGTAAGTAAGCTAGTACAAAATTGATAATTTGTAGACTATGAATAAGAGTTTGTGCTCTCATAAAAGTGACGGTAGGTTACTAACTAGTTATTTGATCTGTCATCTTGTTGCTAACATTTATCGATATTTTACAGCATGGAAATAAATTCGCCAGAGCACTGGAACTTTGCTATTTACTTGATCCGATATTTATTTGCCATTTTTTTTTTTTTGACATTTATGAACATTTACTGATATTTAATAGCATGGAAATGAATTCGCCAGTGTCTAAATATGGAGTTAACAAAGGCACTATATTAATGGCGCGTTCTTATCTCACCATACAAAACATCTTGAATTATTTGGTTGAAGTTTCTAAAAAGTAATCACGAATTTCCTATACGCGCAAACGTTTCTTTTGGACATAGTGTCAGCTTTTCTTTTGGCCAATTAGAGGATATATGAAGCCGCATGGAACGTGGTCGGAGTCAAATGATTTTCCGTCACATTGAACAGATGAGAAACAACACAAATGTGTGTCATACTCGTTTTGCAAGTTTCTTGAAAAGGTTCTTTTAATAGGAGCCAATACTTTTCATGAACCAGAGCATACTTGTTACTTTGTCAAAAGAAATACCAGTCGTATTCACTTCCAATGTATATTTGATGTCAACTTCATGAAAGTGTTCATATGAGTTCAATAATGGTGACCGAAGTCTCTCTCTAGGGTTTGCAAAAAAGTTTGGTGCTTTGGCTAAGGCGCCGTAGTTTCAAAAGAATCCTGAAAGCCGCAAAGCCTATGAACAAAGGGTTTCACTCAACAGGTAAACATCAACTGAGAGCTCAGCCTATGAAACATTCCTGAATAAAGAGCCAATCTTCAAGAATTTTGCAACCAAAAGAGCGTGGTTCATCAGAGCTTTCAAAATTTAAGTAATAGTTGATTTTAAGCATGACTTCTGATTTTAGGTTGGATAACAACTCAAGTCACTTTCGAAAGACAACCAGGCAATTGGCCCGTTGTGGGACGAGGATCTTCATCTGATTTGAACCCATGAGCACGAGAAACTTTTCCTAAGGAAAAGAAGTTCCCTTTCAGAAGAATCATTGCAATAATTGCAGAGTAGATGCTGCTGTCATATTCTTGCCGATTCGTCGGTTCTAGAGGTAGTCCCCTCGCGGTTAGGGGAAGGTCAATCATGGGGATTTAACCTGTGTTTGAGAAGATCGTTGTAAATATACAAAGGGAAGATGTACGATCTTTTTTTTTTTTTTTTTTTGTGTGCGCCCTTTTATGCTTTGGAAAGTGGACTGTAAAATTGATCACATAACGAGATTAATGAATAATTATGAAAGAAACAGAGAAAACAACTCACCGGGATTCACTTCGTTAGGTTCGAGTGTTGGAACTTTGGCAATGAATCCACCATGAATCACAGAGGACTACAAGCTTTGATCAAATGATTTCTCACACTCATGTTCCGGATTACATCCAATTGATCCTCGTCTAGTGATTCAGTCAATCTCTTGAATGTTTTCCACACAAATGATCGCAAATAACGACATTAACTGAGAAATAAGAGAGGATATAGAAACAACACATCAAGATTTACATGGTTAGATCTGTGTGTTAGAACCTCCGTGATGAATTCATTATGAACAATGGACCCAACTCCTGGATTACTCCCAATGAATTCTCTTCTAGTGTTTCATTCAATCTGGACATTCAATCCGTAGACCACATGTGTTGGCAACTACATGGTTGAAAACGCGTCATAAACAATTACTTGAAAGACTTGGAAAGAATGAAACCTCCTTTTCCAATGCCAATGGGATGAAAAGAGGGTTTCGGGATAAGCACGCGTCACTCACTTATCCATTCTTTCATTACTTTCTTCATGTTGTATTGACAATTCACTTGAGATTTGATCAAATGCTTTGCCACTGTGGTGCGTTTTGTCCTCTAGTATCAGATCCTTCAGATATTTTACGTGTGTCTTATTGAGATTTATTACCATAATGAACAACAACAGGGGCATTGTCATGCAAGATAAAGACGCACTGGTCTCTAGAGCTTATCTATGTTGCTCATGAAACCACTATGACATATAATATTGAGCTGAACTTTGCCCTTTAGTGTAAGAGACTTCACATATTTTACAAGCGTCGATTATTGAGAATTATCATAGAAATAAATTGTCCAAAAAAAATTATAAAATGCTTATATTGAACGAAAATTGTTTGGACAGGTGTGTTGTCATGCAAGATGCAACGCATTTGGTCTCTTAAAGTTATATGAGTTAATACTACCAAAACCCCCAAATTGATATATCCGTGACAAATTTATTGCAAACTAATTTTTTGACCATAAAATATCCAAAACTGGTACATATGTGACAAATTCATCTTCTATTAGTTTTCATTAAATTTTATTATCAAATTATTGAATTGGATGACACATGGCTTTTGATGTGTGTACCAATTTGGGGTTTTATCATCTGTTTTGTTATAAGTGTACCAGTTTATAATTTTTCATGAAAATTAATCCAATTTAACATAAACTAACGGAGATTAATTTGTCACAAATATACTAGTTTGGGGTTTTTAATGGCCAAAAAATTAATTTGGAGTAAATTTGTTATATGTGTACCAATTTGAGGTTTTTGGCGGTTGAAAAATTAATTTTGGGGTAAATTTGTGATATACTAGGGCTCGCTTTAAATTTACACAAAATCATGCTAACGTGCAATCTTTCTTCTAACGTCTAAGATCTCAGAGATTTTATGCTTCCTCATTATTGTATCTATTTTGACATAAATATTCCTTAAAAAAAAGAAAATACAAGGTTATGTTAAACACCATTTTTTTTTTTGGTGGTAAATTAAAAAGAACAATCTATCTTTATCATCCAAGGTGCAAATATTAGGTCTTTTGAGATTATCTATAAAGCTCATAAGCCCCACTAAAATTTGATAATATTATCAGGCATGATAAAACATACTTACTTACACACGTAGAGCTCGTCAATTTTAATGGTGTTGTTTGATGTATTTGACATGTGAAACGCACGCATTGATTTTATAAGACATACTATAAACTTGGCAAATGTGACCGTCAGCCGTGACTTCTCTGATTGGAACACAAATATATGAATAATCTGGTTTGGACCCGCGCAAGCGCGGGGCAGCTTGCTAAGACAATAACTTATGGACTCGGTTTACGTACCTCATGACAAAATTGACATGCACTGGGAAAAAGTGGCAGCCTATCGTCACTAAAGTTTTGAAAATTAGTCCCCCATACTGTATCATTAATGGAATATTTCCAATGAACTTCGTTCAAAATAAAGCTACTTTCTTTGGTGGTTGATGGTTGATGGGCACTGAGCAACTTTGCATGAAAAGAAGAGAGGCGAAGTCCCTTTCATTTCAAAAGTGAATTGAAATGGCCACTATTCAGCTTGGACCCAGCCTGCATGGGAGAGTAGCCATCGCTCACCGACGATGGGAACGCGTCGAGAATGCCATGCACGATGCGAGGGAGAAAAAAGAAGAAAAAGATGAAAGAACCAAGAAGTCGACAGGTTCTTTGCAATTGCATGGAAAGAAGCTAACGTGGAACATCGGTTGACCTTAAGATCAGAATTTCAATGTGACCCGTCTATTCAAGAGACTTCACATCTTTCCTTTGGCTTTCCTGTTTCAGTTGCCACGTTTTTAATATGCCAAAATCTGATGGGGGCGATCAGAGAGTTCGTCAAAGCAAAATGGATAGGCACGGGAAGACTTCGATTCACTAGGGTTTGTTTGGAAAACAGCTTGAATTGCAGAGAAAACTGGATTTAAGCCATCGTATGTGACAAATCTTAAGACAGGTTGGATAGCGAAATAGATCCAATCATTTGAATAACAAGCGCATTAATCGCAATAGTTCTCGAAGTGGTGCAATAAGTAAATTATTGTCGATGTGACAGAGACATAGTTTAGAATTTTTTGTGATAATAATCTAAAAATAAATCAATTTGACAATTTACTTTTATAAGGAAAAAGATGAAAGAAAGCCTTGTAAATGAGTACGGGCTTAAGAGACATGGCGGCCCAAAAGTTGGAAAACTACATGACCCTCCGCCACTATCCACGCCTGCATAATTCAATCAATCACCAAACGCTCTGTCTTCATAAAACATGGGACAACGTGAACCTTTAACTTGACTACTTCTCGCAAAGGTTCGTAAACTGTCTCATCCATGCGCATCAAGTAATGATCTGCTCGTAGGGGCGGCTTGCTTAGCCCTCAAAGTTCTTTTAAGTAGGGCGTGGTTTTATTGAAACATGAAATTTCTGGCAGTCTGACAAAAAGTTTCATCACTCAATCAATCCTTATACATGTGTTTCTTTCATAGTGTAAAATAATTCTTTATGTCACCAAAACCTGCATGTGATGAGAAAAACGATGAGAAAAACAAAGAGTCTTACAAAAAAAAAGGGTTGTTGTCTTACTTAACGGATTTAAATAAACGGAAAGAAGCCAGGGTTGTGTGAATATTTTATGTGACCATAGTTGATTACTTTTAAAATTTAAGCTGTCAAATGAAGATATAATTTAATATTCAAATACTTTGACACTCTTTTTCACACTGAAATTGGAATTTGGTCTAAGATTGAAGTGTGGCTATATAAAATTGAAGAGGCAAACAGAGGGTGACGGGAAAGATCAAGAACCATGGCCTTCAAAATGGAGAAATGAGCACAAGCGAGTGGCTAAGAATTTGTGGGCTGAGAGGGCTAAAACTCCAGTTTTTCACCCTTTGGGCCTCCAAGTAACTTAAGCCCATACTCATTAACAATGTTCTCTATAAAATTGTTGTCACCCGAGTTATTTAAAAAGAAGAAAAGCTGGCTAAGAATTATGTACATCTACAGAGATGAAGTGTGATATCCGATGTAACACAACGTAATGAAAATACATATAATGAGTGAGTGCCACATACTATGTACTAGATAAAATTCATTACATGTTCAACAAAACAGCCAATAATATGGAAAAAATCAAATTTCATTTTACTAAATGACGAGTTTAAGCATTTTCATGCTTCTGATCTTCTGCATTTATGCATATCTTCTCAGTTTGAACTGGTAAGAGACTTTCGATGGCTAGATTTTGCTCATTCTTTTGTCCCCATAAGACACTGTACAGGCCTACTACCAACATTATCTCGCCAACAATGCTGATAAAGAAACCAAACATGAGGTCATATTAGTCGCAATTAATCCAAAGTTTTGATCAGTGCTCATGTTTATGATAACAATCTACATAAGTTTAAAAAGTCCATATCAAATGAAAATTGGCATACCATAAAGAATTGAAGAAGACCGAAAGCTTGATTATACTGCTTAACGTCATTAATCTTGTATTTGAATTTTGATTTATTTCTTATTTTTGCAGGGTTTCTAAATTGTATTTAAGGAGGATTTCCTTCCCTGTATCTCTCTCTCTCTCTCTCTCTCTCTCTCTCTCATGCGTGTAGCGCTGTACAATTAAAATCAAATATTGGAGGTGATGCCATCAGGGATAGGATAAAGTTTACCTCCCAAAATATATGCTCTCACCCAGGATGAACATGGAACTGATCATCGTTATGATTGGATTCAGGGGTATAAACATGGCATAGAATACTGGTCCCTTCATTGCAATCACCCATGATTGTAGGTAGAAAGAAACTCCAGTGACAATGATTCCCTGACGGCACAGGTGAAAATTATATATAGTATTTGCAATGAAAGTATACAATTTGCACACAATTTGATTGGCTTAAAAAAAATCTGTTAGGATCTTGTCGTATCACATGGGAAGTTAGATATCGGTATATAATTCCGCTTACTGCCGACAACAAAATTTAGTATGGAACACCAAGGACTCCACTTCTACTTGGTGCGTCGATGCTGATTTTTCATTTAATAGGTCCACATGTTTTATCTCTCAATTTTTGCAAACTGAAGGGTAGCTTGGTAGGGACAAATTTCTTCTACTTGCTTTTGGGTAGAAAAAGGAAAGGGATAATCATAAAAATCATCCTCAACTTTGCTCTTGACATCAGATAACTCAATCACTTTTGAAAATCTTCAATTTTGTATCATCCCAAACCTAAAATGACTCATTTTCCCTTGTGCACATTAGGGATGATCGATCCTCGGTCTGGTCGGGTCCCATCTAGGAACCAAGAATCGATTCCCAATTTTTGAGACCGAGGACCGAACTAGATGGTCCTAGGATTGGGAACAGATCCGTTAGCAAAAATAAAAAATAAAAAATAAAAAATAAAAAATAAAAAATAAAATTAAAAAAATAAATTTTTAAAAAATACTAAAGTCGTGACTATTTTAGGGTTTGTTGTTATTTTTAACAAATTTAAAAATATATTATTTTAAAAATAGAGTTGGTCCAATCCAGTTCCTCGGGAACCAGGAATCAGACAAAAAATCACCGGTTCCGTTTTTATGGAATTGAGAACTAGACCGAACCCTCTGGAACCAGACCAAACTGGCTGGTTTAGGCGATTCTCGATTTGGACGATCTCACAAGCTCACCCCTAATGCACATCCAATCTACACTAAAACCCTGCCCCCACCCCCCCCTCTCCCCCTCTCGATTTGGATGGTCTCACATGCTCACTTCTAATGCACATCCAATCTACACTCAAACCACCCCCCACCCCCTCCCTCTTGATTTGGATGGTCTCACATGCTCACTTCTAATGCACATCCAATCTACACTCAAACCCCGCCCCCACCCCCTGCCCGCAACTCTCTTTCCTCATCCATTCTCTATCCTCACCAGCTCAATACAGCTACGATCGAGAATGACCCCCACAGTTTGGAGCCACTGCTCGACGCCACGACTCGACCTTGATGCCAACAATGACACGCTCGCCTTGCCCGCCACCCATGCCCCCTCTCCCTACCTCCTTATCTTTGTCTGTGGCAAGACCGTTCGTCATTCGCAATGATAAGGCCACATGAGCTCGACTTGAGCCCACCCCTTGCGGCAACGATCAGCTGCAGGCCTCTGCGACAGGCGCGCAAGCAACGCAACCTCTATATCAATGCTTAGCCTTGGTGGCCTCAACCAAGGCCCAGTGACTGTTGTCGGCCTCGGCTATGAGCTCGGTGATGGTCCTCAAAGAAGCAACAGCAGCACATAGCAACAGCAGCACATGGTGGATAGGAGGAATCATGGCGATGGCTGTGTTGAACTAAGTAAGCCTATCAGTGCGGGCAGCCCTTGCCTGAGGCTAGTGACTTGTGCAGACCATCGACGAGGCCCAAGTGGAGGGAAAGAAGAAAATGAAAAGAAAAGTAAACAAAAACGAAAAGAAAGGGAAAATAAAGAAGAAAATTGGAAAAATTATCAATTGACCATGTCCCATCGGATGGTCAAAGCTAACAAGACCAAACAACGTCACTGATATCTATATCTAAATTGATCAAAAGAACTAGGGGTGAGCGGTTCCAGGTTCCGGTTCGGTTCCGTCTGGAACCTGGAACCTACCCTCGGGTACAGGTTCCTCAAAATGAGGAACCTGGAACCTACCCGTGAGAATCGAGAACCTGGAACCTACCTTGTCGCAGGTTCCAGGGTCGGTTGCAGGTTCCAACAGGTTCTTTTTTTTTTCTTTTTTTTTTTTTTTGTTATTTTCATATTTGAACTATAACATATGCGCACGTTACCAAAAAAAATAAAACGTAACGTACGCGCACGTTACCAAAAAAAACTATAACGTACGCGCACGTTATCAAAAAAACTATAACGTACGCGCACGTTACCCAAAAAAAACTATAATGTATGCACACGTTACCAAAAAAAATATAACGTATGCGCACGTTACCAAAAAAAAAAAAAAAAAACTATAACGTGCACGCACGTTACAAAAAAAAAATAACGTATGCGCACGTTACAAAAAAAAATATTATAATGTACGCGTATAACTATACTACACGATAATTTCCCACATCTTAGCAAACATACCAATGCCAATTGTCAAGAATTTGGACATACATAATCAAAACTAATAAGAAGTTTCCAAAGAAGCTTGCATTAAAATTACGATAAACAAAGTTGCTTACTAATAAGCCAACAAAAACCTTGCTTGACTTCTCAACCGTTGGATCCATTGCAAGTGCGATACCACCAACTTTATTTATCGATCATAATTTCCGCATTAAGACCAACCATATCTGAAAAAAAGAGGAAGATATTAAATAAAATATTCACTTATCAGATATACAAAAAAAATTACAATATATAAAGATATAAACATTACTTACCCAACTCAAATTGTTCTGCGTTCTCAATACACTCTTCAACATCAAGTGGTACACGAGCGGCTCTCAACCAATCTTGAGTGCAAATCAAAGCTTCCACTACTTTTGGAGTTAAAGAACTCCGAAAGCTATCAAGCACACGACCCGATGTACTAAAAGTTGATTATGAAGCAACGGTAGTTACAGGAATTGACAAAATATCTCGAGCCATCAAGGAAAGGATCTTATATTTTGAGCCATTAGTCTTCCACCAAATCAAAATGTCAATACCAAGATCCTTTTCATTTTTTTCTTGAAGATACTCATCAAGCTCGGACTTGTTGCCATCGCTCCCTTGTTCATTCGAGTAGAAAAACTTTTTCTTCCAATCTTGGGCGTTATGCTTCTTTAATCCTTCGCTACAACTTGTATTGGTATTGGAATTTGAACTACTACTACTTACACCCAAATTATGGCCACCAAAATCTTGATCACTTGAAGTAAGAGAATATTGCTCATAAAATTCATACAAACGCTCCAATGTATCCTTCACCTTGTAATGCATCTCTTTAATTTTCGATTCATCATCATAAATTTGTCCATACAAGAAACTCACATAATTTAACTTGGCTCTAGGATCTAACACAACCGCAATCAACACCATCATATTCACTTTATTCAAGCTTCCATAATATTTGTCAAATTTTTCTTTCATTTTCACACCCATATCTTGAAGCTTAGGATTCGAAGCATTGATCGCTTCTTTCAAATTTCTATACAAAAGAGCTATCCCTTCAAAATAATCATTTGAAGTAACATATGAAGTCCCAGACATCTGATTGGTGGCATCATAGAATATTTTGAGAAAATCCGAAAGAATAATAGCATTTTCCCAATCATCTTCACTAGGAGTTTCATAATTAAGCTCACTTACAAAAGATGGATCGTGATCTTCCATCCTTTCGAAAGCTTTTCTAAACTTTATGGCGGTGTCTAACATGAGGTAAGTGGAATTCCATCTAGTGGCGACATCAAGAACTACCGAACCCTTATAAGTGATCTTTTCTTTCTCAATGTAAGATTGAAATACTTGGGCTCTTGTGGGAGAACTCCTTACATATCTAACCACATTTCGAATACGTGCAATAGAGTCACGTACCATAGTCAAGCCATCTCTCACAATCAAATTTAATATATGAGCTGTACACCTCATGTGCAAAACACTACCATCTAATATCAACAACTTTTGTTTCGAAAGTTTATCCCTCAAATAGCCAACTGCAACATCATTCGAGCTAGCATTATCCACGGTAATTGTCGACACCTTTTTTTCTATTCCCCACTCCTCAATGCATCCCTCCACCATTTTTCCAATCTCCTTACCCTTATGACTATGCATCACCACAAAATTGATGATTCTTTTATGCAACTTCCAATTTTCATCAATAAAATGTGCAGTGAGACACAAGTAATTCAGATTTTGATTGGAAGTCCATATATCAGTCGTGAGTGCAATCCTAGAATTAATCTTTCCAAAATAATTCTTCAAAGAAGTTCTTTCACATAAAAACAACTTCATGCAATCTTTTGCCACTGTGAAACGTGATATATGTTTGAAGAGAGGTTGTAACTCACTAACATATTCACGAAATCCAACACGCTCAACCAAGGAAAAGGTTGTTCATCAAGGATGATCATCCGAGCAAGCATTAGCCTACAACGTTCTTGACTAAATGCCCATGTTGATAAGACGCTACCAGTACTAGAATCTCCTCCTTCCTTGCCAGCCGTGTTGACATTACGTGGTAAAAAAAATTTCTACCTCTTATCTAGATTACGGGGAAACCTCCTGCATGTGGTCAAGTGCTTCCTCATTGCAGAAGTACCGTTAGCAACACGGTACTTAAGCATTGACCCACAATGAATGCACTTCACTTGATATATGTTTCCATCCTTATCACTAACTTTTGAATAATGATTCCAACATTCGGATGTATGTTTCTTATCATGGGAAAGATGAGAACCGAGTACCTTATTTGTGGCACTCGAGGTAGGGGGTGCCTCTTCTTCAATTTCGTCGTTGGAAAAATCCAATTCCGTAATCGGAGTCATTTCCTCACGTCCCTCCACCTCCATTGATATGTTATCTTGATACATTAACTTCGCACTGCACAACAATAATAGAATATAATTAGAAATTTCAAAACAAATAGCAAAGTAGAAAGTAGAAATAAAACACCACTAGAACAAGAATGTCTAAAGGTAAAAATTTTGAAAACAATTTTGATTAAACCCTTAAATAAACTCAGAAAATTCTGAAATTTGGACACGTTGTATTTAAGACCTAGAGGTACAAGTTTCATGAAGAAATCGTAGTCCAATTCGTTCTGGATTAAAAGATAAAATCGATTTACTTTTCCTATTCTCTACTTGCACAGTTTTGGAAACATTTTTTGGTTAAATAGGCAAATGAACTAAAAAATTACGAAATTTAAATATGTTGTAGGGAAGACATGAAGAGAGATATTTCATGCAGAACACATTTCCAAAAGAACCTCATACAAAATGATATAGTCCACGCATTGCAACTTACGAGGTCCGAACACATCAGATTGCACAGTTTTAGAAACATTTCCGATTAAATACCCAAATGACCTTCAAAAATTATGAAATTCGACTACGTGATAGCCAAGACCATAAGGTAGATACTTCATGAAAACATCGAAGTCAAATTCTTCCTAGATAATTAAATATGGACGGTTAAAATCCCTGTTCGTACTACCGTAATTCCAGATCTAACCATCTCCAAAGGACCACGATTGCACCTACCTATTCTTGTTTCTTTTCTCTAAATTTTTGATATGTTGTACCTTAGGATGTCCTTTACAACTTTTGTTAAGAAACCGAAGTGAAATTTCGACAAAAAGGTTGCCTTACAGTCCATGCATTCATCAAGGGTCGGTCCCAAAAACTCCAGATCCAGTCTTTCCAAAGAATAACGATTTCACCCACTTATACTTGTTTTTTTTGTCCCAAATTTGAGTATGTTATACTCCAAGAAGTCCTTTACAACTTTCATTTAGAGGCCAAAGCCAAACTTCAACTAGAACATTACATACAAATCACTAGAACATTGAAGGTCGAGCTGTTTTTCTCAAGAACAGTACACTAGACTAGAGCACTCCCAATCAACAATCCCAAGAAACCTTAATATCTAAGTAAAACCAACTTTCATAAACTGACTGCATTTGATGCACTGACTATTAATTTGGACAATTGTTGTTCTTCATATAAAAAAAATTCCACATAGAAATAACCGTAATTCCATTATATGTATGAAATTAATCATACTTTTGGCTCCTTACGAACGGTGCACCACGTGATCTGATCAATTGAGTTTACGATGATTTATATGGAATTATCTCATTCAACCTAATTGCCTGAATATTTAAGATTGTAATTTTAAAATTATATAAGGACCTCATTTCAGCTCAGCATGTATATATAGCCTTTTTTTTTAGGATTTCAAAATTTAAACCCAATTGGCACTGGCTTAGTGAAAAGTTACACTTACCAATGGCCGGTGGCGCGGAGATGGACGGTGCCGGAACCGGAGATGGCCGGTGGCGCGGAGATGGCCGGTGCGGCGCGGAGATGGCCGGTGGCGCGGAGGCGCGGCGGTGCGGTGCGGAGATGGGCGGTGCGGCGAGTCGGCGACTGGGCGAGTCTGAGAGAGAGAGAGGGGGCGGCTACGGGCTACTGGGCGGTGCGGCGTGGAGATGGCCGGTGGCGCGGAGATGGCCGGTGGCGCGGAGACGCGGTGGTGCGGCGCGGAGATGGGCGGTGCGGCGACTGGGCGAGTCTGAGAGAGAGAGAGGGGGCGGCTACGGGCGACTGGGCGGTGCGGCGCGGAGATGGCCGGTGGCGCGGAGATGGCCGGTGCGGCGCGAAGATGGCCGGTGGCGCGGAGACGCGGCGGTGCGGCGACCGGCGAGTCTCGAGAGAGAGAGGGGGGCGGCTACGGGCGGCCCGGGCGGTGCGGCGCGGAGATGGCCGTGCAGCGCGAGATGGCCGGTGGCGCGGAGTGGCCGGCGGCGCGGAGACGCGGCGGTGCGGCGACCGGGCGTGGGGCGAGTCCGAGAGAGAGAGAGGGGGGCGGCTATGGCTACGGGCGAGTTGCGATTGCGAATGGGCGAGTCTGAGAGAGAGAGAGAGAGAGAGAGAGAGAGAGAGAGAGAGAGAGAGAGAGAGAGAGAGAGAGAGGGGGGCGCTATTTTGCCCTAACATTGCCGGTTCCGGTTCCCAGAAAAAAGGAACCGGAACCGGAACCGGTCCCCTTGGAACCGGGAACCAAACCGGACCCTCCTCCGGTTCGGTTCCGGTTCCCGGGTAACCCGGGAACCGCGCTCAGCCCTAAAAAGAACTAAAATGCCAAATCATAAAAGTGTGTAGAATTAAATTGACAAATTATCAAAATATTTATGACCAAATTTGTACAATTGAATGGTTTATGATTAAATTGACAAGTTATTAAAAATGTTTAGGACTAAATTAACACAATTGAAAGGTTTATGATTGAATTGATCACCGTATAATAGATTTAAAATCTTTTGGACTAGATTCCCTTGATTTGATAATTACCGAAAAAAGGGATGGCCTTAACCTAACTCATTCGCTGTGATTTTCGCTATGATCATTACTGAACCTATACCTGTCCTCGGTCCAACTAAATTTTAGCCCACTCTTAGCATGTTCAATTTCTAAATGTAGAAAATAGGGACTTATGCTCACTTACACAATAAAGGATCGCAAGTAGTTTGACATTCCAAGCCAACTTCCACTCAGAAAAGTCTCTTTCTTCAGCAATTGCCACGAGAAACGACTAAACTGTGCTTGATAAACACTGAAGACATGTGAAGTGAAGCTTCGATGGATAGGTTTTTAATATTTCAGCCTGTTTAAAAGGAAAGAAACAAAGTACAATTTCAATAAGCAGGAAAATTGTCCAAAGGGTCCTAAACCTTTTGCACTTTGGCCAATTTATTTCTAAATCCTTCAATTTTGCTAATTGCGTTATAAACATTTTTATGTTTTGCCAGTTGAGTCCATCATTCTAATTTTGACTGAAAATTAACGATGTGGTTGTCAATGGTCATACATGACATGGTCGGCCAACATGGACATTTTTAAATAATTTTTTAAAAAGTTTTAATAATGTTTGTTAATGTTTTCTTTTCTTTTCTCTTCTTGTTTTATTTTCTTTTTGATATGAGGGTTGGCAACGGTTGCTGACATTTTGCATGGGCGTCGTGGCCCTCGTGGGGCCTGGGTGAAGGCTATGAGTAAAGGTGTGTAAAAAAACTAGTTTTAGGTGTCAAGAAACCCTAAAAGGACCCTATCATGACCTTCAAAGAAATTAAGCTTTTAACTAATGAGTATTATCTATTTGTTCCGCCCTATAGTTTTCAATCCTTAATCAAAATTAATGGCTTGCAATTCAACCTGAATACAAGGCCACACGTTCTCCATGATATTTATTAATGAATGCAAATTTGGAGGGATTGGGGACCGGTTCCATGGACCCACCCAGGAACTGGATTGGACTGACGGTCCGGTTCTTGGGTGGATTCATGAAACCAATGGGTAGATCCCGGTTTCAATTTTTCAGAACTGATTCTTAATGGACGGTTCCTAGTCCCAAGGTGGGAATCACCCGCTGAGACCATGCTCACCCTTGGTTGTGAGTCCCTTGCTTAGAGCCGACAATGACGTCCTAGCCCTTAGGCCAAAAAGAATAAAAGAAAAAAGCCAAAAAAATATTCTTAAAATTATAAAAATATATATTAGAAAATATCAATGTTATTACTAGCCATGTAACGTTGGACCACAAGTGGTGATCACGTTATCATTTTCTAGCCAAAATTGCTCGGATGGACTCAATTAATAAAATGTGAAAATGTTTGAGATTTGATTGAGAATATCGAAAGGTTTATAACTGAATTGGTCAAAGTGTAATAAGTTTAGAATCTTTTAGACATTTATTCCTCAATAATCCAAGAATAGAAAAAGGTTAACATAATGTTAAACATGACTTAGCAAAAAAAAAAAAGTAATGCTAAATATGCAATCAAGATTTGAAGAAGCGATGAGGAAGACGTGGATTCCACAATTGTTAACTGTTTTTTATGATCTAATTTACTCATGTTAGGACGTGCAATTCAGCTGGAGACCGTTTAAATTAGGCAAAATATGCAATCGCCAATCAACATCCAAAAGGTATGCACGCCTGATGAAAAGATGCTACGAGTATGAAGTGGATTCCACAATTGTTGTTTGCAAGTGAAATTTATAATTTAAAACTCTTATGTCCCAAAAGATGAAATTAGTGTTTCACCTAAATACTTAGAAAGTTCATTTCAAAACCTTAAGCTATTAATAAAGTGCATAAACATTATTTTATGTGTAAGAACGTTGAATTAAGTGGCTATTAAAAAGGTAGAATCGACATCCCAACCAACGTCTGATCATAGTTAGAATGTTATGGACGCATCCCATGGTTCTACTTTTGTTTTGCTCGGCGCCCAATCAATATGGAATTTCATGAACCATACCTTTTTCTTCTTTTTCAGAGGGATTTTTATTATGTGAATTATTGTTAGGTTCACATCTAGTGTAATAAAATACTTTCATATTCATTTTGAATAGTTGATATGTGTGTTTGGAGTTAGTTTTATAGCTAAATTATTCCAACGTGTCCACCATTCAACAGTAAGTATTTAAATCTCTTTATACTAGCAGTGAACCTTATGAAAATCCTCATAATGCATAATTCGTCGACAGCTTTTGAGTGTGAATTCCACGAGAAATCGTGAGATAAACACAAGTAGAGCCTTAGGTGCTGGGTGGAGAGACAAAAAATCGTGTTTTTTTAATCCTATTTTATTCTTAACAAATTTATCAATGCCTTTGTCCCTATGGACATACATCACATTGACCTAACCACATCAAATGCACCGTGCCAAATCATTTTTGTCGTCTATTATATAGTGAATAAATAGCTTTTTGTATCAACCAGCGACATTAGTACCTAGGTTGGGTAAAAGAATAATTCAATCCAAAAGTCGCATTTAAGGGAGAGTGCATGTATATAAGGCTACCATAAACCTTTTATGCAAGGTGTTTTGAGTGGGAAATTATTCAATCAGGTTTAAACCTATTGTCAAGATGCTAATTCAGTTTTAAACTTTTCAATTTTGCCAATTTAATTTTAAATCTTTCCATGAAATTCCATTGTAGTCTTTTTGGTTTGGCCGGAAGGATTGTATTGGAATTTTGCACAAAAGTTTTGAACTAAATAAAAAAAAAATTGAAAGTTTATAATTGAATTGACATATGTACAATAGGTTAGGACTGACTAGACAATTTCCCCATGTTGGCGCCAGCATAGAAGATGGTATTTTCCTTTTCATGGTTGCTGTTGTAATCTTCCTAATGAGATGTATTAGCCATCGAGAGATCACGAAATGTTTTACGTGAATGCATCTCATGATGAGCAATATTTACTAAGTTTGGTCTCCAAAATTAGTTTATTAAATAACGTGCCAAACTAGAAGTGTGCTATTGACGAGGGGTAATTATTATCTGATAAATCTCTCAGTAAATCAATGTCGTGAACCAGATTTTCTAAATCTTATATTTCTCGTTTGTGATATCTGTCATGATCTGGAGAACTGAAAGGATGATGATCACAAAATATCGCTGAAATGTTGGGGGTTACCTGCAGAACATTCCATAAGCCCCAGGAGGAGGCTGAAATGAACGAGAGGAGGCAACCTATGATCCATCTTGTGCTTCTCGATGATGAAACGTGGTGTTGCTGATGTGCACTATGGAAGGCAAAAGGAGGAGGATTTAGAATTGGTCCCTTGAAGAAAGCAAGGGTGGCCACTCCTCCCATGCAAATTGTTATTCCTACAAGCTTCGCAACTCCCTCTATTTTCCTCACATTCAGCTTCTCCGTCCTGCCAAAGTAGTGCCAAGAGTTACAAAGCATTAGGAAACGAAGTTGTGGATATTGTGAAAATATGAATATTGACTCTTTAAAGAGTCAAGAAAATACATATCAAGTCACTGGGAAGAGGAGAACCTGAAAAGAACAGCGAAGAAGAAAGTTGAAACAGGTACGCAGTTAATAGTTGCAGACGCTAGTGATGCTGAAATATAGAGGAGCGCAATCCCATAGAGATTCGTAGCTAGCGTGATACTGCAATTCACATGTATCGTTTCATCAAAATTATCAGGAAAAGGAATAAGCTTTTGAATGTTCAAGTTACAATCACCAACTTCTCTGATTAGAGTTTAAATTCTCAGATTCCAGGTAATGTTTTGAACTTACCCTATGAAAGCGACAGCGGAGATCTTGAAGATGATGAGGAACGTGAGCTGAGTTGCAGATCTCCTATTGAAGATCGTGGCCAACATGAGCAAGAAAATGGTTCCGGCAAGTTGCCGGTAGAAGATGAAGACGAAGCTTTTCATGCCAGCATTGACTGCGGCCTTGGTGAACAAGGTCATGCCCGCCTTGATAATCTGGATCAAGATAACGAACACGTATGGATTCCTCAGTTCCATAATGCTCTCTCCTCTCTGTAAATTCGCCTCAGATTAGAAATTAACGGCGGAAGTGTTTAAGAATCACATGCTTATTTGACCTTGCAGAAAGTTTAACATTTGTACCTTTTACCTATGAAGAAAATGCAAAAGAAATCAGTGGATAAGTTAGTTAATCTTCTCTTTTGGATGTGCTTTTGACGTGAGTTTTGTTGTTTAAACGTACCAAATTGCCGTGGGCCATTTTTCCTTTGTTTATGGTTTTAGATATTCCAGCAACTATGCCTCCCATTGGTGGATTCCAAATTATGAATACCACCTACACCATACTTGATCAAGTATAGATGTGACTGATCTCCATAAGTTGTATGTCGTCAATTCAAGGCATAGTTGGAAGAAATTGTCTTCCATCATGGATGGGGATAAATACAGTCCTTCCGATTAATGCAATGTAGACTTTGTACAATTGTACCTTCCTTTCTAACATTTTTCGTAGTAGTATATTTCTGCAAGAATTGGTAAGCTTCATAAAACTATTAATAGAACAGGGACGGAGTTAAGAATAATAAAGTGGAAGAGAGAGATTTAAAATTTGTGCATATTTTGATATGTAGAAGAAAGCACTTTGAGAGTCTATTTATAGGCTTCAATAAATGAATATTTAAGTAAATCATTCTAGATATGCATAATAAAAATAAATATAGAAAATCAGAGTTGATATCCTAAAAATCTCTAAAAGATATCTAAATATGTCTAACAACTGGTTACGTTATTTCTAAATTACTTGTTCGTAATTCACAAGCACTTTTATGAAATTAACAACTAGGTTTGATTGTTTGCAAAACTACCAACCTTTCTTTCTTTTATCAACTTTTACTTGCCTTTCTTATCATTGTCTTAAATCCATTAACTAATATATGAATATATCAATCTTTATTTGAGCAATTTATGAAACTTTTTCCGATTCTTTATGAGTAATCATCGTATTTGGTTGTTTAATTTATTTAACAAAGTCTATTTATTGTTTAATCTTTCTATTTGGTTGTTTAATCGATTATTAATTTTTGATGCTCATACTTGAGTTTCCTAACAAAGTCTATTTGGTTGTTTAATCGATTATTAATTTTTTAATTTTTGTTATTGTTTACCAATCATTATTTGTCTTTCTTGTAAATGCTTTAAATTATCAATTGTCGCAACCAAATTTTCGGGTCTAGGTTTGGTTAATGAATTGTTAAAGCCTGGACTTAACTCGGGTTCTCCCAAACCCATACCAATTTGCGACTTAGGTTCAAAATTTTTAACATGCAATTGATTTTTAACTAGGAGTCGCCACTAATCTATTTTTGGTGGATCAATTAGAAACCCAAGTAAAGTAACGAGAGATTTACTTTACTCATATGAATTAGAGATTATGAGTTTGAGGACTTTGTTAGATTTCTCTAACGCCCTTTCGGTAATTTTCTCTTTTATTTCGAAAAAAATGTTTTGCGAGCAGCTTGGATTAATTTTAAATCTATTTTTTTAACATGTGAGATGACCATGCGGGTACACAAACCACCAATTTAACACCTAACAAAAAATTGTAGGACTTACATGGCATCGAAAGTATCTACAATGTTAGATCAGAATTCACATCGACAACCTTAGATATGATTTCTAATTAACACGCAATCACTTTTCTCCTATTTAAATGAAGCCTAGAAACCACGTGCAATGCGATGCAATGATGTACAATTTTTTTTAACTAAAATGGCATGCAACATGCAATCTAATATGTGAACTAATATGTCACTTGACATTTATTAAATGACCTAATCTAATGACGGACAATTTCTAATTAAATAGGCCTAACAACAATCACTAAATGATGTGCATTTCATGAATCTAATTCTAGATGACATGGGAATTACTTTTTGTATTTTTGTATTATTTTTTTATAAAAATTCAAAATTAAAATTACTAAAAAAATAAAAATCTAACTAAAGTGAGATATAATCTAATTTAAGTTAGGAAATAGACTAATTTAAATCCTATTTTAACTTAGAAATTTATCTCGACATGCAATTTAATTCAAAGATTTTTTCTAACCTAGATATCATCTAAACATTCATTCTAATATAATTATAAAAAAATCTAACTCTATCAAGCAATTCTATCTAAGAAATCAATTCTAATCTACATGATATGCAAATGCAATTTTTTTTTTTTTGTATTTTGGGATAAATAAAGCAATTAAAGCAAGATAAGCACCAAATCACTCGAGATCATATATTATCCAATCAATGCAAATAAGGAAATAATATCCAAAATTCTTGAAATTTCGCGAATAAAAAAGATCAAAACATCAATTTTAATGATCCCGCGGAATCAATAATTCCATCTAAAGCCATGGAATCAAAGATTATGTGGTTGCGAGTTTGGAAATATATCCCAATGAATATTATACTTATTATATCCCAATTAGATATCAATCCATCAATCTAGATATCAATGTTTAAATCTAGGTGAGATTTTTTACCTAATTGCCGAATATACTTTCAAATTCGGACTTCGAATGGCTACTCGCGATGCAATATGGTGATGCTTGGCGAGGCTCGGGTCCTTGCGACTCATGGATGGACAGGATGGTTCGGCATCGGTGCCTCACTGGAAAATTTAATTTACGGATATGCCTCCAAATCAGAATTTGCCCCGGACGGAACGGTGGTTGCTGCACTACCTTTGGCTCGTCTTCAAGATCTCACGTGTGCTTTTGGTCTTTTCTCAAAATAATCCACGGTTAAAGTCACTACCTTTCACCATGCAAGAACTAAAGTCTCCAGACCAAAAATTCCACCGCTTCGGCCAAAAATCAAAACAACCCGCAATCTTTGAAGATGTGCTCGTTCGATGAATTCATGGCTGGGGACTTCTAGCTGCAACAAGGAAAGAACTCAAATGTGGTGGGTTAGCTTTCTTGCCGTAAGTGTTGCGATGGTGCAGTGAGCAACTGGTCGTTGAGTGGCGCCAGCAATATGGAGTCACAAGAGCAAGACAGCAACCTCCCTGGCATGGCTTCGTGAGCTGGTTGACGGCGGTGAAAGCTCGAGGAAAGGATGGCGACGGCTCATCGGGTTTGCCGAAGGACAAATATTGCTCGGAGATTCAATGGGATTGTCGGGGGCGGTGACTGGATTCGGTCAAGAAAGACCTGCACTAATAAAAATTCAATTGAAAGCAAAATAACTGGATCGGTGGAAGCCTCGGGCACGTCAAGGACTGCTGTGTTCACCGAAAAACCTGCGAAAATTCAACCAAGAATACAAAACCGGCATTGGCTGCTCATTATAGACTCTGGAAATCACCGGGCGCCCTGGACCACTGCTGAGCGAGGAACAGGGACTGAAGGAAACCCCCACCGACTGCCGAATTCCGTAGACAAGTCGCGGTCTGGGAGCCGTGCCAGATCTTGTGTTTCTCTCTATCTCTCCACGTTGAGAAATCGTGAATTTTTTATTCTTAGATCCAATCCCCCGTCCGTGTACCCTCCCTATTCTTTGATGCACGGCCATAGCTTCTCAGCTTCGTTGGGCAGCAGCAGATGGCACCAAGGACACCGACGGCGGCGACGAAGATCGGTGAAAGCGTGGCCGTGAGGATGTATAACTTGCCGTAGCCTCCCTCTCCTTCCTCTCTATTCACGTGTATTCTCTTGGCTCTGTTTTGAAATTCTGATTTGCTGTTCTCCTCTTGGCTTTTTCTCTCTAAAGCTCTCTCTGTGCCGTGTATTCGAAGTCCTCTTTTCAGAATTGTGGCCGTACGTATCGATCGTGTGGCCTCCTAAAACCCTACGCATTTTACCATTTTATAGGCCACTGATTATGATTTTTTTTAAAATTTTTTTAAATCGATATTCACAAAGATTCTTTTTCGCAATATTCTTTTCCGAATGCAATATTTGCTTTTCATATCTGCCATATTCAAAAGGTTCATCATATCCCGGAAAAATTTCAAATTCCTATTTTTCACGAGATAATTAAAAAAAACTAATTAAAAAAAAGGGGCTTAGGCCAATTTGCTCACTTCGTGAGCTTAGTCAGGTCTGCTAATTTAAAGCTCAGAATCACTAATTTGAACCTATCCACCACCGGTCCAACAAATAAATGCAAAAAATGCAAATGCAAAATAAAGGGAAAAGTGCCAAAAAAGTCCTAAACCTTTTGCATTTGTGCCAATTTAGTCATAAACCTTTTTGGTGCCGATTCAGATCCTAAACTTTTTTAAGTTGTGCCAATTCAGTCCTTTCCGGCCAATTTTAGCCGGATTTTGCTGATGACGCCGGCCAGGCGACGTGGCATGATCGGCGCCGACGTGGACAACTTTTAATAATATTTTAATATTTTTTAATTATTTTTAAATACTTTTAATATTTTTTTTATTTTTTTATTTTTTATTTTTCCTCCAGTGGTCGCCGGACCCGCGACCGGCCGTGCGACCGCCGGCGAGGGCGAGGCCGACCTCGCCGGATCTCGGCGAGGTCGAGCCTCGCCGGCCATGGGCGAGGGCGGCGAGGGCGAGCCTCGCCGGATCTGGGGCGAGGTCGAGCCTCGCCGCCCTCGCCCAGCCATGGGCGAGGCTCGCCGCGCCCCCGGATCCGGCGAGGCCGGGCGAGGGTGAGCCTCGCCCATGGCCCGATCTCGGCGAGGCGGCCATGGGCGAGACTCGCCCTCGCCGGATCTGGCGAGGTCGAGCCTCGCCGGCCCTCGCCCATGGCCTGATCTGGCGAGGTCGGGCGGGGGCCGGCGAGGCTCGACCTCGCCAGATCCGGCGAGGCGAGCCTCGCCCATCGCCCATGGCCGGATCCGGCGAGGCGGCCATGGGCGAGGCTCGCCCTCGCCGGCGATCGCCTCCTCGGCCGGTCGCCGGACCCGGCGACCGGCGAGGAAAAAAGACAAAAATAAAAATAAAAAAAAATATTTAAAAATAAAAAAATATTAAAATATTATTAAAAGTTGTCCACGCTGCACCGATCAAAGCCACGTCAGCCGGCCGGCGTCCAATAGCAAAATCCGGTCAAAACCGCCGAAAGGACTGAATTGGCATAACTTAAAAAGGTTTAGGACTGAATTGGCACCGAAAAAAGGTTTAGGACTAAAATGGCACAAAGACAAAATGTTTAGGACTTTTTTGGCACTTTTCCCGCAAAATAAATACACTTAAACCTACATGCTATGTAATTAATATTTTTTCAGGGATAAAATTAACCCCTAATTTTCTATGCAATAAATAAATGACCGGGCCGCCAAAATTTATTGTGTCAATATCAACTATCATATGAATTTACCATTTTTTATTTGTGTAATTTATTCACTTTTCTCTTAGTTTGTCGATTAACCGTTACTCAAGAGATTGATGAGTGTTGGAAGACCTGAAAAGTATTAAGAAGGACATGAAAAGAATTGCGAAGAAGAAGGTTGCAACCGGCAAGCGGTCGATAGTCGTCAACGAGAGTGAAGCCAAAGTATAAACAAGAGCGATGCCATAGAGATTCAAAGTTAACGTGATACTGCTATGGAAGCACCATTACTCTATCAAAACTAGCAAAAAAAAGTGTCATTGAAGTGTAAAACTGCATGATCACCACGAGTCCACAACTAAGAGATTGTTGCCTTGGCGACATCTCCTTTCTTTTGAAGGAGAGACTTCAATGATTCGATCATTGACCTAAGATGCAGTGTGTGATAGAAAAAGCGACAGTTCTTATGAAAAAAATTGGGTAGTTGTCTTACTTAACAAAATCAAACAAAAGGAGGGAAAAGTATCAAAAAAGTCTTAAACCTATTATATTAGTACAAATTCAGTTCTAAACTTTTCAACTGAGCTAATTTAGTCTTAAATCTTTGGACATTAGTATCAATTCAGTTCATCTGGCCAATTTTGGTTAGCTAGCATTGACATGGATGACGGCCGATGGCCGGACGCTGACATGATCATTTTTAATGATTTTTTTTTTTTTGAATGTTGACACCTAATTTTAGCAAATATAGAAAAATAGGGAAATAAAAATTGCATTATAACAAACAAAAGGAAAAAAAATGAAAAAAATGAGGAAAATTGATTTGATTGATTATGCATGAAAATTTGAAATTTTGATGGATATTCGGATTTTGTTAAATGCAGAAGCAATTTTAAAAATCAAATGAATAAATGGCAAGAATTTTACAAAATGAAAAAGTTTGAGCAAAATCAAGTTGATCGTGAAATCACACTATGATTTACAGCTTTGATTTAATGTGGCAGGAAAAGGAAACTCAGAAAATACCATACAAAATGGCCGTCCGGAATCATTATAAAAGAGAGCCACATTTTTTAGGGGTGATCGGTCCCGATTCAGTCTGGTTCCATCTTGGAATCGGGAATCGGACTGGGAGCACCGGTTCCCAAAATTGCGAACTGTGGACTGGACCGTTTGGTCCTAGGACCGGGAACCGGACCGGACCATCGGTTCTGGTCCGATCCGGTCCGGTCCAACAAAATCGGCTCTACTTTTTTGCACTAAAGAGTGACTGCCATGGACGTCGTCTATGCCTCAAGAGGCAGGGCAGGACTCTCTATGGCTTCAGCGGTTAATTGCGTTTGGGGGGTGTTTCGCTTCGATGTGCCTGTTGTTGAATTGGGTATCGTTGTGGATGGTTATGGCGCTTTAGGGTTAGGGCTTTTGATTTGGTTTTGAATCGAAGTCACGTGTAATGTGAATACTTTAATGAGAAGTTAGTGTTCACGGTGGTCAATTTCTGTGTCGAATTCGTTGGGCAATTATCCTTTCCATTTTAAATCGTGCGTACTCTGCTGGTCATCATTCACGATTGCTTACCCATCTCTGCTAAAATTGTTAATAGTGGCAATTTTTTTTTTACATAAATAGTGGCAAAATTGAATTGGCTTATCTTGTTTCACATTTCTGTAAGTTCGTAGTTGCTGGAGTCTCTTGCTAGCTCTGTGCTTCTCTTTGGTGTTATTGGCAGGCAATCTCGTGTCCTTGTGTTTTACAAGTCATGTAGCTCTGTACGTTAAAAGGTGAAGTTGTGTTTCAATTGCAGCTGAACTCGAATCTGTTAGCCTTAGCATTTTGGTGATTTATAAACATCAAACTAGTTGCAGGTTGAAGCGAGCTTTAAACATGAGATTGGGGTTGATAAGCATATAGATCGATTGTTGCAATTTCAGTGGCGTGTTTTCTGTTGGATATGGTCACTGCAGAACCGACATTCTTGTTTTCAGGACTTGAATATGAGGTTTTGGAAGTTGTCTTTTTTGTTTCCTTTGCTCGGCTCTTCTGCTTGTTGGGTGATCCGGAAATGCTTCGTTGGACCTGGCAAAGAGCTGTATTCGGCACTTGAATTGGCCAGTAGCCGCCGAGCTAAATTCGCCCTTTCTTGATTCATCCGAAATGGATCTTTGCACACATACATAGTAAGATCAATTGGGTTTGACATGTTTTGCCTTAATTCCACATCCAGTAGAAGATGAAACTAACAGAGAGATTTTTTCTATAAATAAAAGAGTAACAAAAAAAGTTTTAATGGTTTCTTGGCCACATAAGAGGCTGCTACCTCAAATTATAATTATGGTTGCAATAAGTTATCATGTTTATATATTTTATTAATTATATATATAAATTATAAATAAAAAAATTTGGTTCGGTTCGGTTGGTCCAATTCAGTCCGGTTCCCACCTTGGAACCTGAACCGAACGACCGGCCACCGGTTCTAAGATTAGGAACCGGGAATCGGACCGCCAACAATTTTCGTGAAAAAGGGGAGTTATTCGAAAAAATTGGAGAGAAAATACGGGAGAAAGTTTTTTTCGTTTGAGAGTTGAAAGTCAAAGTCCATTCCGGTTTGCCTTGGTCGAAGAAACAGTGGGCAGAGACCGTACAGAGTGACGTGAGAGAGACAGAGAGAGAAAAAAAAAAAAGAAAAAGGAAAAGGCGCTACAGTGTCATCTTGTCCGAAGGGCTCCCCGACCGCGTCGGCTGTGCCTGCGCTGTCCATCGTGCCGGCACCGCCTACGCTACCACCGCGACCCGCCTCGACTGCGACGACTGCCCCGTCTCAGCTAGCCCAGCGCCCGAGCTCCGCTGTTCTCGCGTTCACCAGGCCAGAGCTCTTCTGCCTGCCATCTTCGCCCGTAGCACCGAAGATCCCGAGCTCCTTCCGCCGACACCATCGCCCGATCTGCCGCGCCGGAGCTGTAACCCGAAGTCGTCGCACACCGCCACTCCGCCTGAGCGCCGTCCCCTGTCCACACCGCACTCTGCCTCAACCCGACGCCCGAAGCTCGCGCCGCCCCGACGCCGCCTGGAGCCGAAGCCCACCGCGACCTACAGCCCAGCATTGTCACCGGCGTCTGTGGGACCGCTCGCCGCTGCTTCCGCTCTGACTGACCCGCAGCCGCACCTCCGCCCCAGCCGCGACGCAGCCCCCGCACGCCGCTCAAGCTTCCCCTCCGAGCGACGTTCGCGCCTGCAGTCCCCTGTTCGCTGTTGGCCCGCTCGCCGCCGGTGCACCTGCTGTGTCCTCTCACCGGAATTCCTCGCCGGTGACTAGCTCTAAACCGGTTGCCAAGCCTTGTTTGAAAGAAAAAAGAAAAAAATCAAATTAGGTAGATTTACTTTATTTTATTATGCAGATTTATTTTATCTATATTTTATTTATTTTGTCTTTTTTTTTTTTTTTGGTAACCTAGGGAATCCCAGCGAGGTAAACCCTGGAGCAGGTAGAGTCACCATCACCCTTACCTACTGGGTAAGTCGTGAGTTCCTTGCCAATAAGACAAACGATGCAGGGAGTCGAATACTGGATCTCTCGCGAAAGGAACAAGTGCTTAACTAACTACGCCGCCACCACGAGTGGTTATTGTATCTTGTTTTCTTTATTTGAAATGTTTTTTTTTTTTTAATAACCTAGGAACCCTCGTAAGCCGATAGCAGCGAAGCAAACCTGGGGTGATGCTAGCGGATGACCCACGACCCCGACGTTACGCTTAAGACCCCAAGCGACCAAGAGGGGATTCGAACTCCTCCCTTTCGTGAGAAGAAGAAAGCCAAAACCATCTTGGCCATCAAGCCAGTGGTTCTTTATTTGAAATGTTTTTTTTTTGGTAAAATTCTTTATTTGAAATGTTTCCCTATGCATAATTAGAAATTATGACGTGCCACCCGATTCGCAATTGCGCCTAATTTTTTATTTCATCTATAAGGCCTTAGATGAAATAATAAATTAAGCGGGAATAAAATTGATACTTTGATCTTTAAGGCTTAAGATTAATTTATCGATTTTACTAGCGAAATATTATCCCTTGATCTTAACAATGTATGATATCTTTAGTAATTTTGAATGGCTTGGCTTGTCTTGATTGCTTTGTTTATTTTGAAATACGTTCGAATTAGAATATTGCATGATTTAGGGTTATCTTGCATGTTTAAGGTAGGAGTTTTATTATTTCGAATTTAAAAAAAAAAATCAAATCAATTAATTTAGGTTGCTAGTTTTTTTTTTAAACTTGGATTGCATGTTTAATTATTCAGCAATTATCAATTTCGAAAATAATTAAAAAAAATCATTATGCATATGTCATGTAGAATTAGGACATCCTTTGTACGTTATTGCACATTAAAATAAAATAACATTTTTTATTTAAATTTATATTGATTTCGATAGACTGCATCTTAGGTTAAAGATTATCTTGGTTTTAATTAGGGTTTAGCCTGATCTAATCCTTAATATAAATTGGGTAGAATCTTAATTTAGTTAGATAATTTTCACATTTTTCTAATTTCGAATTTCATAAAAAATACAAAAAATGTCTTGGAATAAATTAGTTTCAATCTCTATGATATATTGCATTCTTTTAAGAAAAAGAAAATAAAAAATATCATGTGCATGTCATTAGGATTAGATTCATGAAATGCATGCCATTTAGTGATGGTTGCTAGGTCCATTTAATTAGAAATTGCATGTCATTAAAATTAGGTCATTTAGTTAATATTGCATGATTTTCATTAATCAAGTGAAAAAAAAAAGAAATTCCGTGTTAATTAGAAATCATATCTAGGGTTGTTGATGTGGATTCTAATTTAACATTGTAGATGCTTTCGTTATTTTGAGGTAAGTTTTTGCAATTTATTCATTGTTTATTTGGGTGTTAAATTGGTGGTTTGCGCACCTGCATGATCACCTCATATGTTAGGGAAATAGATTTAAAATCAATTTAAGCTGTTTGAAAACAACATTTTTGAAAATAAAAGAATGGTACCGAAAGGGCATTAGAAAAATCTAGTGTAACCAAATCTCCGTACTAGTTTCTGGTTCGTAGGAGTAAAAGTAAAACTCCCGTTATTTTATTTGGGTTTCTAATCGACCCACCAAAAATATATTAGTAACGACTACTAGATAAAATCTATCTGCATGTTAAGAATTTGAACATAAGTCGCGAATTGGTATGGGCTTGGGAGAGCTCGAGTTAAGTCTAGGCTTAATAATCCATTAGCCAAATTTTAGGTGGTTCACCCGAAAAATAAGTCGTGACATTGAATTTTTTCTTTTTCTTTTTTTTACTTTTATTTTCTCCCTTCTTCCTCCTTGGACTATCCTTGCGGTGGGTAGTGAGCCTCCGACCACCGGCCAGCGCTGGCATCCATGTCAACGTTTGACCACCGGCCGGTGTCCATATCAGCGTCAGCAGGCTAAAATAAGCCGGATAGACGAAATCGGTATCAATGTGAAAATGTTTAAGATTGAATTGGTTCAATTGAAAAGTTTATGATTGAATTGGTACTAATGTAATATGTTTATAACTTTTTTGGTACTTTTCCCAACAAAAGGATGATGGCATGACTGCTACAGAAATATTATGTGACCACAATCAATTGCTTTTAAAACTTAAGTTGTTCAATAGAGGCATGATTTAATATTTAAGTACTAATACTCTTTTGCACGCTAAGATTGAATTTTGGCCTAAGACTAAAGTATGGTTATATAAAATATAGGAGGCAAATAGAGGATGACATAGCAAGGATCAAGAACCTGGCCTATTGAATGGGTAGCACAAGCAAGTAGCTAAATTTTGTGGGTAAGGGGGCCGAAATTTCAGTTTTTAAACTTTTGGGCCTCCAAGTCACTTAACCCCATTTTCATTGCCAAGGCTCTCTCCATTTTTTTTTTTTAATGAAAGGAAATTGTCGAATTGGTTTTTTTCCCCCTAATTTAAAGCATCAAGATTAAGACACGCCAGTCTTATAAAAAGAAGAAAAGCTCAAGAATTACGAAAACATGAATAAGTGCAACATATATCATGAGTGAGTGCAACATACTATATAGAGATTAACAGTCAACCAATGACATTTGGTGTAGCATATCATAATGAAAATATACGTGATGAATGCCACATACAATTTACTACATAAACATCATTACATGTCAACACGATTAAAACCTATATGAAAAATCAATTTCATTTTGCTAAATAACTAGCTTGAGCATCTTTAGGCTCCTTATCTTCTGCATTTACACATGTCTTCTCATCTTGATTTGGTAAGGAACTTTTGGTGCCTAGATTTTGCTCATGCGTTTGTCCCCATAAGACACTGTAGAGGCCTGCTACTAGTATTATCTCACCAACTATGCTGATAAAGAAACCAAACAAGAGGTCACATTAGTCACAATTAATTTTTTTTTTTTTGTCAGTAGTCACAATTAATTGAAAGCCGTGATAAGTGCACATGTTTGTGATAAAACCTATATAAGCTCAAGAAGTCCAAATCAAATCAAAAGTAGCATATGATAAGAATTGAAGAAGGCCAAAAGCTCGATTGTATTTCTTATTGTCATTAATCTTGTACTTAAATTTTTATTTTTATTTTTTAGATAGTTTCTAAATAGAATTCAAAGGGGATTTCCTTTCATGTAATCACAATGTAGAAGTGCTGTACGGGAGGGGGCTTGTCAGCACACGAAACTACGTAACCCCCCGTGACCCGCTTCATTTAGTAGTGGAGATCAGCTTTGGCTCGAGGTTGCCAGTAGGGGAAGATAGGACGGTGTGGACAGCTGAAGTTCAGTAAATTCTCTTATCCTTACTGCTTTACTGATATTGCTGCATAACTTTGCTGATGCTTTAAGATAGTGTTGCATAACATCTTTAGTACTTCAGTTCTCGTCCTCTTCGTGATTTTTCGTTATCCCCACAATTTCACCGCCCCGTTTTTGTCCACCACTCTTTCATCTTAATCTTTAAGGATCAAAAGGTCTAAAATTTATAATAAAGACTTAGTTCAATGAATTAAAAAAGGCTTGACTGTGCTGTACTGATGGACATGGGCCTGATAGGCTCGTCAAGCAAGTGCGATAGGTTGAGTTTGGGTTGGGCCATAACTAGTCTGACAAAGATTAAACCTTTTTTTTTTTTTTGGAAATGTAAATTTCTTGACTCTTAATCTTTTATTTATTTATAAAGCATTTGTCTCCTTAAATTGTTGCCTTTGAATAATGAGCGGCTCCATGGATTGACTCATCGAGTTAATGAAGGTGTGTGGGTATTGAGTTATGAATAGGGGTGTGAAGACAGTGGTGAAAGTCTGGCTTGGGTCATTTATAAATAATGAAATGGGTTGGGGCTTTAGTTTTTGGTTAAACATAGACAGGTTTTGGGCTTTCTACAGATCAGGAAATGAGTTCCAATGGCAAAGTTTAAAAAAAAAAAAAAGCATTGGACCTACCTGGCCTTGGTATGACCCATATTTTAAATTTTAAGCTGACCTATTTATGACCGACTTCCATAGCTTAAAATATAGGGACCTGACTCGATGACAGCCCTAAGGCTTTGGGCTCATCTAATCCGAAAACCTATAGGTTTCATTTGTCCCAACAGGATTGGACAATGCACGTATTTAATGACATACGTGTATCACTGTACTATAATTCATGTCAATTATTAGAGGTGATGCAATTTGAAATAGTATAGAATTTACCTGCCAAGATTCATGTTCTCACCAAAGAGAAACATGGAACCGATCATTGTCAGGATTGGACTCAAGGGTGTTGACATGCCTAGGAATACTGGTCCCTTCATTGCAATCACCCAGGATTGTAGGTAATGTGAAACTCCTGTGACCACGAATCCCTGATCACACATATTTATAAATACTATAATATAATATCGAAAGTATACATTTTGCACACAATTTGATTAGCTTGAAAAAAAATCTATTGCGATCTTGTCATATTACTCACTAAATTAGTTGTCATACTATAGTTTCTCTTACGACTAACAACAAAAGTTAGTATTGAACCCCAAGGGCAACACTTCTACTTGGTGGGTTGATGCTGATTTTTCAATTCATGGTTCCGTATGTTCAATCTCTCAAATTTTGCAAATCTGAAGAGTTGCTTGGTAGTGAGAAATTTCAAGACTTGCTTTTGGGTAAAAAAGGAAAAAAGGATAAGGATCATTGCAAAATCATCCTCAACTTTGCTCTCCATGTCAAGTACCCCAATCGCACTTCAAAATCTACATTTTGCATCTTCCCAACCTATAAAGATCCATTTGGCTTTATGCACACCCAATCACACGCAAGCCCCTCTCCCTGGCTTCCCTTCCATTTATGTCTCCAAATACAACACCCTCGCCCTCGGCCGCCACCCGCGCCCCTCCCTGCATCCCTGCCTTTTTCTGTGGCAAGATTGTTTGTAGCTCGCAACGGCAAGGCCACTCGAGTTTGGCCTAAGCCCATGGCTGGTGGTTGCTGAGGCCATGCGAAAATGGCCTCTCGCTCACGAGGGCTGCAGCCAGCTGCAAGCCTCTGCGACAGGCTCGCAAGCTACACAAGGTCTATAGCAAAACTTGAGCATGGTCGCCACGAATTCCATCTAGCCTTGAGCTGGTGCGGCAACGCTGTTGGCCTTGAATCGAAGGTCGGTGACGACCTTTGAAGGAGCAACAATTGCACGCGGTGGAGAATGGGAGACCTAGTGGTGGGTGTGTCGGACTAAGTAAGCCTCTTGGGTGAGAGGAAAGAGGGTGGGTGGCTATTGGGTTTTTTGAAGGTGGGGTAATATGGGAAATTAAGTAGCAATTTGGTATACTATATGCGGGTGAAAATGCAACTTAAAATCCACTGTGAAAAATGAGAATTCTAATTGTAGGATTTGGAATGTAACTAGGGTTTTGGTATGAGAAGTGAAGTTGAAGATGTTTTTGTTATTTTCCTCAAAAAAGAATGCAACTTTTCAAACTTTATGGTAACTTTAGATTTGACAATTATGAGAAGAAAAATAATGGACTTGAATAACCCATTCACTATGATTTTCCCTATGATCATTACCTAACCTATACTTTTCTAAGTCCTTGTAAATATTACCCCACTTTAGCAGGTTCAATTCTAAATTTCGAAAGTGGGGATTGTTGTTTTCTTACACAGTAAAGAACCGCAAGTAGTCTGACATTCTTTAATGGACTTGAATAACCCATTCACTATGATTTTCCCTATGATCATTGCTTAACCTATACTTTTCTAAGTCCTTGTAAATATTACCCCACTTTTTTTCTGGTGGAAAGTATTACCCCACTTTAGCAGGTTCAATTCTAAATTTCGAAAGTGGGGATTGTTGTTTTCTTACACAGTAAAGGACCGCAAGTAGTCTGACATTCCAAGCAAGCTTCCACTCAGAGAGGTCTCTTTCCACAGTAATTGCCACAAGAAATGACTGAACTGTGCTTGATAGACACTGAAGACTTGTGAAGTGAAGCTTTGATGGATAGGTTTCCAAGACTCCTGCCTGCTTATATAAAAATAAAGAAGTTGGATTCCAAGATGCGATGAGGAAGACGTGGATTCCAGAATTGTTCACTGTGATTTGTGATCTAATTTACTCATGAGTGCAGTTCAGCACTAAAAGAATCAACACCCAAAAGGAATGCACTCATGAATAAAATATGACGAAATGATTTTCGCAATTGTTAACAACTTTAATTTATGATTTAAAGTTCCTACCACCTAGAAGACAAAATTAGTGTTTCATCTAACATACTCACACTAGTAAGTGCATTTCAAAGTTTACAATTAATAAACTAGAAATAATATCTAACCAATAGCTAGAATGTATAAATTTATACCATGGTTCTAGTTCTGTTGTGCCTGGCACCCAATCGATACTGTATTACTTAACCATAAGCCTTGTCTGCTTGTTGACACCTCAATTTTAATTAGGTTAATTATATTAATTAAGTTTTTAATTCATTTTGTCTTTTCGGATAAGTAGATAATAAAAACAAAAAAAAACAAAACAAAAGAAAAGCAAAAAAAGTAGCCCATTGGGGCTGGGCTCGAAGGCCCAGCCCCTCTCCTCTTTTTCTCTCTCGCGAGCCCGGCCCCCCTCCTCTTTTTCTCTCTCACGAGCCCGGCCCCCCTTCTCTTCTTCCTCCTCCTGCCTTCTTCTTCCTCAGTCGCTTGCATCTCACGCGCGGTGGCCGGCAACACGTGCGAATGATGGCCTACGGCCGAGGGGAGTAGGCCGACGTCGGCCGGAGGGGATAAGATTGCAGGCGCCATTAATGTTGAGCGAGCTTCACTGGATAAGCTCGGATGAGACGCCGGTTCAGCCGAGGAGGACCGTTCGATGCGCGAAGACCGGCGGTCGAAGCTTCATCGACCGGCCGCCCCCTCGCCTATAAATAGCTGGCCGCAGGCATCGTTGGAGGGCATGGCGAGCTCGGAGATCCTTCACCGAGAGACATCGGGAAGGATCGAAAGGCGAGCGCGGAGAGAGCTCGAGTCGCGAGCTCGGCCCACCCTCCACCGAGAGACTTCGGGAAGGCGGGCGCGAGCGACTTCGAGAAGGTCGATCCGGCCGGTGGAGGCTCAGATCTGGCCTGAGTGAGAGAGGATCGAGGCCGAGGAAGGTTCGGCCAAGATTTGCGCCTCAGATCTGGTTTTTACTGCTGTTGTTACCGCCGGGCGCTGTGCCGCCGCCGATCGCCCCGACCAAGTCCCGACGCCATCGTTACACCAAGCCGTCGCTCCTCGTTGTCACTGCTCACCACCCGACGAAGACGCCCCCACAGCCGCCTTGCCGTGCCCTCGTCACGAACAGGTAACGGCCGTACTCGCCGTCGTTGTTGCTTCTTGAATCCAGTAGCCGCCCGACGCCGTCGTCGAAACCCCAGCCGCCCGTCGTCGTCTCCCCCTCTGTAGTCCAATCGTTGCCGCCGTCGCCGTAGCCACCGTAGCCGCCGTTGCCGCCGTAATGCTCCCGTTTACCCCCCTTCGGCGCCGCGGATTCGTAAACCCTAGGGTTTGCGATTTCCGGGTCACGAAGCGGATCCGGGTTTGGAAAGCGGGTAGGGATTCCGCGATTTAAGCGGCGGCGGAAGCCGGGTCAGGGTTTGGGTCGGATCCGGGTAGGGTTTTCGCTAGGAAGCTAGGTCGCGAACCGGGTCGTTGGGCTGGGCCGAGTGTCCTCGAATGCCCGGCCACGACATCGTTTCGTTTTATAAAAAAAAAAAAAAAAAAAAAATCCGCGGATCCGACCCAGGTTAGTTTTTATATTATTTTAATATAAAATAATATTTTAAATAAATAAATAAATAAATATTTTATTTTAAAAAAATCAATCAAAAAATAAAAAATGTTTTGTTTTCAAAAATATTTTAAAATATGTTAAAAATGTTTTATTTTCCAAAAAATCGAGAAAAATCAAAAAATAATTTATTTTCCAAAAATATTTTATTTAAAAATTTTTATTTTCCGAAAAATAAAAAAAAAAAAAAAATATTTCATATTTTCCAAAAATGCCAAAAATCCAAAAAAGCCAAAAATTCATGAAAAAGCCAAAAAAATTCAGAAAAAGCCAAAAAGACTTGTAATTTTCCAAAAAAAAATACCAAAAAAATCCCAAAAAATCCCTTTTGAGTCCAAAAAAATTAGAAAAGACCTAGAAAATGTTTTTCCTCCCAAAAATGCATGGAAAATCCCTCGAACATCCAAAAACCTTAGGGTTTAAACAAGATTAGGTACCGAAATGGGCATTAGTGATTAACTAGTGTAATCAAGTCCCCGATCCTAATTTCTCTGCGGTTGCGCAGAGTGAGTATTTCTCCCGATACTTCACTTGGGTTTCTAATCAACCCACCCCAAATTGATTAGTGGCGACTCCAATTTAAAAATTGATTTGCAGGTTAAAAACTTGAACCATTAAGTTGTGAATTGGTGGACTTGGGAGGGTCCGGGCTTAATAAATTCAGCCGAGCCATTAGCCTCCTTAGGCGCTCGTACTCGAATGCGGGTGCCAGAAAAAAAGAGGTCGCGACAGCTTGACGACTCCGCTGGGGACTTTGAGGACTTAGGCCTTTTTTGTCTTGTTTAATATCTTTATTGACTTAGGTTTTTTTATGCAGGTTAGTGGCTTAGAAACTTATTTTGCTTAAAATAAATTATCTCGTGATTATAAACTATTTTGCATGCTTTACTGTTTTAAACACTACACATGGCACACACAACCCGGCCGCTGGACCTGGGCCACCATAGGATTTCTAGGATGGTGTTAAGAAAGATACAACCTCGAACGCGAGACTGCGATGTAGAGGTTGCCTTTCTTTTCCCCGAATTTCTTAGCCGAGGTTAAGGGGGTATGCTGCTAACGAGAGACTGCGACGGACGGATACCCTTTTAATCTCAACAAACCTTCTCAGTTAGAAATCGAGCCACACGTCCCATCTGTATGTCTCTATGCTTGCCATTTTCTTTAAAAGCAAAGTAATTTATTTACTTTTACTCAGTCTTTTCTGGCTCATGGCAAAATAGGGTCAGGTCGTATATTTCCCTTTCTTATATGTGATGGGAAGAATTGATATCCAGTTCATTCCTACCCCTAAGGGAGAGCTTCTCAGATGGTGGAAGCAGTTAGATCAGTTTAGCCAAGAGCACGTCAAAGCAAGAATCGGTCATCTCCTCCCATTGCTTCAAATCAATATCCACTCCGGAGTCATGCAAGCGCTACCACATTTTTGGTGTCCTGAAACATCTACCTTTGTGTTTGGAAAACTTGAACTAACTCCAACATTGGAAGAGTACAGTCTCGCCATAGGAATGCCCTTGGGAAGGGAGCTCGTTAAACCACCATTTGGCATCGACCTTGTAGTCAGTCTATCCCGCTTTTTAAAAAATCATTCGGTAAGAGAAATTGTTGGAGCCAATAACAATGCTTTTCCACTATCATCCTTAACTGAATGTTTTGAAAAACAATCAATGACCCAAAAAACCAAGATTTTCCTATTGGCCTTCTTTGGACTTATCATCTTCCCATATAGAAAGAATGCCATAAATCCTTCAATCGCGGGGTAATAAATCAAGTCACTTTCGGAGCAGGATATGTAAACATGGTTTTGGCTGAAACCTTTTTATCCCTTAATCGTTTCAAGGACAAAAAGAAAAAATCATGAGGGCCGCTCCAGAAATTTTACAAATGTGGTTCTTTTCCCATATCAAAAGATTTGGGCACCTCATGCAAATATTTGAAATCAACGAGTTTAAACACCCATTACAAAAGTTTCAAACCTTGGAAAAATATTCTCCCAATGAAGAGTATTCTCGATGGATTAACTTGCTAAAAAACCCGATCCCTGAGACATTCCTATGGCGAGCTAAATGGTTCACTACAGGAGAGGTGCGCTTTGCGCTTAATTATTACAACCCCATCCCGTTGCTGGGCCTCTCCGGAGCTACCTTATATTATCCATATAGGGTGGCTTATCAATACAGGGTCCTCCAAGAAATCCCGCCACCACTTAAATCAGGATTGTTCCGAATCCTTTTCACCCGTACAGACTACAACTACTTGGAGGAGATCTGCATAATTCAGAACGCATGGAGTAGATGTCACACTGAGAACATTGTCGTGCCTAGAAGGTTAAAGGGACAAGAAAAAGTTCATCATGCATCAACATTCTACATCCTCAACCATATAATTCCCAAGGAGCTGCAACCAGTAATCCCCGATGTAGTTCATAAACTTACCCTGCAAGGGCGAATCAAATCTCTTGAAAAGAGCTTGGAGACAAGCAGGAGACACGTATCGAAGCTAGTACGAAGAAGCAAGCGGCTTCGCAAGACTGGAGCTTCCCATCGCATATAAAAATGGGTAGCGGGACTTTTGATGTGAATATTTCTAATGTGAATATCTAGGGTCGTTCTAACTGGTGTAAAAAGCCCTTTTAGCATTGTATAAATCTCCTGTTAATAAATAAGAATGACTCGACCCTTGCCATGAGCCAGTTTTCCATGTGTTTCCCTCATTTATGTTTTCTCCTTTTTTTTGTGCTGACAAGTAATCACATCATAGTCACATTCGCCAAATCCAAAAGCTAGAATGGCCGAAGAAAATGTTCCAAGCCGTGTCGAGATTATGGAAAGTGAAATGAAGCAAGTTTTCAATGTGCTTCAACAACTCTCAAAACAGATAGATTCCATCCAAGGCAAATTGGCTCCCGCCCTAGCCTCAATCAAAGTATTGTTACCGCAATCGTCTACCCGAGGTGATCAAGGAAGAGATACCGATGATAACATGCCCACATTTGAGGATGATACGCACCAAATCGTAGTCGAGAAAGCAAAGCCCAATAGTTTGTCTAAGACTGAACATGACAAACGCCTTGAGAAACTTGAAGAGAGGCTAAAACAATTGCAGGGCCTTCAAGATCCTATTCCACCAGACCTCTCCATCTACTCTAAGGTCAAAATGTCGGAAAAATTCAAAATGCCTGAGTTCGAGAAATACGATGGCACGACCTACCCAAGAGCTCACTTGCAGATGTATTTGGTTCAAATGACCCAGTACGTTAATAATGAACCTTTAATGATCCAGTTGTTCTAGTCAAGCCTGGTAGGTCCCGCCCTGAGGTGGTACATCAAAAAGAACATAAACCTCATTGAGACATGGAGTGAAGCAAGTGAAGCATTCCTCAAGCAGTACAAATTCATAATGGACATTACCCCTTCTCGTGAGGATCTCGATCGCACGGAAAAGAAAAAGCAGGAATCTTTCAAAGAATATGCTATTAGATGGAGGAATCTCGCCGCCCAAATCAGTCCTGAGCCAACTAACTTTGAATTGAGAAAAATGTTCATCAAAACCCTCCCTTTCGAATACCGCAATCGGATGGTGACTGCGATCGCTCAATCATTCAATCAACTCATTCCAGTGGGAGAGCATATTGAGACAGGTTTAAGGGACGGCTGGTTCACTGAGCTTGCACCTGTCAGCAGAAGGCTCAACATGAAAAAAGATAAAGAATCCTTAATTGATGTCAATGCCACCTACACTGCAAACACCGGTCATCTCCCGACTGTTCAGACAAGCACAGGCCAACAACAGACTAATAGCCGTCCACCCCAACGCTACAACAACAGAAGACAATTCACTCCGCTTCCTGGATCTCCATCACAGGTTTTAGCAATCCTCCAAAACAAGAACCTCCTCTCAATTGAGCCAAAACGACCCAACGTTGAAAGCTTCTCCAGCTATGACCTGTCCAAAAAATGTGACTATCACATGGGAGAAGCAGGCCACTCAACTGACGACTGTTTCATTCTTAAGCATCGGATCCAGAACTTGCTGGATACTAAGGCCTTCTCATTCCAAACTGCAAAGCCAAATGTCCAAAGCAATCCGCTCCTTGATCATGCTGACAAAGTAAACATGATATTCAGTTCTGAAGCTGGTCAAATCAAAAATGCCAATGCACATATAGTTGACATCTATCGAGGGCTAGTAGAAACCGGGTATTATCCGGATGATGAAATACCACCATTTGCAATAATGGATGAAAGGGTATTAAGAATGATAGAGGCCGGAATAATCGTGTACGCTAGCCACACCAGCATAGTCTCTACCATATCACAAGTCCTCATCAACTGAGAAGAAGAATTTGCGGCGCTAAATGCGGAAAAGGAGAAGAAGGATTCCACCCCACCCAAGAGCGTCTTTGAAAGGAAGGGAGCCATTGTTCAAGCATCAACAACAGAAACAGCTATAGTTATCGAGATTCCCCAACCTTACAAATACAAATACAACAATGCAGTGCCATGGTCTTATGACCTTGATGTTGGTTTGGTCACGAGATCTGGGCGAACCTATGCTCAAGCCAATACTCAGTCTGCTAAGCCCGTCACTGACGAAGAAGCCAAGGAGTTTTTGGCCGTAGTTAAGGCCAGCGAATATAATGTGGTGGAACAGTTACGAAAATCACCGGCACAGATCTCTCTGCTGGAATTGCTTCAGACATCTGTCAAGCACCAGAAATCCCTCATGAAAGTATTAAGTGAAGTACATGTCCCTAAAACTATTGAGCATGACAAACTCGAGGAATTTGTCAGTACCATCCTTCTAAAAGATCAAATTGCATTTTCTGATGAAGAGATTCCTGAGGAGGGTAAAGGACACACCAAGGGCCTCTACATATCAGTCAAGTGCAACGCATCTCACGTCGCTCGAGTGCTGATTGACAATGGATCTGCTCTTAACATATGTCCACTAGCGACACTTTGTCACCTTAAAATAGAGAGATCATGGATCCAGGTACCCAAGACTTATGTTCGAGCATTCGATGGAACAAAGAAGGAAATAGTGGGAGAGATCGAGCTCGACATTCAAATTGGCCCAACCATATTCAAAATTTTGTTCCAGGTGATGGATATCTCCACTACGTTCAATTTCCTCTTAGGCCGCCCATGGATCCACGTCGCGGGAGCAGTACCTTCTAGCCTCCACCAAAATGTGAAGTTTGTGGTTGGAGGAAAACTGATCACGGTCCGAGGAGAAGAAGATCACCGCATCTACCACGAGATAGCCATCCCTTATGTTGAACCTAGTGACAAAAGCGAAGCTAGCTTTCAATCGTTCGAGCTCATGTCTACTATACACGAAACTTGAGGGACTTTGCCCCTCGTCCCCGAGATATCAAGTGCTGCAATCATGGTAGGAAAAATCATGGTAGGATACGGTTTCCTTCCAGGACAAGGGCTTGGTAGGATAGGCCAAGGCATTCGTCAGCCTATTGAAGCTCGGAGAAAACCCTAGACTATCGGTTTAGGATATTCCCCAGATAGAAAAGCAAAGAAAAAAGTCGGCCTTGTATATCCCCGTCTCGAGGAAACTTTCCCAGCCCGGCCAGATGATGCATGAGGAAGAGGAAGTGGATACTCCAAAATGGTTCAACCCCGAAAGCGTGAAATTGCCCATAATCCAGGAAGACACAACTTGGCCCTCACTTATAAAAAAAGAGGGGCCAGATGACGTGACCACCATGTTCGAGGACATTTTCATAGGTGCCATTGAGGAGCAGTTAGAAGAGACATGCGATAACTTCTCGTTCATCCAGCTTCAACACCAAGTTGAAGAATTACACAAGACTGTACACCATTTGACAGAAAACTTCACTCGGGCTACCCGTGCATTCCGCTCTCGTCATAATGAGGAGCTGGTAGTGAATGAAGAAAACCCTACTGACACGACCTAGCGAGGGGCACGGCTACCCTTATCCCCAAAAAACACACGGCCATATTCGCCTCTTCCTAAATCAATGGCCATTATTTTCCCAATCCTCCTAGAGCAAGGGATCATCGGCATGGAATTGAGCCATCCTACTCCCGAGTACTTCCTTGATTATGATCCATCCAAGCAATGTGACTATCATTCGGGGGAATTAGGACACTCGCTAGATGATTGCACCATCTTGAGAGACAAGGTTCAGGATCTTTTGGATGCTGGGGCATTCATGTTCCGCTCTCCGTGGCTGTGTTTTGGCAAGGATCACCTTCTCGTGGTACCCAAAGACCCGTACCATGTTCCCCGGGCATGCTAAGGAAGCATGTAGATGAAAGGCAATCATGGACACTTTGGGCCAACCAAGTGGTAAATTTGACTACTACGTCAATTATTCAATCGCCCAGAGTTTCTATGATCATCATCACAACATCGTCCCTGATGGATGGGAAGGCATGGATGATCTGAAATCCGCAAAGCCGGGAGCACAGGGAGATGTGGCTGGCGACTGGTATGAAGACTTCTTCGTGGGCACTATCAACGAAGGACCGTCAGGGGAAATGGGTGCAGACCCGCTCTAGTAGAATCCTTTTTAATTCCTATGCATACTCCCCTACGTGGGAGCCTGTACATATTTATTAAAGTTTGGTTCGTTTTGTTTTCAACATCAGTTCCACTCAAGGAACTTTTTTGAAATCACCTTGTAAATCCATCTACTAATAAATAAAGTTGAAAACATTTTAAGGGCATGAGGAGACACACCAAACCGGCCCGTTGATGATAGCCAGCCGTCAAATGAAAGAAGAAATCTGAGGCCCGGGTCTCCTCATGTTTCCTTGTCCTAAATCTTCAAGCACAATTTATCACATTTTCAAAAGAAAGAAGCATGCATGTTACTAACCTTATTTGTTCCCTTAGCCTATCTACTCTATGACACAGGAATAATCTAGCGGCAGGCGAGGGTATGAGAACGATCCAAACCAACACTGTAAGTAGCCATGATAGCAATTCTGATGACTCAGATGATGATTTTAATGATTCCGACGAAATTCAATGGAATTGGAAGCGCCACGAAGAAGCAAGGCCCCCTACTACTGAAGACACCATCGTTGTCAATTTAGGCAGCACAGAAGATCCAAGGGAGATAAAGATTGGCGCGAACCTTCCTGAAGAAGAAGCTGCAAGCTTAATTGCCCTCTTAAAGAAATATCAAGATGTATTCGCATGGTCTTATGCCAATATGCTAGGCCTTGATCCAATGATCGTGGAGCATAGCTTGCCAACCAACCCTGATGTAGCCCCCAAGAAACAACGGCTAAGAAGAGTTAAGCCTGAATTGTCAAAAAAGATTGAAGAAGAAGTAATGAAGCTCTTGGTAGTAGGCTTCCTCGAAGTCTCGCAATATCCTAGTTGGGTGGCAAACATTGTACCAGTGAAGAAGAAAGATGGCCGAATCCGGATTTGTGTCGACTACTGCGATTTGAACAAAGCAAGCCCAAAGGATGATTTCCCGCTACCTCACATAGACGTTCTTGTGGATAGTATTGCTGGATTCAAACTTTTCTCTTTCATGGATGGGTTTTCAGGATACAACCAAATAAAAATGAAGGAGGAAGACAAGGAAAAGACGGCATTCATTACTCCATGGGGGACTTTTCACTATAAGGTCATGCCTTTTGGCCTGAAAAACGCTAGAGCAACTTACCAACGTGCCATGGTCACTCTTTTCCATGACATGATGCACAAAGAAATTGAAGTATATGTCGATGACATGATCGCTAAAACCAGACATGGAGAAGACCATGTGAAGACCCTGGAAAAATTATTCAATCGACTTCGCCAGTTCAAGTTGCGCTTGAACCCAGCAAAATGTGTGTTCGGGGCAACTTCTGGCAAGTTACTTGGATTCATTGTGAGCTGTAAAGGGATAGAAGTGGACCTGTCAAAAACTAAAGCGATATTTGAGATGCCTCCTCCCTCAACTATGAAAGAAGTCCGGAGCCTTTTGGGAAGATTAAATTACATTGCGCGATTCATTTCCCAGCTTTTTGAAACTGCAAAACCTTTCTTTAAACTTCTCAAGAAAGATGCACAAATCAAATGGGATGATGACTGCCGACTAGCGTTTGAAAATTTAAAGAGGTACCTGATGAAACCCCCGGTTTTAGTACCCCCGACTCCAGGACATCCTTTGACCCTCTACCTTACCATCAACAGTGAATCCCTAGGTGCGATGTTAGCACAAAAAGGACCCCATGATGGGAAGGAACGAGCCATCTACTATTTGAGTAAAAAGTTCACCACGTCAGAACAAAATTACTCCAAATCAGAAAAAACATGCGTTGCATTGGTATGGGTGTTGCACAGACTCCGGCAATATATAGCACTGATGGGAAGGAACATCTACTATTTGAGTAAAAAGTTCACCACGTCGAACAAAATTACTCCAAATCAGAAAAAACATGCGTTGATTGTGACCCAATATACCTTGCATTACTAGATTTGCTCCAATCAAGTATTTGCTCGGTTGCCCGGCCTTGGTGGGAAAATTGGCCAAATGGCAAATCCCGATCTTAGAATTTGACATCCGGTGATGTCGCAAAAATCGCTTAAAGGTCGGGTGATTGCTGATATGTTAGCAGATTGCCCTAAAGAAGTACGCGAGGATCATTCCCCGATGACCGAATTTCAACAAGAGAAGAGGACACGTGGACTATGTTCTTTGATGGAGCTGTAAATTTGTCAGGTTCCAGCACCGGGGCGGTCTTGATATCCCCAAATGGGCAACATTATCCTGTGGCTGCAAAATTGATGTTTCCATGCACCAACAATATAGCTGAATATGAAGCATGCATCCTCGGCCTACAAGCGGCTATTGGAATGGAAGTGTCAAAACTAAAAGTGTTCGGTGACTCCGCTTTAATTATCCTCCAGACTGTGGGCAAATGGAAGACAAGAGATGCCAAACTAGTGCCTTATCACGACTACTTGGAAGAATTGGTGAGAGAATTCCAGGACGTCTCGTTTGAATACCTACCTAGAATTCATAACCAGTTTGCTGATGCACTAGCTACGCTATCATCTATGTTGCAAGTAATGAAAGGATTAGAAGTAGAGCCTTTGAAAATTGAAGTCCTGACAAGACAGGCCCACTGCATGACTATAACTGAAGAACCCGATGGGAAACCCTGGTATTATGACATCATGAAATACATCCAGAAGCAGGAATTTCCTAAAGAAAGCACTCCCTCTGATTGAAAATACTTGATGAAAATGGCTTTGAGGTTCTTCCTCAGCGGTGAAAATTTGTACAAAAGATCATATAACTCAGTCCTGCTAAGGTGTGTGGATGCAAATGAAGCCACACAAATAATGCAAGAAATACATGGGGGAGTATGTGGCCCTCACATGAATGAACGTATGTTGGCCAAGAAAATAATGAGATTAGGTTATTACTGGTTCCCTTTAGAGAGTGATTGTGCTTAGCATGTGCGAAGCTGTCATCGTTGTCAGATTCACGGAGACAAGATAAATGTCCCTCCAACTAAATTGCATCAGTTATCTGAGCCGTGGCCATTTTCAATGTGGGGTATTGATGTAATTGGCCCAATCAATCCGAAGGCATCAAATGGGCACCGATTCATTTTGGTCGCAATCGACTACTTCTCAAAATGGATCGAGGCTGCATCCTATGCAAGCGTAACTGCACGAAACGTTATGAAATTCATCAGACGTGACATAATTGCCCGTTATGGCGTACTAGAAGCTATCGTCACCGACAATGGGTCAAACCTGAACAACAAGTTGATTGATCAATTGTTTTCTGAGTTCAAAATCCAACATCTGAACTCGTTCCCTTATCGTCCACAAATGAATGGAGCCGTGGAAGCCGCCAACAAGAACATCAAGAAATCCTATCCAAGACAGCTGAAAACTACCGCGACTGGCATGAGAGGTTACCCTTTGCACTAACAACATATCGAACTTCCATTCGAACTTCCACGGGGGCAACGCCTTTTTCCTTGGTTTACGGCATGGAGGCGGTTTTGCTTGTGGAAGTAGAAATCCCTTCCCTGCGAATTTTATCCCAGGCAGGATTGTCCAAGGAAGAATGGACGCAACAAAGGCTCGAACAACTGAATATGGTCGACAAACAACGACTGAAAGCCCTCTGTCATGGTCAGTGTTACCAGCAAAGGGTAGCTCGATCGTTCAATCAAAAGGTACGACCCAAGCACTTCAAGGTAAATGAGCTAGTCTTGAGAAAGACGCTGCCAATCTTTCCAGAGCTCGGAGGCAAGTTCGCCCCAAATTACAAGGGTCCTTATGTAATAAAGAAGATACTCCCTGGAGGAGCCTTGATTTTGACTGAAATGGATGGGCGGGAATTCTCCAAACCAATTAATTCCGATGCTGTAAAAAATTACTACCCTTGAAAGATGTTTATTGTCTGGCATTGCCAAGCACTTCTCTATCAAAATAAAAATGCTTATGCACCTTTATATATGAGTGATGTATTTACACCATCATAAAAAATGTGTGTTTGACTCAATGGAGAAAAATGAATGGTAATGACCAGTCTTTAAGGAAGTGTCAAAAATCAAGAAGCAAACTCGATGGTATAACTTGAGCAAATCGACATTACCCAGGCAGACGCGTAAGAGTAATCCCTGTCAATTTTGCCCAGCTCGGTGTAAAGGATGTGTCATTCAGGAACTAGTCTGGTTAAAAGAAACCTTCTGTCCCAGTCAACAATCTTAGAATCTGGAAGCCTCACTTCTTATTCCAGACACATGCTCTTGCAAGAAGTAATTGCTATTAGAAAACTGGAAGTTTTGATTGTCCATCTCAAATTCTATAGAAGCTTGAGGTACATGACTTTGCCTTATAAAAGGTAAAAGGAAAAATTCCACAGAAGGAAAGCATTGAAAATCAATCAATGACCAACAATCATGCATACGGGGCCACAAGTAGGAAAGGCTAGCAGAAGGAAAGCATTGAAATGCAAAAGAGGCCGTCAGCAACTTCCCTAAGAACCAGCACAAATAAACTCTGGGGGAAAGGTAATTTGGCATCATTTCTAACACTCACTCTCTGAACTCATATTGATAGGAAGTATTGGAATTCAAGAGTCAGATCAAATGATTAAACAGGGTAAACCAAGTGATCCAAGCAAGGAAAAAGAAACAAAGATGCCCGATCATATTCCCAACCTCGACTGATCATTCATGTGTCATATTCCTAATTAATAGGGACAACCATCGACACCCCTTTGTGAATAACTCTTTTGATGTTCAAAATTTAACAATACTATTCTGTTGACCCTTAAAGCTACCAAGAAGATCTTTTTGACTCAAAACCATTCATTTGTTTTGAAAGTACAAACTCCATCACATTTAAAATACTACATGCCTTTTCCAAATGGATTTTTGCATGATGATTTTGTCTATCTAGATCACTGATTCCATCAAGGACTATTAGAATATACAGCTAAGTGAAGAATACAAGATTCATTGAGCACGCTGGATGAGGTGCGTCAGAATGATGAAAGGCAAGCCATATCCTACGCACAGTCCCCCATCTATACACTTGTGAGATGAGTGTAGAAGATTCCATGGCTGCAGGGTAAAGAGTTCTCTCGCGAATGGTATGATAACCAAAATAGTGAGAGGCATTCCATCGCTCACCCCATTGAGCCCAATACATTGGTGAAGCTTCTCTCATATCCTCGTCAAGAACCACCCCACTTTGGGGCAAAGCGGAGGCAAAGCAGCATCACAAGGTGATAAGAGATATAGAAATTTTCTTGCTCGCACTTGCGTCAATCTTCGGGTGTCTTTATTGCATATAAACACTCGCGTTAATTTAAGTGCCCTAGAATGACGAAGAGTAATTCTTTCTCTACGCATTTGTATTCATTGTACAACCCAATTGAGTCTGTAATTTCATCATCACATGGAGGCAAAGCAGAAATCATTGCCATAGCCTAGAGCGCTAGCTGAAGACAAAGACTCAAGAGTCTAACAACAGTGTCGTGATTGAACTTGCCTAGGCTAGTTCCTCTAACAACAAAAATGAAAAAACATGGGCATAAAAAGCAGTGTACCTGGTAAGAGCAAGGTTAATGCCCATAAAAGAAGAACTGGAATAAAAATAGGGGCATGAAAAAAGCAGTGTGCCTGGTAAAAGCAAGGCCAATGCCCCTTAGTCAAAAATACAGCCAAGAAAAGTTGTTGTTGTGATCCATAAAACCTCCATCTGACAAGAAAGACTAGTGACAAATGCCAAGACAGTCACCAATTCTCACCCTCTTACATGTGAGCTAAGTCTATGTTACATCTCATTGCAAAAGTCTCTTCAGACTAGGGTACTTCAATTAACGTAGGATTTCATATGTCTATAAACATCGTTCGAAGAAGTACGAGTACGAGCAAGATTACTCTATCTCTTTTCGCAGGATTCTTGACTTGCAAGCTCGAAGACAATCGTGCGGCACTCCATTCATAAGCCTTGACCTTGATGGTCCCCTTCGATGAGCCGCTGGCCAAGACTTCATCACAGTTTCAACAAAGACCTCTCACATTGGTAAAGTCGTACTGTTTGCGAGAATACTCGGACCCCTGCTAACATGATGACAGTGAGATAGTGTGGTCCTTATAAATCCTGCATCAATGGTCAGGATAGCCTTTTCCATGAGAGTGAGCGGAAAGTCCTTTCAGACTGAAAGTCCCTCATCTGGCATGCTCAAGACATCTACATTCTAAATGAAGGTTGTCTTTCAAAATCTTCCCCGGTGGAAATCAGATGATGCAAAATTGACAAAATTATCATGCATGAATCTCATTTGAACTCATGAATTTACAGCATATACAATCATGTGTGCATATTATGCAAATAGTAGACATACTCTCAGAGATCAGAGATATTGCTAGGTAAAGTATATCCTTATCCCCATTTGTCTTAAAGTACCTACCCCTGTCAAGGTACTCTCTTCCTGACACTTGACCTATTTGAGTTGTCCCCAGAGTATTGATACTTGTGACTAACCAAGTATCCCTTTATCGTTGAATACCTACTGCTATCTAGGTATCCCTATTGTCTTTGAGTACCGGCCGTCGTCCGGATGCTCCCTTTTCCTGACACTCGACCTGTTCGAGTTGTCCTCAGAGTATTGATACTTGTGAACTGACCAAGTATCCCTTTATCGTTGAATACCTATTGTTGTCTAGGTATCCCCATTATCTTTTAGTACCGACCACCGTTCGGATACTCCATTTTCCTGACACTCGACCTGTTCGAATTGTCCCAAGAATATTGATACTTGTGACTGACCAATTATCCCTTTACCATTGAATACCTACTGCTGTTTAGGTATCCCCATATCATCAAGTACCCACCGTTGTCCAGGTACTTCCTTTTCATGACACTCAACCTGCCCGAGTTGTCCCCAAATTATATCGCAGCTGTTCAAGCATTCCATTGCTTTGATTGGCGCCGCCATCCAGGTATGCTTTCTAGCACTTGGACCAGCCTGAGTGGTCCTAAATCATATCATTAAATACTTGTGTTCATCCAAGTATCCCAGTACTTTGTACACCTATGGCTATCCAGGTGTTCCACCCCTTTTAAGTGCTTGCGGCAATCTAGGTAAGCCTCGTGCTACATTTAAATTCTCTTTACCAGGAGGTGAGAGACCTTCATGAATATATGAGGCACGTCCTCGATATTCCCAATTACCAGGAGGTGAGAGACCTTCACGAATATCTCAGCTACGTCCTTGATATTCCAACTATCAGGAGGTGAAAGACCTTCACGAATATGTGAGACCCATCCTCGATATTTCCACATACCAGGAGATGAGAGATCTTCACGAATATCTCAGGTACGCCTTAATTATTCCTTCAGAGTTTGTACTTGTGATCATCCAGGTATCCTCCAAGAGTTTGTACTTGTGATCATTCAAGTACCCCATCGATACCTGTGATCATCCAGGTACCCCTTCGATACCTGTGATCATCCAGGTGTCCTCCAAGAGTTTGTACTTGTGATCATCCAAGTACCCCCTCGATACCTGTGATCATCCAGGTATCCTCCAAGAGTTTGTACCTGTGATCGTCCAGGTACTATCTTCCAACAAACAGATGTTCTGAGAAAGGTTAGCGCATCTCCCGTCAAGGCGATCGAAGAAAGGTTCGGGTCCTAGACAAACCAACTTATTGCTCTAACACGCGACCCAAGAAAGGTTCGGGTCCTGGAAAAGCGATTCCCCGTCAAGGCGATCGAAGAAAGGTTCGGGTCCTAGACAACCAACTTATTGCTTTAACAGGTGATCGAAGAAAGGTTCGGGTCTTGGAAAAGCGATTCCCCGTCAAGGCGACCGAAGAAAGGTTCGGGTCCTGGACAAATCACTAATTGTTTTAACAGGCGATCGAAGAATGGTTCGGGTCCTGGAGAAGCAATTTCCCGTCACGGTGACCGAAGAAAGGTTCGGGTCCGAGACAAACCACTAATTACTCCAACAGGCGACCGAAGAATGGTTTGGGTCTTGGAGGAGCAATCTCCCGTCAAGGCGATCGAAGAAAATCATTGATTGTTTTAACACAAATCATTGATTGTTTTAATTACTCCAACGGCGACCAAAGAATGGTTCGGGTCCCTGAGGAGCAATTTCCCATCAAGGTGACCGAAGAAAGGTTCGGGTCCTAGACAAATCATTGATTGTTTTAATAGGCAACCGAAGAATGGTTCAAGCCTTGGAAAAGCAACCTCCTCATATCACCAGGTAAGATGACGCCTTGATACTTGCCAAAACTCGGGGTTCACACCCTATCTCACTCACTCTCGGTAAGTAACTACAGGTATCTTCTTATCTGTCTTAGTATATGTAAAGTTATATTGCTTTTTTTCCGCATAGAATAATAGGTCCCAAATAAAATATAATCTACTACGCATGCATGGATAAAATTGAGGCATCAGTCTGTCTTTGAATGCAACCTCTACGAGCTCACCTTCAAAGAGGGGCAGCTGTTGACATCTCAATTTTAATTAGGTTAATTCTATTAATTAAGTTTTTAATTCATTTTGTCTTTTCGGATAAGTAGATATAAAAACAAAAACAAAAACAAAACAAAAGAAAAGCAAAAAAAGCAGCCCATTGGGGCTGGGCTCGAAGGCCCAGCCCCTCTCCTCTTTTTCTCTCTCGTGAGCCTGGCCCCCCTCCTCTTTTTCTCTCTCGCGAGCCCGGCCCCCCTTCTCTTCTTCCTCCTCCTGCCTTCTTCTTCCTCGCCCGCATCTCACACGCGGTGGCTGCGCGCGCGTGAATGATGGCCTACGGCCGAGGGGAGTAGGCCGACGTTGGCCGGAGGATAAGATTGCAAGCGCCATTAATGTTGAGCGAGCTTCACTGGATAAGCTCAGATGAGACGCCGGTTCAGCCGAGGAGGACCGTTCGATGCGCGAAGACCGGCGGTTGAAGCTTCATCGACCGGCCGCCCCCTCGCCTATAAATAGCTGGCCGCAGGCATCGTCGGAGGGTGTGGCGAGCTCGGAGATCCTTCACTGAGAGACATCGGGAAGGATCGAAAGGCGAGCGCAGGAGAGAGCTCGAGTCGCGAGCTCAGCCCACCCTCCACCGAGAGACTTCGGGGAAGGCATGCGGCAAGCGACTTCGAGAAGGTCAGATCCGGCCGGTGGAGGCTCGGATCTGGCCTGAGTGAGAGAGGATCGAGGCCGAGGAAGGTTCGGCCAAGATCTACGCCTCAGATCTGGTTTTTACTGTTGCTGTTGCCGCCGGGCGCTGTGCCGCCGCCGTTCGCCCCGACCAAGTCCCGACGCCATCGTTACACCAAGCCGTCGCTCCTCGCCGTCACTGCTCACCACCCAACGAAGACGCCCCCATAGCCGCCTTGCCGTGCCCTCGTCACGAACAGGTAACGGCCGTACTCGCCGTCGTCGTTGCTTCTTGAATCTAGTAGACGCCCGACGCCGTCGTCGAAACCCCAGCCGCCCGTCGTCGTCTCCCCCTCTGTAGTCCAATCGTTGCCGCCGTCGCCGTAACCACCGTAGCCGCCGTCGCCGCCGTAATGCTCCGTTTCCCCCCTTCGACACCGCGGATTCGTTTGCGATTTCCGGGTCACGAAGCGGATCCGGGTTTGGAAAACGGGTAGGGATTCCGCGATTTAAGGGGCGGCGGAAGCCGGGTCGGGGTTCGGGTCGGATCCGGGTAGGGTTTTCGCCAGGAAGCCGGGTCGCGAAGCGGGTCGTCGGGCCGGGCCGAGTGTCCCCGAATGCCCGGCCACGATGTCATTTCGTTTTATAAAAAAAAAAGTCAAAAAAATCCACGGATCCAACCCGGTCGTTTTTATATTATTTTAATATAAAATAATATTTTAAATAAATAAATAAATAAATAAATATTTTATTTTAAAAAAAAATCAATCAAAAAATTAAAAAAATGTTTTGTTTTCAAAAATATTTTAAAATATGTTAAAAAATGTTTTATTTTCCAAAAAATCGAGAAAAATCAAAAAATAATTTATTTTCCAAAAATATTTAAAAATATTTAAAAAATATTTTATTTTCCGAAAAAAAAATCAAAATATTTCATATTTTCCAAAATATGTCAAAAATCCAAAAAAGCCAAAAATTCATGAAAAAAAAAATTCAGAAAAAGCCAAAAAGACTTGTATTTTTCCAAAAAAAAAAAATACCAAAAAAATCTCAAAAAATCCCTTTTTGAGTCCAAAAAATTAGAAAAAGACCTAGAAAATGTTTTTCCTCCCAAAAATGCATGGAAAATCCCTCGAACATCCAAAAAATCTCAGGGTTTAAACAAGATTAGGTACCGAAAGGGCATTAGTGATTAACTAGTGTAATCAAGTCCCCGATCCTAATTTCTCTGGTTGTGCAGGAGTGAGTATTTCTCTCGATACTTCACTTGGGTTTCTAATCAACCCACCCCAAATTGATTAGTGGTGACTCCAATTTAAAATTTGATTTGCAGGTTAAAAACTTGAACCATTAAGTTGTGAATTGGTGGACTTGGGAGGGTCTGGGCTTAAATTCAGCCAAGCCATTAGCCTCCTTAGGCGCTCGTACCCGAATGCGGGCGCCAGAAAAAAAGAGGTCGCGACACTGCTGTCTCTCGAGGTGCTTTTATTATATGATCATTCTTAGGACCATGATCAGTGTCCAAAAGAGACTTCTATATTCACGATTGGAGGTTGACATGTGTTTTCGGAGTTAGTTTTGTAACTAAATCTTCCATGTGTCCACCATCCAATAGTGAGTGTAAATTATTTCTTGATTTATTTTTCTATTGTTTATTATCCTGTGAATGAACAGCTTTTTTAGCAAGATGCGATATTAGTACCTATACAAGGTAATAGAGAATTGAAACTTGCGGATATAGAAAATGTCCAACCTAAAAGTCGCCTTTAAGGGAGAGTGCACATATGTAAGAGGCTAGTACAAACCTCTTATGCAAAAGTTTTTGGATACTCTAATTATTCATTTCACATCAACATATGTATATATCTATATAGTCGAAGAATTAGAGTTGTTCAAGCCAATCTAGACCACGGTCTTTTTCTTTTTGTTCTTTCCCCTTGTGATCTTCCTAGCAAGATGTATTAGCCATTCAAGAGATCACGAAATATTTCACATAAATGCATCTCATCATGAGCAATATTTTGAGCTTACTAAGATTGATCTTCAAAATTGAATTATTAAATGATGTGTCAACAATTAATACTAGTTCGAAAAATCTTTAGTAAATCAATGTTGTAAATCAGTCTTAATAAATCCTTAATTACTCCTTTGCGATATTTGGCATGGTCAATGATAAGTTGGGGACACCTGGAGAACAAACGCTAAGCCCCAGGAAGAGACCGCAAGGAACGAGAGGAAGCAACCTACGATCCATTTTGTGCTTCCAGTGGATGAATCATGGTGTTGGAGTTGGTTTTGGGCAGAGTGGAGGGCAAAAGGAGGTTTTAGAATTGGTCCATTGAAAAACGCAAGGGTGGCCCCTCCTACTATGCAAATTGTTATTCCTCCAAGCTTCGCAATTCCTGCTATTTCCCTTACGTTCACCTTCTCCCTCCTGACAAAGTAGTGCTAAAAGTTACAAAGCATTTTGAGTCCACTGTAATGGTTTTGCATTAGGATTTTGAATAATCTAATAAACCTTTATATAGAGTTCCGTACAATGTGAGAAGAGTAAGAGTCTACAGGTTTTCAAAAAATATTAGGTAGACTCATCGGATATTGGTGGCTGGAGGATCTTGGGGTGGCTAGCACAGTTGGTTTAAAGAGTTAATGCATCAAATCACTGGGAAGAGGAGTACCCGAGAAGGACAGCGAAGAAGAAGGTTGTAACAGGTACGCAGTTTGTAGCTGTAGCTGCGAGTGAAGCTGAAGTATAGAGGAGCGCAATCCCATAGAGATTCATAGTGAGCGTGTGACTGCAATACACGTATATTTCATCAAATTTATTACAAAATGGAATAAACTCTGTAAAGTTCAGTTACAGAGATTCCAGGCATGTTTTGAACTCACCTCAGGAAAGCGACCGCAGAGATCTTGAAGAAAATGAGGAACGTGAGCGGAGTTGTGGATCTCCTTTCGAAGATTGCTGACAACAGGAACAAGAAAACAGATCCAACGAGTAGCCGGTAGAAGACGAAGACACTGGTCTTCATGCCACCATTGATTGCGGCCTTTGTGAACAAGGGTCATGCCTGCCTGGATAATCTGGATCGAAATGGCGAACACGTACGGATTCTTCAGTCCCATTTTGCACTCTAAGTGAGGATAACCATTGTAATAAGTTTGAGCTGTAAGGAGGGCATTTGATATAGCAAATAAAGTTGAAGATGGTTTTTATAACTTATTGAAGAGAGCACCGCCACTGTCTCTCCTTCTCTCCAGAATTTTCTAGCAAAAAATCCATCAAGAAAAGCTGCGCCATTTCTAGACTTCTCCAAAGAAATCCAGCTGTCAAATTTGTAATAGAATAATACTTATAGAATATTGTAGAAAGACCAGCAAAGTCGGTGAATGCACCGACCTTCCATCCTATAGATAGGAGCAACTTGCTCCTCATGTGAGTGTGTGAGTGGAGTGTGTAGGTGAGTGTGTGAGTGGGTGGAGTAGGTGACATGAGTGTAGAGTGATAGAGAGTGAGTGGGTGTGTGCAAGAATTGTGTTCGCGTGAGGGTTGTGAGTGAGTAGGAAAGCAAGTACAATGAGTAGTTGTGAGAATGTAATAGAATAGAGAGTTGTAATATTGTTTTATAATAAAAGTATTATTTTACTTGTACATCCACTTCCTTCTCAACAAGAGGTATCAGAGCAGGTCGTCAAGACCGTGCGAAGACAGTGGTCGGGGACCATTGTAAGTGAGCAAGGTTGTTGAGGATCGTTGAGCCTAGGAGTGAAGGACGTCGGAGTTTTGCTAGTGCACAATCTGGGATTGTGAAGTTGGTTGGTTCGGGACTAGGCTTACTTGGTATAGTGCTAGGCATTATATTCAAGTCATAATGGCAGATTTCTCAAATTCGGTAAGTGGTGTTGAGAAGCTCAACAACTCAAATTATAATAATTGGAGTACCCACATGCAATATTACTTGCTAGGTCAAGATTTGTGGGATATCGTTGGCGGGAGCAACACCACACCACCCATGAATGATAGCGAATTAAGAAAATGGAACATAAAATCAGGTAAGGCTCTTTATGTTCTTGCCGTGACTGTTGAAGATGAATTATTGCAACACATACTTGGCAACGCTGTTTGCAAGGACAAATGATGCCGAGTTACAATGGCTAGAGAACGAGCTCCTCTCAGTCTTGCAACAAAGTATAACGGTAAGTCAATACTTTTCTAAAGTTAAATCTATTTGCGAAGAAATTTCAAAATTAGATCCTGAGAATGCCATCTCTGAGACAAGAATGAGAAGAATAATAATTCATGGGTTAAGGCCGGAATATAATGGTATTGTTACGGCCACTCGTGGATGGGCAAATGATCTCAATTAAACAAATTTCTAAGGTCTCAATTAAGGAGGATGAAAGTGCTCTCTTTAGTAATAAAAGAGGGTTTAAGGGCTAAAATAGAAATAGAGTAGGTGAAAGAGATGGCAAACCATGGAAAAGTCATGGAGAATGGCCAAAGTGAATAGAAGAAACTGGACCTCGGCTAGGGGGAGCTCGTCGAGACTGCGACAAGGACGACAATGAAGATAAGAAGAATAGAAGGCATAATGGACGGTGTTACACCTGTGGCAAAGTAGGACACTTTGCCAGAGATTGTCGGTTCAAAAGAGTTGAAGGAAATGTCACGGCATCTAAGGAAAATGATAGCAAAGAAGAGTGGGATTTCCAAGCATCCTTTGCAGTAGAGGAACAAGAAGAGCTTGCAAGCTCCTCCATCAAAGAGTTAGAAGATGCGATGGCCCTCATCACGGTAAGTGATAAATTGATTGATTATGATGAAGATTGGATAGTTGACTCGGGGTGCTCAAATCACATGATCGGAGATCAAGGCAAGCTATCAAACATGTGCGAGTACAAAGGTGGACGAGTAGTTGTCACTGCAGATAACTCAAGGTTACCGATTACCCATGTGGGCCAAACAATGATAATACGCCGATTCAGTTCGCATCAAGTCGAACTAAAAAATGTGTACCATGTGCCAGGAATGAAGAAGAATCTATTGTCTATGGCACAACTTATAGACTCAGGCAATTATGTGGTGTTTGGTCCTAGAGACGTTAGGGTGTACCACAATTTGAAACCAACTGGTACACCAATCATGGAGGGGTGTCGATTAGAGTCTGTCTACGTGATGTCAGCTCAGACGGCATATGTGGACAAAACTTGAAGGAGTGAAACGCTCGATTTGTGGCATGCACGGCTTGGGCACGTGAGCTACCATAAATTAAAGGTGATGATGAAGAAAGGTATGCTAAAAGGTCTCCCCCGCTTGGAAGTCCAAGAAGACGTCATCTGCGCCGGATGCCAGTTTGGGAAGGCACATCGGCTTCCATATAAGAGTCCACATTCAGAGCTAAGATGCCTCTAGAACTTATCTACTCGGATGTATTTGGACCAGTGAAGCAACCATCGGTTAGAGGATCAAAGTACATGATAACATTCATTGATGATTTCTCTAGGTATGTCTCGGTCGACTTCATGAAAGAAAAATCTGAGGCATTGAACAAATTTAAGGAGTTTAAAGCAAAAGTAGAATATGAAGTAGGCAAGAAAATACTATGCCTTCGCATAGATAATGGGGGAGAATACAAGTCAGATGACTTTACAAAATTTCTTCAAGAATGGAAGATACGTCGACAATTTACCTGCCCAAATACGCCACAACAAAATGGAGTTGCCGAAAGAAAGAATCAGCATTTGGTGGAGACATGCAGGAGTATGTTGCATGCGAAGAATGTTCCACCCAAGTTTTGGGCTGAGTGTATGAAGACGGCAGCGCACGTGATCAATAGTGGCTTTATGTCACCTTATGAGAAGTTGTGGAATCGCAAGCCCACGGTAAACGATTGAACTGGGCTCGATAAACACTGAAGACTTGTGAAGTGAAGCTTCGATGGATGGATTTTCAATACTCCAACCTGATTATACGAAGATAAAGAACTTGGATTTCTTTGACTTTTCTCATGAAAAGGTAAAAGAAACAAAGAATGGTTTCAATAAGGCATGAATAGTAAAGGTTAACATAATGTTAAATATGACCTGGCAAAAACAATATAATGGTACATATGCAGTCAAGATTCCATTTCCAAAAGGTAAAGACGCATGATTCAAAGAAGCGATAAGGAAGACGTGGATTCCACGATCGTTAGCTGTTATTTATGATATAATTTGCTTATGTGAGAAAGCGCAATTGCCCAGAGGCCAATTAACATCACCCAAAATGTGCCATCAAGAATCAACATCCAAGGGGGCGTGCACGCAAAGTTAACAGGTGCCGAGGACGTGGATTCCACAATTATTGTTTACGACTTTAGTTAATAATTTAAAACTCCTATAACCTAAATGATTAAATTAATGTTTCATCTAACATACTCACGTTAGAAAGTACATTAGAAAAGCTTAAGCTATTCATTGAGTGCATAAGCTTTATTTTATATATAAGACTGTTGAATTAAGTGGCTATAAACAAAAGTAGAATAATCATTTAACCAACACCTAACCGTAGTTAGAATGTTACGGATTATGCCATGGTTCCACTTTTGTGGCACCCGGCATACCATCATACACAATTTCATGAACCATACCATTTTCTACTTTTATTTTATTCTAATGGGTTTAAATCATATGGCTTATTATTAGGTGTATCCCGGTATAAACAAAATCTTACTTCTTCACAGTTGGATGGTTAACATGTGTGTGTGTGTGTGTGTGTGTGTGTGTGTTAGTTTTGTAATAAAATTCTTCCACATATCTACCATCTAATGGTGAGTATTAAATTATTTTTTACAATGGTAATGGGTCGTATGATAATCCTTATTATATTAGATAAATTTCATTCAGATTTTTTTAGTGTAAATTCCACGAGAAATCGTGAGATAAATAGAAGCAGAGCTTTGGTTGCTGGGATCGAGAGACATAAATAATTGTGTTTGCTAATCCTTGTTTATCCTTAACATATCTATCTATGCCGCCCTCCCTATGGACGTACATTGCCTCAACCTAAGCACATCAAGTTCTTCTTGTTGATCTATTTTTCTACCGTTTACTATATCGTGAACAAATAGCTTCTCATAGCAAGAAGCGAAAATTAATACCTTGATACAGTTATAGATTAGCACCTTAATACGATTATAGTTTTCTATCTATTATTTCTCTTTGGCAATATCTGCCATGCTCTGGGGAGTCTAAATAGAATTAAGTTCTTGAAAAAATCACAATCCTAAAGGATCAAAGAGAAGTTGGGGGTACCTGGAGAACATACCATAAGCCCCAGGTGGAGACCGAAATGAAAGAAAGGAAGCAACCTACGGTCCATGTTGTGCTTCCAGATGATGAAACATGGTGTTGGTGTTGGGCGTTGTGGAGGGCAAAAGAAGGATTTAGAATTGGTCCCTTGAAAAACGCAAGGGTGGCCACTCCTCCCATGCAAATTGTTATTCCTCCAAGCTTTGCAACTCCCGCTATTTCCCTTACATTCACCTTCTCCCTCCTGCCAAAGCAATGCCGAGAGTTACAAAGCATTAGGAAACGAAGTTCTGGGTATTATGAAATTATGAGTCCACTAGATAGAAGATTTGAGTAATGACCAGGTAAAGTAAGTAAACAATTTCAAAAATTTGATACATCGCGTTTAAATTTTAACAAACGTGGGCAATCATGGCTTTGCAATAGGATTTTGAATAATCTAATAAACAATTATATAGTCCCATGTAATGAAAGGAAAACTCTAGGTGGCGCATTACCTTGTGAGGAGAGTGAGACTATGGAGGTAATAGAAAAATTGTGTCAGATAGACTCATTGGATTTTGGTGGCTGGTGGTGGTGGAGGTGTCTAGGGCAAATGCATGCTGGTGTTCCCTGTGGGCAGTGGGAAGAAGAAAAGAAGAAAAAAGGAGGAGGATTTTGGTAATGAGTTCCTTAGGGCACCGTTTAAACATCCATTTAATGAGTTTCTATTGCATTATTGCCCCCATGTTATACATAATTAGTTCTTTGCAAAAATTGAATAATTCCCAATTAAAATACTTACCAAGTACATCAGGGGCACTCATAAATAGGGCTCAAAGGAAAAAGAAGAAGAAGAAAAAATCAAGATAGATATCAGCCCTTAAATAGGGAAAATGATACAAATAGTTCATGAATTTTGGCCCAATGTGCAATGTGATCCTTGAACTTTTAATTTATTTAATATGGTCCCTGAATATTAACCGAGAGTGTAATGTGATCCCTAAATTTTTAGTACATGTTTAGTTTAGTCCATGAACTATATGAAAATATTCAATGTAATTCTGAACTTGAATTAGTGAAATGATAACATTGAACATTTTCATATAGTTCATAGATTATTGAACAAGTATCGTATTACTAATTATGTATGTCAACCAAATAAATCCATAACCTAACTTCACTTCGGTGATGTATGCAAGAAAGATGATTCGATTTGTCCTACAAGTTTCTAATGAGACTAGCAATGAAGAAGATTGTAACAGTTAAGAAAATATATGTCAAATCACTTGGGAGAGGAGAACCTGAGAAGAACAGCAAAGAAGAAGGTTGTGACGGGTACACAGTCGATAGTTGCAGATGCGAGTGAAGCCGGAGTATAGAGGAGCGCTATCCCATAGAGATTCATAGTTAGCGTGAGACTTACTAGAAAAAGAAATAAACTTTTGAATGTTAAGTTACAAAATCACCAAATTCTCTTACTAAGAATCTAAAATTTAAGGCTTCAGGGACGTTTTGAACTCACCCCAGGAAAGCGAGCGCGAAAATCTTGAAGAAGACAGGGAACGTGAACTGAGTCATGGATCTCCTTTGGAAGATCGCACTCAACAGGAGCAAGAAAACAGTTCCAGCGAGTTGCCGGTAGAAAATGAAGACGAAGCTACTCATGCCACCATTCAATGCGGCCTTGGCGAGCAAGGTCATGCCCGCTTGTAATATCTGGATCAAGACAACGAACACGTATGGATTCTTCAGCCCCATTTTGTTCTCTCCTCTCTGTACGTTGGTCTCTGATTAGGAATTAGGAGCCTAAATCTTAAAGAGTCACATGCTTATCTGACTTTACAGAAAATAAAACATTTGCTGATAAGCTAATTAGTCTTCTCCACTGGGTGTGCTTTCGGACGTGAGTTTTCCTTTTCAAAAGCACTAAATCTGATTAGGACCATTTTGTTTGTTCGTTTCTGGCTGTTGGATATTCTCTGCAACTGTCCCTTCAATAGGTGATTTACGAGTTATGGACATGACCTACACTACACTTAGCCAAATATACATGTGATTGATGACTATAACTTGGAACTCATGTATGGTCAGAAGAAATTTTCTCCAACAAGGAATGGAGAACAATATGATGCTTCGGATAAACATAATGTAGACTTCGCACAATTCTACCATTCTATTTTGAAAAACATAGAGTTTTTTTCCATGCAAGTAGATTTATGAAAGATTGTATGAGTTTCATAAAACTATTAATAAAACTTTATCTATTAGCTTATCTCTCGGTAACTTGTTTGGTAATTTTTGAATAATAACAACTCGTTTTGACAGTTTGCAAAAAAACCTACTATTTTTTCTTCTTTTTTTTTTTAACATTTAGTTGCCTTTCTTTTCAACAGCTTAAATTTTAGCAAATCTGAAGAGTGGCTTGGTAGTGACAAATTTCTTGCACTTGTTTTTGAGTCAAAAAAGAAAAGGGATAATTGAATAAATCATCCTCAACTTTATTATCCATATCAAATATCGTAATCACATTTCAAATCCTACATTTTGCATCTTCTCGACTTAAAATGGTCAAGTCCCCTTCGACACCTAATGTACACTCAACTCTCCCACTCTCTTCCCCTAACCTTGCTCTCTCCTCTTACATAGTAGCATAGAACAACTATGATTGAGAGCAACCCTTAGAGCGTGGAGCCACCCACTTGATGTGATCCTTGTCCTCACCCTTGGTCCGCGCCCCTCCCCATGTATCCCTTTCTTTGTATACGAAGAGATCGTTTGTGGCTTAGGACGGCAAGGTCACTTGAACTTGCCCTAAGTCTGCGGCTAGTAGTTGCAAGGCCATGCAAGGTAAACCTTGAGCTCACGAGGGTAGCAATCCTCTGCGACAGGCTCACGAGCAGCACAGACTTAGTAGCAGAACTTAGCCGTGGCAGCCTTGACCTCGAGCTAGCCTTTAGCTGGCACTGTGGCCATCGTCGACCTCTAATCTAGGTTGATGACACCTTCGATGACAAGAGCGCACGATGGGAAGGGGGAGACGTGATGGTGGGTGTGTCAAAAGAAGTTAGCCTTTCCGGTTGGGGGAGAGAATGTGGGAAGGTGTTGAATTTTTTGGAGGGGGCTAGCTTGGAAAATAAAATAACGACTTAATAAATTATGTATGGGTAAAAGATGGAACTTTAAATCCATGGTAAAAAGTGCAGATGATAAGTTTAGGAATTGAAACGTAAGGAAGGTGTTTGATCTGGGAAGTACAGTTGAAGATGGATTTTGTAATTTAAAAAAGAAAAAAGAAAAAGAAAAGACAACTTTTCAACCTCTCTCTATAGTAACTATAGGTTTAACAATGTCGGAAAAGGAAAAGACGGACTTAACCTAACTCATTCACTATGATTTTTTTTCTTTTTTTTGGTTGAACCTATGATCATTACTTAACCTACATTTTTCTAAGTTCACTTAAATTTTACCCCGGAGATTAAAAAAAAAAAAAATCTTCACTCCAGTTTTAGCATGTACAAGTTCTAAATTTATAAAATGGGTATTGTTGTTCTCTTACACAATAGAGGATCGCAAGTAGTCAAATATCCCAAACCAGCTTCCACTCTAAATGGTTTCTTTCCACTGTAATTGCCACAAAACGACTGAACTATGCTTGATAAACATTAAGACTTGTGAAGTGAAGCTTCAATATATAGGTTTACTACTTGATTATATGAAGATAAAGAAGTTCAATTTATATGACTTTTCCCTTTAAAAAGGAAAAGAAACAAGGAATGGTTTCAACAAGCCAAAAGTAATAAAGGTTGACATAATGTTAAATATAACTTAGTGAAAAAAAGGTTAAATATGCAATCAAGAATCAACATCAAAAAGGGGAAAATTATCCAAAAAGCCATAAACTTGTTGCACTTATGACAATTCAATCCTAATTTTTTCAATGTTGCTAATTCAATTCTAAACATTTATATGTTTTACCAATTGAAACAATCCGGTCAATTTTAACTAAAAATCACTAATGAGGACACCGGCCATCCTATGTAGTATGATTGGTGCGAATGTGAATAATTTTTAATGATATTTTAATATTTTCTCTTTAGCCCTGTCTCTTATCCGTAGGAGGTCTTCCTTGATGGAGAAAATTCAAAAAATGTTGAAATATTATTAAAAATTATATACGTTAGCACCACCCATATCACATAGGATAGTCAATCTTTACGTCAATGATTTCCAACTAAAATTGACAAGATTGACTTAGTTGATAAAATGTAAAAATGTTCATGACTTAATTAGTAAGATTGAAAAGTTTAGAACTAAATTGTTAAAAGTGCAATATGTTTAGGCTTTTTTAGGGCAATTTTTCTCATCCAAAAGTTACAGACACATGATTCCAAGATGCTATGAGGAAGACGTGCATTCCACACTTGTTAACTATGGTTCATGAATTAATTTTAGTCATATGAGAAAGTGCAATTCAGGCCCCGTTTGGTTCGACTTTGGGGAAATGTCCTTAGGGAAATGCAAAGGCCTTTAGTCTAAATGGATTTGGTGAAATGCAAATGCTGTTTAGTAAACAAAATTGAAAAGATGCCTTGAGATGCAACTTGGAGAAAATGCTGTTTGGTAAACACATTACATTTGGAAAGTCCTTTCATGTGCCAATTTTAAAATTTTGCAACTTTAATTTGTTTAAAATCAAAAACAAAAATCAATGACCTTAACTTTTATATATATTTTTCACGTTGAGAATAATGTATAAAAGACATATTAATAAATTTTTAAATAAAAAAATCACATCAAACTCAATTAAAAATAGAGTAATTTCATTACAATAAACATCACAACAACATATGTTCGAAAGAAAGAAATAAGTTATAGTTAAATATTACAAACGTCCTTAACTATTTATCAAGTTCATAGCTATTTCATCACGTAAATGTGTTATGTCAGGGAATGCATTATCACTTGAAGCACTTGTCCCCTCATTTACAACATCATGGTCGATTGAATACCCATACTTATGATCCAAATCTGTTGTTTCAAAATCCGTATCAATTACGGCATTTTTTATTTATAAAATTGTGCAAAGCCATTGTAGCTATGACAATTTGCACTTGCTTTTCATAAGGATAACTTGACATAGTAGTTAAAATCTTCCACTTCATTTTTAATACGCTAAAGGCTCGTTCAATTTATGAGCGAAGTGAGGAATGTGCATGGTTGAACACTTCCCGATGACCCGTAGGTGTAGGACCTTGTCGAAATTCTGGCAAATGATATATAATTTCTCTATATAACCCGTGAGATTTGGATATCCAGCATCTACTAAATAATATTTACCTATATAAATATAATATAAATTTAATTAACATATGCCACATAAAAATATATATATATATATATATATATATATATATATATATACATAAACCATTAATTAACCAACTTGGAGGTAGATAGGGAAATTGTGCATCGCGTCTTCCAATGGCATCATAAAAGACACAAGTATCATGAGCTTGTCCCTCTCAATCAGCACAAACATAAATAAATTCCATATTAAAATTACATACGGTCAACACATTTTGAGTAGTCTTTCCTTTTCGACCAATAAGTGAATATGATCATACGTCGGTAACACTGCTGGGATATGCGTATCATCCATAGCTCCAATGCAATCCTAAAACAAATAATGCAAATATTAAATGATTTAAATTTAGTTTTTCGTTTTTATTGTACAATCGTAACTTATCTTAAAATATGAATAAAATTGTCGATCTTTCTTAATCTTCTTTGGAACTTCCTGAAATTGTCGATCAATTGGTTGGATCAAATCTTTTCCCATATTGCATACTTTATTTAAAACTAAACTAAAATGCCTACTTATGGTTTCCCCGAGAGCGTTGAAAGCGCTCTTGTGCTACCTTGTTACTTATACCATGTCCCAACATATAAAGAAACATTCCAACCATTTATACAATATTAATACTCTTAGATCCTTTAAGGCCATAGCGTGTTACTAAGTCACGTGTTAAATTATTGGGAAAATGTCACAAATGGTCCCTATACTATTACCTAATGTGCAATTTGGTCCCTGAACTTTCGATCGGCTCAATTTGGTCCTTGAACTATTGATAAATATCCGATTCGGTCCATGAATTTTCAATCGGCTTAATTTGGTCCATGAACTATTTGATAAATGTCGATTTGGTCCTGAACTTTCGATCGGCTCAATTTGGTCCCTAAATTATTGATAAATATTCGATTTAGTCCTAGTTACTGTTTTCCTTTTTTATTTTTATTTTTATTATTTTTAATTATTTTTAAATTTTTTAAATTTTTTAAATTTTTTTGCTTATTCTCTCTTCCCTCCGCCGGCTCCGGCGGAGGGAAGCCGGCTCCGGCGAGGGTCGCCCTCGCCGGCGTCGAGCGAGGGGCTCCCTCGCAAGATCGGTGAGGAGCCCCTCGCCGGCGTCGGGCGAGGGGCTCCCTCACTGGATCTGCGAGGAGCCCTCGCTCGGCGCCGGCGAGGGCCGCCCTCGCGATCTGGCGAGGAGCCCTCGCCGGACGCCGGCGAGGGGCTCCCTCGCCGGATCTGCGAGGAGCCCCTCGCCCGACGCCGGCGAGGCTCCTCGCCCGACGCCGACGAGGGGCTCCTTCGCGGCCGGCGTCGGGCGAGGGCTCCTCGCCCGGATCTGCGAGGAGCCCCTCGCTCGACGCCGGCGAGGGCGCCCTCGCCCGCGTCCGGCAAGGGCCAGCCCGGCGGGCGACCCTCGCCGGGCCGGCGGAGGGAAGAGAGAATAAGCAAAGAAAATTTAAAAAATTTAAAAATTAAAAATTATAAAATTATAAAAAAAATAAAAAAATAAAAAATGAAAAGGAAAAACAGTAACTAAGGACTGAATCGAATATTTATCAATAATTCATGGACCAAATTGAGCCGATCGAAAGCATTTATCAAATAGTTCGAGGATCAAATTGAGCCGATTGAAAGTTCAGGGACCAAATCAGATATTTATCAATAGTTCAAGGACCAAATTGAGCCGATTGAAAGTTCAGGGACCAAATTGCACATTAGGTAATAGTATAGGGACCATTTGTGACATTTTCCCTAATTATTAAATACATCCATATGCATTTTAAACATATTATAGCATCTTATTGGATTAGTATCTTCGGCCATCAACTCTCTCATTCATGTATGACCCGTATATGATGAGGTCATAAAAGGTTGTTTGCTAAGGTATATTGCTTGATAAGCAATTGAAACATTAGCAATTGAAAGCAAATCTAGGAATTCATCTTCTTCTTGTTCACAATTTTCCTTTTTTTGAGAATCATCCATAATTGCCTAATGTAACAAAATATAGAGTTAGAATAAGAAAAATAATGAATAATCTTGACAATCAATTAAAAAATAATAATATCAATCAACATATATATGGAAAGTCAACCACATAAAGAGAATCTCAATTAGAAACAATTCTCACATTAAAAACATTAATTTAAATTAGGTTCATACATAATTTAAATAGAGTTTGCATATAAAATAAAATAGCATATTCAAGAATTCAAATACGAAGCTACAACAACATCTTAGTCATGATTAAGTTCTTCCATCTCAAGCTTGAGATACTTCATCCTCAGGGCATCGGTAGTCAAGCTCATGAAGACCTGCCTATTGTCCACCCTTTCCTTAAAATGTTTGATTGCAAAAAAGTATAGCTTCTCATCTTGCACAATCTCCGGTATGGCATCCAATATAGATATGAGGTTTTTGTAAGGACTTAATCCCTCATATGCTCGAGAGGCAATAGCATCAGCACTTCTACTTTCAACAGCAGAATAAAGCCTAGTAATTTGGCTTCCAAGCAATTGTGCTGGGCTCAAATTCTTGTCTTTCTTTCCTTGAGTTTGCCTTGTTGAAGTCTGCGCTACTCTTTTTACAAGCCCAAGTTTGAATTGGTTCATCAATATTTTCACCCACATCACATTCCAAATTATCATCAGTAGATCCTACGGCATCATCAATATTGGGGTTGTGTGGTATCAACATTCTCATTAACACATAAACTTTGTGCAAGATTCCAAATGATTCCTCCAGTAGCAACCGTATCCTTGAACATTCTATCTAGCAACACTTCAAGATCAAGAGGTATGCTTTTTCGTCCTAAAAACCTTAACCTTAGGATTAGCCTATTATAAAAAGTGTTTGAGTAAGTTGTATATAATTGAAAATGAGAACTTAATCGAAAAGTAAAAAAACAAATGATAAACACCTGAATTTTGCTCTCCTACCATTCATCACTCGCATCAATAGTTTTTTTCTTTGGACCCATCCTAATCCCATTTCACTACAAACCAATGTTCTCCATCTTTTCCATTCTTCTTTAAGATTATCCCACTTACTTTTCATTTTAGTTTTATCGTACTTTTTGCCCCTAAACTCCTCGAACTTATTAATTATGATAATCCATACATATCTCTTGTTGGTTGCAAGACGATTACCCTTATCAATTTGTTCAACACATCATTTAAAAAATGTTTCCACATCTTCGGCGGTCCAATATGCATTTTCCTTTGTTGAACTCGCCATCTTCCAACAATATGAGCATGAACAGATTTGAGAGACATATAATAAAGAAAAAATTCAGCAATTGAATTAAAGCCAAATCAATGTGAACTAGTAAAGAACAAATCAATGTTATATTGTATTAGGTATCGGGCCAAAAAACAAGAAAAAAAACCATCAACATATCAGTTTGGGGCTATACAAGATACAAGGTGGTGGTTTTCCCACTATAGAGGCAGATGATCCACCAAAAAAAGGAAAAAGTAACATTTGGATGTAGAAGATAAGATCAAGAAATAGACACAACCTTTTGAATCAAGAAAGCCCATGACTAATTGTATCCTGAAAATAACATGGCGATAAAGGTAGTAGATTTGTAGCACAATGCCGATGAGAACAAGATAAGATTTCTGTGAACTCAAGCAGCCGCATATTTTATGGACTTGGTCCATGTTCTTTCTTTCATAATGGATAAACTTCAACCAACTTCATGAAAGCGCCACATAGGAGATGGAAGCCTCAAAGGACAACCAAAGAAAAAGAGTTTTATGCCAATACAATTAAAAGCAACTAATAGAGAGTTTTCACATTGTAAAAGGAGAACAATCATGTCACTCTACAACTAGCAAATGTCACGAAATTTCCAAAAGAAGAACATCTTTAATGTGTTAATAATATGTGGGGGTGTAATTGACCACATTTCGTATGAAAACATGAACGTTAAAAGATTCGAAACAGCTTCACATCTCTTCACACCAAAAAAAAAAAAAAAATTTGACCAAGCCCCAACATTAGAAATTGAAATAGACAACATAGCCTTGAAACCAAATTTCTGAAATTTAGACGATAAGAATGAAGTCACCACCGTCATAAAAGCAGGAAATTGAACTCGGGAGAGCGAAAGTGCGAGATCATAAGGCAAATGTATATGTCTAGCAAAAGCAAAGGAACTTGAATTCAGAATGGGCTCAAAATAACCAATCAACCACCAAACTCCCATCAAATTTAGAATTTTGTACACTGAAAATGCAGTTAAACTGACTGGAAGACAATTTAGTTCGATGGGCAACCATGAATTGACAAAATCTGACTTGGACAGAAGTGAGCACAAGCACAAGTGTGACAGGAGAGCTTGAGGGCAGCGAACATGAAGGAGTGACGCGAGGAAGAGAACTCAAACCCCTACCAACCGTGAGGAAACGTTGCTTCAAGCACGAAAGGGGGAGTCATCAAGGTACAAGTGAGGGACTTCCATACATCCGAACAGAACCAAGGAAATCTTCAGAGATTTTTCTAAAGTGAGTGAATTTCTATCTTCAGTTCTTTATACAATTTCTTTGGTGGTGAACCTTGAATTCCTTATCCTTGACTGGTGGTGTAATCCTTTATGCCTATGTGGTAAACTTTTTATCCTTGAACGGGGTGTTCCTTTATGCCTAGGTGGTGAATTGGGTTCTTTATCCTAGGCCGAGGTATGATTCATTAAGCTACAAAGGTGAACTTGATCTATCCCAATTTCATTTTCCACTCATACACACCAATATAAAACCCTTCCATCTACCATTTCCAGAAAACCCATACCAAACACTTACCCCAGAAAACCAAATTCCTAATCTCTCAATTCTATCACGCATCAAATAAGAATGATAGTCAAAAAATCTCATACCCACAACAAACACCACAAGGAGTTTCTTACTATAAGGGCAAGCTATAGGTTTTGCTCATAAAAAAGATCCACCTTCAATAGATTGAGCATAGTTCCAAATGAATTCACACAAAATATTATCCATAATTCAAGTAAAGGCAAAATCTTTTTACTCATTAGAACACAATACAACATATCTATCTTTGAGAAGACGAGCATTTACAACATAATGTAGCACCCATAGTAACTCTAACAAAGTTGTATAAAGAAGGGTCAGTGTAGTTCACCTCATATTGGAATCATATAAATCCCTTGTGTCCAACTTGTGAGGCACTCTGTAACTTCTACCGGACAATTCTAGAACAAGCACATTCAGTAATATCATTTATTAAGATCATAACATAACCTGAAACAAAGAATATCACGTTCTTCCTCACCCGGAATAGAATAACCACTCAAAATAATAAAACAGCAATGGAAGCAGCCCTAAACATAGCACAGAACAAATCTGAATTCATCCAATGCATGCGTCTATCATGAACTAGCACATTGAGCACAAGGCATCGGTGTGGAGATTTAGATAATATATTAATGTCGAACATCCATACACCCACAAAAAACACCGATTGAAAAAAATGATAGCCAAATTAAGTTGAGGCAACGAACAATCACAATACATAGAAGTGCAATAAGTGTGAAAGTGAATGAAACTCGATAGTCGGCGATTGACCAAAAAACAAAAGGCAAATTGAAGCCAACCTAAGGCCGCAGCACCGTAAGGCAGCGGCATCGAGGAAATCTTACCTGGAGAGGTGAGTGCAAGAGTAGAACGGCATGAGGCGATCTTCAAGGATGGGATGGCTGATCTCGGTTGGACACCGGAGAATAGCTCGCGAAAGAGATGGTGAGGGACAACGACGGAATCTTCAACGGCGATCGCGAAATCGGATGAACGAGCGATGGAATCGAAGCTTCCGAGCTTACCCAACTGCCCTACTATGAGTTCGACGCGAGCACAAGAGCAGAATGGGGGGAGGTGATCTTCGAGGTTGGGATGGCTGATCTCGGATGGACATTGGATAGCAGCTCGCGAAGGAGACGGTGAGGGATGATGGAAAGAGGTGTGAGAGTGCAGAGGTGGTGAGAGGCTATGGGAGGCTTTTAGGGTTTTCTATTTAGAAAATGGCAAAAACGGATTTTGGTTAATAAATTAGGGTAAAATGGGCAACTGACATATTTTCATTAAACAAAGGCCCCAGCATTCTGAAAATGCTACTCTCAAATGCACCTTGGACCCTCCATTCCCCTAAAGCCCTTTGAAGCCCCTTGGAGATGCAATTGCATCTCCCGAAAGCCCTCAAAAAATTGAACCAAACACCACCCGCTTTTGCCCAAACCCCTTTAGAGCCCCAAAGCCCCTTCCACATACTGAACCAAACGGGGCCTCAGCTAGAGGCTAGTTAAAAATATGTAAAATATGCAATCAACATTCAAAAGGAAAGGACGCATGTTTAAAAGATGACGACGTGGTTTCCACAATTCATATTTACGATTCTAATTTATGATTAAGTACTCCTACAACCTAAAAGATCAAATTAGTGTTTCATCTAACATACTCATATCAAAATATACATTTCAAAGTTTAAGCTATTAATTAAGTGCATTAACATTATTATAAGAACATTGAATTAAATGCAATTAATAAAGTAGAATCAACATCCAACCAATGCCTGAACATAGTTCAGAATATTACGAGTACCAATTACCATGGTTGTAATTTTTATTGTGCCAAGTGCCCAATGGTTATAGAATTTTATGAACCCTACCCTTTTCTACTATTTTTGGGGGGACTTTATTATATGAACTATTATTAGTTCTATCCCCGGTGTTAAGAAACTTATACATTCACCGTTGGATAGTTAATGTGTGTATGGAGTTAATTATATGACTAAATTCTTCCACATGCCCATCATTCAATGATGGTTGTGTAAATTATTTCTTGCATTAGCAAGTGGACCTAATAAAAATCTTTAGGATATTACATAAATTTCTTTGAGAGTGAGTTTGTTAGTTTAAATTCCCAAAGATATCGTGAGATAGACACTAGCAAAGCTTTAGGTGCTGGAATTGAGAGACGCAAATCTTGTTTTTTAATCCTTGTCCATTGTTAATGAATTTACCAATGCCGTTCTCCTTATGGACGTGCAATTCATCGACCTGAAAACATCAAATTCTCTATTTTGATATTTTTTTTATCATTTTTTATATCGTGAATAAATAGCTTTTCATGGTGAGCGAAGTCAATACCTAGCATTAGAGAATTGAAACTCGTGGATATGGATGAAAATTCAACCCAAAAGTCACTTTTAAGGGAGAGTGCCCAAATGTAAGGCTATTGTAAGCCTCAAGTGATGGACACCTCAAGTGCCCAAACTTGGCATGGGGGAATACTTAAGTCTCAAAATTGTAGAAAAATTGATCACTAAAGTGCCAATAGCGAGAAATTCTAGCCAAAATGTTGACGTAGCATTTTTCTGATGAGACAAATTCAAAATGATATTGTTTTACATACTGCCGTGGCTAAATAAGTTGAAAACAACGTCATTTTGCTTTGGATTTGAATTTTAATATCAATATTAATTCAATTCAATTCAATTTTTTTTTTTAAAAGGAAGATTGTAAAATGCATTTGACGAGGGCTGTGCAATCCCTCGTTGCCGTCTCTCCCTGTTGTCGGGTCACCAATGGTGACCTCGGTCGACCCTCCCCTCTTCACGGTGATGGTGGGGAGGTGGCAACGAGGGCTTGCACAGCCCTCGTCGAACACGTTTTGCAATCTTCTATTTTTGTTTTAAAAAAATAGTTCTAAATTTAATTTAATTAATATATATATTAAAATTCAAATAAGAGGCAAAATTACATCATTTTGGCTCTTCTTTGTTGACTCAACTTTCTAACAAGCCATGCATGCAACTTATATTAGTCAAAATAAGCCACGTCAGATTTTCAACACCCTTCACTACAGTTGTCACTTAAATTTATCATTTTTCAAAGAAAGTGGCATTTAATTGTACTTTTTGAAAATTTTGATATTTAAGTGTCCTCCCTTGCACTACAGTTCTGCTTGTAAACCTCTCATTTCACATACACATGGCCAAAGAATTGAGTTGTTGGAGCTACCCTAGACTATGAAGGAAAATTGTCCAAAAGTTTTAAACCATTTGTATGATAGTCAATTCAATTTTAAATCTTTTAGTCATTACAATTTAGTCCTATACATTTTAATGATTTGCCAATGTACTTTTGACCAATTTTGGTTGTAAAATCTCTAATGAGAATGATGTTTGTCTCACATGACATGACTGACGTCGACTTATTAATTTTATTTATTTATTTATTTTTTCGTTTCTTTTCCTTTCACTTGCAATGGTACTTAGCCATGGTCGGTGACTGGCCATAGGCAAGAGCCGCCCTCCCAATTTCCTAGGCAAGATTGAGAGTGGCCTTCGCTAGATTCAACAAGGGCAACCCTTGTCCAAGTCGCGAGGGTCGACCCCTTGGCAGTAGCTGCGAGGGTGGCCTTCGCCATATCTGATGAAGGCGACCCTTGAATATGGCCAATCACTGGCCATGGCCAAGTGAATTTTGATCAAAATTGACTGGAATGACTAAATTAGTAAATCATCAAAAAACTTAAAGTTAAATTGGCACAATTGAAAAGTTTAGAACTGTGTTGGATATCATACAATAGGTATAGGTGGTAGTTAATTGTTCAAAGTTAAATTTTAAATAAAAAAATAGTTTAATATTTAAATACTTTTAACATCTTCTCTCATGCCAATATGGGATCTTGGCCTAAGATTGGAGCATGGATTTATAAAATAGAGAAGGCAGATAGAGGATGACATGCCAAAAGATCAAGAACCTTGGGCTTTAAAATGGGTAAGTGAGCCCAAGTAGGTAGGCCATAATTTTTGGGCTAAGGAGGCTAAAACTCCATTTTTTCAGCTTTTGGGCCTCCAAAGTCACTTAAGCCTATATTCATTAACGAGGCTTTCCATTTGTCTTAGGAAAAGGATCAAACTTGCTCTTTTCTTCTTCTTTTTTTTGTTTTGTTTTTTTTTTTTTTTTTTTTTTTTTTTGGGAGGGGAGGGGGTGGAAGGGGAGCATGAAAGTCAAAACATGCTAAAATTGTGGAAACGAGTTATTTATAAAGAATAAAAGCTCGTCAAGAGTTGTGTACGTCTGGAGATTAATCATCAATCAATGACATCTAGTGAAACATAGCACAATGATCATGAGTGAAAGCCACATACTATGTACTAAATAAATATCATTACATGATTAACAAAAGGACTAACAATAAGAAAAATTAAATTTCATTTTGCTAAATAACAAGTTTCAGCATTTTTAGGCTCTTGATTTTCTACATTTGTACATTTCTTCTCTGCTTGAACTGGTAAGGAGCTTTCGTTGGCTAGATTTTGCTCCTGCGTTTGTCCCCATAAGACACTATAAAGGCCTACTACTAACATTATCTCACCAACAATGCTGATAAGAAGCCAAACACAAGGTAATATTAGTCATAATCAAACCAAAAAAAAAAAAAAAAGGGCTAGAGTTCATGTTTGTGATAAGATTCTATATTAGCTCAAGAAGTCCGAATCGAATCAAAAGTAGCATTCCATAAGAATTGAAGAATACCGAAAACTTGATTCCATTGTTCATTGTCATTGATACTTAAGTTTTGATTTTTATGGAGAGTTTCTAAATTGTATTCAAGGAGGGTTTCCTTCTTTCTTTCTTTCTTTCTTTCTTTGGGTCTATCCTACTCTAACTTTTAACTCACTTTCAAACTTTTGCTCTGCCTCTTTGCAAAGTGTTGGCATCAAACTCACATCTAAAACCAAACATCCCTATCCCTAGCCCCTTTGAAAAGGTAGGAATTCAAACTCTCCACCTCTCCCTACCCATGTGGGAAGGGTGGCCATTGGGGTCTTGCCTAGTAATTAAGGAGGGTTTTCTTTCAAATGAGCATAGTGATAATATTTGAGGATTCTAGTACCGAAAGATAGGACATTGGTGTATACAGCTAAACTTCAGTAAAATCTTTTATCTTTTACTGTCTTTAAGGATTATAATTTTGAATTAGGCAGTGCTCATACTGCTGCATAACATTGTTGATGCTAAGATGGTGTTACAGACATCTTTAGTATGTCAGCTCTCCTCCTCCTCATGATTGCCGCGGGATAGGATATCCCTTATCTTCTCAGTTTCATCGCCTAGTTTTTTTCCACCAATCGTTCATCTTAATTTTAAAGATCACATTAGGATCAATATAGTTTAGTGAACAAAAAAAGCTCACATGTGTTGTACTATGCAAAGATGGACATGAACCACATATGACTAAATCCATCCCCTCCTCGGCCCTTGTGTTGTGGGGCAATATATTTGGTCTCATCTAGTCTTTGAACTATGAAATGAGTTGGTTTCCTGAGTCCTAATATGATTGGACAATGCATGTGTCATGAGACTGGTCAACAATTTCTCATTTTAGACTTTGTTTGTTTTGCTAAAAGAAATAATTTGAAAAGTATTTTCTAAAATATGATCGTCAATATCACTTGAAAAAATTGATCAATAAAAAATATTTCATTATCAACAACAATTTATCTTTAAACACTTTCATAAACAGTGAAAATAAAATTTATTTATTTACTTTTGTAAGCATTACAAGCGATTATTTTTATGAAAATATTTCTCAAATTATTAATTATTTTACAAAACAAACACATCTTTTTTGCTTCTTTATTGTCCACATCTCTCTTTCTCCCTCTCAGGTACATATGTTTGTATCTATGTTACAATCATTCATATGACTACTAGAGGTAATGCCATGAGAAATAGGATAAAGTTTACCTGCCAACATTTATGCTCTCACCCAAGAGAAACATGGAGCCAATCATTGTAAGGATTGAATTCAAGGGTGTTGACATGGCTAGGAATACTGGTCCCTTCATTGCAATCACCCAAGATTGTAGATAATGGGCAACTCCCGTGACCACGATTCCCTAGTCACACATAGTTGTAAATACTACAATGCTGCATTAAAAGTATATAGTTTGCATGCAATTTGATTGGCTTGAAAAAGAATCTATTGGGATCTTATCATATCACTCAATAAATCAGATGTTGGTATATAGTTTCTATTGCTACTAACAATCAAAATTAGTAACGAACACCAAGGGCAACCCTTCTGGTTGGTGTGCTGAGTTAAAAATTCGTGGTGTTCCATCTCTTAATTTTTGCAAATTTGTAGAGCTGGTAGGTATTGACAAATTTGTTGAACTTGCTTTTGGGTGAAAAAAGAAAAGGGGTCATTGGAAAAAAACATTCTCAACATTGCTTTCCATATCAAATAGTCCAGTCACATTTTAAAACGAACATTTTGCATTTTCCAAATTAAAAAGACCTATTTGCCCTCACTCATTCTACATCCAAACCCCTCTCCCACTCTCTTCCCAACCCTTTCTCTCTCCATGCATACAGCAGCCCGAAACAACCAGAATCAAGAGAGGGAGATTTGGTGGTGGGTGTGTCGGCATGAGGAAGCCTCTTTGGTATCGGGAGAGAGAACATAGGTGAGTGTTGGGTGTTTGAAGGTCGGGTAATTTTGAGAAGTAAAATAACAATTTGGTCAACTATGTATGGGTGAGGTTAGAGAAGCAGCATAAAATCTACTATAAATAGTTAGGATAGTAATGGTAAGTTTTGAAATGTGAATAGGATATTTATTATGGCAAATATAGTTGAAAAAAGTTTTTGTAACTTCCCCGAAAAGGAAACAACTTTGCAAACTTTATAATTACTTTAAGTTAGACAATGACAGAGGAAAAAAAAGACAGGACCTAACCCTAACTCATTTAATATGATTTTCCTTTGATTATTACCTAACCTATACTTTTCCAAATCATTTAGAATTCATTCCACTTTTAGCATGCTCAATTTCTAAATTTAGAAAAGGGGGGCTGTTGCTTTATTACGCAATAAAGGATAGCAAGTAGTCTAACATTCCAAGCCAACTTCCACTCGGAGAGGTCTCTTTCCACAGCAATTGCCACAAAAAACGATTGAACTGCGCCTGATAAACACTGAAGACTTGTGAAGTGAAGCTTTGATGGATAGATTTTCAATACCCCAGCCTGATTATACGAAGATAAAGAACTTAGATATATATGACTTTTCTCTTGAAAATGTAAAAGAAACCAAGAATGGTTTCAATTAGCCAGAAACGGTAAAAATTAACATAATGTTAAATGTGATTTAGCTGTCAGAAAGTGCAGTGACCCAGAGGCCGGTTAACATCATCCACTATATGCAATCAACGATCAACATCCAAGAGGTATGCACGCAAAGTTAAAAAGATGCAGAGGACGTGGATTCCACAATTGTTGTTTACAGCTGTAATTTATAATGGGAAGAAGTGCATTGGGAGTCTTGAAATTTATCGTGAAAATATAATTGAGTTCTAAAAATTTAAAAAGTACAATTAAGCCCTATAACTTGTCAATAAAATATAATTGAGTTCTAAAACTAAGTGCAATCAAGTCCTAGAATATGTCAAAATGATTCAATCTAGTCATTTCATTGATTCCATATTTTGAAAATCTTAGGTCTCGATTGTACTTTTTTTAACAAGTTTTAGAACTTTATTACATTCTTTTAAAAAAATAAATAAATTAGGACATGATTGTGCTTTGGTGACAAATTTTAAAACTTAATTGTAGCTTTTGAAAGTTCGAGTAACTAATTGCACTTTTGTGATAAGTTTTGGGATTTTTTGTGCACTTATCTCTTTATAATTTAAAACACCTATGACCTAATTAACTTACTGTTTCATCTAACATACTCATCAGAAAGTATGTTAAATAAGCTTAAGCTATTAGTTAAGTGCATAATCTAATTATACATGTAAGAATATGGAATCAAGTGGCTTTAACAAAAGCAGAACCATCAATTAACCAACGTCTGATCATGGTTAGAATGATATGGATTGATGCCATGGTTCTGCTTTTGTCGGGCTTAATGCGCCATCATATAGAATTTCATGAACCACACCCTTTTTTGGTTTTTTATCATATCACTTATTATTATGCGTACTACTGGAATCAACTTAGTAGTTGACATGTATGTGTGGAGTTAGTTTTGTAACTAAATTTTTCTACATGTCTACTATTTAACTGTGAGTGTGTAAATTATTTCTCACACTAGCGTGCATCTTATGAAAATTCTTATGATATTGCATCAACTTAGTATAGAGTTTTTTAGTGTAAATATCATGAGAAATCGTGAGATAAATAGAAGTAGAGCTTTAGGTGCTAAGATCGAGAGACATAAATATTGTATGATAATCCTTGATTATTACACACATATATATATCAATGACGTCTTCCCTATGAACATACATCGCATCAGCCTAACCACATCAAATTCTTTGTGTCAATATGTTTTTTTTACCATTTACTTTATGATGAATTAATAGTTCTTGTAGCAATAAGCGAAATTAGTCCCTTGATACGGTCATAGAATTGAAACCTGAAAGTCGCTTTTAGGGGAGAGTGCATATATGTAAGGTTGATTATGAACCTCTTGCACATATGATTTAGGATATTTCTCAGTTTACATCAACATTAATTCTCGGATAATTTGAGTTATAGGAGCAGACATAGACACTACGGTCTCTTTCTTTCATCTTCTCCCCTGAAATCTTCCTAACAAGTTGTATTAGGCATTGGAGAGATCACAAAATATTATACATTCATCTCATGAAGAGCAATATCATGAGCTTACTAAGATTGATTTAGGAAAGCGGTTTATTAAATGATGTGTCAAATCACAAGTGAACTATAGTCAATGTGGATAACAGTGTGATAAATCTCTTAGCCAATCAGTGTCACGAATCATTATTTAACAAACCTATATTTTCTCTTTGGCGATATCTGCCATGATCTGGAGAATCTAAATAGAATAAAATTCTCGAAAAGATCACAATACTTGATGAGAAGTTGGGGGTTACCTGGAGAACAAACCATAAGCCCCAGGAGGAGACTGAAAAGAAAGAAAGGAAGCAACCTACGATCCATTTTGTGCTTCCAAATGTTGAAACATGGTGTTGGTGTTGGGGTTCGTGTTGGGCATTGTGGAGAGCAAAAGGAGGATTTAGAATTGGTCCATTGAAAAAGGCAAGGGTGGCCACTCCTCCAACGCAAATTGCTATTCCTCCAAGCTTTGCAACTCCCGTTATTTTCTTCACATTCAACTTCTTCTTTCTGTCGGAGGCAGGGCAAAAGTTGAGAGTAAGAATTAGAGTAGGAGTGGAGTAGAGTAAGACCAAGAAAAAAAACTTCTCCTTCTTGCCAGAGTATTGCCAGAGTTAAAAAGCATTAGGAGATGAAGTTTTGGCTATAATGACATCATAAGCCCACTAGAGGGGAAATTTGGACATTCACTTGGTAAAGTACAAAACATTTGACATATTTGATACTGCTTAAGATGTATTCGAGATATTCTATATATTTCCATTGCTGAATCCTGATAAATTGTATTTGATGTTTTGCTATTTTAAATAATCATCCTAAAAAACCTATAAATAGACTCATGCCCTCTTCATTTGATATGTACAAAATATTACTTTTTTTCTCTACTTCACAACTCGCAACTGATACATCGCATTTATTTTGTAATTAATGTGTGAAATCATGGCTTTGCACCAGAATTTTAGGTAATCTAATAAACCATGATATAGAGTTCTATGCAATATAAAGAAAACTTCTTGTAGGGCTTTACCTCGTGAGAAGAGTAAGACTAAGCAAATAAATTGAAAAATATTAGATAGATTCATGACTGGTCAGAGAGCAGTAGGAAAAAGAAAAGGCAAAAAATGAAACAGAAATGAGTTCCTTGCGGGCACTAGTTAAAGAACCAGTTTATGAAACGTCACGATTTCTAATGCATTGATTGCCCTCCTGTTCTGCATCATTAGTACTTTGAAGACTATTCCAAGTTAGGTAACTTAACAAATGCTCTGAGACCACTCATTAACATGACCCAAAGAAAAACGAAGAACAAACCTGACCATTGTCAACCAAATAGATCCATCGCCTACGTTCTCTCAGATGATGTATGCAACACAGATGATTCGATTTTTACTACAAAATTCTAATGAGAGTAGCACAATTGATTTAAAGAGTTGAGAGAATAAATATTGAATCACTAGGAAGAGGAGAACCTTAGAAGAACAGCGAAAAAGAAGGTTGTCACAGGTAAGCAGTTAGCAGTTACAGACACGAGCGAAGCTGAAGTGTAAAGGAGCGCAATCCCATAGAGATTCATAGCCAGCGTGATACTGCAATACACATGTATCATTTCGTCAAAATTTCCAGAAAAAGTAATAAGCTTTTGAATCTTAAATTACGTAATCACCAAATTCTCTTATTAAGGTTTAAAACTAAAGATTCTGGGAACATTTTGTAACTCACCCTAGGAAAGCAAGTGCGAATATCTTGAAGAAGACAAGGAGTGTGAGTGGAGCTTGTTGAGAAGATCACCGCCTCTCTCTCCTAGAACTCTCCAGATCTCTCTCTCTCTTTACTCGGCCGGATCTCTCGCCACTTCTCCAGATTTTTCTCTCTAGATAATTCTTCAGCTTCAGCCGCAATTGTTGACCAACAACTTGTAATAAAATATTACTTGTAGAATAGTGTAGAAGGCCAGCAAAGTCACCGACTTTGCCTCCTATAAATAGGGGCTCTTGCCCCTTGAGTGTGAAAAGTGTGAGGAGTGTGTGAAGCGTGTGGGGAGTGTGTACGTAAAGTGTGGGGTGTGTACGTGAGTGTATGGGTGGAGTAGGTGGCGTGAAGTATAGAGATAGAGAGTAAGTGGGTGTGTGCAAGAATTGTGTTTGTGTGAGGTGTGAGAGGTGTATGAGAGTGGTGTGTAGAGAGTTTGTAATATTGTTTATATAAAATCAAGTGATTATTTTACTTGCACATCCACTTGATTTCTCAACAAGTGGTATCAGAGCAGGTCGTCGGAGGCTGTGCAAAGACAGTGGTCGGGGACCATTGTAAGTGAGTAGCCGGTCGGGGATTGTCAAGCCAAGGAGCGAAGAAGCGAAGGACGTCGGAGTTCTGCCAGTGCACAATCTGGGATTGTGAAGTCGGTTGGTCCGGGACCAGACTTACTTAGTATAGTGCGGGGCATTATACTCAAGTCACGATGTCGGATTTCTCGAGTCCGGTGAACGGGATGGAGAAGCTCAACGACTTTAATTATAATAATTGGAGTACCCGCATGCAGTATTATTTGCTTGGACAAGATTTATGGGATATTGTTGGCGGCAACAACACCACACCACCCACAAATGATAGTGATTTAAAAAAGTGGAACGTCAAGTCAGGTAAGGCTCTTTACGTTCTTGCCGTGACTGTTGATGATGAATTATTGCAACACATAAAGAGTGCGAAGACCCCGAAGGAGGCTTGGGATAACTTGGCAACGCTGTTTGCAAGGACAAACGATGCCAAGTTACAATGCCTGGAGAACGAGCTCCTCTCAATCTCGCAACAAAGTATGACGGTAAGTCAATACTTTTCTAAAGTTAAATCTATTTGCGAAGAAATTTCAAAATTAGATCCTGAGAATGCCATCTCTGAGACAAGAATGAGAAGAATAATAATTCATGGGTTAAGGCCGGAGTATAACAGTATTGTTACGGCCACCCGTGGATGGGTAAATGAGCCAACTCTAACAGAGTTGGAAAATATATTGGCCAATCAAGAGGCCTTAGATAAACAAATCCCTAAGGTCTCAATTAAAGAGGATGAAAGTGCCCTCTTCAGTAATAAAATAGGGTTCAAGGGCCAGAATAGAAATAAAACAGGTGCAAGAGATGGCAAACCATGGAAAGATCATGGAGATTGGTGGAGCCAACCCGAAAAGAAGGGTTATCAGTCAGGGGGAGCTCGTCAAGATTGCGATGATGATGATGGTGAAGATAAGAGCAACAAAAGGCGTAGCAAACGGTGCTACGTTTGTGGCAAGGTAGGACATATTGCCAGATTTTGTTGGTATAGACATGAAGAAGGAAATGTCGTCACTTCCTGTAAGAAGGAGATTGAAAGCGAAGAAGAATGGGACTTTCAAGCGCCTGTTGCAATAAAGGAACGAGAAAAGTGGAGCTGTGGATCTCCTTTCAAACATCGCAGTTAACAGGACCAAGAAAATGGTTCCGGTCATATGCCGGTAGAAGATGAAGATGTAGGTCTTCATCCCTCCATTGAATGCAGCCTTGGTGAACAAGGTCATGCCTACCTGTATAATCTGGATCAAGATAGCGAACAAGTATGGATTCTTCAGTCCCATTTTGCTCTCTTCTCTCTGTAAATTTGCCTCAGATCAGGAATTTAAAGCCGAAATCTTTAAGATTCACATGTTTATCTGACTTTGAAGAAAATTTAAAACTTGCTACCTTTTAAGGAAATGTCAGTGAGTAGATAAGTAGCGAGTCTTCTCTTTCGGATGTGCTTTTTGACGTGAGTTCACTTTTTCAAAAGCAGCAAATTCTCAATAGGGCCATTTTTTGTTTATCTCTGGTTGTCGGAAAGTCCCTTGAATTATACCTCTTGTTTGAAATTCATGGATATCGCCTTCACCACACCTGGGTAAATGTAAATATGATTGATGTCCGTAACTTGTAACTGCCATTTATAGGTATGGTCGAAACAAATTTCCTCCAACCAAGGGTAGGGCAAAATATAATCCTGTTGATTACCATGGTACAGACTTCAAAAAATTCTACTTTATCTGTAACGTGCTCGCAGGCGTCGGTAATACGTTGACCAAGATCCATACACAAGATAAAGAAACGAGGAAAGAGCAGATCAACTTGAGGAATATCTCTAGCAGGTTGGATTTTATCCAAACAATCTTTTATTAAACAAGACAGTAATAGAAGAGGAGGGAACACAAAACATTATTAAACCCAGCCAGGAATCCAGGAAATTGAAGTAATTACTTTTCTTATGAAAAGAATCCCATTCCAATCTATACCAGGCTTTAGCAGGATCCACCTTAATGAGCATCATACCAGTCTTGCCAGTTTCACAGCTCATAGAATGGACGATTTTCTTGGACAATAATGACGGTATCAGCGCCTCTTCTGTCCGGTACAAAACTAGCTTCTAACGAGGAAGTCCATACCTCGTGTAATATCAAGCATTTAAAATTGTAAGTTGATTATATTAAAGAGTTGCCACTAGCATTTTTAGGATCGGCTAGAAACCCAATAAAATATGGGAAGATATCTTCTTATTTACATAACAAGATATTCTACATTCAGGGACTTGATTACGTTAATCCTAATACTAATGCTCTTTATGTGGCTAAGTTGATCATGCTAACTAATGCCATAGCAGCCTATCAAAGAATTCTAGGTATCACCCTAACCATTCTAGATTAGAATATAACATCCAATATATTGAAAAACACAACCAAGTATAATCGTAAAGGAAAGCACACAAACATCCTAATATTGTCCATAAAAAGAAAAAAAGCAATCCAAAACAAAGCATCCTATTGTAAAAGTCCTAAAATCTTGTCCAAATTTTGGTTTTTGATATTTTTAAAGTGTTTTCTAATTTTTCTAGTTTTTCTAAAATTTTCTTATTTTTAAGAATTTTCTGAAATTTTTAATGATTTTTAATTTTTTATTATTTTTCTGGATTTTCTATTTTCCAATTTTTTTTATTTTTTTCCGAATTTAAAATTTTTAAAATTTTAACTATTTTCTAAAATTTTAAATTTTTATTGATTTTCTAATTTTCTAAATTTTTTATTTCCAAATTTTAAATATTTTTATCATCTTCTGAATTTTTATTTTTTTCTTTCTAAAATATTTTATTTTTTTAATTTATTACTATTATTATATTCAGGGAACGGGTTCGGACCGGGTTTACCCGTTGACCTGACCCGCCTATCTGGATCCGACCCGGTCGGATTTTTTTTTTTTTGACCCGGTCGGATTAAAGAAACGAATTTCTTAGCATTTTTGGGATCTTCTTTTGATTTTCCTATTTTTTTAATTCTTTTTCTCTCCTCCTTTGTCCTTTTTTATTTTGTCTTTTTCTGCCCATCTTCTTCAACCGGACGCCTTCTTTCTTCCTCGAGCCACCTCCAACCCGAAGCTCTCCTTCGACTGCAACTTCTCTTTTTCTTCTTCCCGGACCAGAAATTCCTCAATGCATCACTCAAACATGTTATCACCGGCATCTACACCGCCGCCGGACCCACCCCCCACTGCCGGTCATCTACCCTGACCGGCAACAACACTTCCGGCCGCTCCCTCAGGCGACCGCAAAAATAATAGAAAAATATCCATACTGAAGCTATACTTCTAAAACCAACTATCTCAGCAAACCGAAAAGCGTAAATACATTAAATGAAAAGAAATAGTCTACTCAAACCGTAAGGCTCGCTGGCATGGGGAGGGTAGCTCCGCCGACTCAAAAAAAGAAGAAAAAAAGAAAATGGGTATGCCATGAAAACACCGGAAAACACAGTAGCAGGTCACACGTAGATCCAAAATATAGGAACAAACACACATCAAACTGGACTTCTAGGCACAGGTTTCGGTGCTTCATTCAGGCAATGTATCGAGCAGTCGGCATTATGGGTTCAAAGTTCAAATCTGAAGCGCTCCTTGGTCCAGACATGATGCCTTAACTTCTAAAACATTACAAATAGTCATGAAATTGCTTTGGCTTATCCAGACATCATCAAAAACATCAAACGACTCAAATTTATATCTCTCGACCGAAGACAGGGGTAACTCGGAGCGTTCGAGAAGGGTGTTCCGTACCTGGTTTTGCTTGGCGAGCCGTGGTCTCGGTCGGCTACGGTGGAGCACGGGCTAGCTGGGCTTCTTCTTTGGCTGTGGAGAGATCTCGGAATAAGCGACGGTCTGCTCACGAAATGTCCCTCGACCGGAGTCCTTGAAAACCGACAGCGAGCTCCGGCGAGCCCACTTTCTGTCACTCTAGAGACTAAAACCTCCTTTCCTCAGCCCTTCTCTATGTCTCTCGTTGACCTCACCTCCGCGGGGAATCTTTTTTCAGTCAGCCATGCCAGCTCAATGCATCCTAGAAGTTGTCGGGGATTGCTTCAGTCACTCGTGGGAGCTTCCTTCGCGTCACATGCTCGGCTCTCACGCCTGCCTTCCTCGTCGATTCTTTTTCTCGCGTCGCAGGCTTAGAAAATTCAGAAAATCATTAAACAAAAATCAGAAAATCCAGAAAATAAAAAAAAAAAAAGAAAAATCATTAAAAAATTCAGAAAATTCTAAAAGAAAAATTGGAAAACCCTTTGAAAATATTAGGGAAAATGTTACAAATGGTCCATATACTATTATTTAATATGCGATTTGGTCGAACTTTCATCGGCTCGATTTGGTCGTTGAACTATTGATAAATATCGATTTGGTCGCGAACTTTTCGATCGAACCAATTTGATCGCGAACTATTTGATAAATGTCGATTTGGTCCCTGAACTTTCGATCGGCTCAATTTGGTCCTCGAATTATTGATAAATATTCGATTTAGTCCTTAGTTCTTGTTTTTCCTTTTTTATTTTTTATTTTTTAATTTTTTTCATTTTTTTAATTTTTAATTTTTAATTTTTAATTTTTTAAATTTTTTTTTGCTTATTCTCTCTTCCCTCCGCCGGCTCCGGAGGGAAGCCCGGCGAGGGTCGCCCTCGCGAGGGTCGCCCTCGGACGCGGGCGGGCGCCCCTCGCGTCGAGGGGCTCCTCGCGGATTTGGCGAGGAGCCCCTCGCCGCCCGCATCGGGTGAGGGGCTCCCTCGCGGATCGCGAGCGAGCCCCTCGCCGGCGCCGGGCTGCGAGGGAGCCCCTCGTCCGACGCCGGGCTGCGAAGGAGCCCCTCGCCGGTGTCGGGGGGCTCCTCGCCCGGTCAGCGAGGCTCCCTCGCCGGATCGGCGAGGGAGCCCCTCGCCGGCGTCGGGGGTTCCCTCGCGGATCCGGGAGCCCCTCCAGGCGTCGGGCGAGGGCTCCCTCGCGGATCCGCGAGGAGCCCCTCGCTCGACTCCGGCGAGGGCTCCCTCGCCCGGCGTCCCCTCGCGGCGTCGAGCGAGGGGCTCCCTCGCCGGATCTGAAGAGCCCCTCGCTAAGCAAAAAAAAAAAAAAAAAAAATTTAAAAAAATTTAAAATAATAAAAATAATAAAAATAAAAAAGGAAAAACGATAACTAAGGACTAAATCGAATATTTATCAATAATTTAGGGACCAAATTGAGCCGATCGAAAGTTCAGGGACCAAATCAGACATTTATCAAATAGTTTAGGGACCAAATTGAGCCGATTGAAAATTCAGGGACCGAATCGGATATTTATCAATAGTTTAAGGATCAAATTGAGCCGATCGAAAGTTCAGGGACCAAATTGCACATTAGGTAATAGTATAGGGACCATTTGTGACATTTTCCCAAAATATTAAAACCCAAATTTTGGGCTTAAAAGAGAGTTTGGGGGAGGCCGAAATGCTGCTGGATGGGCTCTACACGGTGACCCACGCGAATACATCCATCATTTTCATTCATTTTTTCACTCAATTTTCTTTTCTGACCTCATTTTCAGTTCATCCATTTTTATTTACCTTTTTTATTATTATCCTTTTTTTTTGGTAAAATAAAAGGATTCCTAAAAGGTCGTCAAAAATTTGGGTGGAACAAAAAGTATATGTACAAATATATATATATATATATATATATATATATATATATATATATATACTAAGTGGATTTTCAATAATGGTGCTTTTCTTATTCATTTTACTTTAATGTCAGGTCAAATTTATTTTTCTGATTTAACTTTTATAAATCACATTTAAAATGAGCTACTTAAAGTTTGTTTGAAAATTGTTTCTCTGCTTCTCCATTTATTCAAAGCAAAAAATAAAAGTACATAAACTATAGGTAAGTGGTCGATTTTTGTTTTTTGATTTATTAATTTTATTGCATCGTTTTGCAAAGTAAATTCAGTTTTAAGAGCAATTTTACTTAATGGGAAATACTTAAAATTGTAAACAAAAATGATTAGTTATATGTAAGACACATCATTAAAAGGTGGAGCAAAGTGTTCATTTCATTAATAAGCATGGGAAAAAAAGAGCATGAATATTTGAAAAAAATAATTTCTTGAAAATTTGGTCAATTTAGGAAAAACACGTAAGTTTGTGAATAAATAAGAAGAAGGGTTAATACCCTGAAAAATCCAAAACTGGTACACGTGTGATAAATTTACCTCAAACTATTTTTTTGACCATAAAAAACCCCAAACTGGTACATCCGTGACAAATTTACCCCGACTGACCATAAAAAAACCATAAACTGGTACATTTATGATAAATTTATCCCAAACTAATTTATTCAACAGCAAAAAACCCCCAACTGGTAAATTTGTGACAAATATACTCTCTACTAAATTGGATTAATGCCACAAAAAAATCACAAAAATTATAAACTGTGACAAATAGAGCGTAAAATCTTAAATTGGTATACTGGTCAACTGTCACGTGTCATTTAACTTAATAATTTGACAATAAAATTTAATGAAAATTAACAGAGGGTAAATTTGTTACAAGTATACCAATTTGGGGTAAATTTGTCAAAGGTATTCCAGTTTGGGGTTTTTAGTGGTCAAAAAAATAGTTTGGGATAAATTTGTCACAGGTGAACCGGTTTGGGGTTTTCAGGGTATTAACCCGAAGAAGAATTAACTCATCAAAGATGATATTAAAGATTCAAAATGCATGAGAGAGTTAAAGATTTTATTATTTAAATGTTAGAGATTAGCTGAAATCTAATGTTAGTCCATCAATTTGCGCATTTCTTTTTCCTCCTAATAAATTTCTTTAAGTCTTTTATTTTTCTACTCAAGTACTTGTAAAAACTTTTCTAGCAAGTACTTCTGGCTCTAAATCATGTTAGCAGGAGCTAACATGTTCTTGAGTTCCTGCGGACATAACCGAACCACAAGTCTTTTATTTTTCTACTCAAGTACTTGATCTCTATTATTATTAGTCTATCTCTACAAACTAGCAAGCCAATAAAATTGTGTTTGCTAATGCTGCTATTCCAAATTAGGCTATACCACTCCACAAATGGGCCCCCGTGTCTGAGTTCGTTATAAATATAATGGAAATAGTATCTTGAGTTAGATATAACTGGGTTTAGAACATGTTGTGATTTGAGAAGACATCGCTAACTCTAAGCCATACTACCCTTAATGTCAAGCTACATAATTGGGGTATCTCTGCATTTTGTGTTGTGAACCCAAATGCTCCAAAGTGAAGAGGATGGATGATTAATGAGGTTCTGGAGTGTGTGTGGCCAAACAAAACTTTGTTCCATGTGTTCAAATCAAGCAATCGTTATCCTTCTTCCTTTTTAGGTGAACATAACTTGTTATACGACGTTGTTTAGGAGCTTTTCTAGTATTGAAATGGTCACTTTTTCATTAAGATTGGTACTGAAGCGATTACTTTTCAACAAAAGATTGACATAGAAGTGATTATTTTTTATAATGACTGGCACTCAAGCGATCCCTTTTTAACTTACTACACAATGTCATTTAGAGATTATATGGTAACTGGGCACGTCGGCAAGCTATGTAAGATTAAGAAATTAATAAAATATTACCACGTTAGATTTTCGGCGAGTCAAATCAAAGTTGACAATAAAGTTATGGTTTTTTTTTTAAGTGGCACTTAAGTGAGCCGGTGAAAAGTTGTGGCATTAAAGTAGGTGTCATACACAAATTAAGACACTTCTAGTGTATTTCTCTCATCATTAGTTCTATCCCCAGTGTCAAAAAAAAAAACTTCTACATTCACCATCGGATAGTTGACACGTGCAAGGAATTAGTTTTGTAACTAAATTCTTCCGCATGTTCACCACTTAATGAAGAATGTGTAAATTATTTTTTATATTGGCAATGGACCTAATAAAATTCCTTAGGATATTACATAAATTTTGTTGAGAGTCAGTTCGTTAGTGTAAATTCCCTGCGATACCATAAGATAAACACAAACAGAGCTTTAGGTGCTGGGATTGAGAGACAAATGTTGTTTTTTAGTCTTTCTTTATTCTTAATGAAATGCCGCCCTCCTTATGGACGTATATCTCATCGACCTGACCACATCAAATTCTCTACCATGATTTTTTTTTTTCAATCATTTTTTATATCAAGAATAAATAGATTCACATAGCAAGCGAAGTTAATACCTACTATAAGAGAATTGAAACTCGTGGGTATACATTAAATTCCAGCCCAAAAGTCGCCATTAAAGGAGAGTGCACATACATATGGCCAGAGAATTGAGTTGTTGGTGCCAACTTAGATAATAAGGGAAAATTGTCAAAAATATCTTAGACTATTTGTATAGCAGCCAATTCAATCATAAACATTTCAATGATGACAATTTAGTTCCAAACCATTTGATAATTTACCAATGTATTTCTGGCCAATTTTGGTCATAGAATCTCTGACGTAAATGACGTCTATTCTACATGACATGATTGAATTTGACACGTTGAAATTTTAAAAAAAAATATTTTACTGAATTTTTCTTTTTTCCTTTCAATTTATTTTTCCTTTCTTTCCTTTTGATCGTGGCAGGTTTTTCCTCTCGCCTGTGGTCAATAGTTAGCCATTGTTGACAATTGGCCGTAAGCAAGGGCTGCCCTCTTGATTACCTAGGCAAGAGTGGGGGTGGCCTTCGCTAGATTTGAGGAGGGAGACTCTCACCAAGCCGCAAGGGTCGAGCCCTTGCTAGCAGCCATGCAAGTAACCTCATTATATTTGATGAGAGCAACCCTCAACTATGACCAGTCATCGACCATGGTCAATTACCACCCATAAGCGAAAGGAAAATAAAAGAAATGGTAAAAAAAAGGGATTCAAAATAACAATTCAAAACGTAAAATAAAATCTAAAAATTAACCATGTCAGCACCTCTCATGTTATGTAGGATGGACAACATCTATATTAGCAATTTCTTTGTTTGGAATAACTAAATTGATAAATTGTCAAAAAGCTTATAAATAAATTGGCACAATTTAAAGGTGTAGAACTAAATTGGATACCGTGCAATACATTTAGGTGACAACATTTAATTGCTCTAACTTAAATTGTCAAATGAATAAGTGGTTTAACATTTAAAAAATTCTAACACCTTCTCTCATGCTAAGGTGGGATTTTGGCCTAAGATTGAAGCATAGATTTATAAAATAGAGGAGGCAAATGGATGATGACATAGCAAAAGATCAAGAACCTTGGTCTTTAAAATGGGAAAGTGAGCCCAAGCAAGTAGCCTAAAATTTGTGATTAAGGAGGCTAAAACTTCATTTTTTGTCTTTTGGGCCTCCAACTTACTTAAGTCCATACTCGTTAACAAGGTTTTCCATTTCTCTTAGGATAAGGGTTTTTTTTAAGGAGCGTGAAAGTCAAAACATGCTAAAATTGTGGAAGCAAGTTATTTATAAAGAAGAAAAGCTCATCAAGAATTATATACATCTGGAGATTAATCGTCAATCAATGACATCTGGTGAAACATAGCATAATGAGAAAACATATATCATGAGTGAGTGCCACATACTATGTACTAGATAAATATCATTACATGTTCAACAAAACAACCAACGATATGAAAATCAAACTTCATTTTGCTAAATAACAAGTTTCAGCATTTTTAGGCTCCTGATTTTCTGCATTTATACATTCATTCTCAACTTGAACTGGTAAGGAACTTTCGGTGGCTAGATTTGGCTCTTGCGTTTGTCCCCATAAGACACTGTAAAGGCCTCCTACTAACATTATCTCACCAACAATGCTGATGAAGAAACCAAAGACGAAGTCATATTAGTCACAATCAAACCGAAAAAGAGCTAGATCTCATGTCTTTTTATAAGAATCCATATTAGCTTAAGAAGTCCAATTCCAATCAAAAGTAGCATGCCATTAGAATTGAAGAATACCAAAAACTTGATTCCATTGCTCATTGCCATTGATCTTGTACTTAAGTTTTGATTTTTATGGAGAATTTCTAAATCATATACAAGGAGGGTTATCTTTCAAATAAGCACAAAGTGGAGATATTGCCCAAGAGGCAGGTTCCCAGCCTCGGTTTGAGGTTTGTAGTACAAGAAGATAGAATTTTGATGTATACGGCTCAACTTCAGTAAGGTCTTATATCCTTTACTTTTTTAAGGATTATAATTTTGCATTCGACAGTAGTGATATTGCTACATGACATTGTTGATGCTAAGATAGTGTTGCATAACATCTTAGTGTGTCGGTTATCGCACTCCTCGAGATTGTTATGGATAGGAAATCCCTTGTCGCCTGGCTTTCGCCTCCTCGTATTTGTCCACCACACAATTCATCTTAATTTACAGATTAGGATCATGATAATTACAATTTATGAGTAAACGATAAGTTTAGTGAATAAAAAACGCTTAAGTGTGCTGTACTATGCAAGGATGGACAAAAACCACATATGACTAAATCAATCCTCACATCGGCCCTTGTGTTGTAGCCCAATATATTTGGCCTCATCTTGCCTCTAAACTCTGAAATGTATTGGTTTCATGAATCCCAATAGGATTGGAGTCAACACTTTCTCATTTTAGGTTGAGTTTATTTCGTAACAAATGATAATTTGGAAATCATCTTTCAAAAAATGATCATTTGTATCTTTTGAAATAATTATTCAATCATTATCGATAACAATTTATGTATAAATTTCATGGACTATGAAAAGAAATTCGTCCATTCACTTTTATAAATGATACAAGCGATTATTATTAAGAAAATATTTTCAAATTATTTATTTTTCGCAAAAAAAAAAAATTTTTCTCCTTTATTGTCCACATCTCTCTCTCTCTCTCTCTCTCTCTCTCTCTCTCTCTCTCTCTCTCTCTCTCTCACGTACATATGGGTGTATCCATGTACAATCATTCATATCAACTGTTGGATGTGATGCCAAGAGAATAGGAAAGTTTACCTGCCAACATTTATGCTTTCACCCAAGAGAAACATGGAACAGATCGTTGTTAGGGTTGAATTCAAGGGTGTTGACATGGCTAGGAAGACTGGTCCCTTCGATGCAATCACCCAAGATTGTAGATAATGTGCAATTGCTGTGACCATGATTCCCTAGTCACACATAATTGTAAATACTATAATGTTGTATCATAATATATAGTTTGCACGCAATTTGATTGGCTTAAAAAAATTCTATTGGGATCTTATCATATTACTCAATAAATCAGACGTCGGTATATAGTTTCTGTTGCTACTAACATGCTCAATTTTTAAATTGAGAAAAAGGGGGACTGTTGTTCTCTTACGCAATAAAGGACCGCAAGCAGTGTAACATTCCAAGTCAACTTCCACTCGGAGAGGTCTCTTTCCATAGCAATCGCCACAAGAAACGACTGAATTGTGCTCAATAAACACTGAATACTTGTGAAGTGAAGCTTCGATGGATAGGTCTTCAATACTCCAATCTAAATATACAAAGATAAAGAACTTGGATTTGTACGATTTCTCATGAAGAGGTAACAGAAACAGAGGATGGTTTCAATAGGCCAGAAACAGTCAAGGTTCACATAATGTTAAATATGACTTGGTAAAAGCAAAACAATGCTACATATTCAATCGAAGATTCAACAACCAAAAGTTAAAGACGCATGACTCGAAGAAGCGATGAGAATGGCGTGGATTCCACAATTGTTAGCTGTGATTCACCATTCACCCAGAGGCCGGTTAACATCATCCAATATATGCAATCAAACAATCAACACCCAGAGGACGTGGATTCCACAATTTTTGTTTACAGCTGTATTTTATAATTTGAAACACCTATAACCTTTTTTTTTTTTTTTTTTTTAAATATAACCTAAATTAAGTTAGCGTTTCATCTAACATGTTCATGTTAGAAAATACGGTAGAAAAGCTTAAGCTATTAGTTAAGTGCGTAAACCTAATTGTACATAAGAATGTGGAATTAAGTGGCTATTAACAAAAGAAGAAGCGTCATTTAACCAACATCTTACCGTAGTTAGAATGTTATGGATTTATGCCGTGGTTCTACATGTATCGGCGCTGACGCACCATCATACAGAATTTCATGAACCACACCCTTTTTTTTTGCTTTTTTTGCTTTTTTTTGCTTTTTTTTTTTCTAATGGATTTTATCATATCACTTATTGTTATGTGTAACAGCATCAACAAAATGCTACACATTCATAATTGGAAAATTAATATGTGTGTTTGAAGTTAGTTTTGTAACCAAATTTTCCACGTTTTCCATCTTAAAGTGAAATGGTAAGTGAAATGGTAAGTTATTTCTCACACTGGCATTGGATCTTATGAAAATCTTTATTATATTACATTAACTTTGTTGAAAGTTTTTAGTGTAAATTCCATAAGAGAAATCATGAGATAAATAGATGCAGAGCTTTCAGTGCTGGGATTGAGAGATAAATCGTGCTTGTTAATCCTTATTTATCCTTAAAGTATATCAGTGCCGCCCTTCCTGTGGACATACATAGTATCAATCAACCACATCAAATTCTTCATATCGATATTTTCCTACCGTTTGCTTTATAATGAAATAATAGCTTCCGGTAGCAATAAGCGAAATTAGTCTCTCTATACAGTCATAGAATTGAAACCCAAAAGTCGCTTTTAGGGGAGACTGCATACGACTAAGGTTCACTATGAAGCTCATACACAAAGGATTTAGCATGCTTTCTCATTTTACATCAACGTTAGTAATCATCGAAGAATTTGACTTATTGAAGCATACATAGACACTACGGTCTTTTTTCTTTTATTTTCTCCCCGAAATCTTCCTAACAAGCTGCATTAGGCATCGGAGAGATCACAGAATATTATACACGCATCTTAGAAGAGCAATATCATGAGCTTACTAATATTGTTTTAGGAAAGCGGTTTATTAAATGGTGTCAAATCACAAGTACTCTATAGTCAATGTTGATAACAGTGATAAATCTCTTAGCCATCAATGTCATGAATCATTTTTTGACAAACCTATAATTTCTCTTTAGCGATATCTGCCATGATCTGGAGGATCTAAATACTATAAAAAATTCTTGAAAATATCACAGTCCTTTATGAGAAGTTGGGGATTACCTGAAGAACATACCATAAGCCCCAGGAGGAGACTGAAAAGAAAGAAAGGAAGCAACCTACGATCCATTTTGTGCTTCCAAATGTCGAAACATGGTGTTGGTGTTGGGGTTCGTATTGGGCATTGTGGAGAGCAAAAGGAGGATTTAGAATTGGTCCCTTGAAAAAAGCAAGGGTGGCCACTCCTCCCAGGCAAATTGCTATTCCTCCAAGCTTTGCAACCCCCGCTATTTTCCTCACATTCAACTTCTCCTTCCTGCCAGAGTATTGCCCAGAGTTGCAAAGCATTAGGAGACGAACTTTTGGCTATAATGAAATCATGAGTCCACTAGAGAGGAATTTGGATATTCACTTGGTAAAGTACGTAAACATTTAAAAATTTGATACCGTTCGAGATGTATTTGAGGAATTCAATATAGTTCCATTGTTTGATTTGATTAATAGTACTTTAAATAGTCATTCTATAAAACCTATAAATAAAGCCATGCACTCTTCATTTGATATGTACAAAATAATTCTTTTTTTTTTCTCTTTTTCACAACTCGCAACTAATAAATCGCATTTATATCATAATGAATGTGGGAAATCATGGCTTTGCACCAGAATTTTTGGTAATCTAATAAACCATGATATAGAGTTCTATGCAATATAAAGAAAACCTCCTGTAAGGCTTTACCTCGTGAGAAGAGTAAGACTATGCAAATAATTGGAAAAATATTAGATAGACTCGTGACTCGTCAGAGAGCAGTAGGAAGAAGAAATGGCAAAAAACGAAACTGAAATGAGATCCTCACGGAACTAGTTAAATAACTAGTTAATGAAACCTCACAATTTCTAATGCACCGATTGCCCTCTTCTTATGCATAATTAGTACTATGAAGACTATTCCAAGTTAAGTAACTCAACAAATGCTCTTAGAGCACTCATTAACAGGACCCAATGAAAAACAAAGAACACACCTGGCCCTTTGAAATAACAAATGTTGTATGTCAACCAGATAGATCCATCCCCTATGTTCTCTCAGATGCTGTATGCAACGCAGATTATTCAATTTTTGCTACAAAATTCTAAGGAGAGTAGAACAACTGATTTAAAGAGTTGAGAGAATATATATCGAGTCACTAGCAAGAGGAGAACCTGAGAAGAACAGCGAAGCAGAAGGTTGAAACAGGTAGGCAGTTATAAATTACGGACACGAGTGAAGACGAAGTATAGACGAGCGCAATCCCATAGAGATTCACACCCAGCGTGATGCTGCAATACACATTTATCATTTCATCAAAATTCCTAGAAAAGGGATAAGCTTTTGAATGTTAAGTTACGTAATCACCAAATTCTCTTATTATTCTAAGGAACGTTTTGTAACTCACCCCAGGAAAGCAAGCGCGAATATCTTGAAGAAGACAGGGAGCGTGAGTGGAGCTGCGGATCTCCTTTCAAACATCACAACCCACAGGAGCAAGAAAATGGTTCCGGCCATTTGCCGGTAGAAGACGAAAATGAAGCTCTTCATTCCTCCATTGAATGCAGCCTTGGTGAGCAAGGTCATACCTACCTGTATAATCGAGATCAAGACATTGAACAAGTACGGATTCTTCAGTCCCATCTTGCCCTCTCCTCTCTGTGCATTCGCCTCAGATTAGGAATTGAAAGCCGAAATCTTTAAGATTCACATGCTTACCCGTCTTTGCAGAAAATTTGATATTTGCTACCTTTATCCATGAGTTAAAGAAATGCACGATCGGTAAGTGGAGAAGTTAGCGAGTCTTCTTCTTTGGACGTGCTTTTCTGACGTGAGTTCCCTTTGCCAAAAAGCAGTAAATTCTGAATAGGGCCATTTTTCTTTGTCTCGGGTTGTCAGAAATTCCTAGAATTATACCTCTTGGCAGAAATTTATGGATATCCCCACACCATGCTTGGGCAAATGTAAATATGATTGATTTCCATGACTAGCCATTTATAGGTACGGTTGAAACAAATTTCCTCCAAGCAAGGGTAGGGAAAAATATAATCCTGTTGATTACCATGATACGGACTTCAAAAAAATTCTATTGTATCTATAATGTGTTGAGAAGCAAGTGAATGTACAAGTAAAATAATTATTTTTATTATAGAACAATATTACAACTCTTTATTCTATCACTCTCTCACAACAACTCATTGTACTTGCTTTCCTACTCACTCACAACCCTCACACGAACACAATTCTTGCACACACCCACTCACTCTCTATCACTCTACACTCATGTCACCTACTCCACCCACTCACACACTCACGTACACACTCCACTCACACTTCACAACACTCTTGCACAAGACCCCCTACACTCTACACAACATCCCCTTACACTTTCACTTCAAGAGACAACAGCCCCTATTTATAGGATGTAAAGTCGGTACATCCACCGACTTCCCACACCATCTTCTTCCTATTATTTTATTGCAACTTGGGTCAACAATTGCGGCTGAGGAATCGTCTGGAGAGAGGGAGGGAAATCCGGAGGAGTAACGAGAGAGAGAGAGATCTAGAGAACTCTAGGAGAGTGAGAGAGGCGGTGTTTTTTCAACACTCCCCCTCACCGACTACTCTCTCTTAATTTAGATATAATAGCCGTGCCGATATTGCTTTTGGACTCTTCAACTGTCTCCCTCCATTCAGCATATTGTAAAGCTTCCTCATATGTGGATGGCTCTATAGCTCCATCTTCAGTTGCTTCTCTTGCTGTTACTTTCTATTGAGTTTTGTGATTCTTGAACTTTTGCAATGCCAATTCATTATGCCCTTTAGTCTCCGTTTCCTTCTTCTCACTCAACTCAATCTTTGTATTCGACATATCTCCTATAAGAATTTTGAGATTGGAATTCATTCGATCAAGCCTCTCATTTGTGACTTTCATTTCGTGCTTCAACTGATTCAGTCCCATCCGAAGCACTTTAGTGGAGATATCTTGATCCTTTTTCTCATAAAATTTCTTCTCCTCAATCTTATTCCACCTATCCTTGCACCATGGGATGTAGGGTGTAGATGGCCTCCTTTCCTCAAAGAAATTTTTCTTCTTCTCCTTCATGTGTTTGATATCTCTCTCAATATGACCAATTGGGAACATCATAGCGGGCTTGAGATCTTGAAGCTTATGTAGCTTCTTGAACTCACATCGGAACTTCTCTAGCTCCCTTTCTTTTTTCCTTGAGCTCTCAATCCTTCTGTCTTAGCATCTCGTCCTTCTTTTTCATCATATTCTCCATCTTTACCTTCTCAACTTTTAGCTTCTTTATCATCTTTTTCATCTCTTGCAGTTTCTTTTCACAACTGCTTGTTGGCATTGTTAGTTGCTTCTTCAAGTTCTCCCTTGGCTTGCTCTTATTCGAGGTCGTGATAGAACCTGTCTAATCATCCAACTCAATTATACAAGCAGTTGCAAGCTCTTCTTGTTCCTTCAATGCAACATCCGCTTGAAAGTCCCATTCTTCTTCGCCTTCAATCTCCTTCTTGCAAGTAGTGACGACATTTCCTTCTTCTCGCCTGTACCAACAGAATCTGGCAATATGTCCTACCTTGCCACAAATGTAGCATTGTTTGCTACGCCTTTTTTTGCTCTTATCTTCGTCGTCGTCGTTGTCACAATCTTGACGAGCTCCCCCTAGCTGATAACCCTTCTCTTCCGGTTGCCTCCGCCAATCTCCATGATTTTTCCATGGTTTGCCATCTCTTACACCTGCTTTATTTCTATTCTGGCCCTTGAACCCTCTTTTATTACTGAAGAGGGCACTTTCATCCTCCTTAATTGAGACCTTAGGGATTTGTTTATCTAAGGCCTCTTGATTGGCCACTATATTTTCCAACTCTGTTAGAGTTGGCTCATTTGTCCATCCACGGGTGGCCGTAATAATACCATTATATTCCGGCCTTAACCCGTGAATTATTATTCTTCTCATTCTTGTCTCAGAGATAGCATTATGAGGATCTAATTTTGAAATTTCTTCACAAATATATTTAACTTTAGAAAAGTATTGACTTACCGTCATGCTTTGTTGTGAGATTGAGAGGAGCTCGTTCTCCAAGCATTGTAACTTGGCATTGTTTTTCCTTGCAAACAGCGTCGCCAAGTTATCCCAGGCCTCCTTCGGGGTCTTTGCACTCTTTATGTGCTGCAATAATTCATCTTCAACAGTCACGGCAATAACGTAAAAAGCCTTACCTGACTTGACGTTCCACTTTCTTAATTCGCTATCATTTGTGGGTGGTGTGGTGTTGTTGCCACCAACGATATCCCATCAATCTTGTCCAAGCAAATAATACTGCATGCGAGTACTCCAATTATTATAATTAAAGTCGTTGAGCTTCTCCATCCCATTCACCAGACTCAAGAAATCCACCATGGTGACTTGAGTATAATGCTCCGCACTATATCTGGTCCCAGACCAACCGACTTCACAATCCTAGATTGTGCAATGGCAGAACTCTAACGTACTCCGCTTCTTCGCTCCTTGGCTCGACGACCCTTGACCGCCTTGCTCACCTACAATGGTCCTTGACCACTGTTTTCGCACGACCTTGATGACTTGCTCTGATACCACTTGTTGAGAAGCAAGTGGATGTACAAGTAAAATAATTACTTTGATTATAGAACAATATTACAACTCTTTATTCTATCACTCTCTCACAACAACTCATCATACTTGCTTTCCTACTCACTCACAACCCTCACACTAACACAATTCTTGCACACACCCACTCACTCTCTATCACTCTACACTCACGTCACCTACTCCACCCACTCACACACTCACGTACACACTCCACTCACACTTCACAACACTCTACACAACATCCCCTTACACCTTCACTTCAAGAGGCAACAACCCCTATTTATAGGATGTAAAGTCGGTACATCCACCGACTTCCCACACCATCTTCTTCCTATTATTTTATTGCAACTTGGGTCAACAATTGCGGCTGAGGAGAGAGGGAGAGAAATCCGGAGGAGTAACAAGAGAGAGAGAGGCGGTGCTTTTTCAACATAACGTGCTCATAAGCATCTGTAATATGTTAGACCGAGATCCATACACAGATAAAGGCCTAGTATCTAAAAAAACCCTTAACTTTAACTCTTAACTCCAATTCTATCCTAAACTTTTTTTCATCTCATAAAAAACCCTCAACTTTTGATTAAATCTCAATTTTACCCTAAACTTTTTTTGTCAATAAAAATCACAAACTTTAGATCTAGTCATAATTTTGCCCTAAACTTCTTTAAAAACCATAAACTTTTATTTGAGTGTCATATCTACCTCCATTAATATTCCGTCCAAAATCACCATTAATGGTGTGACATTTCTGCACCATTGCTCTAGTTTTTCCCAGGATTTCAGATTTAAGAAGACATCTTTTGGAGATGAATTTCCACATTCACCCAAATGATGTCTTCTTAGATATGAAATTTAGGTAAAAATTAGAGCAATTAATCCTAACCAATAATTTAGTCATAAACCTTTTATTGATGCCAAATTAGTCATACATATTTTGACTTGATGCCAATTAAGTCTTTCTAGCTAATTTTGGTTAATTTTGCTGATGTGGGCATCGGTAAGCTTACATGGCACATTGGTGCTGGTGTAGACGAGTTTTAATAATATTTAATATATATTTTTTCAATTTTAATTTCCTTTTATCTATTTTTTTTTTTTTTTCCACTTCTCTTCCTTCTTCCTCCAATCAGTTGCCAGTTAGCGATTGGCTAGAGGCAAGGTCGACCATGACCTCGTAGCCCTTGGCAAACTCGCCAGCTTGTCAAGGGTCATGAGGTGTCCTCACATTGGGCTGGCGAGGGGCAAGCTTCATTGGCCATGGGTGAGTCTCGATCTTGTCAGATCCAGCAATTAGGATTGAGCTTCTTCAATTGTTTTTAAGAGTCTTTCTTCCATTTCACTCGGGGATTTATTCAATCTCTTGTGCTTGAGAGTCTTCCATCTTCTACAATTGAAGAGCTCATGCTCAAGACACTCAAATTGTTTGCACTTAGGAGTTTTCCATCTCTCGATTATTAAGAGAAGTGTTAGTGGGGATAGATATAAGACTCAACTAAAAATTGATGTTATAAAAAAAATTTATAATAGGATTGGGATTAGACCTAAAGTTAGTGACTTTTTATTAGACAAAAAAAAAAGGTTTAGGATAGAATTGGGATTGAAAGTTAAAGGTGAGGGCTTTTTAGGGTAATTGAAAATAAAGAAATAAGGGGAGAGCAAGCCACCTTAGGAATATCTCTAGTAGGTTGGATTTTATCCAAACAATCTTTTTAAACAAGACAAAAATAAAGGAGGAGGGAACACAAAACATTATTAAACATCACCCACCCGTGGACAGTTGTGTTGGTATTTGTTCTATTATACTTTGATGCGGTCAAGAGTTCGAATCCCCACATTGCTAGCGATTTAAGTGAGGGACCCTAACGGTGGGTTGTTAGGCCAGCTTCCCCCGAGGTATAGTCATCCAAATAGCTTCGGCGAGGTCCGCCAGTGCCATTGAGGGCCATGTGACCCGACTAGCGTAAGTGAAAGGGGGTTCAGGCAGATCCTCGATTACCAAAAATATATATATATTATTAAACATCCAGGAATGCAGGAAATTGAAGCAAGTACTATTCTCTTACGAAAAGAATCCCATTCCAATCTATACCAAGCTTTAGCAGGATCCTCTTTGGGGAGCATCGTACCAGTCTTGCCAATTTTTCAGCTCATGGAGTGGACAATTTTCTTGGACAATGATGACGGTATCAGCACCTCTTCTGTCCGGTACAAAACAGCTTGTAACGAGGAGAGAAAATTGTCTGGATTTGGGAATGAGCACCACCAAGGTTTGATTCAAGCATTTTGAGAAATGCCAAGAAATAGCAATAAAACATATTTTTGTAATTTGTTGAAGGCCATTCCCGGCATTAGGAGGATAACGGGTCCCTTCTTCTATACTATATAAAGTCAACTTTCACATTTGGTATGTACTTTTCATTTGATCAAAACACCCTTATCTCATTAAATATAGAAAAGAGTGAAAGAGAACATTGTCCCATCATCAATTATTAAAGTTCGATATTTTCGGACGGTTAATTAACAAATTTACTATTTTTATGAGCATATGTCTTCATGTCTGAAATTCAATGCACATATATTTTGCTAAAAATCATCGAGCTCCATATTGAACGGAGCGCAGGTGTAGCACATTCAATGAACTATTTTGAGTCTAAGGAACCTCTCTATATTCTAATATCGACCTTGGTTGATTAAATTTTACCAGCAATTCAAAGGAAATTAAGGGAAGCATTCTAAAAGCACAGCTGACTATATAATAGAAATGCAACTCATATCTATTTCTAATCCAACTTATCATAAAACTTGCCACAATCAATCTTGACATGTATATATTTTAAGCAAACCATTTTTAAAACTTAATTTTCCACTTTTTATACTCATATTAAACAAGATGGGTTCCGAAAATAATACATTTTAATAACTAGTGCTTCAAATTTCCTTACAGCAAATTCAACTATCACTAAAAATCCCACTCCGTGATATGTAGGTTTTTTGTATTGCTTATCATGAGATATTAATAGTTTCAAACTTGAATAAATTTTTCTTCATCAAATCAACGAATTCTACATATAAATATATAATATTAATTTGTCATACTAAGTGGATTATCAATAAAAAAAAATACGCTGTTATTTTTAATATTCGTTTTACTTTAGTGTCATGGAAAATGGTTTTTTTTTTTCTGATTTAACATTTATAAATCACATTCAAAATGAGCTACTGAAAATTTGTTTGAAAATTGTTTCTTTGCTTCTCCATTTCTTCGAAGCAAAAAATAGAAGTACATAAACTATAGGTAAGTTGTCAAATTTCGTTTTTTGATTTGTTAATTCCATCGTATCGTTTTGCTAAGTAGATTCAGTTTTAATAGCAACTTTACTTAATGGGTAATACTTAAATTAAAAAGTGATTCATTATATGTAAGATATATCATGAAAGGTTGTGCAAAGTGTTCTTTTCATTAATGAGCACAGGAAAAAAGAACATGAATATTTGAAAAATAAATAAATTCTTGAACATTTGGTCTATTTAGGAAAAACATGTAAGTTTGTGAATGAATAAGAAGAATTAACTCATCAAAGATGATATTAAAGATTCAAACAGCATGAGAGAAATAAGGATTTTATTATTTAAGTGTTAGAGATTAGCTAGAATCTACTATTAGTCCCTCAATTTATGCATTTCTTTTTCCTCCTAATAATTTTCTCGAATCTTTTATCTTTTATACTTAAGTAGTTGTAAAACTTTTCTAAGCAAGTAATGCTGGCTCTAAATCGAGTTAGCAGGAGCTATAACTTGTTCTTGAATTCCACTCGCATCGGACATGATCAAACCGCTTGACAAAAGTTGCATTTTAATAAGATAATTTATATAAGTTCAAAGATTTAATGCGAGAAATTAGAAATTGAAGCACTTAATTTGAAAAATTGTGCAAGTTGGGCAATCAAAAGTGTATTTTTACCTTTGATCTTTTCTTTTTAACCACATTTTTGCCCTTTATTTAGATTTTACTATTTCAATTAGCTTATTATTATCAATACGAGCTTTCTCTTATATTTAATGGTAAAATTTCGAGGTTGAAATTATCTTTCGTATGTATTATATTTGACAGAGAAGCCAAAAAAAGTAAATTAAAAGTAAATGCTTATGATTATATGGTGATGACTAAATAAATCTTAACATAACATATCAGTCAAATGTATAATTTCATAAATAATCCAAAGAGAAACCGATTGTGGATTTTCTTTTTAGGATAGAGCCGGTCCGGACACAAATTTTCATTAATTATAAAAGGGATATAGTAGTATGGTCAAACATTATGATTTTTGAACATGTTTCCTAAGAATAATTCAAATCACCTTTTTTTCCTCCTAAACTTTTCTTTACTGTACACAGCGCACGTGCAACTCACGTGGACAGGGGCTTTGAAGAGGGTTTAAGGAGGTGAACCCCTCCTCCTTGCTTCCTCTTCTTCTTCTTCTTATTCCTGTGTATTATAAACCAAGAAATGGTTAAACCCCTGCGCAATTCCTGCTCCTTCCCATGGAGGAGCTAAAACCTCCATGAAAACTCCACCAAACCCCTGCTCTTCATCTCCCCACACGACCCACCATCGAATCTTTAACCTCCCTGCCGCGCCATGAAGTCCCTCCGCCCCAAAACCCTCCTCCTCTCCCCGCCCCCCCTCCTGTTCCTGAGGATCTCCCGCTTCTCCCCGTGGTCTTCCCACGACCCGCGTCCGCATTTCCTGCAGAACCCAGCCGTCGAGGCGGGACGACGACCGTTCCCGCGGCGTCGGGGTCTCGGTGTGGTGGGACTTCGAGAACTGCAACTTGCCGGCCGGCGCCAACGTGTTCAAGGTCGCGGCCTTCATCGCCGCCGCGGTCAGGGCGAGCGGGATCAGGGGCCCGATTCAGATCACGGCCTTCGGCGACGTGCTGCAGCTCTCGCGGTCGAGGCAGGAGGCTCTGTCGGCCACCGGAATCAACATGACCCATGTGCCAAATGGTCTTGTTTCCCGTTCCCATTCTTGATATTGGTTTCGGGCATTATCTGCGCCACTCGAGCTGTCTAGTTTGCTTGATTTTGGGCTGTCTAGTTTGCTTGATTTTGGTGCTAATTGTTTGTGGACACTAAAGTAGCAAGGCTTTTCATATATTTATTGATGAATGTGCTATCTGCCAGTTCGTGGTCCTGTAAATTATTATGCAACAGGGTTGATTTGGTACTAGTTGGCTTTTGACGAATGGGAATAGTGGATTTTTGTAACTTCATCCCACGAGGACGACATTTGTTGATTGTGTGTCGAGAATTGACGCAATTAGTGGAGGTTCCTCTTTTCTATCTTTCAATCTGAATTTATCCTTTCTGTAACCATTTGGACTTGCAGGTGGAAAGAATAGTGCTGATAGGTCTCTCCTTGCCGATCTCATTTACTGGGTATCACAGAATCCTCCACCGGCGCATCTGTTTCTGATATCTGGTGACAGAGATTTTGCCAGCATTTTGCACAAGTTAAGAATGAGCAACTACAACATACTTCTTGCTAGTCCGGAAAGTGCCCCCCCTGTTCTCTGCAGCGCTGCTAGTATAATGTGGCAATGGAATTCTTTGGTGAAAGGGGAAAACCTTATGGGAAAGCGTTTTAATCAGCCTCCTGATGGTCCATATGGTTCTTGGTATGGTCATTGCAAGCTTCCTCTTGAAGACCCTTTTACGGTTACTGAACAGCCTCGCTTGGCGAGTGAGATCTTGCCTCGCCCAGTTCCTCAGGCAGTCATGAGGCAAATTTGGAGATTAGTAAGGTCAAATCCGAAAGGCATTCCGATTACAGAACTGCGTGCTGAGTTGGGAAAAACTAATTTGCATTTAGACAAGGACTTGTATGGATACAAAAAGTTCTCGCAATTCCTTATGTCTATGCCGCACATCATAAAGCTTCACCACCAAGGTGATGGGCAATTTTTGGTGCAAGCAGTTACCAAGAAACCTCAGTCATCATTAAACCATAAATATGAGGAGCTCTCTTCGTTTTCCTCACTTTGCTCCAATTTTCTCCACCCTCCATCTCCTTAAACACCCTCCACCTCACGTCTCTCTCTATCTCGGCCTTCAAAGTAAGTCGACATTCCTTTGTAGTTCATGTCTTAGCTCGAGGTTCATCGAAGGTAAGTAGAATCTCTAACTCTTGGCTAGGCGATAGCCTACATCATCGAGTTTAGTGGTGTGCTCACCCGTGTAAGCCGCATGTATGTTATAATGTTCTTTTGTGTGTTTGCTCATGCTTACATGCTTAAGTGTGTTCACGCCCCGGGATAAGGTCAATGTTCGCTCGGCTTGGAATCGACGTCAAGTCGTGATGGCCTAAGCATGCAACCCAAGTCACGAACCAAGAATCGTTCCCAGCATATTTTATAATATGATGTTGAGGGTCATGGCACACTCACTTGAATGAGCACACCCTCGAGCCTTGCATTCGTTGGCTAAGATAAGAGATGAAAAACCGGCTTATGTCATGCACTTGTGTGTATACTTAAAGAGGAAAAAACGTCCATCGTTACATAGCGTTGGCGGCGATACATCGTTCATTGAACGGGATGCCTTGATTGAGCCAGGATGCCTAGGTTTAAGCCCAGATGCCTAGGTTTGAGCTCGGATGCCCTGATTGAGTCAGGATGCCTGAGTTGAGCCCGAATGCCTTGGTGAGCTAGCGCTAGAATGCCTTGGTTGAGCCGAGATGCCTAGCCTGAAGCTGAATGCCTCGGTTGAGTCGGGAGGGCCTGGTTGAGCCAGGACAACAATAAATAAATTTGCATGAGTGCCGGTTTATGCATAAGCATGATACATTAATATGTTCATTGATAAGCTGAAGGTAAGCATGCATTAAAGCATGTTGCAATGGACATCTGCATATAGTTGAGGTGTAACAATAAGTTTGTTAATGATATGCCATCGTTATTGCATTGCGAGTGTTGTACCTACTAGATTTTGATGATGAGATGTCTTCCTAGTAGAGAATTATGGGTTTTACTTATTGAGTTTCCCAAAAACTCACCCCTCATCCTTTCAGTCTTGTAGGCATGGAAGTCTCACATCAATTTTGGGAGTTGCGATCTCGCTAGGGAAGTTAAGGTTTACCCCGGCTTTTGAAGATGTAATGGTTGTAAATATAACGGCTCCATAACAAAAAGGGCTTGTAAATATAACTGATATAATTATATATTTTTAAATGGTTGTTTTCATGGCTGCTTGTTGTTGTTCGGGTGTTGTATGTACGATTCCGCATGTGTTTAATGAAAAGATAAAAAGAAATGAAACGGTGACTCCCTTGGGACGTCACGAAAATAACCCTTGCTGATCGTAACCTTGGGAGTAGAGTTAGGGTTGTGACAAATTTCCACATTCACCCAAATGATGTCTTCTTGGATATGAAATTTAGGAAAAAATTAGAGCAATTAATCCTAACCAACAATTTAGTCATAAACTTTTTATTTGTGCCAAATTAGTCATACAAATTTTGACTTGATGCCAATTAAGTCTTTTCAGCTAATTTTGGTTAGATTTTGCTGATGTGGGCATCGGTCAGCTTATATGGCAGGTGCTGGCGTTGTTAAGTTTTAATCATATTTAATACTTTTTTTCAATTTTTATTTTATTTTTTTCCCACTTTTCTTCCTCCTTCCTCCGGATAGTCACCAGTTAGCAATTGGCTAGAGGTGAGGTTGACCATGACCTCATAGCCCTTGGCAAGCTCGCCAGCTTGCCATGGGCTATGAGGGCGTCCTCACATCGGGCTAGCGAGGGGCAAGCCTCGTTGGCCATGGGCGGGTCTCGACCTCGTCGAATCCAACAATTAGGATTGGGATTCTTCAATTGTTTTTAAGAGTCTTTCTTCCATTTCACTCTAGGATTTATTCAATCTCTTGTGCTTGAAAGTCTTCCATCTTTCGCAATCGTAGAGCTTGCGCTCGGGATGCTCAAACAGTTTTGCACTTGGAAGTTTTCCATCTCTCGATTATTAAGAGAAGTGTTAGTGGGGGTAAATATAAGACTCAACTAAAAATTGATGTAATAAAAAAATTTCAATAGGATTGGGATTAAACCTAAAGTTAGTGACTTTTTATTAGACCCAAAAAAAAAAAGGTTTAGGATAAAATTGGGATTGAAAGTTAAAGGTGAGGGCTTTTTATAAAAAATAAATGGGATTGAAACAAAACATTATTAAACATCCGGAATGCAGGAAATTGAAGCAAGTACTATTCTCTTATGAAAAGAATCCTAGTCCAATCTATACCAAGCTTTAGCAGGATCCGCTTTGGGGAGCATGTTAGCAAAATCCCTTATGATGTTTTGAAGATGACAAAATAAATCAAAGGCTACTAACATGTTTGATGGTTAAGTAATAGACTATGCAGATTATAGAACATGTAAAGGATATTGTCAAAGTGTGAAGACGACCAAAGACTGAACGTAGCTCATGTCCAAAGTATATTCTCAAGATATCCGCACTTACGTGTCAAAGTCTGAAAACCGCGAGACTTAAAGGTGAGGGCTTTTTATGGTAATTGAAAATAAATAAGGGATTGCGAAGCTACGAGAAGATTGGGGGAGAAATTAAATCCAAAAGAAAAGGAAATGAATCGCAAAAAGGCAACAAATTGAGGGGAGCTTTGATCAATTAGCCTTATTATGAATGAAATGAAAGGTAAATGTGTCTTAGGAATATCTCTAGTAAATTGGATTTTATCCAAATCTGCAAAAAGGCTACTAACATGTTTGATGGTTAAGTAATAGACCATGCAGATTATAGAACTTTTCTTAAACAAGACAATAATAAAGGAGGAGGGAACACAAAACATTATTAAACATCCAGGAATGCAGGAAATTGAAGCAAGTACTATTCTCTTATGAAAAGAATCCCAGTCCAATCTATACCAAGCTTTAGCAGGATCCGCTTTGGGGAGCATCGTACCAGTCTTGCGAGTTTTTCAGCTCATGGAGTGGACGATTTTCTTGGACAATGATGACGGTATCAGCACCTCCTGTCCGGTACAAAACAGCTTGTAACGAGGAGAGAAAATTGTCTAGTTTTGGGAATGAGCACCACCAAGGTTTGATTCAAGCATTTTGAGAAATGCCAAGAAATAGCAATAAAACATATTTTTGTAATTTGCTGAAGGTCATTCCCGGCATTGGGAGGATAACGGGTCCCTTCTTCTATACTATATTAAGTCAACTTTCACATTTGGTATGTACTTTTCATTTGATCAAAACACCCTTATCTCATTAAATATAGAAAAGAGTGAAAGAGAACATTGTCCCATGTTTGAAATTCAGTGCACATATATTTTGCTAAAAATCATTGAGCTCCATATTGAACAGAGCGCAGGTGTAGCACATTCAAAGTAACTATTTTGAGTCAAAGGAACCTCTCTATATTCTAATATCGACCTTGGTTGATTAAATTTTACCAGCAATTCAAAGGAAATTAAGGGAAGCATTTTAAAAGCACAGCTGAAGATATAATAGAAATGCAACTAATATCTATTTTTAATTCAACTTATCGTAAATCTCGCCACAATCAATCTTGACATGTATATATTCTTAGCGAACCATTTTTAAAACTTAATTTCCCACTTTTTATACTCATATTAAACAAGATGGGTTCCGAAAATAGTACATTTTAATAACTAGTGCTTCAAATTTCCATACAGCAAATTCAACTATCACTAAAAATCCCACTCCTTGATATTTAGGTATTTTGTATTGCTTATCATGAGATATTAACAGTTTCAAACTTGAATAAATTTTTCTTCATCAAATCAACGAATTCTACATATAAATATATTATATTAATTTGTTATACTAAGTGGATTTTCAATAATAAAAAATTCACTCTGTTATTTTTAATATTCATTTTACTTTAGTGTCATGGAAAATGGTTTTTTTTTTTTCTGATTTAACATTTATCAATCACATTCAAAATGAGCTACTGAAAATTTGTTTGAAAATCGTTTCTCTGCTTCTCCATTTCTTCGAAGCAAAAATAGAAGTACATAAACTATAGGTAAGCTGTCAAATTTCGGTTTTTGATTTGTTAATTCCATCGTATCGTTTTGCTAAGTAGATTCAGTTTTAGTAGCAACTTTACTTAATGGGTAATACTTAAATTAAAAAAGTGATTAATTATATGTAAGATATATCATGAAAGGTTGTGCAAAGTGTTCATTTCATTAATGAACACACGAAAAAAGAACATGAATAATTGAAAAATAAATAAATTCTTGAACATTCGGTCTATTTAGGAAAAACACGTAAGTCTGTGAATGAATAAGAAGAATTAACTCATCAAAGATAATATTAAAGATTCAAAAAAGCATGAGAGAAATAAGGATTTTATTATTTAAGTGTTAGAGATTAGCTAGAATCTACTATTTTTTTTTTTTTTGTGACCCAGGAACCCCGCACGGCCGGTCGCCGGAGGTAAGCACTGGGGGCGACACGTGCTAGCCACCACACACGTGCCACCGGGTAAATCGCCCGGTGTCTCCACCTGCCTCCTTGCGACTTGCGTCGCAGGGGCTTCGAACTTCGGCCTCCAGCGCGGAGGTCCAGAAGCCTACCAGCGGAGCCAACCTTGCGGGTGGTGCTAGAATCTACTATTAGTCCCTCAATTTATGCATTTCTTTTTCCTCTTAATAAATTTCTCGAATCTTTTATTTATTTATTTATTTATTTTTACTTAAGTAGTTGTAAAACTTTTCTAAGCAAGTAATTATGGCTCTAAATCGAGTTAGCAGGAGCTAACTTGTTCTTGAGTTCCACTCCCATCGGACATGATCAAACTGCTTGACAAAATTTGCATTTTAATAAGATAATTTATGTAATTTCAAAGATTTAATGCGAGAAATTAGAAATTGAAGCACTTAATTTGGAAAATTGTGCAAGTTGGTCAATCAAAAGTGGATTTTTGCCTTTGGTCTTTTCTTTTTAACCACATTTTCGCCCTTTATTTAGATTTTACTATTTCAATTAGCTTATTATTATCAATACAAGCTTTCTCTTATATTTAATAGTAAAATTTCAAGGTTGAAATTATCTTTCGTATGTAATATATTTTACAGAGAAGCCAAAAAAGGTAAATCAAAAGTAAATGCTTATGATTATATGGTGACGACTAAATAAGTTTTAACATAACATATCAGTCAAATGTATAATTTCATAAATAATCCAGAGAGAAACCAATCGTGGATTTTCTTTTTAGGACAGAGCTGGCCTGAACACAAATTTTCATTAATTATAAAAGGGATATAGTATTTATTGTGGTAAAACATTATGATTTTTGAACATGTTTCCTAAGAATAATTCAAATCACCCTTTTTTCCTCCTAAACATTTCTTTTCTGTACACAGCGCACGTGCAACTCACGTGGACAGGGGCTTTGAAGAGGGTTTAAGGAGGTGAAACCCTCTTCCTTGCTTCTTCTTCTTCTCCTTCCTGTGTATTATAAACCAAGAAATGGTTAAACCCCTGCGCAATTCCTGCTCCTTCCCAAGGAGGAGCTAAAACCTCCATGAAAACTCCACCAAACCCCTGCTCTCCATCTCCCCGCGAGACCCACCATCGAATCTTTAAGCTCCCGCCGCGCCGCGGTCCCCGCCATGACGTCCCTCCGCCCCAAAACCCTCCTCCTCTCCCCGCCCCCGCTGTTCCTGAGGATCTCCCGCTTCTCCTCGTGGCCTTCCCACGACCCGCGTCCGCATTTCCCGCGGAACCCGCCGTCGAGGCGGGACGACGACCGGTCCCGCGGCGTCGGGGTCTCGGTGTGGTGGGACTTCGAGAACTGCAACTTGCCGGCCGGCGTCAACGTGTTCAAGGTCGCGGCCTCCATCGCCGCCGCGGTCAGGGCGAGCGGGATCAGGGGCCCGATTCAGATCACGGCCTTCGGCGACGTCCTGCAGCTCTCGCGGTCGAGGCAGGAGGCTCTGTCGGCCACCGGAATCAACATGACCCATGTGCCAAATGGTCTGTTTCCCGTTCCCGTTCTTGATATTGGTTTCGGACATTATCTGCACCACTCGGGCTGTCTAGTTTGCTTGATTTTGGTGCTAATTGTTTGTGGACACTAAAGTAGCAAGGCTTTTCATATATTTATTGATGAATGTGCTATCTGCCAGTTCGTGGTCCTGTAAATTATTATGCAACAGGGTTGATTTGGTACTAGTTGGCTTTTGACGAATGGGAATAGTGGATTTTTGTAACTTCATCCTACGAGGATGACATTTGTAGATTGTGTTTCGAGAATTGATGCAATTAGTGGAGGTTCCTCTTTTCTATCTTTCAATCTGAATTTATCCTTTCTGTAACCATTTGGACCGGCAGGTGGAAAGAACAGTGCTGATAGGTCTCTCCTTGCCGATCTCATGTACTGGGTATCACAGAATCCTCCGCCGGCGCATCTGTTTCTGATATCTGGTGACAGAGATTTTGCCAGCATTTTGCACAAGTTAAGAATGAGCAACTACAACATACTTCTTGCTAGTCCAGAAAGTGCCCCCCCTGTTCTCTGCAGTGCTGCTAGTATAATGTGGCATTGGAATTCTTTGGTTAAAGGGGAAAACCTTGTGGGAAAGCATTTTAATCAGCCTCCTGATGGTCCATATGGTTCTTGGTATGGTCATTGCAAGCTTCCTCTTGAAGACCCTTTTATGGTTACTGAACAGCCTCGCATGGCGAGTGAGATCTTGCCTCGCCCAGTTCCTCAGGCAGTCATGAGGCAAATTTGGAGATTAGTAAGGTCAAATCCAAAAGGCATTCCGATTACAGAACTGCGTGCTGAGTTGGGAAAAACTAATTTGCATTTAGACAAGGACTTGTACGGATACAAAAAGTTCTCGCAATTCCTTATGTCTATGCCGCACATCATAAAGCTTCACCACCAAGGTGATGGGCAATTTTTGGTGCAGGCAGTTACCAAGAAACCTCAGTCATCATTAAACTCTACTGTGGATCTGTCTACAAGGTCCATAAATGAAAGTGGAGAGGAGAGATGCACAAGTTCGGATGCGGATGATGAGTTCATGCATGCCAAAAGAGCTGCTGTTGAGAAATTACCACCATCTGAGCTGAATATGGATCTGACTTCGGATAAGCAACCACATCGGACTTCTCCTGATGCACGTGTGGCAGTACCTCCTAAAAAGGCCAATGAGCAACATTTAGTTGATAAGGAGGCCCATGAGGTGCCAACTACACATGCTGCATTATCTGAAGTCACAAATTCAGATGCAGATGAGGAGTTAATGCAGGCCAAAAGAGCTGCAACCGAGAAATCACCACCACCTCCACCTAATACGGATGTGAACTCAGATGAGGCACAACAGAGGCTTTCTCCTGATGAACCTGTGGCCTGTGCATCTCAGCGAGAGTCTACATCTGTAGTTGGTCTTTTCAAAAGGTTTTGGACAAGATGGTTTGGCGTCAAGGATAGCAGTTCAAATAAGAATAATGTCAAAATGTCAGACTGCACTGCTTCCCATCTCTCCAAGGAAATGATTAATGGTGCACTTGAAGAATGTTCTACTCCTAGCGATGATTCAGTTGAGGTAAAAGACAAAGAAAAATGTCCGACCCAGGTTGCGGAGCCAAAATGTCCACCACCATCATCAGCGTCAACTAGCAATCAGTCAGCTCAGATGGAGAAGGGTGCCTCAAGAATGAAAACTTCGGCTGACAAATGTAGTCCTTTGCCTGATGATACTGGAATGCTGGAAGAGATCAATAATCACTCAACAAAGGGCAACATTGATACACTTTGGAGTGACGTGAAATCATCTCTGAGTTCACCCAAAGGATTGGCAACTGTCAGCAAGTCTAGGACCAGGTTAATGCATTTACTGATCTGTCATCATTAACATGCCTCATCATGATGACGGTCTGTTTGCCTGCATATTTACCTTTCCAATTAATTTCTTGGATCCTCTTATTGCTATAATCAGTATTGTATGTTGTTTTACTAGTGCTGACAATTAACAACTCCCAAATTTTGAAAGATGTCCTGTGAGTCTATTTTATTTTCTTGTCAGTTTCTTTTCGGATTTTGAGATGTTTAGCAAACAGGTCTTTGAAAGGGCCTTTTGTCCTCTTGACTTAATGCTATCAGATATCATTTTAGATAAGATAATTGAACAAATGAGCCTGATGACTTGCAGCCCAGGAGTAGCAATAACATGTCCTTTTTAAGAAGAACAGCATGATTTATGTGGTCTCTTTTGTTTTACCTGTGACTAATTCATTCTGGTTTTGAACTTGAATCATCTTAGATAAAAACAGATAATTTTGTTTGACTGATTCAAGATTTAGGATGGTTTTTATATGGCTTTCTTTCATGAGGATGGATTGCAAAATGATGAGGAAAGGAGAAACCTGCCATTGTCTTTTCAGTGGTCTTTTCTATGATTTTTCTCATTATAAAATTGTTTTCCCTCAAAACTCATATCTCATCTTAACATTTATTCTTGCAAGAAAAAGTGATAGTCAGACTCTCACACTGTTCATTTTTAAAGCCAGAAGAGAAATGGCACAAAATCTGCAAAAGAACAAGAGTACCAGCTGCAAAATCTCTCCATGAAGATGATCTCGTCCAATTTGTCGATCTGTTGAAGGGGCAGAAATCTGTTGAAGAAGACCTATCTCAAAACCTGCTTTTTCAACCTGCTGAACATTGTTCCCATGCTTCAAATCGGCTGAGCTCTGTCTTTCAGAGGAATCCCTCATTGCACACAGAATTACAGAGGCCTTTTCAGCATATCAGCGAGAAAAAATTCAGAATACTGACACTGGAGTTTCTCCCCACGTTCTTAATAAGATACCCAATGACCAGTCAAGAAATAAGATCTTAGCTGACTGTCAGAAACTTGTAAATGAGATACTGAAGGAGTATCCTGGAGGATATAATATCCACCATTTCAAAAAGCTGTTCCTTGAGAAGCATGGTTATCCTCTTGATCCACAGAGACTTGGTTGTGAAAAACTGACATCCGTTTTAGAGATGATGGCCGGAGTGACAGTTGAATCTACTCATATTTATCCTGCTGGCAAAGCCTTAAAATGTCAAAAGATGGAAAGTGTTCATCAAAGTGATCCCTTTGGCTCAGTGGGTAGTTTGGATGTTGGAACGCCCAGTTCATCAAAGAAGAATGATTGTGTTGATTCTCTGTGGGAGGAATTGGTGCCCGTTGCTGATGAAGTTTCCAGCAGAACTGACCTTAAACCAGGACATTTTACTAAAGGAGAGGCTGTTGATGTTGATTACAGTCCTGACCTCTCGGATAGTGACTTTTTAGAATTAGAAGATAATGTTAATGCATCTGGAGAAGAAGCCGTTGGAACACAGAAGGAGGACACGGTTCACTCCTCACCATTTGAAGAAGTGATCAATTCGTATTACACCAGCAAGAAAAGTGACAGTGAGAGGGACAAGTTGACTAGTTCGGATGACATGTCTGATTCTTCCTCTGATACGGTGCCACCATCCACTCCATCACGAGGTACGCAGGGCGAGGCTTCCTCTCAATGTAGCAATGGAAAGAGAAGGCTTGGAAAGAGCTATAGTTTTGTCGCAGACCCAGATCAGAAGGTCGAAAGCAGGGCATTTTATGACATTTTGGATAGCTTGGATAAGTCGAACGAGTCGAGAATGCATGGCTGAAAGAGGCATTGGAAACTTTAAATGGACTATTCATCTCTTGAGATTTTTTGGCAACTCTTTCTGGAGGATCGACTCGGCCTTTGGCCAACGATGAGTCTCCGTTCGTCATCAAATGCAAACACTGATCTTGTTCTGGATTAGCTTGCTCACGAGGCAATGGAGGGCTATACAAGGTCTACTCATTGCAACTTATTTTTCCTTTTTTTGGTCGAATTACTCATTACAATTTGAGTTTCCTGAAAAAATCATGTCTCACCTCCAAGTGTATCGACTTGCTGCGCACGGCGTTCTGTGGTGCTAGACTGAATTGATCGCGGACTCTTTACCAGAATTTGGGCTTTCTGCTGGACCCGGTGTGGGTCTAGCAGAAGATAGATGGCCTATTTAGTATTAAGGCTCCGTTTTATTCACGAAGTCATTTTCTATGAAATTGGCAATGCTTTCTGGCGTTTGGTTAAAATTTGAGAAATAATTGGAAAATATTTTCTATCGTTTTGAGAGGAAAATTCCATTTTATTGTTCTAAATACATATACGACCATTCGGGCGTTGGTAACTTACACATGAGCAGCAAGGGAGCTAGGCATGTGCACTAGGATCCTAAGTCTAGCTTTGATAGGCCCTCACCTGGGCAAGGCCTCTTGGGTTCTGAGCGAAAGGGCAAGCATCAATCCTGCATCCCCAAAAGCCCAAATCGAGACCTTAGTGCCCGTGCATGACTTCTTGCGGTCCCAGCCCGGGTCCACAAAGGCCAGAACCGAGCCTCCAATGCCCATGCTCAGATCTTTGGCATCCAAGCTGTGACATCTAGAATTTTCTGTGTCTAATAATAATGCTTAGATTATAAAGTCAAGAGTATTGTTTAGCTTATAATTCAGGTTGACATGTAGAGATCTTAGTGGACCGTTGATTTTGCAAGGTACGGAGAATGCGGAGGATGATTTCCTGCAAATGTAACCTCCTTGAGTCCAACGTGTTGAAATTAAATTAATAAATGTTGATGTATGCGTTGATAGTTAGAGTGATGCTTAATTGATTTACCGTCATCTTAGTTGTTATGGTTTTCATTATTCTAACTTTAGTTAATTAATATTTATGATGACTCACTATTACTAATGATGCCTCATCCACTTGGCCGAAGAAGAACCTCTTTCTCACAATGATCTGTTTTAACCATTTTCATTAAACCACATGATAAGCCACTTGTTTTATTTTAAATAGCATGTAAGCCACTTGTTTCTCTTAAGATGAAATACTCACATGCCTCTTGACACCAAAAAAGTAAGCTATCATTACCCTAATGCACTAGCCATCATCTCTTCTTTCATTTGGCCATGCATTAGACAAAGCTTTGCCACATGTAAATGCAACCTTCCACTTGGCTATGTATTAGATGAAGCCTTATAAGCATACCACGCGTAGCTTTCCAACATGTATGCAAACTTACACCTATCATTTACTTCCACTCATCTCTTTAACCTTAGTAACATTAAACCAATTTTCACCTTAGATGTTTCAATCAACCTTCAATCTTCAACTTTCACTCTTGGATTTTCTCTATCAAGGGTCACAAGGTGATTAAGGCATTTGATTGTTCAAGTTTTATTTGAGGTAAGTGACATCTCTAGGTGTTAGGTTTATCTACTCAGCACTTTTGATTTGGTCGCTTGTTGTGTGCAAATTTTAGTTTTGGTAAATTTGATGGTAAGTGTGAGCGTGTTCAATAGTGGTGCATTGAAATGTTATGATAATTTGTTTTGCTTTGATGAGTCATTATGTATTTAGTAGATTTTCTTAAGATGTGGTAACATGTTATCTTCGAAAATAATTTGTCCATGAAAATAATGAATTTGAACTTGGAAATGTTATCTTCGTAATTTCATATTCAACCGTGCTGGTAATATCTACCATGTAATCGCTGGAAATATCTACCTTTTGCTCGCCAATTAGATCCATCTTGTACCCATTGGCATATTCACTTTGTAGTCGCTAAGAATATTCACTTGTCTAAGTATATTCATTTATTTAATCAAATTCACTTTCTAAGTATATTCTCTTGTTTGAGTATATATTTATTTGTTTAATTAGATTCACTTTCTGAGCATATTCACTTATCTGAGTCTATTCATTTGTTTGATCAAATTCACTTTCTAAGTATATTCACTTTTTTTTTTTTTTTTTTTTTTTTCTACTCCTATTCTAATTCTCATTCTAATTCTTTTACCCTGTCTTCTTACAGAGCGTGGGAGTCGAAATCCATACTTGAAATTAAATCATCCCCATCCCAACCCCCCAAGAAGATGGGGATTCGAATCCCCATCTCCCCCTTCCATGTTAGAAGGATGGCCATTGGGGCAAACCCCAGTGGTTAAGTATATTCACTTGTTTGGGTATATTCATTTATTTGATCAAATTCACTTCCAAAATTTACTTACCAAATATGTTTACTTGTCTGATTATAGTCATTTGTTTAATCAATTTAACTTCCTGAATATACTAACTTGCTGAATATATTAACTTGTTTGAACAAATTTACTTCTTGAATTTCCTCACTAACTGAATCATATTCACTTATCGAATGTATTCACTTGTTTGATCAAATTCACTTCATGAATATACTTACTGAGCATATATACTTGTTTGAATAGATTTACTTCCTAAAAGTATTTACTTATTGAATATATTGATTTGTTTGAATATAATCACTTCCTAAATGTATTTACTCACTAAGTACATTCCATTGCCTAAATATATATACTTGCCTACTGATAGCCAACTCAATATAACCACTAGCTGCATATATCTAGTTTTTGAATATATCCATGTAATGAGTATGACCGCATTTGATTCTTACTTGATCATTTAACTAATGCATTTGATTGAGTTGGGGAATATGTGTGAAAATGCTTATAAATGTGGATTTATCATTACTCGTATGAGAATAATGTATTTGTGTCACCCATAAATTAATGGTGACAATGCCTTGTATTTGGGATGCCCCAAAGGGTATATCAAGATGCCTCGAGAGTCAAGATGTCTCGTAGGTTGAGATGCCCCATGTGTCAAGGTATCTCAGGAGTGCTTGGGAGGAGAAATAAAATATCTAGTGCATATGTATGTGCATATATAATTTCATATGAGCACTCATGTCAATGAATGAAAATTGGTGGTTTACTTTTCATCAAAATATGTTATGCCATCCGCATGCACATGAGTCAAATAATATCTTGCAATGTTGTTATATAACTTGAGTATATCATAATAGAAAAGGTAAACATTACACATGCATTCAGTTAGTCATGTCAAATGGATGGGTTTGGTTGAGTAGGGTCAGGTCGGGAATTGTTTGATCCATATTGACATATTTTCATGCAATACAATTTCGATGACCCATACTTGACTTCAATATGACCCAACCCAATCCATACTCTACTTATCACATATTCGTAAAACACATCCATACTTAATTGTAACTATGAAAAGGAATACAATTCATTTAACCTCCAACCTCTTCATGTTAATGTGCTAATTGGATTAATTTTTTTTTTATAGAATTAAAAAGTAAAAAAAAAAAAAAAAGGAACAAATTGTGAATGAAGATGTAAGTAAATCAAATGAAAAATGTAAAAATGAAAAAAAAAAAAAAAATCAAAGAGACGGAAAGTGGCTATTGTCTTTTATTTTATTTTATTTTATTTGAAAAAAATTAAAAATTGATTTTATTTATTTTTTAAAAATTTTTTGAGGCTTGACCCTTGCAAGAGGTTCACCAAGCTTCAGTCTTGCCAGATTGGCATGGCAAGCTTGAGCTTGAGGCCACTCGAACTCGGGCTTCATTAGATCAACTAGGCTAGAGCCTCACTAAAGGTCCACGAGGCTTTAGCCTCACCAAATCGGCAAGCTCGATTCTTGCTAGAGGTCCGCGAGGCTTTGGCCTTGTCAAATCGGTGTGGTGAGCTTGAGTCTCGCCAAATCAATGAGGCTTTAGCCTAGCTAAATCAATGAGCCCAAGCTAGCTTGAGCAAGCTTGTCGCTTGCTTGTGGAAGGAAAAGGAAAAAAAAAAAAAAAAAAAAAAATAAAAATAAAAATAAAAATAATCATAAGAAAAAAAAAAGAAAATTTTTAAATATAAAAAAGAACTGTTTGTAATTAACTTAAAAGTTGTTAAGTAAATCATTTAACCAAGACCTATCTATTATGCGAGTTGAAAGAGGGTCTATCTCGTACCCAATTATCCATTTGCTTTAGCCTTGTGTTTTTACAATCCATTTTTAACTCATATTTTACTATTGAAGAGATCCATTTACAACCCACTATAATAAATATGAGTTAAAATATGGGCCTGCAACCCTTTTTGACTACTTTACACTCGATATACCTACTTGTTGTATGTTCATATTGTTTTGTATCAAGTTGAGTAGTGAGGTGATCTTTTAACTTAAATCTAGAGATTTCATTTAATAGGCTTTGTCTCATCCTTATTTTTCATTTTGTAGGGTGGTCCTTTTGGACATGACAACGGAGGAGACTGACATCATGCCTGATGCCATCAAGCCTTGAGTTGGATGGTGTCTCGCTTTTGCGATAGTATGAGGATAGTTGTGCTAATTGACTTGACCCTTTCTTATGATTTCTGTATTTTGCTTGAACGATGCATTAAATTTTTAAAACTGATGTTTGTTATAAACAAAGATAAAATCCACATTTACTTCATATGATCAGTTGAACGGGATGTAAGTGAAAATTTTATTGAGTTTTTGCATGTTATTACTAAATAAATGATATAATTATAGGGACAAATATCGCACGTGACATTCTAGAGCTGTCACATTGGCTTGCTCCACAAAAGCCAAGTGTCGAACCTTGGAGACCTGGGTCCCTAGTTCTCTGGCTTGTGTCCCCAACACTTGAGCCCTAGTCAATTAACGTTGGCCTATGGATGCCAAGCTTGTGCCCAAGTCCTCAACAACCAAGCTTAGTCCTTCAAGGTTGGGCTTAAGACACCTAGTCGATGGGAGCTAAGCTCGACATTAATGGACACGGGCCCTAGCATGAACAAATGGGCCTCAAGCTTCAGCCTTGATGGACCGAGGGCTTAGGTGTGAGAAATCCGAGCATTGCCATTGGGTTTTTAAGTCTAGGGACCGGAACCAGGCATTGGAGACCCAAGCATGAGACTGGAGTCCTAGGCCTCAGACTCAATGGAGTAGGTTCCAGGCCCCTTGATGGATCCAAGCATGGGTATTAGGGTCCTACACTTAGGCTTTGTGGACCCAACCTTTGTGCTAGGGCAACAGGCTCAGGTGTTGGAGATGCGGGTATTGGCATTGAGGTCCCAAGCCTAGCCTTGAAGGACTCGGCATAGGGGCCGGGGACTCGGGCACAAGTACTAGAGTTGCGGAGCAGCCTTAATGGACCTAGGCTCGAGCAACATGGACCTGGTCTTGGATGCCAGGGACTCGAGAGCAAGCATTAGGGTTCTCGTGCCCAAACATAGAGTTTCTAGTCTAATTGTTAATATTTGATTATATTATGAAAAATGATTTTCGATTTTTTAAAGAGAAAATCATCTTCTTAAATTTAAGCATAAATTTTCTTTGACCAATAAAACATTTTTCGTTTACTTAATTTCATAAGCGATTCAAAAGCAAAAAAAAAAAAATAAATAAAAAAAAAATGAAGACAATGCTGCGGAAAATGTTTTATCAGAAACTATTTTCCTTGAATTCTAATCGAGGGAATACTGTACCGTTCAAAAGTCATCTAGTATCATAATCTTCTGCCTCCAAAGTCCCTCAGAAATGTTGTGTTCTGCTTGCCTATGAGGCCTGCTAAATACAATGCGGCATTGAACTTAGCTAACACTTTGTTTGTTTTGCGAAAAACAAATAATTTTGATATTTGAAATAATCAATCAATGAAAAGTTTTTCACTGTCAATAACAATTTATGTCTAAATATTTGCATGGACGATGAAAACACTTTCCATTTATTGGTTTTTGCATGTGATAGAGGTGATAATTTAAAAAATATATATAATTTTATATTATTCATTTTTTGCGAAACAAAAAATGAATTTTAAAACAAAATGTGTCATGCCATGTACAATACTAGACATTATAGACTATGTAGCGTTATGTGCCACTTTAGCGAATTGTTCGCTTATTTCCCCTCGTATCATTGCAATATTTGGCACTAAAAGGTTTATTCATTTTGTGGAAAATGAATAATTTTGAGAATTTTTTTGAATAATCGTTTGTACCATTTATAAAAATGAATAAATAAAATTTTTTTTCCATCCACGAAAATGGTTGAATATAAATTGTTGTTGATGATGAATATATTTCTAACTGATTAATTATTTCAAGTGATATAAATGACCGTCTTTAGAAAATATTTTTGAAAGAATTCATTTTCTTTGAAATAGTTAGAGGCTTACTCTAATATGTTCTCACGCTACCCCATAGTTTCAATTATTATTACAAGGAAGCATGAATGCTCCATCTACGTTGAGCATTTTCCGAGGGCCACAATTTAAAATCAACTCAAAGTTCTCGGACAGAGCCGCCGGTTCACTACACAAAACAGAAAAATCGAGTTGGTCAAGGCCGATTTCTCCAATTTTTTATCCAGGAGTTTATCGGTCCATGTATGAATTAATTTGGAATTGGTTCAGCGACACTGGTTCGATTAGGTTCCGAATTGAAGCAGGTCAAATTGGAGAGGGACTGGGAACAGGTGATGATGAATCCATAACATCAACACACACACGCATGGTTTATGATTATCCCTCAAACCCATTGGACAGTGGGAAAAAAGCAGATGGTCCATGGTTGGGGTTGGTGCTGGTGCTGGCAAAGGATATAAAAAGCCGACCTCAAATCAGCCCACTACGCACCGATATTCCGTTCCATCGCACCCAAAATATATATGTACATGTATATAATATATTAGTTATGCGCTGCCCACAAAACAATAAAGAGAAGAATAATGCCGGTGGAAAAAGAAAGAATTAAAACAAGACATATTCCAACACGAAAAGACTCATTTAAAATTATAAATGAGTTCTCCAAACCAAAATCGTTATGCCCCACATGACTCTAAAGTGTGAAAGCCCCAAGCCCCCATCATTGACCACTTCTCTTCTTTCTTTCTCCTCCGTTGCTCTTGTCCATTCATCTCCTAAACCACAAAAAACCAAAAATCTGCTTCTGGGCCATGGGGACTCCCCTAATCTTTTATTTATTTCTCTCTTCTATATGTTCCGCCAAAAAAAAATTTTTTTTTTTATTTTTCACTAGCAATTTATTCTTGGAGTACAGAATAATCATTTTAAATATTTTTTTTTTAAATTTTGTCATAATTCATGTATTTAATATTCTGAAAATCGATGCTAACTACGTTTAATTAGTGTTTGGAAACATTCATGAGAAGACTTTTTCAAAACTTGTCCAAAATTTTTATTCAGAATGTATCTTTTTGTCGCATTTTGTGAGTAACTATTGTTGATGAGCATTCGGAAATACCCGTAATATACAAGTTTTCCTAAACTCTCCTTAATTTTATCAACCTCAATTTGTACCATAGGAGTTTGCTAAAATAAAAAGCTTTTTAAGAATATACCGTTTTTTGTCCCAACCTTGTGAAAAGGAAAGAAGAAAGAAAATAAAAAGGAGAAGTCCGACGCGATTATTCCCCAAATCAAGAAGGCGGAAACGCAAAAAGCTGATGTTGCGTCGTACCCATTCCCCGACAGTTTCCACTCCAGCGTTTTCTCGTCTTCTCTGATTGTTTTTGCTCCTCACTTTCGATTCTCCAACGATAATTTCTGGGCGCGGTCGGGCGGGCGGGCGGGCGGGCGGGGTGTCGGGTTGTTGGTCAACGCGGAGTCAGATCCAGATCTTTGAAGATCGTTGCGTTGCTGCTCCTGATCGTTGTTGGGTTGGGGGCAGTTTTCAGCTCGGGAATCTGGAAGGAACCCCTCTTTGTGGGCGGACCCTTTATTGATTAGGAGTTGGATTCTGCTTTTGAGTTTCTTGTTCTATCGAGCGTGGCAGATCTGGGGATGGGTCATCGTCATCTCGGAGGACGCGGTTCTTGAAATATATTCCAGCATCGGGGAGCTGTAGATCTTCTTGTAGTTGGGAGAGGAAGCAGTTTCTCGGGGATTTAGGAGGTGGGTTTTGATTGTTCCGATCGTTTGGAGGTTGTAGCATGGATTTAGATGACTTTAGGACGGTGTTGGACAGTTCAGGGGTTGATGTCTGGACGTTCATCGACACGGCGATAACGGTGGCTTCTTTGGACAATTTCAATGAGTTGAAGAGGAGGAGGGATGGGATTGTGGAGCGGTTATATGCAGCTACTTTGTCTGCAAAGTGTGGGAGCTGTCAAACTGATGGTCTGGTGGATAGGCCTAATGGGCACATAGTCAGGGGTTCGGTCCAAGAAGAGAAGGCCAAGGGTCGTGAAGGGAAGGCGAATTCACCCTCCACGCCGCAATCGACGGACATGGATGACGAGTTGGACCCGTTTGGGGGTTTGTTCGATGATGAGCAGAAAAGGATTCTCGAAATTAAGAGGCATCTTGAGGACCCTGATCAGGTCTTGTTTCATGTTGTCTGGATAAATTTCGTATCTTCATTGTGGTTAGTTGCTTTATTCTGTCTCTGAAGCAGAGTGTTTGATTTATTTCTATGGTGTTTGATTGGCATCTGTTTAGCAGTCTGCAGATTCCCTGGTTGAGTTGCTTCAGAGTCTAGCAGATATGGACATTACATTCCAAGCTCTGGAGGTGATTATTGTGGAATGCTTATTGGTATCGCAAAGGAAGAAAAAAAGGACGACTTTTATAAACTTTCAGTTTTGGTAGGAGTAAAATTTCCTGCTTGTTGTGGTTGGTAGGAAACTGATATCGGAAGGCACGTAAACCAGTTCCGGAAGCATCCATCAAATGATGTTCGGCGACTTGTGAAGCATCTTGTTAGGTTGGGAAACCAGTACTTTGTAACTTTTGATGTTCTTGACCAAAAACTTTCCTGGCCTTTAGGTGGAGATGGAATGATTGTTTCAAGCAAGTTCTGGGCATGTCGGGATGTTGAATTTGGTTATTGTATTGCAGGAAATGGAAAGCAATTGTGGACGAATGGGTAACTGTGAATCAGCCTGGAGAAGTTGCCTCCTCCGCACTTTTGGGAGGTAAAAGATTATTCTCTATTTGAGAGAGGAAACAATTAATCATCCTATATTGCAAACAGCAAGTGAATACAACTCTGATGATGCTATACCACAAGCTAGTTGAAAATTGTAACTTGACATTCTGGCAGCTGATGGAGACTCGCCCCAGCAGAAAGTTCCACAGAACGGTTACTCCAAGGTGAAAGAAGTGTTTCCAATATTCATTTTGGTCCTTCCTTTGTGAAAATTGATGAAACTCATTTTTCGTTTTCCGTTCTAAAATTCTTTGTTTTTTCCCTAGGTTCCTGAATTTGGACATTCTCCAAATCCGCAAAGTGAGTTCAGGCTTTGGAATCCGACTCAGACAATTCAGTTCATTCTAACTCTATAGCAATTGTCATGATTAAATTATCTTGTCTGATACTGTTTTCTTCCTTTGGCTAAACACAGACGGAAGTTCTGGCTCGGAGAGAAACTATTCAGAGCCAGAAGCCAAGGCCAAGATGGTAGTGCGCAAAGAAACTCTGTCTAAACCACATCCACGAGTTTCAGCATCTGCTTCTGCACAAAATGTAATGATCCGGTTCTCTTGCCAAATTACACTTCCTAACGTGATGACATGTCTGGCTTCCAAGAGATGCAACCTGTGAATAAATTTATATCGAGCTGCTCAACGAGAGGCTCATATGATATCTTGATGTGGCATAGCAAGCCATTTAGGTTTGAACAAAGTAATTGCATGTTTTAAAAGACAAGCTGCGTACGGAGAACTCGTGGGCATATGGTATATGTGCTCCGTAGAAATTTTCTCTATTAATATTGGATTGTGATATTGATCATTTTATTGGAATTTACAGAGACTGAGGGAGCAGAAGGAGAGCAGCTTTGATGCTGAGAGGCTGGCTTCAGCGAGGAAAAGGCTTCAAGCGAATTATAAAGAAGCTGAAAACGGTTGGGTTTTTACTTGGAGCACTATGAGTTTTTCTGCATCGATCTTTTCTTCTTTAAGTGGACTTGGTACTGATTTGTTCTGCTTGTCTATTGTTGTATGTTCTTTGTGAAGCTAAAAAGCAAAGAACGATTCAAGTGATGGACATTCATGAGATACCAAAACCCAAGAATGCCTTCTTTGGAAAGAACAAAGCTGGTGGTTCTCAGGGGAAGCACTGGTGATATGAATGGCAGACATCACAGAAACAACAATACAAGCGAGAGAAGCTTTTTGCAGGAACTGGGAAATCTGAAACCCCTTTCTTCCTTCAAAAACTATTTTTGGGTCCTATAAATGACAACATTTTCCTCATATTTCTTCCTTATTGAGGACCGAAAAACCCAAAAACTCTGATTTAAGAAAGTATAATTTGCAGTTTGCACTGTGGCTTTCTTATGAAGTTTGTCCTGAGCCATCTGTGTAGGAGATAGGGGTTTTCCTTGAAAAGTTTGAACTTTTCCCCACAAATTTCCCAAACATTTTGCTGTTGACGGTGGCTGCTCAAGAGGGGTTCGCTGTGTTCTGAGATTGTTACTAGGCAAAGTTTCTTGGTAGACTGCCGGTCTTCTTCCCAACTTTTCTCTGGAAAAATACTCCCCAGTTCTTGAGTCTGATAATCGGTTGCTTTCATGGAAACAAGGTTTCAGCTCAATTTTCTTTCGATTGAAAAGGAGAAAAACTCATTTTGACTTTAGACCAAGCCGGTTACTTGCCATAGGTCCAGCAGGACTGCATGATGTCTGGGAAAAAAAGAACTGTAGAACACTGTTGTAGCTTCAATATTACGTAGCTTACACAGTTTCTGTTGTCTTCTTCCCTTATAATATATTCAGAGACATGGAAGTAAAGAGTGTATAAAGCTCAACATGTCAAATTGCAAAGCATGGTCGAGTTCTCAGCTAGCAGAGTCAGGTTTAGGAAAGATCAAGATTGCATTCTTACTGATAGTTTGCTACTCTTGAGAGCCCTTTTGGGTCTGCACAACTAAATCGAGGAGTCGATTAGTGGAAATTCATTTGAGAATTGGTTAACTTACAGAATGTCTGATAACATTCACCTGTTTCTATCATCTACTTTTGAATTATACTTATGATTTTCCTTCCAAATTTTGAAAATAAAAGACATTTTGCGAATCTGCAAAATTATGAAAAAAGTCATGTTCCATTCTATCTGTTAATATCTGGATAATTTGCCTAGTCTAGAGATATTTCAGATTAAATTAAAAGTTAAAAGAGTGAGTTCTGCAAAATTTGCTAGAATTGTCGCAGAAATAAATCGAGTTTGCCTATGTTACTAAGGTTATAGGCCTTTTGTTTAGCTTGAATATTGGTAACTAACTGAATTTTGTTAACTAGCTTTGAAATTTAAATGCAAGTATTCTGTCATCAGCAGCATTAGCAAACAACATAAATTGCTAGTTGGAACTTGCAAGGATGATGAAACATTAGTAGTAATAATCAGTCTACCACCAGCCCGCTTTCCCAGGAAGAACATGAAATTGATAAATGGATTTAAAATCAATGAGTCGGCCTGGCCCAGGGGCTGTCCCAAACCAAAGTAGAAAGAAGGAAGTATAGCAAACATTGAAGCTTGGTTTTTGGGTTGCCTCAAAATTTCTATGAGCACGACCAGTCGGTTCGGCCCAAGAAAACAGACGGTGAACGCTAGTTTCCCTTTCCTTTTTGAAAATTAGAAGAGGGAGATTGAGGTCGACTGGCATTGACTTTCTCCGGACGTTATCATATATAAGTCTCGTATCTGTTAAGGAGCGTCTTGAGTTTTATTACGCTAGCTCATTGCACATGCAAAGTGTAGAACTACACCTGGGGGGTGATGCTTAATCTCAAGAGACATGGTCTTGTCGATCATTTCAGCTTATTTGATGAATTATTATAAGTTGGGCCCAGATGACAGTGCGCTACAAATGGATGCATCACATAAAATGTTGATGACATACCTTTTTTATTCGAGAAAATATCGAAAACGTATCTGATTTTTCACCTCTATTATGGTGTGTCCTAAACGAGACATAGCTCCTGCAATAAAAGTTGTGAGCATATATATGACTAATCTAAGAATGAATCATCGGGAAGCGATAGTGACTACCAAGATACCCAAGAGGCACTTCAAATATGACACTTTGTTTCATAAAAAAATAACATGACTTTACAACCTTTTGTCAATGTAGATCTTGGTGATGACATGGACAATTGGAAGAGCACATCGGGTTGTGATTTGTCAATGTAGATCTTGGTGACTTTACAGGGTTTTCTATGCCCTTGACTTTATGTGGATGACATGTTGATTGGTGGGCATGATGCTAAGAAAATCAAGATTTTAAAAAATGAGTAGAGTAAAGCTTTTGCAATGAAGGACCTTTGCCTGGTCAAGCAAATCATTGGCATGAGAATTACTCATGATAGGTAGAACAATAAACTTCGGCTATCTCAAGAGAAGTACATCGAAAATATGCTAGAAAAATTCAATATGAGCACATATAAACCGGTAAGCACTCCACTTGTAGGCCATTTTAAATTAAGTAGTAATGAGTGTCCTACAGGTGAAAAAGAGAAATAAGAGATGATGAATAGATAAATTGATGTATTCTATGATTTGTCCAAGACTTGATATTGCTTATGCAATTGGTGTTGTGAGTAGGTTTCTCACAAATCTAGGTAAAGAGCATTAGATTGTTGTTAAATTGATTTTGAGGTATCTTAGAGTCAATTCTAGATTTTGCTTGTGTCATGGAAATGTGAAGCCTAAGTTGAGGGTCACTCGGATGCAAACTATGCCGACAATGCTAATTCACGAGAATCTATATCGGGTTACATGATTAACTTTGTAGAGAAAGCTATTTCATGGCAATCAAGATTGCAAAATTGTGTTGCCTTGTCTAATTGAAGAGGAGTACATTGCTATCACCGAAGGAGATAAGGAACTCTTGTGATGCAGAAATTCATGTAAGAGTTGGGCTTAAAGTAAGAAAATTTGTCATGCATTATCATAGCATGAGTGCTATTTATCTTAGCAAAAATCTAGTGCTGCATTCAAGATCGAACCATATTGATGTGAAGTATCATTGGTTGTAAGAGAAATTAGAAGAGAAGTTCTTCCTACTTGAGAAAAAGTCCTCACCGACAATAATGGATCCAAAATGATAACCAAAGCCTTGCCCATAATGAAACTTGACTATTGTAAGAGGAAAGTGGGCATGATGAAGAGAGAGAGAGAGAGAGAGAGAGAGAGAGAGAGAGAGAGAGAGTGTGTGTCTTTCACTGAGAAGAACATGGAGAAGAGGGGAAAGAGGGTTGCAAATTTGTGGTCCCGATTTGAAGGCCAAACATTAACGAAATCAGCTCAAATTTGAGTATGTTGTTCATGAGATTGAGGACTGTGAATTGATTGATTTAAGTTTGATTACACTAGCTCATTGCACATGCAAAGTGTTTAACTACATGTTTTGTGGGTGATGCTTAGATGTGGTCTTATTGATCATTTTAGCTTATTTGATGAGTTAATATAAATTGGGCCTGGATGATAGTGTGCTACAAATGAATGCATCACATAAAATTTTGATGCCATGCCTTTTTTATTCAAGAAAATATCAAAAAATGTATTTCACTTTCCACCTCTATTATGGTGTGTCCTAGACAAGATGTAGCTCATGCAATGAAAGTTATGAGTGGATATATGGTTGATCCAAGAATGAAGTATCAGGATCCGATATTGGCTATTAAGATGCTTGAGAGGCACTTTAGATATGGCACTTTGTTTCATAAAAAAACAATGTGACTTTACAAGAATTCGTCAATTTGTAGATCTTGGTGATGACATGGACAGTCAGGAAAGCACGTCAAGTTATCTTTTTATCTTAGAGCACACTACAGTTAGTTAAATATCTAGACTTCAAAGGTCCATCTCAATCATTGAAGCAGATTATGATGCTACATTTGAAACTAGTAAGTAGATGATTTGATGAAAGAAATTTTTGAAGGAGATAGGCAAGGAACATAATAGCCGTGTTCCTTTCAATAATAGTTAAGTAATAATTATCTTGTAAAGAATCCGGTATTTCATTTAAGGAGAAAGCATATTTAGTTGAAGTGTAACCATGTTTGCCAGTTTATAGATCATAGAATATTGTTATTGGAGAAAATCCTTCATGTGAATAATTAAGCAAATATGTTAATCGATGTTTCCACTAAGAAATTAGATTGTGCACTGTCTCAGTCGACCTCCATAATTAGTGATGAGAGGTGTCATTGTACTAGGATGATTTGGCATACAAAATCGAGTTAAGACTATGAGAAACTATTGATATTTTGAAAATTTGCCTCCAAATAGGAGATTGATGGAGTTGTGGAATCTGATAGAGAAAATTACTGTCAAAACTAAAACCCAAATCTCACGGATCCAACTTCACTGTGAATTGGTGGGAGATGCCACTTTTGCTCGTAAGGTCGCGAGTTGTAAAAGGGTATCCATGTAATCTATAACGAGTTTCAATGCCCTGGACTCTTGTTATATAGAGGTGATCTCTTTTGTAATTGTAATTCGATATCAATAATGAAAAGATAACTTAGTGCAGCATGTTCTTCACTATTTAATGTTGAAGGGTTTTCCATGTAAATGATTGGGAAAAAGCTACCAAAAACCTTAAATTATTCATGTGACACATTTATTTCAAACTTTCTTGTGTCTCAAAAAATCCTAAACATATACCCATGTAACACATTTACCCTAATTTTTTTTTTTTTTATGAAATCAAAAACTCCAAACTTACACATTTATCCTAAATTTTAAGGGAAATATTTCGCACATATACAAATTTAGGATTTTTAGGATAAATGCGTTATATTAGTACAATTTTAAGATAAATGCATCACATAAGTACAAGTTTTGGACTGTTTTTTAGTCACAAAATAATAATTTGGGATAAATGTGACATAATTGGCATAATTTAAGGTTTTTGGTGGCTTTTTTCTTTAAATAATTTATATGTCTTTTTTTTTCTGATTTTTTATTTCTCATTTACATTTATGGTTCCTAATAAGTTGAGCTCACGTAAGGAGGTATCTAGCTATAAGAGGACAACAAAATTTGCCACTCAAAAAATATCCACCAGAAGATAAGAGACTCCTTATCCTATTAAGCTTCAGTACAAGGACTTCGATTTTTTTTCCCCTTATTTATAAGCTTGGTCCTCATTAAGGAGTTTTTCTCGAGGGGTTTGGCATTCATTTAGATATTAAAGTACTAGAGCACTTTGGGCCCATTAATTTCATCAGACCCGCTTGAGTTGTTGAGAATTGGAAATTGCGACATCTTTTTCACTCAAAATTCCGGCAAAAACGTCAATATTTTGGTCAAATTCGCAGATTGACTAAATGTCTTATGTTGATCCTTCGTTAGTTCAGTCCAATTTGTATCCTAGCTCTGTACAAGACACTGTTGGATGAAAATTGAAATAGGATAAAGTCTATGCTTGCCATGGGTGTCAACAGTTTGGTTCACTTTGAATTTTAAAATCCGAATCAAACCGAGCTGTTTGGGTGTGTATTAGCTTTGAACCAAATTGCAGCACTCAGTTTTTCAGTTTTTATTTCTATAATATTAAAAAGAGGTGTAATGATAAATGAGAGATTGTGTAAATTGTAATATTAAGAAGATGGACGATTTTCAGTCTGGTTTAGTTAAATGGTTATTTTATTATTATCCAAAAAAGAAAAAATTGAACCAAATCGAAAATATATGGAAATTCGATTTAGTTTGATTTGATTTTAATACCCCTGAATTGCTTGCGCATTTGCTTTCGTAATGGCCTATCAAGTTATGTCACCAGAAGGAATTTGAAAGGGAACATTTTGTTTTAATGGTGTATTTTACATCTAGAAGCAAAAACACGTGCATTTAGACCTTTCACGCCCATAGTTTAGCAAAATTCTAGACAAGTGGAAAAATCGAACTGCAGCTGTGAAATTCATTCACTGACGTTTCAATAGCATACGTAAGGAGGTACGTATATATAGAAAGGACAACAAACCTTCTCGCAAGATAAATAGGGACCATGGTATAAGTGACTCCTCATCCCAATTCAGAACAACAACACGCGACGACCGATCAATATATGGAGGAGGTGGTGATAGTGGGCGCTGGCATCGCAGGGGTGGCGACGGCGGTTGCCCTTAGGGGTGTGCATGGTTCGGGTGAGCGGTTCCCGACCTAGAATCGGGAATCGCCCGCTAAGGACCGGTTCCGAAAAATTGGAACCGGGATTCACCCGTTTGTTGCATGGATCCACCTGGGAACTAGACCGCCGGTTTGGTCCGGTTCTTGGGTGGATCCATGGAACCGATCTTGACACGAAACAATTTTGGTTTTTAATATAGAATGACTACGTGACATCAAAGCAAGCCAAAAAAAGAAAAACCAAATTTAAGTACGTGGAACAAAAATTTGTTTGTTGCAACTATAAATGCAACCAATGAAGGAATGGATGTACGTAAGTTGATATAGAGGCGGAGAGAGGAGTAGTAAGTGTTCAGGAAAAATGGGTCTCTCTTAAAGCTATGAACTGGACATATCTCTCATCAGGTTCGACAAAATATCACAAGTTGCACAGACAAATCAAATGAGGTGAAATGAGGCATCATCCAAACACAGGAAAACAAAGGAAGTGCAACTAAACAAGACTTTATTGAATATATCACCTTCATCATTATATTAATAAATAAACTAAACAACCAAAAAGCATAAGAATTCCCCAATATTCAGGTTTGTATTCATCTTGCAGCAGAAACAATTGCCACAAAACAATTGCTTTGTATTCAGTTTTAGTAATTTTTTTAAATATTAAAAGGAAATTGGTTCGGTCCGGGTGGGCGGGCGGGTGGATCCGCCCATGGAATTGGGAACTGGACTAGTTCCCACCGGTTCCCAAAAATTGGAACCAGGAAACGGACCGGTTCCCTCAAGAACCGCCGGTTCCGGGCGGTTCTGGTCCGGTTTCGGGCGGTTCGGGCGGTTCTCGGGTATTTTGCACACCCCTAGTTGCCCTCAGGAAGGTTGGCATTCGAGCGCTCGTCCTCGAGAGATCGAAGGAGCTGCGAGTGACCGGTGCAGCTCTCGGTCTCCAGCCTAATGCATGGCTCGCTCTCGACAAGCTCGGGGTTTCGGGCAAGCTCGCACCCCTCTATGATCCTATCCACAAGTAAACGTCCTTGTTTGCTCTTTATACATGAACACCAACGTCTGATTACTGTGGAACTACTGATTTTTTGGTACTTGTCTATTAGGGGATACGTGACTGATGTCCAGACTAAATCGATTCAAGAAGTGCATTTTGCTGCAAATAACCGGTAAATCTCAAGTTCATCTCGTGTTTTCTACCTTCCTTTTCATCATCACTTGTTTCCTTAGTTTACTGGTTTAATGTTTTAGATCAGTCAATTTCTTGTAATCCTCTACTAATTATATTTCATTCGCTCAAAATGATACAAATGATTGTCAGAATTATACCATCAATAGGACAAATAACTCCTATTTTCACAGCTCAATTTTTAAGAAGATCACCAATTAATCAAGTTTGATTGTTAAAACTCTTTTTGTCAGATAAAATTGGATAATCTTATTCAATAAATTTTATGCAGTGTTTTTCATATGCTAATCAAAGGTGTTAACAGTTCGGTTTGGATGTGCATTAACTTTAAACCGAATCATTAACTGAACTAAACCAAACCGTATATAACCCGAACCACAGAATTGGTTTGGTTTGGCTCAATTCAGTTTTCAATCTTATTATTATTATTTTTTTGTAATATTAAGAAGAGGTTTAATGACAAAAGAGAGATTCCATAAATTATAATATTAAAAAGAAAGGCTATTTTCAGTTTGGTTCGGTCAACTAAGCCGGAATAAAAAAATGGTTATTATTTTTTCATAATCCGAACTAAAACCAGAATCGAACCGAGGTTGCATGAAAATTCCATTCAGTTTGATTCGGTTTCAGTTTCGGTTGGATTCTTATGCAATTCTTATACATATTGTTAATGATAGAGAACCATTCCTTATGCATTAAGCAGAAATGGAGCCCTAACAAAGTCGGTTCACCGAAAGGTCTTGTTGGAAGTTCTGGCAGATGAGCTTCCTCCAAATAGCATTCGATTCTCTTCCAGGATAACTTCCATCAAAACCCAAGTAGAACAAGGCTCTTCATTTTGTATTGTCATGCTCGATGATGGGACCATCATAAAGGCTCTTCATTTTGTAAGGTCTCTATAGTTCTCGACTACCCTTTTTTGAATCCAAATAAGTTTCGGTAACTTACCAACTTTAGTTCATTGGAACTGTGATGATTTGTACGTGTAGGTTGTCGTGGGATGCGATGGCGTGCACTCTATCGTGGCCAATTGGCTAGGACTTCGCTCACCGGCCTATTCGGGCCGATGGGCAGTACGTGGGTTGTCCGTGTTCCCGGAGGGCCACGGGTTAGACGACGGCCACAAGTTTCAACAATTTGTGGATGTGGGCAAGAGGGGAGGTTTTGTTACTCTCAACGATAAAGAACTGTACTGTTTCTTCCTGGGGAAGTCTCCTGCTAAAGGTACCATCAGATCAGATCTAGTTTTCACATTTTATCTTCCCTTTGTTTTGATTTTTTTTTTTTTAAAGATATCGAGTGACTCATTTTTTCTTGATATCCCACATAGAAAAGTAGCCAGATTGCTTTTAGTAGGGGAACAAAAAAGAAATAATTATAAAGAATTCATTTTTCAATTGGGGGAAATGTATATGATAAACATTGACTGATTAAAGCCGACTCTTTACAAATATATTCCAATCAATATCTGCGAATTTGCCCTTTTTTTTTTTTTTTCAGATTCTTAACATTCGCTTGGAGTACGTTGCACCTTTGATAATAGCTTGCTAATCATCTTTGATCTTTTAACGTTTCAATTCATCAAGGTATGGAGAATGGAGTAAATCCAGAAACGATACAAAGGGAAGTGAGCGAAAATTTGGCAAAGGACTTCCCACCTGTGTACCACGATGTGGTCAAGCACTCTGATCTTTCGATCTTGACATGGGCTCCCCTGATGTTCCACTATCCTTGGGACGTCCTATTCGGAAACCTAGCCAAATCAAACGTCACGGTGGCTGGAGACGCCATGCACCCAATGACTCCCGACTTGGGCCAGGGCGGATGTTCGGCGCTCGAGGATGCGGTAGTGTTGGGTCAGCACCTTGGTGACTTGATTTGCAAGCACGGTAAACTCGTGACCCAAGATATCGGATTTGCAATAGAGAGGTATGCAAAGGAAAGGAGACTGAGGGCGACGATGTTGATAACAGCGTCATACTTCTCAGGTTATATGCAACAGGATGGGTCCACTGGAATGATGAAATTCCTGAGAGATGTTGTATTCTATAGGCTCCTCTTGTCTAGAGTAGTGAATAGAATTTCACGATATGATTGTGGGAAGCTTCCTAGTGTCTCCTCTTTGCCTTCGTGGGGATCCAAAAGCTCCACCTAATTACCATGTCACTAATGGTTAATGGTCCTTTATTTTGATTTTGATAGATGTGGTGAAGATATTAGGATATTTACTTGATTCTCTATATCTCTCAGGATTATGCATATATCTTAATTGATTATACATATTCTTTGACTGATTATATTTTTAATATTATGTTTATCTTATTACTTTAAATAGTCATCCAATAAAGTCTATAAATCGCTAATGTACTATTTATCGACATATCGAAATATATTAAATTCCATCCTCCTTTCTTTCGTGCTCTTATTCTTACTTTGCTCTAATATAATGTGAGATTTAATGAGATTGCTGCCAATTATTCTAAAAGCCGAAGCTATTAGATGGAGACTGGATATTGTAATACTACCTCTTACACATAAGGTAGGCTTGACTTTGGCCTAAGCCTCGGTGTGTAAATATATAATTGGGGTGGCAAATGGGGGCTGCTAGAGTATCTCCTAAGGAAATATACTAAATTTATTAAGATTTATTTACAAATTAGTTTATCCAGCAATGTGCCTAATTAGCATTGATTCTCGAGTATTGATTGTTTAAAGGGTCAATCATAGTCTGGCATATCATTGAGTAAACTAATTATGTAACTAGTACTGGTAGGTCTAGCATTAATTACTCTTTTCTAGTTTTTTTTTTTTTGGTCAGTCCTATTCTATTTCTAGTTGAGTAAGCATACCTAAGGGTTGCCATTGGGCCATGCCGGCCTGGCTTTTGTTTAAAATTAAAAGAAACTTCTTTTTCTAAGAAAAATGAAAATTCAAATCGAAGTTCAAATATTATTTGAGACTTCGTGCTCGATCTCATCAAAATTTGAGATACCCATATCAAACAAAGAGAGCCCATAAGTTTGGAAAATTAGGTTCAAATTTTGTCGGTTAACAATACTAGATGAAGAACAGATCTAGGACAACCTGAAGCACAAAGGCATATGAGTTTCTCTAATATAAAGCTTTAAGACACTTGAGAGCTAACTTGATATATATATATATATCCTTGACAGACGCTTTAATTTTGAGTTTTCAAAACGCAAGAGAATTTTATTCAAGTGGTGAACTTATGAGTCTTGTATCCAATAGAAGAAGGCCATGCTAAGTGGTCTTGCAAATGAAATTTTAATGGATAATATCTATCGTATATTGTTTGAATTTCTACTGCATTTATGTTTAGGGCTCCACCTTTATTAGGAAGAAATTATCTTAACTCATTGTTGAGTATGATAAAATATTAAATAATAAATCATGCATTTATTTTAAGGTTAAAATTTATAGAATAGTTAACAATAATTTTACAAAATCTTATAATAACATATTGAAAGTGATATGTCTATTCTCCAAGAGATTTTTCCTATAACCGACATGTTTAGTCGTTTTACGTATATTGTCAATGGTCTTGAGAACCAAGGACAAAAAATCACTGATCCCATGAAAGTGAACAAGCTACTGTGTGGGCTCTCTAAGGATTGGAATCATATAAAGACTTCAATAAGAGAGACGTAAAGAATTATGCCGCTATCTGTCGATGAGCTGATTGGAACTCTTCAGTCTTATGAAGTGGAAAGAATTAATAAAGACGAAGATCCAAGAGGTAAGAAATCCATTGCATTAAAATCAAATGATGATTCTGATGATGCAGATTCTGAAGATGATCTGGACGATGAGGAGCTTGCTCTTATGATAAGAAGATTCAAAAACTGAATAGGAAAGGAAGAAGGTTCAACTCCAAGAAACAAAGTTTTCAAAGACAGCAGTCCAAGTCTCGTTGATGATGAGGAACCAAACAAAGATGTAGTTTGTTTCGAATGTAAGAAGAAGGGACACATAAGACCCAACCGTCCTCTTCGAAGAAGAAGAAAGGAAAAGCTGAAAAGTTTTCGAAAAGCACTCAAAGCCGAAACTTGAGTGATACGAGTGTGAAGAAAGTGATAATGAATATGCCAATCAGGTTCGATGCTGCACAATCGACTCGACTCAGATTCGGATCGGACTCGGGCAGTGAATTTGAGGTAAGTGATTTTAAAATTCTGTCAAAGTCTCTAAATATATTGATGAACGTGTTTTAGTCTTAAGACTTCTCTCAAAAGAGTTTCCGAACTAAAAAAGGAAAACTTAGCTTTAAAACAAAAAAGAAAACTTTTTAGAAGAAAGAATCAAAAGTTTAGACTTGAATGTTTCGACTCTTAAAGAAAAAGAAGATAATCTCTTAAAAGAAAATACTTTTCTAAAAATTGACTTTTCAAGGAAATTTTCTATAGGATCTGAAAAACTTGAAAAAGTTCTTTCAGTTCAAAGACCTTATTTCAATAAGTCTGGTCTAGGTATGACAGCATAAACAATTCCCTTGATTGATTTTCCTAAAGTAAACGAAAGAATTAAGAAAAGACTATCGAAAGAGGCTTACAAAAATCATTTCAAGAAAGTTTTTGTAAAATCTGTAGGTCGAAATGCTCTAAGATGTTCAAAGTGTAACAGTAAGGATCACTTTGAAAAAGAGTGTCCTATGATTTGGAAGCCTGTTAAGAAAGCATGGCCTTATAATGTTTATTCTACTAACACCAAAGGACCCAAGAAAATTTGGGTACCAAAGAAAGCTTGAGACTCTCTTTTTGAATGCGGTCTCCGTCAAGAAAAGGTAAAATGGTATCTTGACAATGGCGGATGTTCAAGACACATGACAGAGACTCAAATTGCTTCTTAAAGCTTATTCAAGTGAATGGAGGAAAAGTTTCATTAAAATTGAAATCTCAAAGTGAATGGAGGAAAAGTTTCATTTGGAACATGTTCTGGAAACATCAAAAGGTCGAAATATTGTGGGATTTGACGAACTGGCATAGAAAGCAAAACATGAAGCAATGGAAATCTCATAAACAATTTTCGAGGACTACCAAAATTATCATAGAAAAGACCAATCCATGCACTCCATATTCAAAACGCAAGAGAATTTTATTCAAGTGGTGGAAATATCTACCTCCTAGAACTTATGATGCATTGTTTATCTGAGACCTTCTCTTTTGGCGATCTCCGTCAAAGAAAGCATGTCAACATGAAGCAAATTGCTTCTTAAAGCTTATTCAAGTGAATCTCATCAAAATATTGTGGGATTTGGAGCAAGGTGGAAATCTCCTGATAAACAATGTTCGAGGACTCGAACAAAATTATCATATTTTCAAAAGACCAATCCATGCACTCCATAAAACCAAATTCGCATTGCTTTATCTCGCTATTGGCCAAATCTCATCAAAACAGCAGGACTACCAAAATTATCATATCAAAAGACCAATCCATGCACTCCATACATTAAAAACGGGTCATTCAAACCAATAAATCATGTCTCTACTAATCATGTCTTATATGGATCTCTTCGGACCAACAAGAACCCAGTATTGGATGTAAGAAATATTGCCTAGTAATTGTAGATGATTACTCCCGTTTTACTTGGGTATATTTTCTTGTCATGGAGGTGAATTTGAAAATCAAAATTTTACAAAATTTTGTAATGATTACGATTTAAACATGTATTCTCCTCTCCATATACTCCTCAGCAAAAATGGAGTTGTGGAAAGGAAGAATCGATCTCTTCAAGAAATGGCTAGAACTTTAATTGAAAGTAAAATTTCTTCACGATTTTGGGCCAAGCTGTTTCAACAGCATGCTATATAATCAATAGATTATGAATTATTCAAAGGAAAGAAGCTTATTGTTTCATACTTTCATGTTTTCAGATGCAAATGTTTTATATTGAAAAATGCAAAAGATCAAGTTGGTAAGTTTGAAGAAAGATCAGATGAAGGCATCTTCCTTGGATATTCTACATCAAGCAAAGCCTACAGAGTCTATAATAAGAAAAGCCGATCGTGGAGGAGTCAATGAATGTCAAATTCCAAGACTCTACGCAAGATGAGTCCAATCCAAAACCAAAAGGTAAAACTGTTATCGGAACCAAATGGGTGTTCGAAACAAGATGAATGAAAAAGGAAAAGTCAATGACGAAACAAAGCAAGACTCGTGGCAAAGGATATACGCAGAAGAAGGCCATCTCATCTCAAGGCTGCAAAACGTGTTATTAAATACATTGCCTCGTCTTCAAGCATTGGTCTATGCTTCAATCTTCCTGGGATATTTAGTGGTCTTGAGCAAAGCATATAGAGATTCGACATCATTTCATTAGAGATCAAATCAACTAGCGGATATATTCACAAAGAGAAAAATCAATTCGATTTTATCCGTACAAGACTCAACATTTTGAAGCTTGAAGAGGTTAAAGTTTGAATGGATTTCTTTATCTCAAAAGGTACGATCATTCATTCGGTTATAATTGATTGATACCATCTTTAATTTTCGTAAATAAAAAAAAAATATTAAATAATAAATCATGCATTTATTTTAAGGTTAAAATTTATAGAACAGTTAACAATAATTTTACAAAATCTTATAATAACATATTGAAAGTGATATGTCTATTCTCCAAGAGATTTTTCATGAATACTTAATACTTGCCCGAGTTTCCTAAGGTCAAATGGTGGGACCCGTTCCATTCTGGACCATTTTGCCCTATGCTATCTTAATAATTCGATAAGTACAAAAACATGAGTCATTCGAAAACGAGGGTGGCTCAGAAAATTCGGACAAAATTGGGTGAGGCTGACTGATCAATAGAGCATGGTGGGTGTTGTCTCTCTTGCTTTTCAACCATGTGGTGTGCTCCAGACGAGCAATTATTGGAATAAATCAATGTGGTGTGCTCCAGACGAGCAATTATTGGAATAAATCAATCACCTTCTTGCTTCCTTTAAAGTATTAAATTTTCCTTTCCACTTTCTTCTTTGTTTATTCCTTATCTCTATTTCTCGCTGACAACTTTTGTGTTTGTTCCATTCAGCTTTCCCATCAATGCTTATAAAAAAATTTCAGTAGCTATGAAAATATAATATATGAGTTTATGTGTGAGGTCCATATTCTATTCGAGATTCAAGTGTTCCAATTTAAAAGGAAAAAGAATGATCATAATGCAAGACTTGAAATTTTTTTAAGTAATCAAAATGTAAAAGTGAAAATCGAGCAGAAATTTGAGTAAAAAGAAATCTCTACCAATATGCTTTTCTCTCCTAAATTTAAGGAAAAATTCTAAATAAAAACCTGAAATACCATCATTTTCTCAAATAAGGACACAAAGTGAATATTATAACAAATATATTTAACAGTTTAAGTGTTTACAGCAATTGACAGTGATAAAGTAATTTTAGAAAATCCATGTCACACATAGAAAGGCATTAGTCATAGGGTGGGTCTAAAGCAAAATAATTCAAGCTCCCCGTTTGGAAAGAACGAAAATACCACGAAAAAAAGGCTAAGGACTTGTTTCGTCCTCAAAATTGATTAAGGTTTTAAACACTTATAAATTAATAGAAAGACGTATAAACTATGATGACACCACAACTAATAAATTTGCAAAATTATAGTCCTGTTGAAAATTTTTATTTCTAAAGAAACTGAAATTAGAAAACTTCTTTATTTTCACTTAAAACAAAATTGCTAATATTTTAGCCAGTGGAGCGGCCTAGGTTTTGCTCCTTTCTGAAGACGTGTTGCGTCAATCATTGCCCTCCCTTTCTCGCTATTCTTCTATCTTCAAATAATTTAGTTTCCATGAATGAGCCGAGCTGAGCATACATGACCAGGAATACAGCCATCGAAAGACAAACAGAGTTGCCAATTTCAAAGCAAAGAAACAACACCCTATAACACTCACAAGCTTAAAGACGATTGTATATATGGAGGAGGTGGTGATAGTGGGTGCCGGAATTGCCGGGCTGGCGACCACCGTGGCCTTGAGGAAGGTGGGTGTCCGAGCGCTCGTCCTTGAGAGATCAGAGGGGCTGCGAGCGACGGGTGCGGGTCTAGTGCTCTATCCTAATGCGTGGCCAGCGCTCGACGCGCTCGGGGTTTTGGACATACTCGCCGCCCTTTATGCTCCTTTTGACAAGTAAGTTCCTTGCTAATTTGCTCTTTACACATCAACACAAAGGCCTAATTATTGTGAAATTATCGGAATAAGGTGATGAATCATTCTGCAACTGTATTAATGAACTTCCATTTCGGACACTTAATGGAACGGAAATTGTATTTCTATTAAACACAAATTTGTAATTTCCGAAACTTTTCTAATAGTAGCTTTTGCTTGGTTTTGAGAGAAAAAAATGTTGCCACATGTTTTTCATAGATTTTTTTTTTTAATGAACCCTAACATCCTCTTCCCAAAGAAGGTGGGTGTGATATAAATAAATTCTCTCTTTTTGTCATCTGTAAATTATTATTATTATTATAATTGCAAAGTATGATGATTAGCGAGAATAAGTGACAATGTCTACAACAATTTCTTGTTATCTTATTGTGATCATGCGTAAATATGGAAATTGCTTAACTAAAATTATTTCTTTGGCCAGTGGCTAGAAGATAGCATTAACCAATTTTTATTTTCAAATCTAATGGGGAGTAATCAATCTTAGAGAAAAGGGAAAAGTATGCTGCAATTTTATATTAAAAATCTAGTTGATGTGCTCCTACGTCCATTTAGAATTCTACTCGTCATTATATGAAGGAATCCCGAGGGAAGAATATATTGTTGTATATTTATATATATTACATGAAAGGAGAGTTTTGAGGCTTGCAAAGGAGGGAGAGCAGTGAGAGAAGGGAATTTGTACAATTGGGATTTGATTTATTTTTCCTACTCCACACTTTTTTTTTATTTTTTCCCTACTAATAGATTTTTCTACTAGGATAAATACTAGAAGAAATAACTTTACTTGTTAATATTTCGCTCTTTTTTGTGCTTGTGCATAAGGGTTTACATAACTAATGTCAAGACTAGAACGATTCGAGAAGTGTAATTCGCTTTGGATGATTGGTGAATCCTAAAGCCCTTCATTTATATTTCCTACCAGCATCTAAACACTTGTTATTTCCTTTCATTTTGATTTAAAGATGTTTCAGAGGCTGGCTGAGTCTAGCAATTTGGTACAGGAGGAGTGTACTAATTCATTTGACTTCTTGTACTGATCTTCTACTATTTTGGTTGCACGAAATACTACCTATATGCATTAGGAATATACCATGAAAGGGACAAGCTACACTTAAAGTTATATGTGCATATATGAATCGAGTACATCAAAAGCTAAAGCTATTAAAGTACAGTAAAAACAATATATTTTACATCCTAGCATTCACCCTCAAGTAAATACCAATTCCGTGATGATGCAGGGTGAACTTGTTGAGTGGGTGAAGGATAAGTTGCAGCCATAACTCATAATAAAAAGGAAATGCATAATTGGGTGAAAGGGGTTGTGCATCAAGCTGAAGACTGTTGATTCTAATTTCATGTAAAATATTGTGGAACCATTACCAATTGTTTTAAAACCGTAAAATTTTTGAGTAAATGGCTGTACAAACAACTTTAGGTGGTATCAAAGTAGGATGACCTGAATTTAACAATTTCGGGCTCTTGTTGGTATCCCCATTATATATTTTCACAATTTGATCTTAAATCAAAGTCTAGTCTATGCATGAGAGGGAGTATTGAATCATTTCAATATTGCATAAGTTTTCATCTAAAAGCTTAAGTTAGTCAATTAAATGGTGGTGCAAACCTTTAAGTTCTTTGAGAATATAGGGACCTATGTTGACAGCTCACCTCTATTGGAGAAATCTTCTTGAAGTATTTTGAAGTTGACAAAACGTTTCCATCAGTCTAGTATGAAGGTTTACAGACTCTGCTATTTAAAGTCTGAAGACCTTTGGACAGCCAGACTCAAGACTCAAGACTATTCTCATTGACAGTTTCTAATCCAGCTACGAAGGCAATTCAGAGCCAAAGTGTTTGGTTGAGGATTTGGTCTTATCCACTGGAGAAGATCTATTGGCTGGATATGAGATAACAGATTCATCTATTTGAATTGATCAAGATTGATTCGATGATCAAGGATCCGATGATTGGCGAAATATTCGTGGAAGGTTCTACTTATGGAAACCGAGATCCTGATTGTATGGGTGAACAGGATTGATGGGCTATCGTCACGTTCCTTTAATAGCTCGAATAATCTTCTTGATTGATTCCGTCCAACGGGTAGATTGGAGGAATTCATTTGGAAAGTGCCAACGGGTATGATGGCATGAAGGAGTATAAAAGGAAGTCGTTCCAGTTGTTCGAGAGGGTGCACGATAGAAGAATTCCAAAGTCTGAAGCTTCCTGTTGTTTAGTCAATTCATTTGAGCGGAAAAAACTTGTACTCAAAAGAGAGTTTATACTTGTGAGAAACCTTGAGGAAGTGTGATAGAACATCCACATTGTGGAATCAAGGAAGAACTGTGCTGTAACATCTCTTTTGTTCATAGTGGAATCCAGTGGATAGGCTGTCAGTGCGGAAGAGTGGACGTAGGTTTAGAATAAGCCGAACCACTATAAATCTTGTGTTCAATTTTCTCTTCCCTACTCTTTACTTTACCTTGATCATAATTCATTTTGGTTAAGCAAAAGAGTATCTCCTTTCTATTATCTGCTTAGTATTACAGTGGTATCTCGAAAAATTGTTGTTGCACCTATTCACCCCCCTCTAGTTACTTATACTAGCTACATCAATTGGTATCAGAGCTTGTGTACTCACTTTGTTTGAAGTGTTTTACTTCAGAGTTAAAGATCTATGGCTAGTATGCTAGCACCAGGACTGGTGGAAAGGCAAAGCAATACCAGACCACCCTACTTTGATGGAAATGATTACAACATCTGGAAAAACAAGATGAAAGCGTTCCTACGATCAAAGGATCATTTGGAATGGGACGTTGTAGAAAAATGAATTACTCCTAAAGCTGCATCTGTCTCAGAGAGAGGAAAATAAACTGTTGAGTCAAGAGAAATGACTCAGGAAGAGATAATCAAGAGACAAGCACTCGATGCAAAAGCAATTTATTCTTTATATTGTGCTTTGTCACCTACTGAATATAACAGAATATCTTCTTGTGATACAGCAAAAGAAGTCCGGGATAGATTACATATCACTTATGAAGGAACAGATCGAGTGAAGGAGACCAGAATCAACATTCTCCTCGGTCAATATGAAGCCTTTAAAATGATATCAGGAGAATCTATAATTGACATGTTTAGTCGTTTTACAGATATCGTAAATGGTCTTGAAAATCAAGGTCAACCGATTTATGATCCCATGAAGGTAAACAAGCTGCTGCGAGGACTCTCCAAGGATTGGAACCATATAAAGACTTTAATAAGAGAGACGCAAAGAATCATGCCACTATTTGTCGACGAGCTGGTTGGAACTCTTCATTCTTATGAAGTGGAGCGAATCAATGAAGATGAAGATCCTAAAGGTAAGAAATCCATTGCATTAAAATCTAATGATGATTCTGATGCTACAGATTCTAAAGACGATATGGACGATGAGGAGCTTGCTCTCATGATAAGAAGATTCAGAAAGCTGAATAGAAAAGGGAGAAGATTCAATCCAAGGAAACAAAATTTTCAAAAGTATCAAACCAAGTCTGTTGATGATGAATCAAACAAGGATGTAGTCTGCTTTGAATGTAAGAAAAATGGTCACATCAGACCCAACTGTCCTCTTCTGAGAAAGAAGAAAGGAAAAGCTGAAAAGTCTCGAAAAGCTCTCAAATCCGAAACCTGGAGTGATACAGAGTGTGAAGAAAGTGACGATAAATATGCCAACTTATGTCTAATGGCGCAATCAGACTCAGACTCAAACTCTGGATCAGACTCAGACAGTGAATTTGAGGTCACTATCAAGAAAAATGTGAAATGATACCTAGATAGTGGATGCTCGAGACACATGACAGGAGATTCAAATTGCTTCATAAAGCTTGTTCAAATGAATGGTGGAAAAGTTTCTTTTGGAGGAAATAGCAAAGGAAGAATAGTGGGACTTGGAACTGTGAAGATTGGAAACCTCACAATAAACAATGTTCCTTTAGTTGAAGGACTCAACTACAATCTGCTAAGTGTTAGCCAGCTATGTGATACCGGTTTCAAAATCTACTTTCAAGAGGGAATATGTTCAGGAACCAATAAAGACTCTACTCAATCATTTATGGGTCGAAGGCATGGAAATATCTACCTCCTGGATGTGAAACCAGATGAATCACAATGTTTAATCTCAATCCAAGACGAAGCGATCTTGTGGCACAAAAAGCTTGGGCATATTAACATGAAGCAGATAGCCAAAATCTCAACAAAGAAGCTTGTTCGTGGTCTACCCAATTTATCATATCAAAAGTCTGACTTATGTACACCATGCATATTGGGAAAACAGATAAGAAATTCCTTTAAACCAATAAATCAAGTTTCCACTAACCGTGTATTGCAGCTTTTGCATATGGATCTCTTTGGACTAACCAGAACTCAAAGCATTGGAGGTAAGAAATATTGCCTAGTAATTGTGGATGATTACTCACGATTTACTTGGGTGTATTTCCTGGCAAGTAAGTCTGAAACTTTCTATTATTTTGAAAATTTTGCTAAAAGAGTTCAAAATGAAAAATGATATGCTATCTCCAGTATAAGAACAGACCATGGAGGCGAATTTGAAAATCAAGATTTTACAAAATTCTGTGATGAATCTGACTTTAAGCATGTGTTCTCCTTTCCATATACTCCTCAGCAAAATGGAGTTGTGGAAAGAAAGAATAGATCTCTTCAAGAAATGGCTAGAACTCTTTTAATTGAAAGTAAGATTTCTTCACGATTTTGGGCTGAAGCTGTTTCAACAGCATGCTATATCATCAATAGAGTCTTTTTAAGACCTATTCTAGAGAAAACCCCCTATGAACTATTCAAAGAAAAGAAGCCCATTGTTTCATATTTTCATGTATTCGGGTGTAAATGCTTTATACTGAAAAATGCAAATGATTGAGTTGGTAAGTTTGAAGAAAAGTCAGATGAAGGCATCTTCCTTGGATATTCAACCACAAGCAAAGCGTACATAGTCTACAACAAGAAGACTCAAATAGTGGAAGAATCAATGAATGTCAAATTCTAAGATTCTACACAAAGTGAATCTATTCAGACATACCTTGAAGAGACTGAACCTGCTCCAGACTCTACAAAGTCTAAAACTCAAGAAGCAGCTCAGACTTTGAAGGACCAGCTACAAGTGATTGTTGAAGATTCAAGTGAAGGAAGTGACCATCAATCTGATAAATTAACTAGCAACTGGAAACATAAGTCCAGTCATCCCAAAGATCTTATCATTGGCGACATCAATGAAGGAATTCGCATAAGATCCAAAAGGCGTGAAGAGTCTAGTGCTGTGGCTCTTATTTCTGAAATAGAACCCAAAAGCATAGAAGAAGCTTTATCTGATGAAAGCTGGATTGAAGCCATGCAAGAAGAACTCAGGCAATTCAGTATCAATAATGTCTGGGAATTGACTCCTAAACCTAAAGGTAAATCTGTTATTGGAGCTAAATGGGTTTTCAGAAACAAGATGGACGAGAAAGGCAAGGTCGTAAGAAACAAAGCAAGACTCGTGGCCAAGGGATACACGCAAGAGGAAGGGATAGACTATGACGAGACTTACGCACCAGTAGCAAGGTTAGAAGCAATTCGTTTATTACTTGCTTTTGCTTGCTATAAAAATTTCATGTTATTCCAAATGGACGTCAAAAGTGCATTCCTAAATGGATTTATCTATGAGGAAGTTTATGTGGAACAACCACCTGGGTTTGAAGACCCAAGGAAACCAGACTTAGTCTTCAGACTCAAAAATGCCTTATATGGTTTAAAGCAAGCACCTCGAGCTTGGTACGACAAACTAAGTAAGTTCTTAATACAGAATGGTTTTGTCAAAGGTAAAATAGATACTACTCTATTTATCAAAAAGGAAAACAAAAGCTTTTTACTTGTTCAAATATATGTGGATGATATTATTTTTGGATCCTCTAATGAAAGTCTCAAGAAATTCTCTAAGTCTATGCGGGATGAGTTTGAAATGAGTATGATGGGAGAATTAACCTTCTTTCTTGGACTCCAAGTAAAACAATTGAAGGAAGGAACATTCATTCATCAAGAAAATAATGCTATGGATCTTGTCAAAAAGTTTGGACTGGAAAAGTGCAAAAAGACCGACATACCAATGTCAAGTTCCTTGAAGATAGACAAAGATGAAGGAGGAAAGAAAGTTGACCAGAAGCTATACAGAAGTATCATCGGTTCACTTCTCTATCTTACTGCTTCTAGACCTGACATTTTGTTTAGTGTTTGCATTTGTGCTAGATTTCAAGCGACCCTAAAGAATCTCATCTCGGTCTTTGCGAAGCGTATTATCAAGTACATTGCTTCAACTCCAAGTATCGGTCTGTGGTATCCTAAGAAGGGAGACTTTACTCTTCTTGGATATTCAGACGCAGATCTAGCCGGTTGCAGAGTTGATAGAAAGAGCATCTCGGGAATTTGCCAGTTGCTTGGAAGCAGGACAGTGTCTTGGTTTTCAAGGAAACAAAATACTGTTGCTCTCTCTACAACAGAAGCGGAGTATGTAGCTCTTGGAAGTTGTTGTTCACAAGTTCTGTGGATAAAACAACAGCTACAAGACTTTGGAATTGAAGACTCATGCACGGAGATTAGATGTGACAACACCAGCGCGATCAATCTCACTAAAAATCCAATCCTTCACTCAAGAGCAAAGTATATAGAGATTTGACATCACTTCATTAGAGATCATGTTCAAAATGGAGAAATCTTGATTCAATTTGTTGATTCAAAGAGCCAACTAGCGGATGTATTCACAAAGCCTTTGGAGAAGAATTGATTTGATATTATCCGCTCCAGACTCAACATTTTGAAGCTTGAAGAAGTTAAAGTCTAGAGACTCTCAGACCCTCAGACTCAGACATTCATGGCTATAGACTGTAAGTTGTTTTGATATTCAATCTTGAAAAGGTACGATCATTCGTTTAGTTATAATTGATCTATATTATCTTTAATTTCCGTGAAAACTGGAAACTTGCCTTTTCAAAAAGATAACTTCTATTTAAAATGGCAGTTATCGTTTCTAAAAAGAGACGACTGTTCACTTTCCTTTGTGTCGATTGTTTTTCCTTTTTAAATTGGGTTATATATATATACAATCAGTTGTTTTCTTTGCTCAAAACCCTAAAAAGCATTCTCCTCCCAATCTTGTCTCGACTTTGTGTTGATCTTCGAGAAAGTTGTCATCTTTTCTTGGGAAAGTGAGTAAAGGAATCTTTCAATGACAATGAACGATGTCTTCTTTGAGAAAGTCTTCAAGAATCGCGAGCAGGGGACCACAGAGAATGAGGGAGGGACCTACCCATTTCGATCTCACCGAGGAAGAAGAGTTACCGAGACAGCAACAGAGTCTGATTCACTCTCAGCCACGTCACTCTCCACCATCTACCCCACAGGATGTGAGTCATCAACCGGAGGAAGAAATAATCGAGGAAGCAGACCCTGTAAGAATCCAAAAACCCTCTTTTATTTACAAGCTCTATCGCGCTCTGAAGAGCATTGGTACTCCGCTGAACTATGTAGATGATTTCCTTAAAGACAAGGGTTATGGAAATGAGTATGTCTTTTTGAGACGAATGCAGGATTTGAGAATTGTTCCGAAAGGAAGGGCTGAGGAAGCACTTGCAAACATTCCAAGTGACCCTCGTGTAGGGGGATTGAATCCGATTGACGGGAATGATGATGATAAACTGTTTAGTGAATTTCAACCTAGAATGGGTGTTGCAGCAAAAGTTAAAGGAAAAAGAACGGAGTTGTTCAAATCAAAGGAACATGAGGATCTGTTCTTCAAACTGTTGAAACGTGGGGTGATAATTCCCAGGAGCGTTGATTTTGACTTTCTAGGTGCCATCAATATGAACTTGAGGGAGAAGTACAATCTGCTTCAACTCGAGCAATTTTGCTCCGACACCACAGACGGCTATGCACAATTGACAGCATATTTCTATTCAAATCTCAGCTTTTTAAATATGAATAGAATATCCTTCAGTGTTCGAGACCAAGACTATATGACAGATGTGGACATGTTGGCAGATATAATTGGGGTTGAAAGAGGACAATATCAACCGGTCAAGGTTTCAATTGCTCGTACCACATTGGAGCTTGTCAAAGACAGGAATACAGAAGGGAGAATTACCTACACAAGAATGCGTGCCATCAACATCTTGCTTCACAAAATTGTGATCAACTGTCTCGGGCCAAAATCAACATCCAAGACTGACGTGTCTAACTCTGAGGTGAAATTGATGTATGCGATTAATTCAGGGAAAAAGTTCTTTCTCCCTCACACCATTCTCTTCCACATGTACAGAGCGATGGTGAAGGACAAGGGGCAGTTGCCTTACTCAGGTCTTGTGACAAAGATCTTCAGACACTTGAACATTGAACCTCCACACACTCTTTGTGTTCGACCATGCGACAAAATGGTGGTGGGTTTAAAAATGTTGACAAAAATGCGTTTGAAAGAGCTTGATAAGGCAATGGAGAAGTTCAAAGTGAAACTCCAGTCAAATCTCATCTAGTATCTTCTGCATCGAAAAGGAAAGGGAAGGAGCCCATGGGTGCTCCATCCAAAAAGAAAAGAGCTCTTATCTTAGAGGAATAAGATGAAGATGATGATCTCACTATCTCTGCCTTGGCATTGAAAAGGCTCAGTCGTTCTGAACCCAAATCAACGGAACGACATGAGAAAGGAAAAGAAGCAGAGGAAAAAGAATAGAGAGAAGAAGAGGGAAAAGAAGAGAACAGAGAAGCAGAGGAGAAAGAAGAGACAAAAAAAGAAGAAGAAGAGAAGGAAGTTGAAGAAGAAGAAGAAGGAGAGAAAGAAAAGTCTGCAGATGAAGAGAAAGGCAATCAAGACGCTGACGAACATGACCATTACTCTTCTCCACCTGAAGGCACTAAGACAGGGGGAGATAATGAGGGAGTCAGTCGCTCTCCAGCCGACCTAGAAGACATACATGCCTCTCATTTTCCTGAAGAAGAACATGATGCTTCATCGCCAAATCTGCGAGATTATTCTGATATACCATCATCTGCAGATCGTGTTGAAGCTAGTACGCAGACAGACATCTCAGCAGATTTTCGCAGAATTATGGAAATTCTCTTGGAAATGCGTGGTCAAATCTATGCTTTGGGATGCGAGGTTCAAAGTTTACAGAATGCAGGCCAAGTTTCCTCAGTTTCATTGAAAGATCATATCCAAGCTCTCTCTGTTCAGATTTAGGCCAATGCAAAGGGTGAGGAGGTTGCACAACTGAAGGAAGACTTGAAAAGACTGGAAGGGATTGTTCACTCCATGGGAGACTTCCAGCTTGTGCGCATTCCCAAGCAGACTTGACTTTTTTCTTACCTTTTTAATGATGACAAAAGAATACCACCGGCGAGAATTGCAAATGCATAACGCGTCTTACCCGCGCTATTTGAAAAAAAAAAAAAAAAAAAAAAAAAAAAAAAAAAAAAAGGGGAGAATTGCAATATTTGAAATTTGACTTGAACCTTTACTTTAAATTATTTTTTTTTGGATATGTTTGGATATTTGTTGATATGTTTGGATATTTGTTTTGAGTATGACTTGGGTGTGGATTTGAAATTGACTGTTGCATTTATATAAAGTATTATTGTATGGCCTTACTCATGAAAGACTAACCTATTTTCTGTGGATGCAGAGTCTAATTGAGTTGTTAATCTTTATGAGATATCCATATTACTTGAGTAATGTTTTGCAGGTCAAAGTTGTTCAAATCTACAGGAAAGTTTTGTCACCATAAAAAATGGGGAGATTGTTGGAGAAATCTTCTTGAAGTATTTTGAAGCTGACAAAACGTTTCCATCAGTCTAGTCTGGAGGTTTGCAGACTCTGCTATTTAAAGTCTGAAGACCTCCGAACAGCCAGACTCAAGACTCAAGATTCAAGACTATTCTCATTGACAGTTTCTAATCCAGCTACGAAGGCAATCCAGAGCCAAAGTGTTTGGTTGAGGATTTGGTCTTATCCACTGGAGAAGATCTATTGACTGGATATGAGATAACGGATTCATCTATTTGAATTGATCGAGATTGATTCGATGATCAAGGATCTGATGATTGGCGAAATATTCGTGGAAGGTTCTACTTATGGAAACCGAGATCTTGATTGTATGGGCGAACATGATTGATGGGCTATCATCACGTTCCTTTAATAGCTCGAATAATCTTCTTGATTGATTCCGTCCAATGGGTAGATTGGAGGAATTCCTTTGGAAAGTGCCAACGGGTATGATGGCATGAAGGAGTATAAAAGGAAGTCGTTCCAGTTGTTCGAGAGGGTGCACGATAGAAGAATTCCAAAGTTTGAAGCTTCCTGTTGTTTAGTCAATTCATTTGAGCGGAAAAAACTTGTACTCAAAAGAGAGTTTATACTTGTGAGAAACCTTGAGGAAGTGTGATAGAACATCCACACTGTGGAATCAAGGAAGAACTGTGCTGTAACATTTCTTTTGTTCATAGTGGAATCCAGCAGATAGGCTGTTAGTGCGGAAGAGTGGATGTAGGCTTAGAATAAGCCGAACCACTATAAATCTTGTGTTTAATTTTCTCTTCCCTACTCTTTACTTTACCTTGATCGTAATTCATTTTGATTAAGCAAAATAGTATCTCCTTTCTATTATCTGCTTAGTATTACAGTGGTATCTCGAAAAATTGTTGTTGCACCTATTCACCTCCCTCTAGGTACTTATACTAGCTACATCAACCTCTCAAATGTAAGAATTTCAATTATTTAATTGTTAATTCATGCATGTCTTTTAGTACGCTAAGGATAGAAAAAACATGCACACAGCAGGAACGGAGGCAAACTAAGAGTAGTTGATTGGCGTGACCTCAGGACCCACCAATTTGTGGATGTGGGAAAGAGGGCTGGTGTTCTTCTTCTCAATGACAATGAAGTGTAGTGGCATTTCGTGAGCAAGTGTCTCCCTAAAGGTACCGTAGATTTAGCTTTCCTATTTTTATCTTCCATTCATTGTGGAATTCATTTTTTCTTTAATGATATTGAGCAAGCCACTTTTTTCGTGATATCTTGTATTGGAAATTAGTCGATCTGCTTTTAATTAGAAGAAAAAATGAAGTACTTATAACAAATTCATAAATTGGGGGATGAATACGCATATACATATATACCAACTTTTTACAAATATTTTCCAATTAATTTAGGGTGAGTCTTTTAGAATGTTAACTTTAGTGGTAATTGCTCACCAATCCTGTTAAGCTTTGTTTGGGAGGGGAGGGGAGGGAAAATGGAAGAGGCCCAGGAAATTGAGTAAAAAACAAAATGATTCAAAGTTTCTTCACACATTTTCCTATTGTCTCAATTTAAGGTATGGAGAAGGGAGATATACCAGAAACGATACAAAGGGAAGTGTGCGAAAATTTGGCTGAGGACTTCCCTTCCGTTTACTTTCGACGTGGTCAAGAACTCTGATTTTCCAAATTTGACGTGGGCACCGCTGACGTTCCGATACCCGTGGGACGTCCTACTCGGGAAATTAACCCAGGAAAACATCACGGTGGCCGGAGATGCTTTTCACCGATGACCCCTGATTTGGGCCAAGGGGGATGCCCAGTGCTCGAGGACGCGGTGGTACTGGCTCGGCACATCGAGCACTTGATTTCCAAGCACGGAAAACTTGTGACCTGCCACATGAAATTTTCCCTACAGAGGTATGCAGAAGAGAGGAGATGGAGGGCGGCGACTTTGATAACAGCATCGTATTTGTCCAGCTGGGTGCAACAAGATGGATATGGCCTATTAATGAAATCCCTAAGGGATGCTGTCTTCTATAGGTTGCTTTTGACTAGGGTTGTTAAATTATGTCTCGAGTTTGAGCGTTTATAAAACGCGATTCACTGGAAAAGAGGAAATATAAAATTAAATAAAAGGAGCAAGGATTTTCAATTTCACTTATCTGCAGGAGGAGGAGCCGAAGTCTTCTATCCACGGTGGGCCACCATGCCATGGGCTTTCTCTTTTAGCCGGTGGAATTAAAGGGAAAGAACTCCCTTAAATCGTTGGTGGGCTCAGGTCAAACTTTGACCTTGGGCACACCCACGTATAAAACATAATTTTTACGTAAGTTTTGTTACTTCTTTCGTTGGGTGGTTGCCAGAGGGTTTGTTGATGCGAGCAGATTAATGTGGTTTTCATGCTGTCGCGACCAATTTTTTTGGGGTGTGAACCACCTAGGGTTTGGCTAATGGATTGTTAAGTCTAGACTTAACTCGGGCTCTCCCAAGCCCATACCAATTCGCGACTTAGGTTCAAGTTCTTAACATGCAATTGATTTTCAATTAGGAATTGCCACTAATCTATTTTTTGGTGGGTCGATTAGAAACCCAAGTAAAATAACGGGAGAATTATTTTACTCCTACGAACCAGAGACTATGGGCACGAGGACTTGGTTACGCTAGAATTCTCTAACGCCCTTTCGGTACCTTTCTTTTTATTTTGAAAAATGTTTGGTAAGCAGTTTGTATTGATTTTAAACTATCTCCCTAACATGTGAGGTGTTTATGCAGGTGCGCAAACCACCAATTTAACACCCAAGAAAGCAATTAAATAATGCAGGACTTACCTCAAAGCAACGAAAGTATCTGCAATGTTAAATTAAAATCCACATCAACAACCCTAGATATGGTTTCTAATTAACACGTAATTTTTATTTTGTTTTCGCTTAATTAATGAAAATCATGCAATATGCAATGCAATGCCACTAATTTAATATGAAATGATACGACATGACAACATGACTTAGCTATATGACCTAAGCAATATGACATAACTAAGAATGTAGTCTATCCTAAGCATGAGATGATTTATTCTTAATAATTTTTTTTTGTATTGTCTATGAGATTCGAAATTAAAGAAATGCAACATTTAAATATGCAATCTAAATAAACCAAAATGACCTAATCCAAATGACAGACGATTTCTAATTAAATAAACCTAACAACAATCGCTAAATGACATGCATTTCGTAAACCTAATTCTATATAACGTGCACATGATTTTTTTTATTTTCTTAATAAGCATGCAATCTATCATAATATGCAATGACGTGCAAAGAATGCTCTGATTCTAATTTTTTTCTTTTTTCCCTTTATGAAATTTGAAATTAAAATTGCCACACAATTAAACATGCAACTTAATTTTTTTAAAAAAACAACTAACATCCTAAATGAATGCATTTTTTTATTTTATTTCTTTTGCAAAGTTCGAAATAATAAACCTCCAATTCTAAACATGCAAATAACCCTAAAATGGGAAATATTCTAAAACGAACCTAATCTAACTAAGATTTTTTTTGGATTTTTCCTTTTTGCAAAAATAAAATTGATTCAACCAACACGACGACAAATTGATATCCACAAATTGGCGAACCATATCTCGCGCATGAGATCGGGTTGGCCAATTTCACATAAATCACGAATCAGATCTCGAGTGAGAGATCGGATTGGCAATTTTTTTAAGTAATTGCGAGTCGGATTTCGAGCTCGAAAATCGGACTGACAATCATTAATTTCGGGGCAATTTCATATCATGGAATTTCAATTTCACATTAAAGGAAGAAACAACAAGAATAATAAAAACTAAATAAATTAATAAAAATAAAATAAAATAAGAAATCTACCTAATTAGGGTTTTGGCCTCCTAAACTAGGGTTAATCGACGGGTAGATGGGTCGCCGTTCGGAGCTCCAGCGAGGGCGGCGGGCAGATCGGCGGTTGCTGGAGAGACAGAGCAAAGGCGGAGCTTCGGGCTGCGCTCGTAGAGGGGGGTGCGCGAGTGCAGGCGCACGAGGATGGTGGCAGGGTGTCGCGGGCGGAGATGAGTCGCGTGCGGGCGGCGGGCAGATTTGGCTCGGGTCCGGCCTCGGGGGGCTTCGCGGGCCGAGGTTGCGGTCGAGGTGGTTCGCGATGGCAGGGACACAGATCCGGCTCGGGTCGCACGAGGCGATGTAGCGAAGTGGTCAGGGTCAGCGGCTTCGCGGCTCTTGGGTAGACCAGATGGAGTCTGGCGGAGGTGTGAGGGTCTCGCTTGGTGGTCGAGTCGCTCGCGGGATCTGCAGCGGAGGAGGCATGGGCCAGCGAAGCGCCATCACAACAGTACGGTCTGGGGCGCGAGTCGGTAGCGTCTTCGCGGGTTGCTAGTGTCGCGGGCTCGCGTTGTCACAGGAGTGGTCTTCGTGGGTTGGCGTGAGCAGCGGGCGAGCTCGCTGGTCGCCGTGGTGTGGCGGCGACGCGGGCTCCGGCGGGGAAGTAGAACGGCTGAGTCGCGGCCAAGGGAGAGCAGAAATGAAGCAGGCAAGTGGCGGATCTGCTGGAGAAGAAGACTGTTCTTCTTTTCTTTTTTCTTTTTTAATTATCTCTCTCTCTTGCTGCTGCCCTGTCACTTCCCTCACAGACTTCCTCTTTCTGCTCCCTGTTCACGTCACTTTTCTCTCCCTCTTTCACTTTTTCTTCTTTTTCGGTCAAAGAAGCAAAAACTTTTCTACTTTTTTCCTTTTCTTCCAAAACCGAGTGAAAAGAAAAAGGCCCCCCTCAATGTGGCCGAATATCTCAATTGTGTGGGCTCCTTTTTCCCCACCGTACGCGACTCCTTTTATACACCGAAAAATTGTATCTCCGTGGTATATTTCATTGCCAACTTTGCTCGTTCAAAATACTATTGAATATATCATCCCACCGCGCGCAATATTTTTTGTGTGTTTTTTCCAATATTTCATTCGAGAATTTCATTTCCATAAAAAATACATCACTCGGTGTATATTGCCTAAATATATGAAAATCCCAATGGAATATGTGAAAAATTTTGCACTCGCCGTCGGTCCAATAAACAAAAATGTTCCTAAACTATATGCCATGTGTTTTTTTTTTTTTTTGGTAAAAATTAACCCTAAAAATTATGCAAAAATTTAGGTGTCAACAGCTGCCCCTTTTTAAAGGTGAGCTCGAAGAGGTTGCCTTCAAAGACAAATTGAGACCTAAATTTTGACTATACACATGCAATGAATGATTTTTTGTTAGAACATGAATTCCATTTCTAATGCAACTTAGATAGATGATGCATGGAAATACTAATGCAAATGATAGATGAACCTACCTGAAATAACTTACCTTCGAGGAGGATAGAGTAATTCGAGGTAGTGGGTGTTACCTGTCTAGGACCCGTACCATTCTACGGTCGCTCAGTATGGCAGAAAGGAGCTGCTTTCTTAGGACCCGTACCATTCTACGGTCGCCCAGTACGGCAGAAATGTTTTGTAAGGAAATGTTTTCCCAGGGCCCGTACCATTCTACGATCGCCTAGTACGGCAGAAAGGTTTTGTCTAGGACCCGTACCATTCTACGGTCGCCTAAATAGGGATTCATTTTCCAAGACCCGTACCATTCTACGGTCGCCTGAATAAGGAATAGGTGCTGTCAAGGACCCGTACCATCACCTCGATGAAGAAAATTATTTTTCCAGGACTCGTACCATTCTACGGTCGCCTGAATGAGGAAATTGCTTTTCCAGGAGCCGTACCATTCTACGGTCGCCTGTTAGAGCAATAAATGTTGTCTAGGACCCGTACCATTCTATGATCGCCTAGATTGAGGTTTTGCTTGGCTAGGACCCGAACCATTCTTCGGTCGCCCAGCCTTGCGACAGAAATCATCCGACCAGGACCCGAACCATTCTTCGGTCGCCTTAATCAGATTGAATCTAGAGGAAAAATGTTTGGGGGACAACTCCATTGAGTGTCGGTGTAAAGGACTCTGGGCTACGAAAGCACGCCAGGTCGATAAAAGAAATCCGGGCTACGAAAGCACGCCAAGTCAAGAAAGAGACATCGGGCTACGGAAGCACGCCGAGTCGATGAAGATGGGCCCTGGCTACGAAAGCACGCCGGGTCAATATAAAGGACAGCTTGACCAAGTCAAGTGTCGATGCACTTAAGAGAAAATACCTGCACAATGACAAGTATTTTAGAGTATGATAGAGATATACTTACCTGGTGATATCTCTGATTCTTGGAGAAAAATGTCTTTTGGAATTTAGATATCCTGTGAAGGTGTTTCACCTCATGGTGGAGGTTTCTCATCTCATAATATCATGACACATTCTGAAAGGAACTTGAATTACCTGTCAGACATGATTTAGAGCAAAAACTGATATGCATTCATCAAAGAGATAGACAATCTGAGTTACTCTAGAATGCACATTTCAAAATTTAGTGAGGTTTTCTTCAACTCAATCGGGGTTCATGCATAATGACATTTGCATCACCCAAATTTCCACTGGAGAGAATTATCATTCAAGACAATTTTCACTCATGACATGGATTTCCTAAGAATACCAAATGAGAGACCTTCAGTTAGAAAGGACTTTCACTCACTCTCATTTAGAGGCTATTTTATGAGAATCACTCCATTTCACTATCATCATACCAACAAGAGTCCGAGTTTTCTCGCAAGCGGTACGACCTTACCAATCTGAGAGGTCTTTAATAGGGACCATAATGTGGGCTTGGTCAACAGTTTAATAAAGGGACTCTTTAAGTCAAGGCAATTGAAAGAACAATTTTGTAATCATCTTTGGGTTTACAAGTCAAGAACCCTCTAAAATGAGAAATAAATAATCTTGCTCGCACTTCTTCGAGCGATGCTTAAAAACATATGAATTCCTATGTTAATTCAAGTGCCATAATCTGAAGAGACTTTGTAAGGGACGTAACATAGGCTGGGTTCATGGGTTGAGAAATGAAAGAATCATTAGGCTCAAAATGTGTGTGAAGGGTGAGAGTTGGTGATCACCTTGGCATTGCCACCAGTTTTCTTTTTCATCATCGGGGATTGTTTTCATGAAATGCCCCATTAATTGTAAAAACTCAACTTTTGAGTTCTTTGAGTATTGCTCCATCAGGATTCAATTCTTACAATTGATAGTCGCATATCTTGACTTTCTTTTTTCATCTATGGGCATTGGCCTTGCTTTTACCAAGCACACCGCTTTTTCATGCCCCTAGTTCTTATGCATTATTTCACTTCTTTTCATGGGCATTGGCCTTGCTTTTACCAGGCACACTGCTTTTTCATGCCCCTTAGTTCTATTTTGATTTCAACTCTTGCGCACAATGCATACGTCAAGCAATTGCACTTTGAATGACACTTGAACTTTCAAGGGTCTTGATCTGCCTTTTGCCTTGCCCCGATGTGGGGGATGATCACCAACTGGGTTTAATGTGAAATGAATTCATAGGCTCAAATGGGCTATGCAATGGATAAAAGTGTGTATGGTAGAAAAAGAACTGCTCTTCGTCATTCTAAAGCACTTAAATTACCACATGAATTCAATGTAATAGCATGACTAGAAGATTGATGCAAGTGAGAGCAAGAAAATTTCAATCCATTTTCTTCACCTTATGGTGCTGTCTTACCCTCCAATTTGCTCCGATGTGGGGTGGTTCTTGAAAAGAATCTCCACAAGTGTATAAGGCTCAAAAGGGTTAAGCAATGGATCACCTGTAGTGTTTGGGATAGAGAAATGAATTGCCCCTCGTCATTTCGATTGTCGTACCTTTCGCGAGAGCACTCTTTGCCTTGTAGATATGGAACTTTCTACACCCATCTCACAAGTGTATATAAGTAGGGGACTGTGTATAGGATAAGGCTTGCCTTTCATCATACTGACACGCCTCATTCAACATTCTTAAGCATTGATGTCACTCCATTTAAATTGTCTATCTTAACAAATCTCCACATGAAATTGGTGAGCTAAATCAATATGAAAATTTTCTTTTCAAAAGAGTCTAGCAACCTTAAGCATAGAAAGCGTTTGTGACTTCAAAACAAACAATTTACTACACTCAAACATGATTTCAAGCATTCATTCAAGGAATTGTCCCACGAAGGGATTGTCTCAGCAATGGATGTCCTTGGATTGAAAATCCGCTTTTTGATTTGATGAATGCTCCATTCTTGCTTTTGCCCCTGCACAAGAGAACGTGCATGAATATGATACTATGCAACTCAAAGTAAATTCAAATTGCACAACCATTTTGGCTCGGATCGAGATTTTGTGTTAGTCATGTCACTACTAGAATCCATAGTGTCCCAATTTGTCATCTGCAAGGAAAAGAACAGAGTGTCAATTCCAAAATTGATTATGTTCATGAACACAATGTATCCATTTCATCCAAGACGGATGATTCTCTTTTGACTTGTTCCAACATTTTCTCGTGGAAATGGCATCACACACAAATTGTAAAGAGATGTGCCACACATCACACTTTGGAATCTAGATGATCTTTGTCCGACTTGTCATCAATTTCCTATTGATGTGCAAGGAAATCGCTCAGGACAAGTAAAATGATAAGTAGTGTTTAAAGTCCTCTTCACTCTTGGGAGATGTCATCACAATCAGCTAGGAAATAATCCTTTGCCCCCCACATCTATTTTTCCTTTGGAGGTATGTTCCCAAATCAATGGGCCCACTATCATTGGAAATTGACACGTTATTTTCAAACACCTCTCTGTTATGCTCTGAGACATGAAGTAAATAAGTTAGAAAAACAAACAGGGGTAACCTAATGCATGCTTTTTGAAATGGTTTCAAAAATGATTTTTTTTTCTTATGAGGAAGCATGACGAAGCCTAGTCCTCAGAATTTCTCCATGGATGATATCTTTTTTTCATTGTTGGCTATCGTCACCGGGCTAGTTTGGTGTACCCCATCATGTCCTCAAAACAAAACTTGTAATTTTATTGATATTCATCAAAATTACATTTATTTGAATGAAAAATGTGATGTTCAAATACAGAAGAAATTGAAACCAATCCCTAAAGAGTGATAAAAATTCCCACACAGGAGAAGGTGCAACTGGACATGCCCCTAATTAAATAAGGAAAGCGAACTACTTAGGATCATGAATCATGTGTGTTTGAGTTCTTCACCCTCCTTGATCTTGTGATGCAAATCCTCTAGGTCAGAGATTATTCCGTTTAGATATAACAATAGTCTCTTCATAGTGGCATCAAATTCAGCCACCTCAGGAAAATAGGATGGTTCGAAAGTCCTCTTGGCTCTCTTCTTCGAGTCGTAGTTTCTCACTGAAGATAGAGTACCTATGTCATGACACCTCTTTTGCTTGATGAGACAAGCCACATTAGCAGACAATTCATCGACTTGACTTTGGAGATATGCAATTCGTCTGTTTATATTAACAATGATACGGTCCAGCACCTCATTTTGATCCGCCATTTTAGCCCTCGGCCGTGTACGGATGGGTGAGCGAGATCGCTCCATAATCACCTAAAGGAAATAAATGGGAACATGTAAGCAAGAAGGGAATTTCCTAAAAATGGATATCCTAGTAAGACCAAATTTTTTAGACATGATGTAAAAACAAATTCTCCAAAGTTTTTTTTTTTTTAAAAAGTGCATCATTCCCTAGCAATTTCTCATTTCATTTCTAATTGACAAATGAATCAAATCAACGATTGACCTAGATTGTCATGGACCGACCCAAGAATATGACAAAATAAATTGCATTGTATAGGAAAAGAACACTTACTTCACCAAGGAGAATCAATGGCAATCACATAGACATGCGCATGGTAAGTGGCTCAATTTCTAATCTATAAGGCTTATCAAGGTGGAGCCACAGGGATGATCAGACTAGCCACGAGTTTGTGGACTATGTCGGGTCCTCATGACTCCGGCTTAGTCAAAGAGCCGACCCGGGTAGTGAGCATGCGGACCGAGGTGGGTACTCTTGACACCATGAAAGAAACTTCGGGATTGAGATGGGCGACTCATACCGCGAGCATGCGGTCGGAGTGGCAAACATCTCAATACCATCCTAGATGATCCTAATGCGGCCCAAGTCCGGTGGCAGGTTGTGTGTGCAATAGTGTAGTGCTGGATGCAAGGCATGCGCAACATTTTATATCAAGCAACACTTCATATATAAAAATAAATCATACATTCCTACACCTCCCTGCAAAAAAAGGTTAACAAACACTTCCCACTTATACCTCCCATCATGCAAGAACATTTAACACCTAAATGTGAATGACGTACCTGGGATCCTCGCTGCCAAAAATATTTTTTCAAAAAGAAAATTGGCCTAAGTCCACTAAGAGTTTCAACTCAAGTCCCCAGCGGAGTCGCTAAGCTGTCGCGACCAATTTTTTTGGGGTGTGAACCACCTAGGGTTTGGCTAATGGATTGTTAAGCCTAGACTTAACTCGGGCTCTCCCAAGCCCATACCAATTCGCGACTTAGGTTCAAGTTCTTAACATGCAATTGATTTTCAATTAGGAGTCGCCACTAATCTATTTTTTGGTGGGTCGATTAGAAACCCAAGTAAAATAACGAGATAATTATTTTACTCCTACGAACCAGAGACTATGGGTACGAGGACTTGGTTACGCTAGAACTCATCGTGGACGGAGACGAGTCGCGTGCGGGTGGTGGGCAGATCTGGCTTGGGTCCGGCCTCGGCAGGGCTTCAGCGGGCCAAAGGTTGCGGTCGAGATGGTTCGCGATGGCAAGGATGCAGATCCGGCTCGGGTCGCACGAGGCGATGTAGCGAAGCGGTAAGGGTTAACGGCTTCGCGGCTCTTGGGTAGACCAGACGGAGGCTGGCGGAGGTGCGAGGGTCTCGCTCGGTGGTTGAGTCGCTCGCGGGATCTGCAGCGGAGGAGGCACAAGCTAGCGGAGCGCCGTCATAACATTAGGGTCTGGGGCGCGAGTCGGTAGCATCTTCGCGGGTTGCTAGTGTTGCGGGCTCGCGTTGTCACTGGAGCGGTCTTCGTGGGTTGGCGTGAGTAGCAGCTGGCAGGTTCGCTGGTCGCTATGGTGTGGTGGCGACGCGGGCTCCGGCGGGGCAGTAGAACGACTGAGTCGCGGCCAAGGGAGAGCAGAAACGAAGCAGGCAGGCGGCGGATCCGCTGGAGAAGAAGAAGACTGTTCTTCTTTTCTTTTCTTTTTTTAATTATCTCTCTCTCCTGCTGCTGCCCTGTCACTTCCCTGCAGACTTCCTCTTTCTGCTCCCTGTTCACATCACTTTTCTCTCCCTCTTTCACTTTTTCTTCTTTTTCGGTCAAAGAAGCAAAAACTTTTCTACTTTTTCCTTTTCTTCCAAAACCGAGTGAAAAGAAAAAGCCCCCCCTCAATGTGGCCGAATTTCTCAATTGTGTGGGCTCCTTTTTCCCCACCGTACGCGACTCCTTTTATACACCGAAAAATTGTATCTCCGTGGTATATTTCATTGCCAACTTTGCTCGTTCAAAATACTATTGAATATATCATCCCACCGCGCGCAATATTTTTTATGTGTTTTTTCCAATATTTTATTCGAGAATTTCCTTTCCATAAAAAATACATCACTCGGTGTATATTGCCTAAATATATTAAAATCCCAACGGAATATGTGAAAAATTTTGCACTCGCCGTCGGTCCAATAAACAAAAATGTTCCTAAACTATATGCCATGTGTTTTTTGTTTTTTGTTTTGGTAAAAATTAACCCTAAAAATTATGCAAAAATTTAGGTGTCAACACATGCCGTGGCAAACGTGAAGATCTCTTGAAGCACCATTTTCTAAGCGAGTGCTTGACGTGGGTTTCGTCATTGTTTTTCATTCGTGCAATTACATCCAAGAAGTTTAGTGTTTGTAGTCTTTTAAATCTTAAGGTAAGATTTACATGTAATTCCTTCGTGAGATTGAGGGATTATTTCTTGAGGAATTTTGGGGCTAAACATTGCGTGCGTTATTTGGTGTAATTGAGGCTTGGGAAACACTGAGAGAGTGTTTGAGTGACTTGAGTGTGTAATCTCATTGTATCGCTTAATCTATAGTAAAATTCGATGCTGCTCTCCCCGTGGACGTAGGTCTTTATGACTGAACCATGTAAATCTGGTGTCCGATTTATTTTCTTCTTTTGTCTATATTATTGTTCGATTGCTTGCCTTAATCGCAACAAGTGGTATCAGAGCCAGGCTTGGCTAAGTTGAAGTGAATCGATGGCGACAGAAGAAGTAAAAGTGAGAATCGACAGATTTGATGAGAAGGATTTTAGTTTCTAGAAGATGCATATTGAATATTATCTTTACCAGATGAAACTGCACTTGCCCTTGTCTGGGGAGAAATCAGAGTCGATGAAGCAAGATGATTGGGATTTGCTAGATAGACGAGCTATAGGTGTTATTTGGTTGACGTTAGCTTGTAACGTCACATTTAACATCTTGAAGGAGAAGACCACTGCTGATTTGATGCAAGCCTTGTCGAGTATGTACAAGAAGCCCTTTGCGATCAATAAGGTCTATTTGATGCGACGTCTATTTAATTTGAAGATGAGTGAAGGTGCGTTAGTTGCATATCATATCAATGAATTCAATGTGATTGTTAGTCAATTGAGTTCAGTTGAGATTGACTTTGAAGATGAGGTACGTGCTTTGATTCTGCTATCCTCATTGCCTAATAGTTGGGATACTACTGTTACTACTGTTAGTAATTCCTCTAGGTCAACAAGTTTGACGTTTGATGGGGTTTGAGATTTAATTCTGAGCGAGGATATTTGTATAAGAGAATCTTGAGAACCTATATCTGCTGCTTTAGTTGGTGAAAATAGAGGAAGATCTATAACACGTGTGGGTAATAGTAGTACTAATATAAATAGGTGTAGCCAGTCTAGGGCTGGTAATGTTGTCTGTTGGAGCTGTGGCAAGATGGGGCATCTTAGAAGGGATTGCCTTAAGTTAAAGAATAAGAAGGGTAAGGAAATTATAGTTGATTCTGCAGATAATGTTGCAGTTGTAGCAGATAGTGCCGATTATGTTTTGTCTGTCACTAATGATTCATTGTTTGATGGATGGATTATGGATTTTGATTGTTTTTTTCATTTCACATCAAATAGAAATTGGTTTATCACTTATTAGTGCATAGGTAGTAGTAAAGTCCAATTAGGGAATAACGCTGAGTGCGATGTTGTGGGTGTTGGTGATGTTAAAATCATAATGCATGATGGCATTGTGAGGACATTGACTGGAGTAAGACATGTTCCAAAATTGAAAAAGAACTTAATTTCCTTGGGTGCCCTAGATTCAGCTGGTTGCAAGTATTCTTCAAAATGTGGAGTTCTTAAGGTTGTTTGAGGTGCCTTGGTGATAATGAAAGGAATCAAGCACGGAGGTCTGTATAAACTTCAAGGTGAGACAATGATAGATTTCTCCCCGAAGATGTCAGATGCATCTGTTCGAGAGTCTATTGACTACCCGAGAAAGACCTAGGTGTTTGTGCCAATGAACAAGTTTGATGCTGGTGTTAGAATCTCGCAATCAAGAGCTTTGAACGAGACAGAGACTGGTAAGTCGATCCAGCATGTGCAGACTGACAATAGCATGTGTTTGCTCAGAGTTGGTAAATAAATTTTGCATGAAAAATGGCATAGTGAAACATCACACTAGTGCATAAATCACAACAATTTGCAGAATTGGCGAGAAGAACATTACGAGAGACGGCCCGAAAAATTATCTCTCGTGCTGGTATGGCTAGGAGATTCCTGGCGGATGTCTGGTGAATAGATCCCCATCAACTACGATTGGATATCAGACTCCTGAAGAAGTGTGGTCATGTGACGTTGCTGGTTATTCTATTATTAGAATGTTTGGTTGCCCATGTTATTTTCGAGTGAGTGATGGTAAGCTTGATTGGAGGGCAATGTGCATATTCCATGGTTATGCACAAGGTGAGTGGGGCGATTAGTTGTGGTGCCCGGATATAAATTCACCTGTTGACAGCAAAGAAGTTACCCTTGACAGGTCTCCGATACTTCTGGCTAGGAGTGTTTGTGGTAGTGTTAATACGGATTTGGATGGTGTTCAACTTGAGGTGGAGTTGCGACCAAAAACTCCTGAGGTAGCGAGTATGAATACTAGCAAAGTAATTGACACAGATGGTGCTTATAGCGAGGTGGAGCCTATAGAGCCAACGGTTGCTATAACTACTGATATTGACAAGGTACGTTTTCGATCTCCTGATAGATATGGATGCAACAATGATTTTGCTTTATTTGCGGTTAAGAAGGTTGTGTCGGAACATCCTTGCGGAGCAGGTAAAGGTGCATGTGGAGTTGGTATTCTAATGAGGTTCTCGGTTATGGTGAAGTTCAAGCAAGGGTTGGACTTGAATAATATCTGTGGCGGTTTAGCCCATTGGGGGCTATGGAAGAGTAGAAGCAGAGTTTGAAATTTTGTGAAGCGATTACGACTTGGCTCAAACGTCGAGTCAAGATGAAGAATTGTTAAATTATATCTTGAGTTTGAGCGTTTACAAATCGCGATTCGCTGGAAAAGAGGAAATATAAAATTAAATAAAAGGAGAAAGGATTTTCAATTTCACTTATCTGTAGGAGGAGGAGCCGAAGTCTTCTATCCACAGTGGGCCCCTACGCCATGGGCTTTCTTCTTTTAGCCGGTGGAATTAAAGGGAAAGAACTCCCGGTACGTAAAGGCAATCGTTGGTGGGCCCTAGTCAAACTTTGACCTTGGGCACACCCACGTATAAAACAGAATTTTTACGTAGGTTTTGTTACTTCTTTTGTTGGGTGGTTGCCAGAGGGTTTGTTCATGCGAGCAGATCAACGTGGTTTTCACGCCGTGGCAAACGTGAAGATCTCTTGAAGCACCATTTTCTAAGCGAGTGCTTGACGTGGGTTTCGTCGTTGTTTTTCGTTCGTGCAATTACATCCAAGAAGTTTAGTATTTGTAGTTGATTAAATCTTAAGGTAAGATTTGCGTGTAATTCCTTCATGAGATTGAGAGATTATTTCTTGAGGAATTTCGGGGCTAAACACTACGTGCGTTATTGGGTGTAATTGGGGATTGGGAAAGACTGAGAGAGTGTTTGAGTAACTTGAGTATGTAATCTCCTTGTATCGCTTGATTTATAGTGAAATTCGCTGCTGCTCTCCCCGTGGACGTAGGTTTTTATGACTAAACCACGTAAATCTGATATCCGATTTATTTTCTTCTTTTGTCTATATTATTGTTCGATTGCTCGCCTTAATCGCAACAAGGATAGTAAGTAGTGTTACACAATATGACCGTGGGAAGCTTCCTAGTGCCTCCTCTTTGCCTGCATGTGGATCCAAGATCTGCAGCTGATTTCTAAGTTGCAACTTGCAAATGGGTAATTTGCCTTCTCATATTTTGTTATTTATGGAATGCGATGAAGTTGGTTTATGGTAATTCAAAAGGGAAGTGTATAAATTGTTTGTATTATGGCTATACTTACATGTGGTGACTCGATACATTGCGACTTCCTAATTGCAATCGTTTAACATCTTGTGCAACGTCTTATTCTAGTGCTAAAATACGTTTTTTCACTTGCCCCTTTTTAACACACCGGAACAAATGATTCTTGCAGAGACAACTGCCACGAAAGCTGTAAAACGGAACGCAATTGTCACTCTTGAAATTGCTGATAAACATGGGTCAAGAGAAGCTTCGTCCGGAGAAGAATATAGGTCATGAAAAGGTCAAAGAATGTGTTGCATACGGAGAAAAGTTTGCGATAGTCGGAGCAGGTATGGCGACCGCGGTCGCGATGAAGGAGGCCGCTGCCCAAGTGCTGGCACTTGAGACATCCGGAGGGCTGAGAGCCGCCTGTGCGGCCTTGAGCCTCTTCCCCAACTTCACAAGGCGAATCTATTCATAGAATTGTCGACTTTCCTCAACCTTGAGTGACTCTTCTGTCACATAAATTGAAGGAATGTTCGGTAGAGAGCAAGTCTACTAATTATGGCCATCATTTCATAACTATTGAGATGCACATGTGGGTTATTTAAAAGATTCCCACATTGAATAATTATTATGCATGGAATAGTTAATATATTCTAACTGGCCTATAATTTAATTATTAAATTTTTGAGTAGATGTGAATCTAATTAGATATATTAATTGAATTCAGACTTTGCCTCGTCCTAAGTGATATCTCCATATGAAGATATCGAATTTTTACTATGCACTCCTAACAAATAGTATCAAAGCGATAGTTGATTGGTAGCTTACTCACAATATGTTTCTTTGGCCAACCTTTATGGTTCGATTAGGTGGAAGGGACCTAAAGTGAAGGTGCGCGTTATGGTGTAACAATGCATTCTCAACGGCTTCATGGTTTCCCTAAAGAAAGAGACTAGGGATGAAGGTGAAGGAATCCTGTGATTTCCGGGCAGCCTTCATGATTTGGTTTGGCAAAAGAAACCATCTTTGTGTTTCTACTTGGAGAAAGAGACTAGGGTTCTTGTGTTTATGTTTCAGTGCTAGGGATGAAGGTGGATGTTGTTGTTGCGGTTCTCACAAGACAACAAAGTAAAGATTCAAGTTGAGACTCATTAATGTAGAAAGATACCCAAATTAAGGAAAATTAGACTAAACACTAAGCTCACATGTGAATGGACAATTGTTAAGATAGATGTATGAATTACATTAAAAAAATTCCACATCATAGAATTAATGTGGCATGGTGTGGATTAGTCAATATGTACGTTAGATGATTCATAATTTATTGACTTAAGATTCTAATTGAATGTGACTTCAATTGGACATGTTGACTCGGCTCGTACTTGAGCTTCCCTTGGCAATCTCTTCAAGTGAAGGTATTAAATTTCTATTGCACACTCCAAACAATAACGAATCCTATACTCTTTAGCAAATTGTCCAAACCAGTCGTGCTTTTTAATCGCAACTATTGGATCCGAAAAAGCCATGCAAACAGCCGTTGCATGGCCACGAGCATGAGCTCCATTGAGAGACAAGGCATGTGAGGGAGAGAGGCTTGTTGGCAATTTACTTCGCCAAAGGCAATCGAACATCAACGGCAGCACACGGTGAAATTGCCACGCTGGAGGTCTAGTGGCAACATTGATCAGAAAGTTGATGGGGGCCAGATTTGGATACGGGGTGATCGTTGGTGATTTTTTATACAACAAAAAAAGTTCAGGTCAAAAGTGTGACCCTATGCATCCCGAACGAAGTAGGCCCAAAGCTCCTTTTAGAGGCCACAGACTAACGTTTTGCTGGGCCACTTAACAGGGCCTATTGTGCCCACTTAGGGTGTGTATGGTCTAGGTTGCACACCGACACATTCTTGAAGCTTCCGTGTTGTTCGGACACCCCGACATGTGTCCGACATGCTCAGACATGCTCGGACACGCTTCGACACGTGGTCAACGCGTGTCGGAAAATCCGACACGTGGTCAACTCTTCTGGACATGTTCAGACACGCGTGTTCAGAATTGCGAGAGGCGTCAGTTTCCAGGGCAGGTCTGCAAGTGTGAAGGTCATTGAAGAAGGCGATGGAGTGGAGGTGAGGACTGCGAGTGATAGCAAGGCTGCGACTGGAAGGGAGGGCAAGAGGAAGAGCGACCCAGAGAGCCGCGATTGCGATGCCGCCATGGAGGGTTGGAGGTTGCGGCTGCAGTTGCAGTTGCGAAGGAGGGAGGGCCGGAGGCAAGTGATTCCACAAGAGAGCAAAGATCACGAAGAAGAGATTGTGGGAGGAGGAGGAGGCGTTGGCTACTAGGGTTTTCAAGTTTGCTTCTATTTTAGTTTTAGGCTTTCAACAAGAAAAGTAGAAAAAAGAAATTAAAAGTAAGGGTTTTGATGAGACTTGGCATGAAGGGGGTGGGTGGAGGAGTGTGATTTCAATTTTCAAGGAAGGAGTTGACAAATTGTGGGGGGAAAGGGGACAGAGAGGGTGAAATAAATGGATGGAGAACTTTTTGGGTTTTATTTTATTTTTATTTTTGAGGAACCCCTTAAAAAGTGATTTTGAAAAATAAAAGTATTGAATGATAAATAATTTAAATTTTGATTATTATAGAATAGCATAAATTTATTTAAATAAGTTCATTTTAATCTCTTGTTAATTATTAGTTTCACCAATAATTTTTGTTAAAGTTAGCTTTTTATTTATTTATTTATAAATTTGAATCAAATTAATTAAAAATAAAAATGTTCATTTAATATACAATTGTCCCAGCGTGTCAGAATTTTCTATTTTTGAGAAATAATGTGTTGATGTGTCGTGTCGTGTCGTGTCGCGTGTCCGTGTCGTGTGTCAATACAACCTAGAGTATGGTAACGTTTATGTTATTGAGGATAATTTTTTTTTAGAAATACTTTTTTTTTCTATTTTTGTTTTCGAGAATAGTTTTTGAGTATTTTAAGGCATTTAGTAACTATAAAAAATTTCCGTTCTAGGAACAAAGATATGTTTGGTACAATCCCAAATATTTTTGTGACTTATAATTTCTTTTAGTATATTAGTAATTTTATTACTTTTTTCTTTTCTTTTACTTCTCCTTCCTCTTAGCCAGTCATTGGCCTTGGCCATGGCTGGTTGGCAACTGAACAAACGAAGGGCTGGCGAGGTTGCCAACCTTGGGGGAGCCTTGCTAGCCACCGGTGAGGTCCCCCGAGCCTCGCCGTAGCTGGGTGACTCGCCCAACCACCGCAAGGTCGGCCTTGCGGTGGTTGGGCAAGCTCAGGGTGACCTTGCTGGGGGCTGACGAGACTCTAGCGAGGTCTCTAGGCATCGTCTGGCTAGTCGCCGGCCATCGCCAAGGTCGGTAGCTAGCTAGGAAGAAGAGAGCAAAAGAAAAGGAAGAAAAGAAAATAAAAATAAAAACTTATTTATTGAGTTGTTCCTGAAAATAAGAAACAATTTGTTCTCGAAAATAAAAAAATTACTAAATGCGTTTCTATTCTATTTTTATTTTGAGAAACAAAAGAACATAAACGGGTGTTTCCCGAAACGTTATCAAATAACACCTTAGCTATTGAGTTACAGCTATTTTCTGTCCTTTTTGTCCTTTTCCGTTTCTGTTTTTCACTACAGTTTTGTACAGAGCACATGCAATGCAATGAATTATTTCTGTCCTCTTTGGGTCCTAGAAGTAGTAGACTGAAGATGGCAATGCATAGAAAAGTTTCTCAGAAGGACCTGAAAGATAAATGATAGCCGTCCTAGTTTGAGAGGCTTGAGTCGGCACTTTGGATTAGGTACCAAATTGATGGGCAACATATTTTTGAGGACCGCGTCCAAAGGAAAAATTTTCATTTCTCGTTGAATGAGAGTGAATTATGAGAGTTGTCCTTCATATGTAATCTATAGTGCACGCCGGAGAAGAAGAAACCAACTGCTGATGGTCCATTTCTAACAAGCCGATTCTTGGGCTTATTCCTTTTATTTTCAGTTTAAAATCATTCACTCCGAATGTTGAATTTATGGAAGCATGTTCGGAAGGAAATAAGATGCTTCAAATCTCATCTATGATCTAACGCTGAAAATCATTAACTATAAAAATGATCTAAAATATAAATGGCGTTTTCCAAAGTACCCGGGATAATACTACATACCAATGGAAACCCTAAACCCTTAGGAATTTCAAGCCTTATTAGGTCATCTTGGCCACCTCCTTGATGTATCGTGCTTGAAAATCTCAAGTTGGTGACAATCTCTGCAAAATTTTGATGTATATTTAGAGCTTTCGTGGTGAAATTGGCATAGCTCCTTTCACCTTCATTTGTATTGTCAATATGCAATGTGATCCAAATAACATCCAATTCCCTTCATTTTTTTTTTTTTTTGGGTTTATCCTATCTTAACTCTCATCTCACTTTCAGACTTTTGTTTTACATTTTTGCAGAATGTGGGAGTTGAACCCCACCTGAAACTAAATGTCCCCACTCAACCTCATTTCCTTACCGGTCGCTAATTCTCTTATGAGATCACTTCAGCCAAAACCCAAGTAGAACAACGCTAATCGATTTGTATAATCAAAATTTGATGATGGGGCCACCATAAATTATTGGACCTCTTTGAATAATTTCTCCAGGAACTTATTTTGAATTGAAATAAATTGCAATAACTCATAAGTTTTAATCCATCTAAACCATAATTATTGTATTTATAGTTAAACCCGTCAAACAGGTAGATTAAGTTGGGTTGAAGATGGTTTGATCCAAATAAACCCATTTAATTTGTTTTGACACATCTCTATGCAATATAATTATAGTGATCTTTATTTGACTTGTCTCATACTTGACCTAAAATATATTGCTAAAATACTTTCATATATAATCTAATCTAGAAAAATTTGGTCTAAATGAGTTATAAACCCTTTTATGACTCATTCAATAGCTATATTATGTTTAAACCTCTTTATGACATATTTACATAATATAATTAATTCATATAACAACTCAGCTTATTATATAAGGATTAAGAAAATAGTTTATCACTTTAACAGGGCTACTTATAGATTAGCATGAATCTGATCGTGGCCTATTGGCAAGAAGTTTGCTTGCCGGTTTATTCTAGTATTGTTCCTCGAGGGCCACGGACTTGGCTGCAGCCACGAGATTTACTGATTTGTGAACGAGGGCGACCTGGCTGGTTTCATTTATCGCGAGCAAGTGTCCTGATGGTACCACGGATCTAATTCTCATATTTGATCTTTCATATGTATCTGGTTTTATTTTTTTAATGATAGTGTATGAAACAAAACAAACCCCCCGGCCCCACCAATTTTTTTGTGGTATCTTACATGAAAGGCTAGCATGACTGCTTTTAATTGGAGGAAAAGAAAAAGTTATCAGCGATTCTAAATTGGGGGATCATAATTGAGATGATGAATTATGTTGACACATAAATTTTGGTGACCCTTTTAATTATTAGTTGCATTAAAAAAATTAGGGATTAATTTTAACCCCTAAAAAAATATTAGTTAATTAATTGCATAGGATATAGTTTTAGGTGCATCTATTTTAATTTACATTTACATTGGGCCGGTGACAAATGGGTTCAAATTGATGGTTCGGAATATTAATTTGACAATTGGACTAAGCCCACGAAGGGAGTAAATAGGCCCAAGCCCGTATTCTCGGAAAGATTTTACGGATTGATTTCTGTGAGATTTCAAATTTTGGAAGAATCCTTTTGCAATCCTAAATCGTATCAAAAGTAAACATTGCATTTGGAAAAAGGAATTTTTGTGGATACGGATTTAGAAAAATTAAAACCCTAACCGTGGCCTATAAATAAATTAAATGTGTAGGGTTTGAGGAGGCCACACATATCAATACATACGGCCGTACGTAGGGGGGCTTTTTCTATGTTTCAATTCGTCGAAAGAAAAAAGAGAGGAGGTCTTTCCCTAGGTTTATTTTTCCTTCATCGCAGGAAGGAAAAGGCTGAAAAGGAAAAGGGGGGTTCTTTTCCGGAAAAAAAAAGGCACCAAAAAGAGCAAAAAGTAGAAAAAAGCAGAGAGGAAAGGACGTGCGGCAGAGAAGAGAGAGAGGGAGAAAAAAAAAAGAAAAAGAAAAAGGCTCCTGTTCATCATCTTCTCCGAGTCTCCCCTCGCCGTTCCACCTACCGGTCTTTGCTGCGCCGGTTGCCGTTGCTGCTGCCTTGATGCCGAGACGCTGTCGCTGCTCCCACTCCACGCGACCCGACGCCAGCGACCTGCGACGCCGCTGCCGAGCCGAGATCCAGACGCCGGAGCTCCTCGCCGTAGCCGCCCGAGTCCTCTGCCCGTGACCTGCAGTGCCTGACGGCCCTTCCGCCTCTGCCGTTGTTGACGACACACCAGTCCACCCGAAGCCGCGGAGCTGCCCTCCTCCGCGCCGTCGCAGCCGCCTGTCTTCGCCCCGACGCCGAGCACCTCTGTGCGTCGCCCGTCCCCGATCCGCTCGTGGAGCCACTGCCGCGCCACGATCCAACGTCGTAGCAACTCAGACGCCCGTGAAGCTGCTCCGCCTGCAGATCCGTGACCTAGATGCCTGTGAAGGCTCTCCGCCCGCAGATCCGAGCCGACTGCAACACCGCGACTCAATCCCCCGAGTTGCAGTCCCATTTGCTGCCCTGCCGTCGGAGCCGAGCATCTACGCCCGCGACGCCAGCTGAGATCTCACCTGTCGCTAGGCTGCCCGATGCCACCGGAAGCCCACACCACCAGTCCGCTGCCCCGCCGGACCCCGGTGCCTGCTGAACCCTCGCCGGAACCCTAGTCGGCGATTTCCCCTCGCCGGACCGGCCACCAGATTTATTTTTCTTTTTCTTTTTCAGAAAAAAAGAAAAGAAAAAAAGAGAAAAGCAAAAGAAAATTTAGGTATTTTCTTTATCTTATTTTTGTTTTATTATTTTTGCTATTTTATTTTATCTTTTTAGTGTAATTATTCCTTTAATATGAAATTGAAATTCCATGATATGAAATTGTCTTGAAATTAGTGATTGTCGAGTCCGATTTTCGAGCTCGAAATCCGACTCGCAATTACTTTAAAAAAAATTGCTAATCCGATCTTCCGCTCGAAATCCGATTTGTGATTTATGTGAAATTGGCCAACCCGATCTCATGCTCGAGATACGGTTCGTCAATTTGGGTATCAATATGGCTTGATTTGCTATGGTGTTACTTAAATTAGTTTTCTTTAAAAAAAAAAAATGTAGTTTTAGGGTTTGCACGTTCATAATAGGTATTTTATTTCGAATTTTCAAAAATAAAAAAAAATCAAATCAATTAATTTAGGTTGCTAGTTTTTTTAAAACTTGGATTGGATGTTTAATTATTTGGCAATTATTAATTTCGAAATTTAAAAAAAAAAAGGAAAAAGGAAAAACACAAAAAGGGTGTCATTATGTATATGTCATGTAGAATTAGGGCATTTTTTGCACGTCATTGCATGTTAAGATTGCATATTATAGATTTAGATAATTTCTCCTAAATAGATTGCATGCTTATTAGGAAAATAAAAATCATGTGCACGTCATATAGAATTAGTTTCATACAATGCATGTCATTTAGTGATTTTTGTTAGATGCATTTAATTAGAAATTGCCCGTCATTAGAATTAAGTCATTAGATTAATTTGGATTGCATATTTAAGTGTTGCATTTCTTTAATTTCGAATCTCATGGAAAATACAAAAAAATTATTTTTAGAATAAATCCATCTCATGCTTCAGGATAGATTACATGCTTATTTATGTCATATCGCTTAGGTATAGCTAAGTCATGTTGCCATGTCATATCATTTCATGTTAAATTAGTGGCATGCATTGCATAAAGCATGATTATCATTAATTAAGTGAAAACAAAACAAAAATTGCGTGTTAATTAGAAACCATATCTAGCTTGTTGATGTGGATTTTAATTTAACATTGCAGATGCTTTCGTTGCTTTGAGGTAAGTCCTGCAATTTATTTTTTGGTTTACTTGAGTGTTAAATTGGTGGTTTGCGCACCTGCATGAACACCTTACATGTTAGGGAATTAGTTTAAAATCAATCCAAACTGCTTGCCAAACATTTTTCAAAATAAAAAGAAAGATACCGAAAGGGCGTTAGAGAATTCTAGCGTAACCAAGTCCCGTACCCATAGTCTCTGGTTCGTAGAAGTAAAATAATTCTTATTTTACTTGGGTTTCTAATGGACCCACCAAAAATAGATTAGTGGCGACTCCTAATTGAAAATCAATTGCATGTTAAGAACTTGAACCGAAAGTCGCGAATTGGTATGGGCTTGGGAGAGCCCGAGTTAAGTCTAGGGTTAACAATCCATTAGCCAAAACCCTAGGTGGTTCACACCCGAAAAAATTTGGTCGCGACAGCTTGGCGACTCCGCTGGGGACCTTGAGTTAAAACTCTTAGTGGACTTAGGCCAATTTTTCTTTTCTTTTGAAAAAAGTTTTTGTTTGGCAGCAAGGATTCCAGGTATGTCCTTAACATTTAAGGTGTTAAATGTTTTTGCAGGATGGGAGGTATAAGGGGAAGTGTTTGCTAACCTTTATTTTGCAGGGAGATGTAGGAATGTGTGGTTTATTTTCATGAACGAAGTGTTGTTTGATTTAAACTGCTATGCACACACAACCTGCCGCCGAACCTGGGTCGCATAGCATCATTTAGGATGGTGTTGAGATGGATACCACTCCAACCGCATGCTCGCGGTATGAGTCGCCCATCTCAATCTTGAAGTTTCTTTCATGGTGTCAAGAGTACCCACCTCGGTCCGCATGCTCGCCACTTGGGTCGGCTCTTTGACTAAGCCGGAGTCATGAGGACCCGACATAGTCCACAAGCTCGTGGCTAGTCTGATCATCCTTGTGGCTCCACCTTGATAAGCCTTATAGATTAGAAATCGAGCCACTTACCATGCGCATGTCTATGTGATTGCCATTGATTCTCCTTGGTGAAGTAAGTCTTCTTTTCCTATACCATGCAATTTATTTTGTCATATTCTTGGGTCGGTCCATGACCGTCTAGGTCAATCATTGATTTGATTCATTTGTCAATTGGAAATGAAATGAGAATTTGCTAGGAAATGATGCGTTTAAAAAAAACCTTGGAGAATTTGTTTTTACATCATGTCTAAAATTTGGTTTTACTAGGATATCCATTTTTAGGAAATTCCCTTCTTGCATAGACTTTTCATGAATAAATGAAAAAAAATGAAAAAAAAAAATAGAAAAATCGATTAGATCATTGTCATGGATTGACTCTCCATTTACACCTCATGCTTACATGTTCCCGTTTATTTCCTTTAGGTGATTATGGAGCGATCTCGCTCACCCATCCGTACACGGCCGAGGGCTAAAATAGCGGATCAAAATGAGGTGTTGGACCGTATCATTGTCAATATAAACAGACGAATTGCGTACCTCCAAAGTCAAGTCGATGAATTTTCTGCTACTGTGGCTTTTCTCATCGAGCAAAAGGGGTGTGATGACATAGGTACTCTATCTTCAGTGACAAACTACGACTCAAAGAAGAGAGCCAAGAGGACTTTCGAACCGTCCTATTTTCCTAAGGTGACTGAATTTGATGCCACTGTGAAGAGACTAGTGATATATCTAGAAGGAATAATCTCTGACCTAGAGGATTTGCATCACACGATCAAGGAGAGTGAAGAATTCAAGTACACATGATTCATGGTCCTAAGTTGTTCCATTTCCTCATTTAATTAGGGGCATGCACCTTCCCCTATGTGGGAATTCTTATCGCTTTTTAGGGATTGATTTCAATTTCTTCTGTGCTTGAGCATCACATTCCAATAAATGTAATTTGATTGTTGAATATCAATAGAATTACAAGTTTTGTTTTGAGGACATGATGTGATGCACCAAACTAGCCCGGTGACGATATCCAACAATGAAAGGAAAATATCATCCAAGGAGAATTCTAAGGACTAGGCTTCTTCATGCTTTCTCATAAAAAAAAAAATCATTTTTCAAGCCATTTTCAAAAAGCATGCATTAGATTAGCCTTGTTTAATTTTCTGACTCATTTACTTCATGTTTCAGATCATTACTTTCTTGACTCGATAAGAAAGCATCTGAAAAAGGCATACCAGGCTGCAATTGGTTCAATAGTTACTCAACAAGTTTCTAAAAAGTTAATGTCGGTCACATCTTGATACTACTTGAAATATCCATCTCGAAGGGCCAAACAAAGTGTGTTCCATTTCCATGCTTGACGGAATTTTCATTCTCGCTCATTAAATGAGGGGCAAGTTAAAAGAGGATCATCCATCTTTGGTGAAAGATGTACATCTTGTTTTTGAACATAAATAATTTTAGGAGATGATGCTTTGTTCTTTTCCTTGCAGATGACGAATTGGGGGGCACTACAGATTCTAGTAGTGACATGACTGAGACAAAATCTCGATTCGAGCCAAAATGGTTGTGCAATTTGAATTTACTTTGACGTTGCATAGTATCCTATTCATGCACTTTGTTTTGTGCATGGGCAAAAGCAAGATTTCATCAAATCAAAGATCATATTTTCATCATCGATTGATCAATTTTGTGTTCATTCCCTTTCGATAGAGGCAATCTAGGGACATCCATTGTTGAGACAATCCCTTCATGGGACAATTTCTTGAATGAATGCTTGAAATCATGTTTGAGTGTAGTAAATTGTTTGTTTTGAGGTCACAAACGCTTTTATGCTTAAAGTTGCTAAACTCTTTTGAAAAGAAAATTTTCATATTGATTTAGCTCACCAATTTCATGTGGAGATTTGTCAAGATAGACAATTTAATGGAGTGACATTAATACTTAAGAATGCTGAATGCGACGTGTCAGTATGATGAAAGGCAAGCCTTATCCTATACACAGTCCCTTACTTATACACTTGTGAGATGAGTGTAGGAAGTTCCATATCTACAAGGTAAAGAGTTCTCTCGCAAAAGGTACGATAACCGAAATGATGAGGGGCAGTTTATTTCTCTATCCCAAACACTACAGGTGATCCATTGTTTAACCACTTTGAGCCTTATACACTTGTGGATATTTTTTTTCAAATTATCCCTGTCAAGAACCACCCCACATCGGGGCAAATTGGAGGGTAAGACGATACCATAAGGTGGAGAAAATGGATTGAAATTTTCTTGCTCTCACTTGCATCAATCTTCTTGTCATGCTATTACATTGAATTCATGTGGTAATTAAAGTGCCTTAGGATGACGAAGAACATTTCTTTCTCTATCCTATATACTTATATCCTTTGCACAGCCCATTTGAGCCTACAATTTTTCATTTCTTTAAACCCAGTTGGTGATCATCCCCCACATTGGGGCAAGGCAAAAGACAGGTGAAGACTCTTGAAAAGTTTGAGTGTCATTCAAAGTGCAATTGCTTGACGCATGCATTATACGCAAGAATTGAATTTAAAATAGAACTAAGGGGCATGAAAAAGCAGTGTGCCTAGTAAAAGCAAGGCCAATGCCCATGAAAAAAAGTGAAAAAATGAATAAGAACTAGGGGCATGAAAAGCGGTGTGCCTGGTAAAAGCAAGGCCAATGCCCATAGATGAAAAAGAGAGTCAATATAGGTGACTATCAATTACAAGAATTGAATCATGATGGAGCAATACTCAAAGAACTCAAAAGTTGAATTTTTACAATCAATGGGGCATTTCATGAAGACAATCCCCAATGATGAAAAAGAAAACTGGTGGCAATGCCAAGGTGATCACCAACTCTCACCCTTCACACACATTTTGAGCCTAATGATCTTTTCATTTCTCAACCCATGAACCCAGCCTACATTGCGTCCTTTACAAAGTCTCTTCAGATTATGGCACTTGAATTAACGTATTGATTCACATGTCATAAGCATCGCTCGAAGGAGTGCGAGCAAGACTATTTCTTTCTCATTTTGTAGGGTTCTTGACTTGTAAACCCGGAGATGATTACAAAATTGTTCTTTCAATTGCCTTGACTCAAAGAGTCCCTTTGTTAAGCCATTGACCAAGCCCACATTACGGTCCTTGTTAAAGACCTCTCAGATTGGTAAGGTTGTACTGCTTGCGAGAATACTCGGACCCTTGTTGGTATGATGATAGTGAGATGGAGTGATTCTCATAAAATAGCCTCTAAATAAGAGTGAGTGAAAGTCCTTTCTAACTGAAGGTCTCTCATTTGGTATTCTTAGGAAATCCATGTTATGAGTGAAGATTGTCTTGAATGATAATTCTCTTCAGTGGAAATTTGGGTGATGCAAAGGTCATTATGCATGAACCCCGATTGAGTTGATAAAAAATCTCACTAAATTTTGAAATGTGCATTCTAGAGTAGCTCAGATTGTCTATCTCTTTGATGAATGCATATCAGTTTTTGCTCTAAATCATGTCTGACAGGTAATTCAAGATGAGAAACCTCCATGAGGTGAAAGACCTCCACAGGATATCTAAATTTCAAAAGACATTTTTCTCCAAGAATCAGAGATATCGCCAGGTAAGTATATCTCTACCATACTCTAAAATACTTGTCATTGTGCAGGTATTCTCTTTCAAGTGCATCGACACTTGACTTGGTCAAGCTATCCAGTTATATCGACTTGGCGTGCTTTCGTAACCCAGAGTCATTTTCATCGACTTGGCGTGCTTCCGTAGCCCGATGTCTCTTTCTTGACCTGGTGTGCTTTCGTAGGCCAGAGTCATTTTATCGAACCGGCGTGCTTTTGTAGCCCAGAGTTCATTTTATCGACTTGGCGTGCTTTCGTAGCCTAGAGTCCTTTACACCGACACTCAATGGAGTTGTCCCCAAAAGATTTTTCCTCCATATTCAATCTGATTAAGGTGACCGAAGAATGGTTGGGGTCCTGGTCGGATTAGTTCTATTGCAAGGCTACGCGACCGAAAAATGGTTCGGGGTCCTAGCCAAGCAAAACCTTGATCTAGGCCACCGTAGAATGGTACGGGTCCTGGAAAAGCAATTTATTCATTCAGGCGACCGTAGAATGATACGGGCCCTGGAAAAATAATTTTCTTCGTTGAGGCGACCGTAAAATGGTACGGGTCCTTGACAACCCCTATTCCTTATTCAGGTGACCGTAGAATGGTACAGGTCATGGAAAATGAATCCCCGTTTAGGCGACCGTAGAATGGTACGGGTCCTAGACAAAACCTTTATGCTGTACTAGGCGACCGTAGAATGGTACGGGTCCTAGACAAAACCTTTATGCTGTACTAGGCGACCGTAGAATGGTACGGGTCTTGGGAAAGCATTTCCTTACAAAACATTTATGCCGTACTGGGCGACCGTAGAATGGTACGGGTCCTGAGAAAGCAGCTCCTTTCTGCCATACTGGGCGATTGTAGAATAGTTTGGGTCTTGGGAAAGCAACATCTTCACAAAGTAATGTTACTATTCTAGGCGACCGTAGAATGGTACAGGTCCTTAACAAGTAACACCCACTACCTCGAATTACTCTATCCTCCTCGAAGGTAAGTTATTTCAGGTAGGTTCATCTATCATTTGCATTAGCATTTCCATGCATCATATAAGTTGCATTAAAAATGGAATTCATGTTCCAACACAAATATCATTCATTACATGTGCATGATCAAAATTTAGGTCTCAATTTATCTTTGAAGGCAACCTCTGCGAGCTCACCTTCAAAGAGGGGCAGCTGTTGACACCTAAATTTTGGTGACCCTTTTAATTATTAGTTGCATTAAAAAATTAGGGATTAATTTTAACCCCTAAAAAAATATTAGTTAATTAATTGCATAGCATATAGTTTTAGGTGCATCTATTTTAATTTGCATTTACATTGGGCCGGTGACAAATGGGTTCAAATTGATGGTTCAGAATATTAATTTGACAATTGGACGAAGCCCACGAAGGGAGTAAATAGGCCCAAGCCCGTATCCTCGGAAAGATTTTACGGATTGATTTGTGTGAGATTTCAAATTTTGGAAGAATCCTTTTGCAATCCTAAATCGTATCAAAAGTAAATATTGCATTTGGAAAAAGGAATTTCGTCGATACGGATTTGGAAAAATTAAAACCCTAATCATGGCCTATAAATAAATTAAATGCGTAGGGTTTGAGGAGGCCACACATATCAATACATACGGCCGTATGTAGGGGGGGCTTTTTCTATGTTTCAATTCGTCGAAAGAAAAAAGAGAAGAGGTCTTTCCCTAGGTTTATTTTTCCTTCATCACAGGAAGGAAAAGGCTGAAAAGGAAAATGGGGGTTCTTTTCCGTCAAAAAAAAGGCACCAAAAAGAGAAAAAAGTAGAAAAAAGCAGAGAGGAAAGGACGTGCGGCAGAGAAGAGAGAGAGGGAGAAAAAAAAGAAAAAAGAAAAATAAAAAGGCTCTTGTTCATCATCTTCTCCGAGTCTCCCCTTGCCGTTCCACTTGCCGGTCTTCGCTGCGCCGGTTGCCGCTGCTGCTGCCTTGACGCCAAGACGTTGCCGCTACTCCCACTCCACACGACCTCCGATGCACGCTGCCGAGCCAAGATCCAGACGCCGGAGCTCCTCGCCACAACCGTTCAAGTCCTCTACCCATGACCTGCAGTGCCCAACGACCCTTCCGCCTCTGCCGTTGTCGACGACACACCAGTCCACCCGAAGCCGCAATGCTGCCCCTTGTTTGAGCAGCCCTCCTCCGCGCCGTCGCAGCCGCCTGTCTTCGCCCTGACGCAAAGCACCGCCGTGCGTCGCCCATCCCGATCCGCTCATGGAGCCACCGCCGCACCACGATCCGACGCCGCAGCAACTCGGATGCCCGCGAAGCGGCTCCGCCGCGCATCCGTGACCCGGACGCCCATGAAGCCTCTTCGCCCGCGGTCCGAGCCCACCGCAACAACGCGACCCGATCCCCCGAGTTGTAGTCCCATTCGCCGCCTTGCCGTCGGAGCCGAGCACCTGCGCCCGTAACGCCAGCCGAGATCTCACCTGCCGCCGGGCTGCCTGATCCCACCGGAAGCCCACACCACCGGTCCGCCCCCGTCGGACCCCGGTGCTCCGAACCCTCGCCGGAACCCTAGTCGGTGATTTCCGCTCGCCGGACCGGCCACCGGATTTATTTTTCTTTTTCTTTTTCAAAAAAAAAAAAAAAAAAAAAAGAAAAAAAAAAGAAAATATAGGTATTTTCTTTATCTTATTTTTGTTTGATTATTTTTGCTATTTTATTTTATCTTTTTAGTGTAATTATTCCTTTAATGTGAAATTGAAATTCCATGATATGAAATTGTCTTGAAATTAGTGATTGTCAGTCCGATTTTCGAGCTCGAAATCCGACTTGCAATTACTTAAAAAAAAATTGCCAATCCGATCTCCCGCTCGAGATCCGATTCGTGATTTATGTGAAATTGGCCAACCCGATCTCATGCTTGAGATATGGTTCGTCAATTTGGGTATCAATATGGCCTGATTTGCTGTGGTGTTACTTAAATTAGTTTTCTTTAAAAAAAAATAAAAAAAATGTAGTTTTAGGGTTTGCACGTTCATAATAGGTTTTTTATTTCGAATTTTCAAAAATAAAAAAATCAAATCAATTAATTTAGGTTGCTAGTTTTTTTAAAACTTGGATTGCATGTTTAATTATTTGGCAATTATTAATTTCGAAATTTAAAAAAAGGGGAAAAAAGGAAAAACACAAAAAAAGGTCATTATGTATATGTCATGTAGAATTAGGGCATTCTTTGCACGTCATTGCATGTTAAGATTGCATATTATAGGTTTAGATAATTTCTCCTAAATAGATTGCATGCTTATTAGGAAAATAAAAATCATGTGCACGTCATATAGAATTAGTTTCATACAATGCATGTCATTTAGTGATTTTTGTTAGATGCATTTAATTAGAAATTGCCCATCATTAGAATTAAGTCATTAGATTAATTTGGATTGCATATTTAAGTGTTGCATTTCTTTAATTTCAAATCTCATGGAAAATACAAAAAAATTATTTTTAGAATAAATCCATCTCATGCTTCAGGATAGATTACATGCTTATTTATGTCATATCGCTTAGGTCATATAGCTAAGTCATGTTGCCATGTCATATATTTTCATGTTAAATTAGTGACATACATTGCATAAATCATGATTCTCATTAATTAAGTGAAAACAAAACAAAAATTGCGTGTTAATTAGAAACCATATCTAGAGTTGTTGATGTGGATTTTAATTTAACATTGCAGATGCTTTCGTTGCTTTGAGGTAAGTCCTGCAATTTATTTTTTGGTTTATTTGAGTGTTAAATTGGTGGTTTACGCATCTGCATGAACACCTCACATGTTAGGGAATTAGTTTAAAATCAATCAAAACTGCTTGCCAAACATTTTTCAAAATAAAAAGAAAGGTACCGAAAGGGCGTTAGAGAATTCTAGCGTAACCAAGTCCCCGTACCCATAGTCTCTGGTTCGTAGGAGTAAAATAATTCTCCCGTTATTTTACTTGGGTTTCTAATGGACCCACCAAAAATAGATTAGTGGCGACTCCTAATTGAAAATCAATTGCATGTTAAGAACTTGAACCGAAAGTCGCGAATTGGTATGGGCTTGGGAGAGCCCGAGTTAAGTCTAGGCTTAACAATCCATTAGCCAAAACCCTAGGTGGTTCACACCCGAAAAAATTTGGTTGCGACAAATTAGAATTCCAATTAACTTCTGTGATTTTATTTTAAGATTTTATTTTTTAATACTGTCACGAGACTATGATACTCTTTCGATGCTGGCCCACCCACCCGTGACCCCCAACAAATCAATTGAAAGTGAGCATATCCAAAAATGGCATAAAGCGAAAGTGATCGACATTGTCACATGCTTCAATCTTTTGAGCTTGACATGGCCCCGTCTTATTTTTCGCTATCCTTGATATGTCCTATTGGATGATTTAGCCCAATCAAATGTGATAGATGGTTGGGTTAGCTTACTTGATGACTCTCCAAACTTGATCCCTGCTTCCGATCGATATTATTTTTATTAGAAACTCCAATTCAAAAAGTATATGAAATTTGATCAATATGGGATAGATACAGATGGTAAAGGGATGTCATTTGATTTTGATATTATATTAGAAAGCTTAACTAAAAAATTAAAATTATTACATAAACGGAGATTATATGTATATATAAAATCGATGTCTTATATTTCAAAGGTATTTAAAAAGAAGCGTTGAATGACCTCCCTTTCTGCACGACCTCTCATTTTCATTTGACATGATGCTTCAATAAGACGCCAAATCAAATTGTCTTGCTCGCCGGGTTTCGAAAAAGCTTGCTACCCTCTATAAAAGTTTGAGGTGGGTAAATACGAAATGAATAGACCAGACCTCTCGAGGATGTCACGTCAATTCATGAGGCTGGGGCCGCCTATTCAACTGTAGGTGAAGTATCGGCACATGCTACATCTTAGGAGTTTTGAAAAGCAACGAGATATATAGCGGCTTGTAAGATAAGAGACTATAAATAGCGGCTTGTAAGATAAGAGACTAGGGGTGATCGAGTCCAGGGATGGGTAGGGTCTAGACCTAGATCTTGTATCCAACCCTGTTATTAACCGGTTCCTCTTTTCTGGACCCTATACCCAACTCTGTTTGTATTGAATTCTGTACCCAACCTACCCCGTTTTTCCAATCTGGTTCCAAGGTTAACCGTGTTTCTATTGGAATCTGTTTTGCAATCTCCCGATATCCTATACGACTTCAAATTTTATATTAATACGCGATAAAATAACGTAATATTCTTAATTTGTATTGAAACATTAAGCACTTGTAATAAATAAATACATGAACCTTTTTATTAAATGAAAAATTAAGGATCTACAAGGCTAATTATAATAAATAAAATTATAAGGCAAAGAATTAGCAATAAACATGAGTATAATATTAGTCTTATTCCCACAATTACTACATGAAGCTACTCATTTATGCAAGCATAACTCCTCCTGCAAAAGAGAAATTATGCAAGCCAATACATGTGATACTCTCATGGCAATGAAACCGTCCGTCCATCAGATGATGCGTGAAGGAGCCGGTGAGGGAGGGAAGCAAGTGAGGAAGATGAAAGACAAAGGAGGAGTGTCGTGCATGTTTGAGAGAGCTAAGAGGAAAAACGTCGTGTGATTGCGGGAGTAAGAATAGAAATCAGGGGGAAAAAATGGTGTTAGACCTCTACTTACAAAACTGGTATGGGAACCAATTTCTTTTTGGGTGGATAATCACTCGAAACCTATTCCCAGACCGATTTAAACCGGTTTCGAATTTTGGGAACCAGTTCCTGGACCGAATTCAATGGGAACCGGTTCCCGACCCTATTTTCCGAGTGGGCCGGTCCGGGACCCGGGTATACCCGGTCCGATTACATACCCTTATAAGAGATTGCTTATCCCAATTCAAAGCAAGATCATGCACACGCACTCGCAAGCTTGAATTAGAAATAGGGATGGGAATGGTCCGGATTAGGTGGGTCCACTCTCTAATTCTAGGATCAATTCGTATAGTACTGGTCCTTAATTTTTGGAACCAAAGGCCGACCCTATTGAGTTGGGACCGAGGATTGAACAGACCCAGTGAGTTTGGTTTGATTCTAGGGTCAACTCGAGACCAATCTATAATTTTTTTATTTCATTTTTAAATGCGATCGAGGACTAGACTAACTCAATGGGTTCGGTCCCGTTCTAAGGTCAACTTAGGACCAACTGATAATTTTTTATTTTATTTTTTGTACTCCCTAAAAAGGTGACAGAGGACTAGACCAACCTAATGGATTTAGTGACGAGCGAGGTTAGCTAAGAGAGGCGAGCGGCAAGCGTCGAGTGGGGTGAGATGCATTTGCATAAGCTAAGAGAGGTTTGAAAGAGTTTTGGGTTTTGACCATTTCTGGATGTTAATACACCTTTTTTCCTTCTAACTTTTTCGTTAAACTTTCATAATTCTAGAAATGCTCTCACCTTACACCACGTCATTGGCAAAGGGTTGAGGCCACCGACGAGGGGGGAGGTTTGAGTTTTAAAAAAAAAAATAATATGTCATTTATAAGTGTAATTTTTTTAAAATAGTATTTAAATGAAAGTTATTTCTCAAATATATTTTTAATTACACTTTACAAAATACTATTTGTATTTAGAAGAAAATTCTTTCACCTATTTTTTTTTTTTTTTTTGAAACGCTTTCTCCAAGATTCTTACCAAACGCAACCATACTATATGGAAAAGTAGCCATATTGCTTTTAAGGGGAAATAAGGAATTAATTATGAAGAATTAAATTTAGAAATTGGAGGATGACTCTACATATATATGATCACCATTGACTATTATGTATTAGGCATCTAGAGTATTCTCAAATAATCAATAGCATTTTGTACATCATGAACTAAACTAGACCAGATTTCACATACTCAATAGAAAAACTAAGCAAATATATAGGTAATCCTTATCCGTAGCGATTACTTTATTGAGAGTATAATGTTATCCGAAAAGAATATAGTGATGCCAACTTGATCTTGGATTATGATGAATGAAAATTGATTAGTGGATATGTTCAATATTAGGAGGTGCCATAGTATCAGGGAAATCCTCAAAGCAAACTTTAATAGCGCACTCCACTATAAAATCAAAGTTTATTACTTTGGATAAAACTGCTAAAAAAGCACAATGACTTCGACAATTTTTTAAGGTTGTGTTGTGGCCAAAAGTTGTACTTGCAATATGCATTCACTATAATAATTAAGCAACAAATGCAAAGGCACATAATATAATATATAATGGTAAATCTAGACACATTAGTCATAGACATAATACTGTAGGGTAGTTGCTCTTGAGTAAAATAATTTTTTTAGCCTCTGTATATAATGGTAAGTCTAGACACATTAGTCATAGACATAATACTGTAGGGTAGTTGCTCTTGAGTAAAATAATTTTTTTAGCCTTTGTATATAATGATAAGTCTAGACAAATTAGTCATAGACATAATATTGTAGGGCAATTGCTCTTGAGTAAAATAATTTTTTTAGCCTTTGTAAAGTCAAAGGAAAACATTGCAGACCCATTAACAAGAAGGTTTATTGAGAAAGCAAATAACTTATGCATCGAGAGGAATGATATTAAAATCCTTAACTCCAATAAAGAGGTTCAAAGATAGAAACCTAATCTAATGAGTAGAGATCCCATAGATTAGGTTCCAAAGGACACTGTAGATTTGGAAGTCTAGTGTAAGCAATGTCTTTCATTCTTATAATGCAATAGTGCTTTCTACAATGTTTTAAGGATATAATATGTGTTTAATAATTCATATAGCTTGGAATTCAATATCCTAGTAAGGCATGGTAGACTACCTTTAATAAGAATGCGTCTCTATACATGAAGCTGCCAACTCTATGAATATTTTTAAAAGCTAGATTTTCCAAAACAGTCAAATCCCAATAAGTTTAAGGCCGAAAGAATGAACATGACTAAGAAGCATCTTAATTCGGAGATACTTTGTGTGTGATCTATTGTCTAGGCCTATACATAGAACCGGCAATACAAGACTTATTTCACTGACTAGTTAAGTAAATCCAATATTTTCTACCTACCTTTCCATCATCAATTTGACTTTGACGGAAAACCATAAAAGGAAGATAATTAAGTTAAATGAAACTGCGAAAATATAGAGACCATCGAAACCGATTTGTTTTACCTGGAAGAAATGGAGTGAATTTATTCGTATACAGGATGGAAATTGCCACTATAAAATAGCGACCACAAGATAAGAGACTCCTCATCCCAATTCAGAGCAGAAAACAGTCGCGCACACACTCACAAACTCGAAGTAGAAGACGACCGAATATGGAGGAGGTGGTGATAGTGGGTGCCGGCGTCGCGGGTCTGGCAACCGCAGTGGCCCTTAAGAAGGTCGGTGTCCGAGCCCTCATCCTCGAGAGATCGAATGGGCTTCGAGCGACTGGCACGGCTCTGGGTCTCTTCCCTAATGCGTGGGTTGCGCTCGACGCGCTCGGGGTTGCGGACAAGCTCGCAGCCCTTTGCCCTCCTTTCGAAAGGTAAGCTCCTTGTTCGCTCTTAGTACGGGAACAAAGATGTTTGATTAATGTGGAATGTTGGATCATTTCCAAGTATTAAAACCCGGTCCAATCTTTACTTCAACAATCATGTATAGATCAAGAGTTTAAATGGGTGATTTCTCTGCTATTAAAGATGACACCACTCAAATTTGATGGATGCTGAATTAGTGTAGCCATCTTTTAGAAGAAGTTCAATACTCCTAATCTCACGCTTGCTCGTTTGGGGGTAAAATCAACTTTAAGTAAATCACATTTATAGTGAAAAGTTGTTAAAAAATCCAAAGCAATTTTGATCGCAGTCACTGGACCTTGGTACAATGCAATCAAGTTCATGAACTTTCATTTCAATAATTTAATGGAATTAATTTTTTTTAGTTATTTGCAAATGATGTTCGTTAGGTATTAAAAGAATTGGTCAAAAAGTGGTTATAATGCACCTTCTACGGGGAAAAAATCGTGAAAATTGAGATAATTGCTGGTCGTAAACTGCACCGTGAAATTTACCTATTGAGGTTGCAAATGGGATTAAAGCTTAGAGTAAAATAACTAATTAGATATTCATCAAATGAAGGTAAAAAGTACAAAATCAGTGACAAAGAACAATAGGCTTTTCACGCAAGACATACTGAGTAGAAAGATAAGATCTACGTTGGTTTTGTACTTTCTTAAATTGATTTTAGGATTCGCTGTTTTGGAAGCTTCGTAAATCTGTTATTTTATAATTAAAGATCTAGGACGCTGGACCTTGATCTATCCTACAATTTGTCAATGATGAGAAAAAATAATTTTAGTTATTAATATTCTGATTTTTTTGTACATGTGTTCAGGGGATACATAACTGATGTCAAGACTAAATCAACTCAAGAAGTGCATTATCCTCCAAATAGCAGGTGAATCTCAAATTTCCTCTAATATATTTTACCTACCTTTCCATCATCTCTGTTTTGTTAATTTACCATTTAACGCTTTAGATCGATTAATTTCTTGTAATCAATTACTATATGTTTTATTTTGCACAAAATGATACCAATGACTGTATACCATTGACAGCTCATCTTTTAAGAAGATCATCAATAATAGAGTTTGATGATATAATACCCCTTTTGTTAGAAAATTAGATAATTTATTGTTGAAAATATATCTCGAATTTGAGATCCATAAAAAGAAATTGATCCAACTAGGTTTCCTATATTAAGTAAAATCCTACAAGAAATTTCCTATTCTGGATCTAGTTCTTTTCTATATAAGAAGGGGGTCTCTTTTCTGAAGAGCAATCCCCATTGAGAAAATAATGAGAGGGTTTAAATGACTCAATTGTAAGTGTAATTTCTGTTAGTGGATCTTGTGCCGTTTTTTGTGTGGAGTAGGTCTCACTAACCAAGTCACGTAAATTCAATATACAATTTATTTTCTTATCCAATTTATCTTATAGTTTATCTGCTTTTTTTTTCCTACTCGCAACAAATGTTATTATTTTATGCAAGTCATTTCATATTCCAAGGATAGAAAATCATGCCATTTGGATTGAGTAGGAATGGAGCCCTACCGAGAGCGGTCTACCGAAAAGTTTTGTTGGAAGTTCTGGCGGAGGAGCTTCCTCCAAATAGCATTCGATTCTCTTCCAAGATAACTTCCATCGAAACCCAAGTAGAACACGGCTTGTCCATTTGTATTGTCACGCTCGATGATGGGACCATCATAAAGTCTAAGGTTACCTACAGTTCTCGAGAACCTTCTTTTGAATTTAAATATGATGAGGTAACTTATCGACTTTAACTTATCCACATTGTAATTACTGTATGTGTAGGTTGTTATAGGATGCGATGGCATACACTCTATTGTGGCCCGTTGGCTTGGACTTCACCCGCCAGTCTCTTCAGGCCGATCGGGAGTGCGTGGGTTGTCCGTATTCCCAAAGGGTCACGGTTTTGACAACATCCACGCAATTCGACAATTTGTGGATGTGGGTAAGAGGGCAGCTTTTTTTACTCTCACTGATAAGGAAATCTACTGGTATTTTGCGGCGACGTGTCCTCCTAAAGGTATCATATATATTACAGTTTATCTTCTGCTAAGATTCCTAATTACCATGGCTACTTCAAGAATAGCTTACTAATCCTCCTCAATCCCTAATGTTTCAATTCATAAAGGTATGGAAAAAGAAGCAGATCCAGAAATGATACAAAGGGGGGTGATGGAAGATCTGGCAAAGGACATCCCGCCTGAGTACCTCGATATCATCAAGCACTCCGATCTTTCGAGTTTGACACGGGCCCCGCTGATGTTCCGATATCCTTGGGACATCCTATTCGGAAACCTAGCCCGATCAAACGTCACGGTGGCTGGAGACGCTATGCACCCGATGACTCCTGACTTGGGCCAGGGTGGATGTTCGGCGCTCGAGGACGCGGTGGCATTGGGGAGGCACATTGGGGACTCAATTTCCAAGCACGGCAAACTAATGACCCAATATGTCGGAGTTGCTATAGGGAGGTATGCAAAGGAGAGGAGATTGAGGGCGGCGACACTGGTAACAGCATCGTACTTGACGGGATGGGTGCAACAAGATGCGTCTAGTCGATTAATGAGGTTCCTAAGAGATGTATTCCATAGGTTCCTCTTGGCTAGAGTAGTGAGTGGCATTGCAGAATATGATTGTGGGAAGCTTCCTAGTGTCTCCTCATTGCCTTCATGTGAATCCGAAATCTCCATCTAGTTACGGAGTTGCAAATGTTCTGCGGTCTTCTATTTTGTTTAATAGTCGGTGGTGTGAGTTTATCGCAATGCATAACACAAAAGTTCATAGTATTATTTGTCTCACGGCTGCCCTCGTTTTTCTTATTTTTCTAATTCTTCTGAACCTTTTCACTTGATGATCAATTGCATCATAAGGATTAGATTTAGGTCAAATCTTTCCAAGTTTGGCTAAAATCAAGACACGAAACACAACAATAGGCACAAGCTATCTTTACATGGTTAGGCAAACTAATCAAAGAGCACTTTAGGTGCATTAACTATTAATGTGTAATTTATATGTAACATGCGGTCTTTTTATAATTATGTCTCTATCTGTATCCAAACTGTAATTAGACATTCATATACATACATGTGATACAATCCTAATTGGAGATGAGTCACATAAATGCTTTATCATTATTTTCTCTCTGAATCGAAATATCAACATGGTATCTGACTGGGAAAACATATCAAATTCTTCAACATCTTTACCCCATATCAAACTTCCTCTGCGTCAATTACTATCTCAACATATCAATACATCTCCAAATTTTCCTTTTTCTCCACCATCTCTTCACCTGTCATCTTCCTTTTTAGTTAATCCCAATTTCCCATCACCACTTAATAACATTGCGTCCACTTTCACCTCTTCTTCCTCTTCTTTGCTACTCTGATCTTTGTTGTTGTTGCTCAAATTATGATCATGTAATCAACCTCATCGTCTCTTATTCTTTCCACTATTGCAAGTCTTGTCTCCATTAAACTCGATGCCGAAAATTATCTTTTGTGGCAATCTCAATTTGAAGCTATTATACTTTGCAATGATTTGATGGTCTATGTGGATGCTCTTTCCCATGTCCGACAAGGTAACCAGAATGTCACTATAGTGTTTAATACCTCCTGTTCCACTCAGGTCATGACAAATCAATGTGTTCGTAATTTGATCAATTCGACTCTCACAGTTGAGATTTTCCATGAAGTTCACAACCTTTGAACATTTAGGACATTTGGCCTGCTCTAGGACAACGCTTTACTAAATGCTGCACGACAAGGGAAATTGGACTAAAACTTGCTTTTTAGAACAATGTCAAGAAACCCAATTAGTCAATGTCTTATTATTTTTGACATCTAAAGTCAATTGTGGACTCTCACCGCAATCAATTGCTCCATCTCTAATAAGGACTTGGTGATTCGAGCCCTCAATGGGTTTCCATGTGAGAACGATCTTTTTTTTCATCATGGTCAGAAATGGCTCTACAATTCTTCTTCGTTTTTATTTAAGAGGAATGATTCTCTTGGAAATTGAATGCATCATCTTTATCCGATATTTATCATGCTTTGATTAGTCATGCCACTTGACCTAACCCATAGCTCTGAGGATCTTGGTTGGACGTAATTCTAGAGGCCAAATATATGGATGGGGAAAGGCGAATGGTTTTGAGTGGTCAACCGAGTTGGTGATCTTCCTACGATCAGTTTAGTTCACAATCATTATCGACCACCTATTTTGATCGCTCTGCCACCTCCCTTAGTCGAGCTCATGGTGGTTTGAAGCCCTATCGTCCCCCATTCACATAGGGAGGCATTCCTGGATCTAGGTCTCATCTTACTTGTTAGATCTGTAATGGGGTTGGGCATAGCACACTACAATATCAACAATGATTCAACTATGCATTCATCGCCATTGATTTGTCGAACTCCTTCTCAACTTTCTTGATTGGTAAAACCCCTTATCCAATGTGGTATCTTAAAATTCTAAATCATAGACCCTTTTATGATTTGACAAAAGTCTTATTTGATAATAGTCATTTATTGCCTACTAAGTCGATAAGGCCTTTTATATATTGGTTCTCAATCTTTGTTGTTATCTCTCGTCTATTATGTGCTTAATTTTACTTGCAATCTTCCTATCAATTACTCAACTCTGTTGTAAAAATCCTTATGTTATTGATTTTTGTTGACACCTAAATTTTGACAATCCAGTCATCCATTTATTGCATAAAAACATAGGGAATAATTTTTAACCTTGAAAAAAAAATTTAAAATTAAATTGCATAGCATATTGTTTTGGGAGCATTTATTGTTTAGTTTATATTTTTATGATTATTGCATTTGCATCAGATTGGCGGATAAGTTTGAATTGATGGTTCGGAGCTCTAATTTAGTGAGTTTGACTAAGTCCGCGGTGAGATAGAAGTTGGCCGAGCTCATTATTTCTTTGATGGCTGAAATTATGTGCACGAAGATTACATCAAAACTTTTTTTTTTTTTTTCACGTAGAATTGAAATGTGAATGATATTTGAGGAGGCCGAATCCTTTAGTTGTGGGAAAGAAATAAAGGAATAAAAAAGAACATCTGCAAATTTGTCTCTTCATGCAAGGAAAATATACTAGATCACAAGGAGAGAATTGGTCAACGAGGGAATTTCTTGTTTTAAAACAAGAAAGAGTGTGCTGTCAAGGAAAATCTCACACGTCCATGAGCGTGAGCAGAAAGGAAGGAAAATAAAATAAAATAAAGGAGGTTGTGCTTGGCCGTGCCAGATGTGATTGGAAGGAGGAAAGAAATTTTGTTTCTTCCTGGGGGGTTCTATTCCTTTGCACATAAAAGGGTGTGTGCTACACGCAAGAAAAGGGATGACTCTTTCAGTACAAGACAAGAAAACACAAAAGACGGGAGAGAAAGACAGAGCACCCAGGTGAGGTCCTTGGCTAGCCATTTGACCGAGACACCCTTTGCCGGTTTGCTTCCACGACAGCGACCGTGACGATCCTGCTGCTATCCCCCTCTCGGCACTCTTCCAACTGACCGACGGTCGTTGTTTCCTCACCGATAACGAAGCTTGTTGCTGCTGTGACGGAGTGACTCGCGACGAGTCGCTGCTTTCCTTGCTGGTCCTTGGAAATTATCTTGCGTGATTTGACATCATGTTTGATGTGGATATGGTTTCTTTCTACCTTTATTTGATTTGAATTGATTTACTTTCATAAAAGAAAACCCAAAAAGATATTAGAATTTGATTTGTTTCTTATTGATGATGATGCTAATTTTGGACTAAATTGCAATTGTTAAATTAGGTATTTTATTTATTCCCAATTTTATGAATAAATTAAAAAAAAAAAAATACTTTACCTTGAGATGATTAGGAAATTATTTTCCTAAATGTGTATTTTTTACTAAACAAATGGACCCTTAGTTAAAGTCCAAATCAATTTCACTTTAGGTGATTAGACTTAGGCCTTGTTTGTTTAAAATTGTTTCTGTTCCCCGGAAAATTTTATTTTGTTCTTTTGCTTCGGGGAATAAAAAAAAGAATAGAAACGTGTTTGGTAAAAATTTTGTTTTCGGAATTTTTTGTTTCCAAAGAATGATTTGGAACAAACAAGAGAAAAAGTTGCTTCTCGTTCTCGAGAACAATTTCAAGAAACAATTTTCTTTCTCCTCTTTTTTTCTTCTATTTCTTTTTCTTCTTCTTCTTCTTCTTCTTCTTCTTCTTCCTTTTGGCCGGTCGCCGGCCTTGGCCATGGCTAATGCCGATGATCGGCCAAACAAGGGCCGGCGACCTCGCCAAAGTGTGGTCGGCCCCTGGAGACGCCGAGCCATGGTGAGGCTCAACCTCCCTGGTGGCTAGGCGAGCTTGACCTTGCCTAGCCCAGGCGAGGCCAAGGCTTGCAGGCCGGCGCGAGGCTCAGCCTTGCTAGGCCAGGGCGAGGCTTGCCTGGCCACCGAGGCCATTGGCGAGGCTCGACCTCGCCCGGATCTAGCGAGGTCGAGCCTCGTGATGGCCTAGCGAGGCTTTGGCGAGCTTGCCGGCCCTCGCGATGGCCTGGCAAGGCTCCGGCCCTCGCTGCCGCCATGGCCGGTGACTGGCCACAAAGAGAAAGAAGGAAAAAAAAAAAAAGAAAAAAGAAAAAAGAAAAAAAGAAAAAAAAATTGAAAAATATAATGAAATATTGAAAAATTAAAAGAAACAACAAAATTATATAAGTTTACCAAACACATTTCTATTTTTGGAATATAAATTTTTTACAATTATCAATTGTGTTCTTATACTAAAAAATTGTTCCCGGGAACGAAAAAAAAAAAAACTATTTCTGTTCAAAAATTATTTTCCGGAGCAGAAAAGTTACCAAGCGCATCCTAAGATACATTCTATAAACTTGATCATGATGGATCAATGCAATGAGTTCTTTCTTTCTTTGCAAGTGATGTACTTTAAGTATGAATACCTATTGAAGTTGCCGATGGGATTCATATTTAGAACAATGTAAGTATGTACCTTGATATTCATCAAATGAAGGTAAAAAGTGTTATATCAAGCAAGAAATACCTAGTGGAAATTAATTCCAGGTTGCGGAACCCGGTTGCGGAACTTCTTAAATGGATTCATTTATAATTAAAGATTTGGAATGCTTGATCCTGAATCTATTTGACAATTTCCCAATAAGTAGAATAACTAATTTTACTGATTTGTATTCTGATTTTTGATTTTTTGCACTTGTCTATCAGGGGATATGTAACTAATTTCCAAACCAAATTAATTCAAGAAGTGCAATATGCTCCGAATGATGGGTGAATCTCAAATTCCCCTCATATTTTCTACCTATTACCTTGATTTACTATTAAATGCTTTAGATCAGTCAATTTCTTCTACTCTTCTTCTACTATCAATTTTTACAGCTTAATCTGGATTATGTATATTTTTATGCATGTGTTTTTTGTACGCTAATGATGGAAAACTTTGCTTCTGTGCATTAAGCAGGAATGAAGGACCTCTACGAAGAACGTTTCACCAAAAAGTCTTGTTCGAAGTTCTGGCAAAGAAGCTTCCTCCAAATAGCATTCGATTCTCTCCCAACATAACTTCCGTCGAGACCCAAGCAGAACAAGGCTCACCCATCTGTATTGTCAAGCTCAATGATGGGAGCACCATAAAGTCTAAGGTCCCTACGGTTCTCCCACACCTAGCTTTCGAAGCGAAATAAGTCGTGGTAACTTACCGGCTTTGATTTATCCGCACCGTGATTATTGTACATGTAGGTTGTTATAGGATTCGATGGTATGAACTCTATCGTGGCCCGTTAGCTAGGACTCCACCCGTCGGTTTATTCCGGCTAGTCGGCAGCACGTGGGTTGTTTGTGTTCCTGAAGGGCTACGGATTTGATCTTGGCATGATTCAACTATTTGTTGATGTGGGTAGGAGGACAGGTTTTGTTACACTCGGTGATAGGGAAGTGTACTGGTTTTGCGCGGTGACATGCCCTCCGAAAGGTACCATATACAGATCTAATCTGTATATTTTGTCCTCTGTTCATTTTAGATTTTTTTTTTTAAAGATAGTGAGCGAGTCGCTTTTTCCTTGATGTACCACTTGGAAAAGTAGCCAGATTGCACTTAGGGGAAAAAAGAAATAATTATGCAGAATTAATCTTATAAATTGCAAGATGACTGTTTTACATAATTAACGTCCGCTACTTGAAACGACTCTTTTCAAATATTTTCCAATCAATATATGCAAATTTCATTTAGATTCTTCACTCTCACTGGACTATCAAACTACTTTAATAATATAGCTCACTAATCTTGCTTGATCCCTAACGTTTCAATTCGTCAACCTATAGAATGGAAAGTAGATCCAAAAATGACGCTAAGAGAAGTGAGCGAGCATTTGACGAAGGACTTCCTGCCGGCATACCTCAATGTCCTCAAACACTCTGATCTTTCGAGTTTGACATGGGCCCCACTGAAGTTCCGTTATCCTTGGGACATTGTGTTCGGAAAGCTAGCCCGATCAAACATCATGGTGGCCGGAGATGCTATGCACCCAATGATCGCCGACTTGGGCCACAGCGGATGTTCAGCGCTCGAGGATGTGGTGGAAATGGGTCTGCACTTTGGGGACTTGATTTCCAAGCACGGCAAACACATGACCCGAGAAATCGGATTTTCTATAGACACGTGTGTAAAGGAGAGGAGGCTGAGAGTGACAGCATTGATAGCAGCCTCATACTTCTTGGTTGGCTTCAAACGGATGGGTCTAGTCGATTGATGAAGTTCCTAAGGGGTGTTGTGTTGTGTTCTATAGGCTTCTTTTCACTGTAATATTTAGCCTGACACGATATGATTGTGGGAAGCTTCCTAGTGTCTCCTTCATGCCTCGGAAAGCTCCATCTGAATGCCGAGTTGCAGCTGATTAATGGTCTTCTATGTTGTTTCCGGATTTAACGGTGGAGCTTGTTGGAAAGTTGAGGAGGACAAGTTAGCGGAGTCCAAATTTAATTGGAGATTTGGTTCAAATCGATAAAGAAGGAAATAACAATTATATTTGCCTTTCCAATGGATATTCATGTTTATCCCCAAAGATGTATTCTATGTTATTTAAAGATAATGAAATCCCCCCAACGTGATATGAAGAATTGGAGGTTTCCCATCGTGGTCGTGGGCTTCCAAGGGTCATCTCTTTGGTCGACTAAACCATGTAAAATCATTTTCTCCTTCTTCATTTGTCAGTAATTACAAAGAAATTCTCCTTCTTCATTTGTCAATAATTACAAGTTGAACATGGTATTATAGCCAGATTTGAGCATGGTGCTAGTGCTATTAAGGTTGCTATTTATCGCTTCATCCTACTTTTGATTTAGATAAGCTCTTGATAATCTCCCTTCTTCTTGTTATAATGATTAGTTCTTCAGTCACTGCTGATGTTGGTCAATCTAGCTCAAATGAGAAGAGTAATAGACTGAGATCCTTTTTTTTTTAATGAAAGAAATGGATGAGCCACCATTGGTGACTTATGGTATGCCCGTGCATGTGGTGGGTGCATATCGAAATTTGCAAGACCGAGAGTGTGGCCTCAACCTTACCCGTTATGTCTATACTGTTTGGATAGATGATAGATGCCCCAACTTATTTCCTATGTGTTTTGTATCCGTGTACTTCAATCTGGGAGGGCGGTTTTATGGCCACATCCGATTTTGAGGTGCTAGGCGTGGAACTAGGAGGTGTGCCGTGGTTAGGGTGCCAAGTGGTACATGGGGAAAACAACTTAATAGAGGAGTTAGACACCTTTTTAAGCTCTCCCAAATATTTCGATGCTTCTGCTCGTCTTGATTTGTATTTTGTTATGTTAGTAATTATCAAGATATTGTTTTCCCCATATAATTATGCAAAAAATAAATGAAATGGAAGGAAATGCTTATGAAACTTTCTTTTAAGTGCAACACCTTTATATTAAGAATGTAAATTGATAAATATACTTCCGCATGCGTGAAAAGAATAAGAGACTCTGATATAGAGTGTAGTGAGGGATGGCCTGGGATAGAAAGCAGGCGTCGACCAAGGCTGGCGGTCCCCCTGGAAGGGGGGGTGTTGCGGAGAAATCACGGAGGGGTTGGGGGGGGTCGGCCAAGAGAGAGAAAATAGGGAGGGAGCTTGAGAGAGAGAGACCAAAAGTGAACGAGTAAGAGAGAAGGTTGAAATTTTACCTCGGTTAAGCATTGCTCAGTTGTCCTCGACACAGATCAACGTGTCCTAGTCGGCACGACCGACCCCACGGCCCCCCTCTTCTATAGCGTTCATTTTCGGTGATTTGATTTTTGGGCTTGATCCGCCATTGTCCCGAGGATTCCGTGTTGGTGACGCTGAGACGGCTGACCATATATTGATCCGCTTCAAGGTCGGCACCCGACCATTGCCACCCAAGCCAAGTAGGCTCCCCATGGTCGTGTGCTCCGGTGCTACGTTTTCCCCCCTTTTCACCCTCTTTTGTTCTTTTCAGACACGCCGGGCTAGAGCTCACAGCCATCCGACTCACATGATTTCCAGCCCTATGGGTCCTATATTCTGTTGTCATCAGTTATCGCTTGTCGTGCATCGAGAACCCCAACGCAGATTGGAGTCCCGTTTTAGCCAGAAACTCCACGGTCAGTGTTGGACATCGCGTGTTTGCGAAAATGCCTCAGTTAGATTTGTGAACTTTGTGTCTGATTGTGGTTGGCTCTTGGAATGCTGGTTATTATCATGGCTTCCTTTGTTTAGGCCATGGTAGGTTCATGGTGGGGTGATGTTCACAGGGGGGCGGAAGTTGTTTTCACGAAAGACGAACTCTGCGTTGCTTATTCATGGCAGCATAGGTTGGCGTTGCCATGGTGCTGATTTCAACAAACGGAGGAGCTGGGTCTATCACGATTTTGAGTTCGAGTTGGATTAGTTGGGTCGTCAGACTTTGCGGCTGGTCGTGACCGTGCCACTCGTTCACAGCCGCACCGCCCATTCAATGCCAATTGAGGGCTCGCGTCTGTCACGGTCGAGGGACCGTGGAATGGGGTCAACCGGTTCGAGCAAAAGGAGCCTGGCCAAATGCCTTTGGTCCCTTGGGGGCTGAGCCGGTTTAATTCAACTCCTAGGCTTCGGTTTCAAACTAGATTGTGAGCTGGGCTTGGTTGTCTTTTCTTATAATTTAGTTTGGGTTTTGAGTCGACAGGCTATGGTTTTTATGTTGTCGTGGGTTTGGTTAGCTCCAATTTATTTAAAATGTAGTTTTGATGGGCCTATCACCTAAGTAACACTGATACCGATACGATACGCGATATGACATGACACAACATACCAATACATTGTTTCTTAAAATTTTTTAAATAATTCCAACACATTGAGACAAGTTGTATATTAAATATATATTTTTAATCATTTTTTGATTATTTTTATTAAATTAATTTGATTCAAATTCAAAATAAATAAAAAATTTAAAATGAGCATAATGAATTTACATTAAGAACATTAATCTACCATTTGTTAATATCATTAATTGTTTCAAGTTGTATATTAAATATATATTTTTATATATACATGATAAATTATCATTTTTTGATTATTTTTATTAAATTAATTTGATTCAAATTCATAAATAAATAAAAAATAAAAAATGAGCCCATAATGAATTTACATTAAGAACATTAATCCACCATTTGTTAATATCATTAATTGTTTCAATTTAACAAATTCAACTCCTCTCCACATTATGAACTTGCATGTCAAAGCGTGTCAGAAGAGAAGAGAAAAAAATAAACCCGGAAGTGAATTGTGTGTTATGAGAAGTGAGAGTCATAAAAAAAAAAAATGGATATTAGGTTTTTCTTCTTTTCCTATTTTTTATTTTCACTATTTTTTTTATTTTTGTACACATTTACATTTTTACCTTCCATTTATTGAAAAAATGGAAATTGACCATGTGCGTGTCAGAATCACATGTAGGGAATTTCGAACTTGCATGTCGCAATTTATCGACTTACATGTCAGATAGTGTCAAGAGAGTTAACCACGTGTTGGATTTCCAACACGTGGTCAAAGAGTATCATAGAATGTTGAACACATGTCGGAGTGTCCAACACGATATAAAGACTCTTAGATAGTGTAGGCGCTTTTTAGGTTATTACTAGTAAATTAAAATGTTCTCAATATGTAAATGTAAATTAATGACATTTTTGTTTACGGATCGGGGTCAACTCCTAATTTTCTTACACAATAAATGATTAACCGTGTTGCTCAAATTTATGAGCCAATATCCTTAGTCTTAATGAGACACTTTTACTCAAAGGATGTAAGTTGTTATAAAAGTATCTTGAAATCCACATAATATATGTGAAAAAGCTATGCATGCTGAGTCATCTGAATATATATATAAAACTCACTTTATGGATGATATTATTTTTTCTCAATTCGAAAGGAATAACATTTCACAGGCACTTAAAAAAGTTCTTATTTTATAGGAAGCCTAGCTTTATTTCTTCTTTTAAAGTTTCATGATGAGGAATATAATTATGATTTTGTTTGAGAATAATCTTTAAAGAGGCTTTCTTTTTTGTCCAATCATCCCATTATATTCATATTTATACAAAAGGCAAATGATAAGAAAGAGTTTGATAGTGATATGTTCAAGAAAAATAGAAGTTTATAAACATCTGACCATATCAAAAAGTCGTTTATGCTAATTTTTTTCAAAATCTGCTTGACAATTAATTCATAAACTTGCTCAACAATGTAGAAAAGAATAGGTTTCTTGGAAGTTTATCTCTTTGACAAAGGTAATTTCTACGAGAGTAAATCTAGAAAATAAAATAGAAAACATGATACCTTTAATATAGATGTGATATCCTCAATAAATAGTAACAAAACAAGTGATATTCTTGATTATAGCAATTAGGTTGTACATATAAATAGAAAAACTAAAACAAGAAGGAAAGTAAATAATTTTTGGGCTACCACTTTAAATTGCAATTGAATAATTAATGGCAATTTTATCTCATTAGTGAAAATGGGGTCAATTTAGTCATGTAGAGAGTGGAAATATGCCTGCCTTGATTAGTTATAATCAATATGTGAAAATTGATCTACATGTAGTTTGACTGAATAGTTGAGCGTGATGCACTTATTTAAACATTACTTATAGCTTTTCAAGTTTATTTTAAAAACTTTCAATAGATCAATATGTGAAACATATTTTTACTTAGGATTAAGTGCTTCAAAAATCCTTAAACTTATTGTGAAAGTGCAATTGAGTCCTTACATTTTTAAAACATGTAATTAAGTCACAAAACTTATTAAATTAGTGCAATCAAATCTTTCCGTTAATTTCGTCCAATTTGATTAATAGAAAACGCTGACATGATTTTTTTTTTTAAATACATATGGCTTCAATGTGGTGCTAACAAAGTGCCACATTAGAAAAAGAATATTGAAATAAATTAAGATAATAAAATAAAAAAATAAAAAAATGTAAGAAATGTTGAGATGTACGTGTGAGTTATGTTAGAGAATCTCATATCAAAAAATTGATATGGTATTGAGTAGTTAGTAAATATAAGTCGGCTCTGAATTCATTGACTAAAGATTTTGAGTAGAGGTGGGTTTAATTGGATATGTTGACAATCTCAGATTTGGACTCCCTCTTGATAATTTTCTCAGTTGAAGTTATTGGACTTATGCTGCATGCTCCCAATGAGAGAAAAAGCTATCCATCTTTTTATTTTTTATTTTTTACATGGTTCATCTTCTTTCTTCGTCAAATACTTAGATTGTTAATCTTCATCCAGGCATGGTGGTGCTCGCTGGAGTTTCGCTGAGCACTAGATCATGTCAAGATATCAAATTTGGAGCAAATCTAACCCGGTTTCATTTTTCATTGTAGGATTTCATGTTGCGTTAAACATGGACAGTCAGCACTCAACGAAAGAAGATGATGAACCAGTAAGAATCCTTTTTAACAATTCAAATACTTTTTTTCCTATTATAAATTTTTAAATTTTTATGATATGTAGTGCCACGTTTCTCAAAAAATGCATGTCAATATTTCTTGTAGCAAAATTAGATGGAGTTAGTGGAGGGACTCAATCACACAAATTCAACAAGTTCTAATATTTAATTGTATTTGTTTTTTTTTTTTTTTTGTGGAAAATTTTAGAACTAAATTGCATTTTCCCCATAAATTTTAAAATTTCCGGTACACTTATCTCTTTTACCAAGGCACTTTATATATAGTTGTAATTTAATTCTTTATGATACTTATAAAAGTTTGGGGTGACTTGGAAGAATGAACATAGAAAGGCAGCGACCATTTATAAGATTTGATATTAAGTTTCTCAAGTTCGAAAGAACTAGAATACCATAATACGAAAAAGCAAAAGCAAAGGGCCAATTTTGTATGAAAAAAGAAAAAAGAGAGTTAAGTCTCGGCCTTTCATCATTTGAAAACAAAAATAACAATGAAAACACATTTGGTCTATTATGGCTAAAATATCACTTAGAGGGCGTGAATAGGTGATTTTGTGGAAATGAATGAATTTAAATAAATATTGCAGTGAAACAACTTTTGATAAAGTGGTTAGATCTTACAAGTGTACAATTCTATCATAATTAATAAGAAGAGTAAATGATAGAGAATTGCACACTCAAAATTATAGCAGTTTGGTTTTTGCAAGTTTACGTCCAGTCTTCCATACTACAACCTATTGGCTAGAATTCACTAGTAAGAACCTATTAGAGGTTACAAGTGCTGAGTTGTAAGCACTAAAGTTTGTGTGAACATGTCCTTACACTCTCAACCTCTAAAGGATTACATAGTATCGCTCAGTAAAGACGAATATATGAGATCACAAAAATACTCTTTAGACTCTTGAAATTCAAAGCTTCAGTTTTGAAACCTCCTCTTATACTCCTCCTAGTCCAAGCTGACCATTAAACATATCTCTAGGATGACTTATCTAGCCAATCTAACCATTGGCCTGAATCTAGTTGAGAAGATCCGATGGTTTTGGGATGGCCGAGGTTGATGCTTCCTATAATTTCTGCCACCCATATAGCAATCTGGGTTTCCAAAAAGTCTAGTGTTTATGAATGGAAATAATGTTTCACCTTTAGAAAGAAATTCTAGGAAACTTGAATCTCCAAAAAGATATTAGCAAGACTTTCCTTTTGAAACTCTTTATAAGTATGGCGGGAAATCCAACCAATCGCTACTAGCTATTGCATGAGGATATTTGACTCCTTCTTAGCTGTTTGATAGAATGTATAAGGAAAAAAGTAATTAAACCATGGCTTTGGTTCTGATTGATAACGTTTGATCACATCCTATCAGACTTTCCACCTAAAAATATTTTTTATCAGAAATAAAGTCTCTAAATTTTATCAATCATCGAAACCATTTAGGGAATGTTTTCTCAATAATCTCCTAATTTTTTATGATGACAAAACTTATACAAGAAAAAATTAAAAAGATATTATGAAATTTAAATAGCTCTTGAACAAGTCAGTTTTAAAATGAGGCATAGTCAAACTATAAGAATATTTGCATCTAAAGAATTTTAGCGAAATTCTTATAGATAATGCTCGAACTTAAAAGATAAGAAAAATTTGACCAATCCCTTTAGCTTTGGTTATGCTCAAAGTCTTTGAGAACATGCATAAAAGGTATTGATCAATTCTGTTGGTCCACCTTCTCCCCCTTTTTGGCAACAATAAAAAAGACTAAATGACAAAGATAGCCCAAATTTCGAAAAATAATGCAAGCACATAATATTATTTGGAGGAGGATGGTTGGGTTGGATCAGTGTTTGGAATGGGAGTTGGAGAAGGAACCCTGTGTTTTGATGACGGTTGAACAAGAACATAATACTGCATATTATCCAAGGTACGCTTCGTGTTTGTCATTTTGGTGTCCAGTGCTTTGACCTAGGTTTTGAGAAATACATATAAGTTCTTCAATTCTTTTTCCATCTTATCCTTATGCTCCATCAATCTAACTGAAGTTTGCAGAAATAGCCCATCTTTAGTGCTATCAATAGCTAGAATTCTTGATGGGTTAGTCTCTACCCCCAAATTTCATTACCATATCGATGTCTTGTTGCCTCTGTCTTATAGCATCAAATTTCCCTTTAACATCTACAATACCTTTCCCTTTATCCTGCACAACTAGGTAAAAAGAATGAGTAGAATCAATAATTTGCTCACCAATGATGCCATGAGTTGTAGTTGCAAGTGTCGCGACCTTTTTTTTTCGGCGCCCATTTCGGGGCGGGCGCCTATAGAGGCTAATGGTTCGGCTATGTTTATTTTAGCCCGGACTCTCCCAAGTCCACCAATTTGCGACTTAATGGTTCAAGTTTTTAACCTGTAAGTCAATTTTAAAACGGAGTCGCCACTAATCGGTTTTGGGTGGGTCGATTAGAAATCCAAGCGAAGTATCGGGAGAAATACTTGCTACTGCGCAATCAAAGAAATTAGGATCGGGACTTGATTACACAAGTTAATCACTAATGCCCTTTCAGTACTTAATTTTGTTTAAACCCTAAGATTTTTGGATTTTTGAGGGATTTTCCATTCATTTATGGAGGAAAAATATTTTTCGGGTCTTTTTCTCATTTTTTTACATGAAAAGCATTTTTGGATTTTTGATCTTTTTCCGAAAATATAAATCATTTTTGGCTTTTTTCGGACTTTTTTTGGCTTTTTTTTTTTGGGAAAATATGGGATATTTATGATTTTTTGATTTTATGGAAAATAAATTATTGTTTTTATTTTTAAAAATATTATTTTATATTAAAAAAAAAACGAACTAGGTCGGATCCCCAGGTTGGGTCCGACTCGGGCTGTTCGCCCAGAACGCGGACAGGCCTACGTTGCAGGCTCGACTCATTTTTTTTTCTTTTTTAATCGCGGCCCAGCAGCCCACTGTTTGAAAATGACTCGGCCCAACCCGACGACCTGGTCCTGGTGAAACCCTACCCGACCCGACGACCTGACTTCGCGGGAACCCTAGAGCTTGACGATTCCCGGTGCCTAGAGGGGGAAGCTGTGACGTTGCCCGGCGGTGACTTGGCGGCCGCGGTACGGACGGACGGTGGCTAGGGTTTCAACGGTTATGGCGCGAGCAAGACCCATCGTTACTTGTCTGCAGAGAAGGCGTGGCGCAGCGGCGAACGGTGGCGGGACGGCATCATCTACTATGACGGCGACAGACAACAGATATTTGTCTTAGGGACGGCGTTGCTAGAGGTGGAGGTGACCACCCAGAGCAATGGACGCGAAGGGGTAGCAATGGTCGCAACGAGGCAACGACAGCGGGCCCTCGGCTTTTTGGATCTGGTCCTCCGTAACCTCTTCTCTTTAGCTCCTCTCCTCTAGCTCCGATCTCTTCCCTCTCCCTCAAATTTGGGCTTACAAGCGCTTGGGCCTCCCCTGAAATCTCTCGGGGGAAGCTTGCGATGCTCGCCAGCTTTCGATCACTCTATGTCCGGGTTCGCTTGTCGTCGGCCACCCCCGAAGTCTCTCGGAGGGAGGTCATTCAAGCAAACGACCGGATTTCTGTCTCACTCACTCTTCAATCCTTCCCCTGAAGTCTCTGGGGGGAAGGTTTTTGAGCTTGCATTGTTGTGTTCTCTTTGACGGAGGTTGTGCCCTCCTATTTATAGGCGAGGAGGAGGCCGGTTGTGGCACCGCTCGACGGCCCCTAATCCGTTCAGGTCGCCATAGTTTGCTTACCATTCACTTTCCCTAATAACATGTCACTTTGATATCATTTCTTGCAGCGGGTCCATACAACCTGGGGGTTTACATCTTTTAGATCGGTCCCTTGCGCAATTCATATAACGGAAGCATATCCAACAACTCCCTTCTATATTCAGAAAACGATGCGCACCTACTAAACATTTATAGGTAAAAGCCAAACACTTTTATTTATAAAAACCAGATGGACATCATTCATCGGTACATCAAAATGACATAGTTTTTCTATACTTGGCTATACTACAAAAGATGACCGACATCTCTTCCAACAATCGTATACTTAAAGTCCATCGATCAGTGTCGGCGTCCAAAAGTTCATTCCTTTGCTATCCTCCTCCTCGCGGTCATATCCAACCACTTGATCCATCTACTAGTGGCAGTGGCAACAGAGGAATCTTATTTAGTCTGAAATGTTAATCCCCAAAAGGGGTGAGTACAACCACTCAGTAGTAAAGATCCACCAAACTACTCATTGCGTCAAACAGAACAATCAAGGCATCATAACAAAGCACATATCATTCATGCATTCAAGCATAACTTACCTTGCAGCCATACATATGTCATCATACCATATGTGTATATACCATCATGCACTTATCATCAAGCATTCATGCATATATCACCATGCCATATGTGCATATACCACCATGCGCTCATCATCAAGCATTTATGCATATCCATGTCATATGTGCATATACCACCATGCAGTCATGCATATCTCACCATGCCATCGTGCATATACCACCATGATTCATATCATCCATGTTATCAAGCATACATCACCATGAGATCCATTCATGCCTGCATGATCGCATTTTCAATATCAAATAGCATTAATTTACTTTCATAAGCAGATCATGCATCATGCCATATGCATATGCACATGATTCATTTTCAATTCTTATCTTTTACAAGGATCTCATCAGTTTTTTTCTTTCCAGAGACCAATGTTTGCATCCCACAATTTATCGCTCGCATCCAACCTGGCATCGTGGGGAACCTCTGTGCATGTATTCAAAATACAACCGGGCATCCGGCATCCCCACATTCCGGGCATCTCGCATCCCAACTAGCATCACGAGGAATCCCCATCGGGCATACACCTCCAGGGCTTCCGGGATTACGTACCGACATACCACCAGGAATTCCCCCTGGAATTATGTACCGTATACCACTGGGCATCTCGAAACTCCCGAGGACATTCGGCACCCCCACATTCCGGGCATCCCAACACTCCCGAGGCATCATCGGCTCACACCTCCGACGGTATCCTCATTTCCCATAATTCATCTTCACAATTTGTGTCTCAATATCAACATGACACATGATGTGATGGCAACAAGATCAATTTCAGCTTTCGATTTTATATGTAATGCTAAATATCATCACATGTACAGCAAGATTCAATCACTTAAAACAATATAATTCATGGGGCTCATACAAAACAGAATAGTCCATGCATTACAGCTTTTGAAATTCGCACAATCCAGCTTGCACAGTTTTAGAAAACATTTTAATTAAATATCCAAATGACTTAAAAAAATTATGAAATTCGAGCATGTAATAGTCAAGAAATAAAAGCAGATATTTCATGAAGAACACTACACCAAAAGATCTCCATATAGTTCAATACAGACCACGCATCACAGCACTACTAATTCTGTCCGTTCCACCTGCACAGTTTTTAAAACATTTTTGGTTAAATAGGCAAATGAACTTCAAAAATTACGAAATTTTAATATGTTGTAGGCAAGACATAAATAAGGGTATTTCATTCAGAACAATTTTCCAAAAGAATCTCATAAAAAACGGTGTATACCACGCATTGCAACATTACCAAGTCTGAACACATCAGATTGCACAGTTTAAAAAACATTTACGATTAAATACCCAAATGACATTTAAAAATTATGAAATTTGAATATTTGATATCCAAGACCATAAGGTAAATACTTCATGAAGACATCAAAGTCAGATTCGTCCTAGGTAATTAAATATAGGCGGTTAAAACTTCTGTTCCTAGTACCAAAATTTCCAGATCTAACCATCTCCGAAAGACCACGATTTCACCTACCTAATCTTGTTTGTTTTCTATAAATTTTTGATATGTTCTACCTCAAGAAGTACACTACAACTTTTTTTCAGAGATCAAAGTGAGATTTTCACAAGAGGGTTACTTTACAGACCACGAAACCGCTAAAGGTCACCACGATGAATTCCAGATCCAGTCTCTCCAAAGAAAAATCTTTTCTTGTTCGTTTTGCCTCAAATTTTAGTATGTTGTTCTTCAAGGTGTTCTCTACAACTTTCATGAAGAAATCGAAACAAGATTCCAACTAAAATGTCACATGCAACACACTATCTCATGGACGGTCAGACTGGTCTTTCCAGAAACAGCATGCATGGCCAACGAATCTCTCTTCAAAGCTCCGAAATCTCATTCCATCTACCACAACCAAGAATTACCATCTACTACACATACACACAGCAATATAAAGGGTAGGTTTTAGGACTTCACTTGCCTCGAATTTAAGCACAAAACAGCGACAAACAGCGGGTAAAGCGGCGAAGGAATGGCGGCGAATGAGCGGCGGTGAACGGACCTCCTCTTCTTCTCTCGCACGCTCCCTCTCCCTCTCTCGATTTCCCTCTCTCTCTCCCTCGGCTCACCTCCCTTTCTCTCCTTCCCTCTCACTTCCGAAGCCCCCTTCCTTTTTGCTCTTTGATTAACAAATTTATCTCTATTTTTGCATGTAAGAGACAAGTGTTCTCATGAGGAGAGCAAGTGGCAAAAAGGAGAGAACAAGTGGCAAAATTGAAGACAAGTGTAGGAGGACATGCACTCCCCCCTCCCCTTTTGGTTCGTGCGACACCCTTGGGGTGTTTCTTGGGCCTGCTTGGGCCCGAAATCTTGGGCCCAAGAGTCCTTAAAATAAAGCCCACTTCCCCCTTTATATATATATATATACATATAGTATTTTATGTCTACCAAATTTAATTTAATAACCAAAAATTTAGATTGCTTTATATACAAGTATACAAACACACACACACACACACACACACACACACACACACACACACACACACACACACACACACACACACACACATATTCTAAATTTTTGCAGCCCGCTCAATATCCTCAAGTTCTAATTCTTTAATTTTTAGTGCATATAATTCTTATGCAAGATCAAATCCCATCCTTTTGGTTCAAAGGATAAAATTGAAATACTATTCCAAATGAACAAATACAAATCAATGCCTGTAAAATAAAAACAAAGTCACAATTCAGTGATTGTCACCTATTCATGGTTCATGGTATATCTAGGGGTTATTATGAAATTTTGGGATGCCACACCGGTCGATGGAGGTTCGGCCGCCGGCCCTCGCACTTTGACCGGACCCCCGCGGCTAAACCGGCATGCCATCCGAGCTCCTCCAACAAGGCGTGCTCGGCATTGAAGGAAACCAATAATGGCGCTTGAGATTTGTTTCTTCCGGCCGACGTCGGCCTACCCTCCTCGGCCGTAGTTTGTTTTCAAGCGCGTCGTTGTCGCTGCGCGTGAACTACAGAGGCGGAGAAGGAAGGAGAGAGGAAGAAGATGAAGGAAGAAGAAGGAGAGAGGGGGATGGGCCGAGTTGTGCGAGCCTACGCGAAGAAAAAGGATGGGGATGGGCTTGGAGGCCTAGCCCCAATGGTTGCTGCTTTTGTTTTTTCTTTGTTTTATATTTTTTATTTGTTTTTTATTTTTTTTTGTTTTTTGTTTTGTTTATTATCTAAAAAGGAAATATAAAAGAAATTAAGGCCTAATTAATAGCCTAATCAAAATTTATGTGTCAACAGCTGCCCCTCTTTGAAGGTGAGTTCGCAGATGTTGCATTAAAAAACAAACCTGATACCTAAATTTTGTCTTTACATATGCAATATATTATATCTTATTTGGGACCTAGTGTCCTATGCAGAAAATGAGTAATATAACATTACACATATTAAGACAGATAAGAAGATACCTGTAGTTACTTACCGGGAGTGAGTGAGATAGGGTGTGAAACCCGAGTTTAACAAGTATCAAGGCGTCATCTTACTTGGTGATATGATGAGGTTGCTTCTCTAGGACTCGAACCATTCTTCGATTGCCTATTAGAGCAATAAGTGATTTGTCTAGGACTTGAACCTTTCTTCGGTCACCTTGATGGGGAATTGCCTTCTCAGCACCCGAACCTTTCTTCGATCGTCTGTTAGAGCAATAAGTGATTTGCTTAGGACTCCGAACTTTTCTTCGGTCGCTTGTTAGAGTAATAAGTGGTTTGTCTAAGACCCGGACATTTCTTCGGTCACCTTGACAAGGAATTGCTTTTCCAGGACCCGAACCTTTCTTCGGTCGCTTGTTAGATCAATAAGTTGTTTATCTAGGACACAAACCTTTCTTCGGTCACCTTGACGGGAGATGCACTAACCTTTCTTAGGGCATTTGTTTGTTGGGAGATAATACTTGGATGATCACAAGTACAAACTCTTGGAGGATACTTGGATGATCACAAGTACAAATTCTTGGGGGATACCTGAATGATCACAAGTATCGAAGGGGTACCTCGATGATCACAAGTATAAACTCTTTGGGGATACCTGGATGATTACAAGTATGGAAGGGGTACCTGAATGATCACAAGTACAAACTCTTTGGGGATACCTGGATGATCACAAGTATGGAAGGGGTACCTCGATGATCACAAGTACAAACTCTTTGGGGATACCTGGATGATCACAAGTATCAAAGGGGTACTTGGATGATCACAAGTACAAACTCTTTGGGGATACCTAGATGATCACAAGTATCGAAGGGGTACTTGGATAATCACAAGTACAAATTCTTGGGGGTACCTGGACGATCATAATTATCGAAGGGGTACTTGAATGATCACAAGTACAAACTCTTGAGGGATACCTGGACGATCACAAGTATTGAATGGGTACTTGGATGATCACAAGTACGAACTCTTGTGGGATACCTGGATGATCACAAGTATCGAAGGGGTACCTGGATGATCATAAGTACAAACTCTTGGGGGATACCTGGATGATCACAAGTATCGAAGGGTACTTGGATGATCACAAGTATTGAATGGGTACTTGGATGAACAAAAGTACAAACTCTTGGGGGATACTTGGATGATCACAAGTATCGAAGGGGTACTTGGATGATCATAAGTACAAACTCTTGGGGGATACTTGGATGATCACAAGTATCGAAGGGGTACCTGGATGATCACAAGTACAAACTCTTGGAGGATACCTGGATGATCACAAGTACAAACTCTTGAAGGATACTTGGATGATCACAAGTATCGAAGGGGTACTTGGATGATCACAAGTACAAACTCTTGGAGGATACTTGGATGATCACAAGTATCGAAGGAGTACTTGGATGATCACAAGTACAAAACTCTGAAGGAATAATCAAGGGCGTACTTGAGATATTCGTGAAGGTCTCTCACCTCCTGGTATGTGGAAATATCGAGGATGGGTCTCACATATTTGTGAAGGTCTTTCACCTCATGGTAGTTGGAATATCGAGGACGTACCTTAGATATTCATGAAGGTCTCTCACCTCATGGTAATTGAAATATCGAGGGCGTGCCTGGCATATTCATGAAGGTCTCTCACCTCCTGGCAACATAAACTTGAATGTAGCACAAGGCTTACCTGGATAGCCGCAAGCACTCAAAAGGGTCGAAACACTTGGGTAGCTGCAGGTGTACAGAGTACTGGAATACTTGGATGAATACAAGTATTTAATGATATGACCTGGGACCACTTAGCTGGTCCAAGTGTAAAAAAGCATACTTGGTTAGGCGCAGGCACACAAAGCAGTGGAATGCTTAAACAACTATTATTATCTGGGGACAACTCGGGCAAGTTGAATGTCATGTAAAGGGAGTACCTAGACGGCGATGGGTACTTGACGATATGGGGATACCTAGATAGCAGTAGGTATTCAAAGATAAAGGAATACTTGGTCAGTCATAAGTATCTATACTTTGGGGACAACTCGAATGGGTCGAGTGCTAGGGAAAGAGAGTATTCGAACAGTGGCTGATACTCAAAGACAAGGGGGATACCTAGACAGCAGTAGGTATTCAACGATAAAGGGATACTTGGTCAGTCATAAGTATCAATACTCTGGGGACAACTCGAATAAGTCGAGTGTCAAGAAAAGGGAGTACCCGAACGGTGGTCGGTACTCAAAGACAATGGGGATACCTAGACAGTAATAGGTATTCAACAATAAAGAGATACTTGGTTAGTCATAAGTATCAATACTCTGAGGACAACTTGAATAGGTCGAGTGTCGAGAAGAGGGAGTACCCGGCAAGTGGTGGGTACTCAAAGACAATGGGATATTGAGATAGTTGTAAGCACCCAAACTCAAGGGATGACTCGAATAGGTCGAGCGTCAAGAAGAGAGTACTTGGACAGTGGGGGGTACTCAAAGATAAGGGAATTGGGGTATACTTACCTGGTGATATCTCTGATCTTTGAGAGTATATCTGCTATTTGCACAGTATGCACACATGATTGTATGTGTTGTCAACTCATGAGTTCAAATGAGATTCATGCATGATAATTTTGTCAGTTGTGCATCATTGAATTTCCACCGGAGAAGATTTTTAAACACATCCTTCATTTAGAATGTAGATGTCCTGAGCATGCTAGATGAGGGACTTTCAATTTGAAAGGACTTTCCGCTCACTCTCATGAAAAAGGCTATTCCGACCATAAATGCAGGATTTATAGGGACCGCACTATCTCACTGTCATCATGTCAGCAGGGGTTCGAGTATTCTCGCAAACGGTACAACTTTACCAATGTGAGATGTCTTTGTTGAAATTGTGATGAAGACTTGGTCAACGGCTCATCAAATGGGACTGTCGAGGTCAAGGCTCATGAACGAAGTGCCGCACAATCATCCCCGGGTTCGCAAGTCAAGAATCCTACGAAAAGAGATAGAATAATCTTGCTCGTACTTCTTTAAGTGATGCTTATAAACATATGAAATCCTACGTTAATTGAAGTGCCCCTAGTCTAAAGAGACTTTTACAATATGATGCAATGTAGGCTTGACTCATGTGTAAAAGGGTGAGAGCTGGTGATTGCATTGGCATTTGTCACCGGTCTTTCTTCTCACTGTCGGATGGAGGTTCTTTGAACCACTACAACAACTTTTTCTTAGTTGTATTTTTGACTGGGGGGCATTGGCCTTACTTTTAGCAGGCACACTACTTTTTCATACCCCTATTTTTTATTCCAGTTCTTCATTTATGGGCATTGACCTTGCTTTTTCCAGGTACACTGCTTTTTTATGCCCTGCTTTTTCTTGTCGTTGGAGGAACTAGCCTAGGCAAGTTCAATCAAAGCACCATCATTAGACTCTTGAGTCTTTATCTTCAATCGGCGCTTTAGGCTATGGCAATGACTTATGCTTTGCCTCCATGTGAGGGCGAAATTACAGACTCAATTGGGTTGTACAATGAATACAAGTGCATAGAGAAAGAATTGCTCTTTGTCATTCTATGGCACTTAAATTAACGTGAGTGTTCATATGCAAAGACACCTGAAGATTAATACAAGTGCGAGCAAGAAAATTTATATCTCTCTTCTCATCTTGTGATGCTGCTTCGCCTCCGATCTACTCCAGTGTGGGGTGGTTCTTGACGGGGGTATGAGAGAAGCTTCACCAGTGTAAGGAGCTCAAAGGGGTGAGAAATGAAATGCCCCTCACTGCTTTGGTTATCGTACTATTCGCGAGAGAACTCTTTACCCCACAGTTATGGAATCTTCTGCACTCATCTGACAAGTGTATAGATGGGGGGTTATGTGTAGGATATGGCTTGCCTTTCATCATTTTGACATGCCTCATCCAGCATGCTCAATTAATCTTGTATTCTTTACTTAGCTGTCCATTCTAATAATCCTCGGTAGAATCAGTGATCTAGATAGACAAAATCATCATGCAAAAATCCATTTGGAAAAGGCATGCGGCATTTTAAAGATGAGAGAGTTTGTACTCTCAAAACAAATGAATGGTTTTTGTTCAAAAAGACCTTGTTGGCAGCTTTAAGGGTCAATAGAATGGTGTTTCCAAATATGTTAAATCTTGAGTATCAAAAGGGTTATTCACAAAGGGGTGTCGATAGTTGTCCCTATTGATTAAGGATATGACACATGAATGATCAGCCAAGGATTGAGAATCTGATTGGGCATCTCTGCTTTTGCCCCTGCAAAAGAGAAGATGTACAAGTAGATCAATTAGTCTAGCCAAAATCAAATGTGAGTTGAGGCCTGAAGATTTTATGTCATTTGCTTTGGTGATTACTCAGGACGCCATTTCACTTAGGAGAGCCTATCAGAGTTTGACATGTCTTTCCTTGATTTGTTATCCACATTTTTTACGGTCAAGTGATCCTACAATAGATAAAAGGAATCATGTTAGTCAGAAGCTCTTTCAAGAGTTGACTAACTTGGAAGCAATACAACATTACCCTTCACCGGTTTGCAGATGTTTTGTGGCATCCCAAAATTCAAGTCATCCTCTAGAGAAATTAAAGCTTATAATTAGGTAATGAAATTACCTATGGTCTATGTGTTAGCCATTAGTTTTCTTAAGGCTAGGTGTTATTGTGCTTGTGTTTATGAATTTTGAATTTAGGACTATAGGATAAATTAATAATCTATGCTTGGCCATGCACTTTATAAATTAAATTTCAATAAATGAAATGTCATAAGACTTTGGCCATGTGGAAAATTTAAAGTTTAAAATATTTATAAAAAAAAAAAAAAAAAAAGAGGAAAATGTCAATTTTTAGGTTGGGCCTTAGGCCCATTGGCCTAAGCCTTTAATGGGCCAAGTTGGCCGGCCCAATAGAGGCCCGAGAGGAGTGGTCGACCAGCCCAACTCCAAGGCCCATGATGCATGCAATAGGACAAGTGGCATGGAGGAGGTGAAGCATGGTGGACACTTGTCTTCCTCCACAATTACACTTGTCCCTCATGCAAACCTAGAGTGCATGCAAATATATACAACCAAGAAGAGGAGAGAGAATGGCCAGTTAGCCATTCGGCCAAGTGAGGGAGAGAGAGAGAGAATCGCGCGAGAGAGAGAGGAAGCCGAGAGGGAGAGAAAGGAGCCCGTTCTCCGCCGTGTGCCGTCCGCTCGTGCTGTTCGTGAGGTCTAGAGGCAAGTTGGGAATCCACTTTCTACTCTTGCACCAATGTTTTCGCATGAACTGTTTGGAGTCAGAAACTTGTTTGAGCTTGCATGTGTGTTTAGAGTCCGATTTTGGCTTCGATTTCTTCATGAAAGTTGTAGCTAACATCTTGAAATATAAGATACTGAAATTTCGTGGAAAATTATGGAGATTTGGGGGGATCAAACCCTCATCCTACGGAGATGCTAGATCTGGAATATTTTCGTATGAACTGTTTGAGTCAGAATGTTGTGAGAGCTTGCATGCATGTTTAGAGTTCGATTTTGGCTGTGATATCTTCATGAAAGTTGTGGCTAACATCTTGAACTATAACATACTGAAATTTAGTGGAAAATTATGGAGATTTAAAGGGTTAAAATCTTATTCTACGGAGACCCCAGATCTATAAAGTTTTTACTGACCTCTTGCTGGATTCTTGATTGCATGTTGGCTTTTGTTGAAGATCTCACTTTGATGTCTTCATGAAGGTTGTAGAGGACACCTTAAAATACAACATACTCAAATTTGAAGAGAAATGAACAAGTATAGCCTAGTAAATCCGCTAGATCTTGGGGACGATGATTCTGGTGATGTGTTCCGAGACACCCGAGACTTCATGGACTTAAATGGTGACCATAATTTGGTTATTTGACCTAGATATCTTCATGAAACTTGTAAAGGACACATTGATACATAACATATCAAAATTCCAGAGAAAACTAAAGAGGATAGGTAGGTTAAATCTCAGTATTTCGGAGATGTGTATTCTGGACGATGCGGTAAGGGTTCCAGAAGCTTCGTGAGGTTGAATAAAATAATCTATTAGGAATATGACTTGGAGTTCTTCATGAAAGTTGTACGAAAATGTCTTGGCTATAACCCAGTAAACTTTCATAATTTTTGGATGCCATATGGATATTTTAATTGAATTTATTCGGAAACTGTGCATTCTGGTTTAATCCGAGAATCATAGGATGTTTTGGGAAAATTGTGAGATTTAGTAAAAAAATTCAATTTGGCCATGAATTTTGCAAGTAATTATCATCCTATGGGTTTGTTTAATAATTTCTTGGATTTTGATAATTTTGGGAATTTATTGATATTAAATAATAAATAAATAAATAAATAAATAAATAAATAAAATAAAATAAAATAAAATAAAATAAAATAGATTTTTATTTGGCCATGGATTCAATTTTATTTGTGTGGCATATATGTGATAAAGTCTTGGTACATGTATTGAATTGAGATGCATGTGTGATAAAGTTTTGGTATGTGTATGACATTTGAATTGAGATGCAAGTGTGAATTCCATGTCGAGTGTGATTTGTTGCCATGTTAAATTGAGATAAAGAAATGGTAAATGTGAATGATGGTAAATGAGTAAGTGGTTGTGGTGGAGGATGATGGCCGGAATGTATAGAGATACATTGCCGGATTTCCCCGGGAGTGTCGGGATGCCCGGTGGTATACGGTACGTAATTCCAGGGGAGGCTTGGTGGTATGTCGGTACATAATTCCGGAAGCCCTGTCGGAGGTCTTTGGTCGAAGGGAATGCCTCGCGATGCCAAGATTTGGGTGCGAGATGCCCGGCTAGAAGGGTAAAGGCCGGATGTCCGGTTGTATCTTGGATACATGCCCGGAGGTTTCTCATGATGCTAGTTGGGATGCGAGATGCCCGGAATGTGGGGGGCCAGATGCCCGGTTGTATCTTGGATACATGCCCGGAGGTTTTTCTCGCATGGGATGCGAGTGTAAACTATGAGATGAAATTGATGAATCGAGGAAGGGTGATGTGGTGATCAAATTTAAAGATAAAGATGAAAATTAACCCATGGTATGATGTGCATGATGATATGCATGATGATGGTGATGATATGTGATATGATATGATGATCACCCATGGTATGATATGCATGATGATATGCATGATGATGATGATGATATGTGATGTGATATGATGATCACCCATCGTGTGATATGCATGATGATATGCATGATGATGATGATGATATGTAATGTGATATGATGATCACCCATGGTATGATATGCATGATGATATGCATGATGATGGTGATGATATGTGATGTGATATGATGATCACCCATGATATGATATGCATGATGATATGCATGATGATGATGATGATGATATGTGATGTGATATGATGATCACCCATGGTATGATATGCATGATGATATGCATGATGATGATGATAATATGTGATGTGATGATGTCATGATAAGGATGACGTGTATGATATAATGATGCCATGATGATGATTATGATGATGACATATGATGATATGATATGCATGATGATAAGGCATGATGATGCATGATAGTATTGCGCATGGCTGCAAGGTAAGTTACGCCTGCAATGCATGTATGATTTGTATGATGCATTGAGTTGTTATTGGATTCCTTTACCTGCTGAGTGGTTGTACTCACCTCTTTTGGGGACCAACATTTCAGATTAGTAGATGGTTTGAGCGGTTGGATATAACCGCGAGGAAAAGGATAGCAAATGAGGGAATCTTTGGACGCCGACACTGGTTGATGGACCTTAAGCATACGATTATGGGAGGAGATGTCGGTCATCTTTTGAAGTATAGACTAGTATAGAAACATTGGCATTTTGATGTACCGACTAAAGATGTCCATCTACTCTATGTAAATAAACGTGTCCGGCTTTTACTTATAAATGTTTAGTAGGTGTGCATCGATTTCTGAATGTAGGGAAGGGAATTGTTGGATATGCTTCCGTTATGTAAATTGCGCAAGGGACCGTTAATAAAAGATGTAAACCTCCATGGTTGTATGGACCCGCTACAACTAAGAATGGTATCAGAGTGACATGTTATTTGGGAAAGAAAAAGGAAAAGCGAACTGTGGTGACCCTAGCGGATCGGGGGCCGTTGAGGGGTGCCACATGTTTGACTAGACCTAAAGTATGAGGAGGATATAAAGTTCTGTAATTTTCACTTCGTTAGGTCACTTGCTCCCTTGTAATTTGCAGGCACAAGAGAAGCAATTTTTTTTTTTTTTACCAAGCGGCTAACTGCCACAACGGGGATTCAAACTACTCGGCTAGAGGCACCGACGGTGTTCGTAGGGCACTTCTTTTTTCATTTAACCAAACTGGCTCATGGACAATATGTCCTTTCATACCAAGTTAGGTAAATTGATATGGGTCACTTGATTTGCCCAAATTAACCATTAAACTTGCTTCTTGAATCCTATGCTTCCTGCCAATAGGAGAAAATATGTCAAAAGTGAGTTCAGAGAGTGAGTATTGGAAACGATATTGAATTACCTTTCCTCAAAGTTTGCTTATGCTGACTCCTAAGGATATTCGAAGGTCGATGACGGCCTCTTTGTCTCGACACAGTTCAATGTCTCTTTCGATTGGCCTTTCTCATTAGTAGCCATGTATGCATGATTGATGGTCGTTGATTCATCTTCAACTCCTTCCTTCTGTGGAATTTTCTTCTGTTTTTGACTATATGGCCATTAGCAACATTGGGCAAAGTCATGCACTTCAAGCTTCTATGGAATCTGAGATGGACAATTAAAACCTCCAATTCTCTGATGGCAATTACTTCTTGCGAGAGCATGCGTTTGGAACAAGAAGTCAGGTTTCTAGGCCGTAAGTTATCGTCTGAAATAAGGGGCTAGAGACTGCCTCAACTGTCTAGATTTTCTCCTTGTTGACAGTAGTCAATTCAAAGGAAGAGAAGAAATTCCTTTTCTGCGCTTCTTAGCTTGTCAAAGCCGGAAATCCCATTGATGAAACCATAGCATCTAGTTGCTTGGGCATGTTGTGGGGAAAAGATATTGCTCCGGCTTGAGAAGGAGTTGGGCAGGAGCGAGGTGGAGTGCACAGAGCTCTTAGGGACAGCTTTATTTCAACCGTATGCCTGTACCTATTACGTCCTATCTTTGGTTTCCTGAAAATAGAAAATAGAGGACATCATTTTCAAAATTATATTCAAAGAATAAAACTTACCTTCTTTGAAGTGGGATGATTCTTTCTGTTTACCCCTATTTTCTTGGCAATGTGTCTTCGAATTTGGCGAGTTCACATGATGCACTTGCTTCAAATGCCCCTTGCCACACTAAAGGGGATGGGAATGATCTTCTGAGACATAAAGTGAATGAGTCAGAAAGACAAATATGATTAAATTTAACATCTTGTTTTGACAAAAGTTTTTGGTAATGAAATATTTTCTGTTTTCAAAAGTATATATCTTTAGGGGAAGAAAGCATGAGGAAGCCTAGCACTCAGTATTCTCCTTAGATGATATTTTCTTTTCATGGTTGGATAGCATCGCCAAGCTAGTTTGGGATACCGCCTCATGCTCTTAAAATATTTTCAACTTTATTTAATAGGTGGATTTACATTTTGGAAAAGTGTTTTCAAAAGTTAGTTCCTCAAGTGGAACTAATGGTGAAAATAAAAACAAGCCAGACTTAAGAAAGATGTACAAGTTCCCATGTATGGGGAGTACACAAGGAAATTAAAAAGGGTTCTACTTGAGCGGGCCTACACCCATTTCCCCTGACGGTCCTTTGTTGATGGCGCTCATGAAAAGGTCTCCAAACATGGTAGTCATGTCATTTGGCCATTCTTTCTTTGTTGCTGAGGGTGGTACTTCATTGCCTGAGTTGTTGGAGAATGATTGTAGGTCGTATTGACATCTACCAGAGGTTCTTTATCCTTCTTCATGTTGAACCTGCCCATGGATGCAAGTTTAGTGAACCAACCATCCCTCAATCCTATCTCGATTTGCTCCCCTATTGGAATGAGTTGATTAAACGGTTCAGCGATCGTGGTTACCATTCGATGGCGGTACTCGTAGGGGAGGATTTTGATAAACATCTTTCTCAGCTTGAAATTGGTTGGTTCATGATTGATTTGGGCAGCCGGATTCCTCCATCTAATAGTATATTCTTTGAATGATTCGTGCTTTTTCTTTTCGATACGCTCAAGATCCTCATGAGAAGGGGTAATATCCATTATGAACTTATACTGCTTGAGGAATGCCTCACTCACTTCGCTCCATGTTTCGAGGAGATTCATGTTCTTTGTAATGTACCACCTCAAGGCAGGGCCTATTAGACTTGATTGGAACAACTGGATCATTAATGGTGCATTATTAACGTATTGGGTCATTCGAACCAAGTACATTTGCAAATGAGACCTAAGGCAAGTTGTGGCATCGTACTTCTCAAACTTAGGCATTTTGAATTTTTCCGGAATTTTGACCTTCGAATAAATGGAGAGGTCCGTCAAAGTAGGATCTTGGAGGTCTTGCAATTGTTTAAGCCTCTCCTCAAGCTTTCCTAGGCGTTTGTCATGCTCAGTTTTAGACAAACTGTCTGGCTTAGCTTCCTTAATCGCGGTTTGGTGCGGATCATCTTCCAATTCGAGCATGTTATCATCGATATCTCTATCTTGATCACCTCTGGTAGATGATTGTGGTAACAATACCTCGATTGAGGCTGGGGCGGGAGTAAGTTTGCCCTGGATGGAGTCTATTTGCTTTGAGAGTTGTTGAAGCACATTGAAGACTTGTTTTATTTCTCTTTCCATGACTGCAACACGGCTCGATACATTCTCTTTTGCCATTCTTGCTCTTGCTTTTGAATGAGTCTGGATTGACGAATGTTGACGTTCCTGGTCATGGCTCGATTCATTCTCTTTTGCCATTCTTGCTCTTGCTTTTGAATGAGTATGGATTGACGAATGTTGACGTTCCTGGTCATGAATAAACAAGCGTGTGTGAATACAAGGCGTAAATAGGGAGGCAATCCATGATGACGACCAGTCCTACCCTTTTGTTTGTTTATGAAAAGTTTATACATGTAGACGATTTCCTAAGCATAGATTGAAAAAAAGGCATGTGACATGTTTGCATGGACTAAAAGGATACTCAATTTGAAAGGTGAAGAAAGTATGAATTGTAACAAATTTTGAAAAAGACTTCTATCCCTTTTGAAGCGAACAATTTTGAAGTAAAAGAAAATTCTTGCAAAAAGGGACTTTGTAACATGCTTGAGGAAAAAACACCAATTGAAAGTAATTTCCTTTGCCAGTGCTCTCTTTTCTCTTTTTTTTTTTTTAGAGAAAAAAAGGAAAAAAAGAAAGAAACTTTATGACAATTATTTCCCAATTTAAATGACCGTGGTATTAAATCCCAGACTAATCATGGATTGCTCAATATATACAGGAAGGTAAGTAAATTGCAAAGTGCATGGATAAAAACTTACTTCACTTGAGAAAATTGATGACAACCACATAGACATGCGCATGATATGTGCAGCTCGATTTCTAACTAAGATGGTTTGTTGAAATTAAAAAGGTATCCGCCTGTCGCAGTCTCGCGTTAGCAGCATACCCTCTTAACCTCGGCTAAAGAAATACGGGGAAAAGAAAGGCAACCTCTACATCGCAATCTCGCGTTCAAGGCCGTATCTTTCTTAACACCATCCTAGATATCCTATGGCGGCCCAGGTCCAGCGACCGGGTTGTGTGTGTCATGTGTAGTGCTAAAACAATAAAGTATGCACAATAGTTTATGATCACAAAACATTATGAAAAATAAACCTCTAAGTCTTTACCAAAAAAATAAAAATAAATAAACCTCGGTTTTGGGTGGGTCGATTAGAAACCCAAGCAAAGTATCGAGAGAAATACTTGCTCCTACACAACCAAAGAAATTAGGATCGGGGACTTAATGACACTAGTTAATCATTAATGCCATTTCGGTGCCTAATCTTGTTTAAACCCTGAGGCTTTTTGGATTTTTGAGGGATTTTCCATTCATTTATGAAGGAAAAACATTTTTTTGGGTCTTTTTTTGAAAATATAAATTATTTTTGGCTTTTTTTCTGACTTTTTTTGGCTTTTTTGGAAAATATGGGATATTTTTTTTTTTTGATTTTTTAGAAAATAAATTATTATTATTATTATTATTATTATTATTATTATTTTAAAAATATTATTTTATATTAAAAAAAAACGAACCGGGTTAGATCCCTTGGTTTGGTCCGACCTAGGTCGTTCGCCTAGAACGCGGACGAGCCTGTGTTGCAGGCCCGACTCATTTTTTTTTTTTTTTTAATCGCGGCCCAGTAGCCCGCTGTTGGAAAATGACTCGGCCTAACTTGATGACCTAGTCATGGTGAAACTTTACCCAACCCGATGACGCCGCTTCGCGGGAACCCTAGAGCTCGACGATTCGTGGCGCCCAGAGGGGGAAGCTGTGACGCCGCCCGACAGTGACTCGGTGGCCACAACACGGATGGATGGTGTTTAAGGTTTCGATGGTGACAGCGCGAGCGAGACCCTTCGTTACCTATTTGTAGAGAAGGCATGGCGCGGCGGTGAATGGTGGCGGGATGGCGTCAGCTACTATGACGATGATGAAGAGTAGATATTCGTCTTAGGGATGGCGTCGCTGGTGGTGGAGGCGACTGCCCAGAGCAACGGACGCGATGGGGCAGCGATGGTCGGGACGAGGCAGCGATGGCGATCCCTCGGCTTCTTAGATCTGGTCCTCTGGAACCTCCTCTATTTAGCTCCTCTCCTCCAGCTCCAATCTCTTCCCTCTCCCTCAAATCTGGGCTTGCAAGCGCTTGAGCCTCCCCTGAAGTCCCTTGGGGGAAGCTTGTGACACTCACCCACTTTCGATCGCTTTCTCTCTAGGTTCGCTTGCCGTCCGCCTCCCCCAAAGTCTCTCAAAGGGAGGTCGTTCGAGCAGACAATTGGATTTTTCTCTCGCTCACTCTTCAATCCTTCCCTTGAAGTCTCTCGGGGGAAGGTTTCTAAGCTTGCGTTGTTGTGTCCTCTTCGACGGAGGTTGTGCCCTCCTATTTATAGGCAAGGAGGAGGCCAGTCGATGGAGGTTCGGTCATCAGCCCTCACATGCTGACCGGACCCCCATGACTGAACCAGTGTCCCATCCGAGCTCCTCCAACAAGGCGTGCTCGACATTGAAGGAAACCAATAATGGCGCTTGAGATCTATCTCTTCCGGCCGACGTCGGCTTACCCTCCTCGGTCGTAGGTTGTCTTCGAGCGCGTCGTCGTCGCTACTCGTGAACTACATAGGCAAAGAAGGAAGGAGCGAGGAAGAAGAAGAAGAAAGAAGAAGGAGAGAGGGGGGTGGACCGGGTCGTGCGAGTCCACGCAAAGAAAAAGGATGGGGCCGGGCTTGGAGGCCTTGCCCCAATGGCTACTGCTTTTGTTTGTTCTTTGTTTATATTTATTTATTTATTATTTTTTTTGTTATTTGTTTTGTTTATTATCCGAAAAAGGAAATATAAAAGAAATTAGGGCATAATTAATAACCTAATCAAAATTTAGGTATCAACAGTAGGGACTTCTTCATCAGTAGATTTGGGAATTGGAAGAGTTGCTACATGAACTTCCTAAGTATCTAGGACATCAAGAAGAACTCTAGTGATGTCAACAGTTTAGGTAGGAATGGAAATAGGGTCAGCAACATGAGTATCAACGGTAACTTCTAAAGGTAGAGAAGTGTCTTGATGAATGTCCTGAGTGTCAGGTACTGTTTGACTTCCTTGATCAATAGAAACTTCTTTTTCAACATCATCAGGAAACTCAAGGGGAATGTTTTTAGAAAGTGATTCCACAAGGTCTTCTGCATGACCAAGCTCCCCTTGAGTAGAATCAACTTCAACAACACCTATATGCGAGGCAAAATCCTGCTCTCCAATAATGATTTGCTCTAGAACTAGTTCCTAATGCTTAGTGATAGTCTAGTCCAAGGTAGGCTCTTAATGTTCATCAGTATTGTCAACACTTTCTAGATCATGAGTGAGATCAACATCCATCATGCTAGCCTAATCATTAGTTTGTCTAAGTCGATCCTCAACATCCTTTTGTTGTTGTTCTGTAGCAGTCACATCCTTTGTTTGATCTGCTGCCACTCTTGTCTATGTTTCTCCTTCGCCTTCGTTCTCTTCTTCAACATCATCATCAGTATCAGGTTGATATGCATCGATAATATGATCCAAATCAACTGTGTCTTCTTCAGACTCAGTTTGCATTTCTGCATTAAGCCTTTGTAGAAAGAATTGAGAGATACATCTTTGTTTAGCAATCCTTCATTTCTTGGTAGGGCGATCAACTAGATCCAATACAATTTCATCTTAATCAACTTTCAAAAGTCTAACTTTTGTATTTATCCCACCTTCAGTGGTATGCTGGAAACTCATCTTCCGTAGAGGTAATTGAAATTTGCTCAATTTTCTAGGGATCTCAATGATTAGTTCACAAAAAATTTTCGTGATAAGAGAACCATAGGGTAATTACCCCTTGTTCTTTAAGATAGTTCTATACATGTGCAGAATAATAAGATGAGCAATTGAAAATGAGTGACCATTTAAGATGGCCCATATCAACTTGGCTTTATATTGCGAAATATCAGTTATGGAAGATCCCTTTGGTCTCAAGCAGTTAATAATAATCTTATGAAGTACAATCTATCTTAATGGACAATTGAGGAGATAAATGAGATTTGTCATCTCTAGTAAAGTTAGGAATACCAGATAGTTGTCTATATGCAATATCAGGATCAATGTCTATAGGCTCGAGTTCAGAAAATCTAACCCCCAACAATTTGGCTAGATCCCATGCTTGAATCAAATATGATTTGCCAAACATAAACTCAATAGTATCTATTGAGTAAAACGAAAGTGTTGAATAGAAATAAGTGGTTAGAGTAGGATATGTATACTCAAAGTCAAAATCGATAGTTCTCTATTAAATAACTCCCCTATTTATTACAGATATGAAGAATTACTGATGCGCGTCAGATTTGATTAGTTCATCTACACGATCGTCATCCGTCACATACTCAGTGATTCTCCTCTTGAAACTTGCATAAAGCTTCTCATCATTATCCCCCCTTCATCCATCATCATCAGTCCTTTTCTAAGTGGCAGAAGCTTCAACCACTTTCTCCCTCCCTTTTCTAGCACTAGTGAGGGCATACTTCTAATAGGATTAGCGAACATAAAATCCAACGCCTCTTTGCTCTCAAAACCATGTTTAGCCAAAAACTGAGAAATAACATCCTCACTATTCCCTAACGCCTTAAGAGTAGCAACAATCGATCTTAGCTTTGAATATTCAGAAGCTGTCTGAAGAGTAGGATAGATCAAAGAACTCAGGGCTTTCACGAACTTTGGACTGTAATCCCATGATGCGATTTAATCTTCTTGAACCAGAAGGTCTGGCTTTCATTTTAGGAGTAGTTTTCGGGGCCATGGTTTTGAAAGTGAAGAAAAGTTTGGAACTTTTTGCGAGAGAGAAGAAGATACGAGAAGGGTTTTGCAAAAGAGAGTATTTGGGAGAAAGAAGAGAGATGAAGAAGAAAGAAGAAGTTTTTACTTTTTATGGAATATGAACCATCATGATCAAAAGGGTTTTTAAGAAATATTCGATTTTTTAGGGAAAATAGATAAAAAAATTGTAAAATTGTTTTGGAAATAATAAAATAAACAATTTTCGAGACAAATAAAAATATATGGCAATAAATTTAATTAAGGAAGAGATTATACTTGATATACTTCCAAAAATATTCTTATAGCCAAAATTTGAAAACATAATAGTGGATCTACACGACATCTTTTGATGTACCCTATCTTTAAATACTTGAAGCAAAAGGATTAATAATGCCAAGTTTAATGCAAATAAAATTAAATGCCTTTTTGTCAAGGGGTTTTGTAAAAATGTCAACCAACTGATTTTGAGAATCAACAAACTAAATGTTTATTTTACCGTCATTGACATGGTCGCGCATGAAATGGTGCTTGATTTCTATGTGCTTGGCCGGGGAGTGTAAGATTGGATTTTTCGTTAGGTTGATGGCATTTGTATTGTCACATTTGATTGTTGTATTTGAGTCCACTACTCAATAGTCCTTCAATTGTTGCTTTATCTAGAGAATTTGGGTGTAACAACTGCCTAAAGCGACATTCAATTTTAGCAATTGATAAGACTACCGTTGATTGTTTTTTGGAGAACCAAGGCACAAGCATGTTGCCCTGCAACTTACAAGTTCTAGACGTACTTTTTCTGTCAATTTTACTTCTTGCAAAATCAGCATCGAAATACCCAAATAACACAAACTTTGATCTCTTAGGATATCTGAGTCCTAGAGATGGGTAAGTATTAATATACTTGATAATCATTTTTAATGCAAAAAGATGAGACTCTCTAGGATTTGATTGAAATCTTGTGCACATGCATATACTAAAAAGAACATCACATCTTGTAGTGGTGAGATAAAGTAGGGAGCCAATCATGCTCCGGTATAGCTTCTAATCAACTTTCTTTCCATTTTCATCTTTGTCGAGCTTTGAAGACGGAGACATAGGGGTTTCCACTTTCTTTGAATTTTCCATGTAAATTTCTTCACAAGATCTTTGGCATATCTTTCTTGGAAAATAAAGGTTTCTTTTTTCTTCTGCTTGATTTGCAATCCGAGAAAAAAATTTAATTTTCCCATCATTTTCATCTCAAATTCATCTTGCATCAGCTTAGCAAAATTCTTGCAAAGATTTTCATTAGGAAATCCAAAAATAATGTCATCAACATAAATTTGTACTAATAGAGTTTCCTTGCCTTCTCTTTGAATGAATAAAGTTGTATCAACATTACCTTTCTCAAAACCATTATGAATGAGAAAAGTTGTCAACCTTTCATATCATGCATTATGGGCTTGTTTCAGACCGTATGAGGTTTTCTTTAGCTGATAGATGTGATCTAGCTTTCATGGTTTTTCAAAGCCTAGAGGTTGTTTTATGAACACTTTCTCTTTAATGAATTCATCCAAGAAAGTGCTCTTCACGTCCATCTAGAAAAGTCTGAAATAATGAAAGTATACGTAAGCGAGTTAAAGTTTGATCACTTTCAATCTTACTATTGGCGCATAAGTTTTGTCATAGTTGATTTTTTCTTCTTGAGAGTAGCTTTTGGCAACCAGTCTTGCTTTATTCCTCGTGACTTTTCTTTGATCATCGAACTTGGTCTTATGAACCCATTTTGTTCCTATAATGGGATGATCTGTTGGTCTAGGAGTTAATTTCCACACTTCATTTATTTGGAATTGTTGAAGTTTCTCCTACATTGCTTGGATCCAGTTTTCATCTTATAAGGCTTCTTCAGTACTTCGTGGTTCAATCTCTAAAATAAGCGCCAAAATACTAATGGCATGCTTTAGTGTGGATCTCATTTATATCTGATTGTCGATGTTTTTGATGATCAAATCCTTTGGATGACTTGACTTGTGCTTCTAGTTTTTAATGAATATGTCATTAGGTGTTGTATGTGTCACACCCCGATCTTCTGAGTGCGTGCCCATCCCTCTGTGGTCGGTTAAATAGCGACATCCTAGGACACGTCACCAACCCATTCATTTTAATACACATGCGGAAGCGAATAAATAAATCTCCCGACAACAACAAGATGTGATAGAAAAGTAGGGCCACCATTTTTATAAAAGCCAAACCACACCTTTATATGTGTCAAGCTAAGTCATATACATTACTAGTCGATATGTACAAGTCTACAAAAAGATTGATCCTCAAACAAGCTACTCCATGACTAGCTAGTCTGACTCATTCGCTAATTCGGCAGTCTCCATAAGGTCAAGATGAGACGGTAGGTTCTCCATTGCACCATCATGAGGGTAAGCTAGATCCTCGTCCAAGGCAGCATCAATCACCACGGAGGGGATATCAAAAGTCTTAAGGGGACCTAGCCTAACGCCATTGGGAGCATAGCGGAACCATGCTTTGAATCGATTAGGTATCTCCTGATGTGGGACTTCTTCGACCCAGACAGTGGTTACAACCAGCTCATAGACCCAAAAACTTCTAGGATCAGGGAAACTAGAAACCCGCTCGGTAACCCTTATGGGATGATCGTGATGCTTAGGGGGATTTGCCATCTAAAAACCTAAAAATGTTATCCCACAACGGGATAAGACGTCGTCTCAGCAAGTTCACCCCTTAAGTCCCGACTATAAAGGAAATATGCCCCAAGGACTACCTAAGCACAAGCATACGTCAAATGACTTATCTTTGCCTCGGTTCCTTCCTGCAAGGCAGTATAATTGTAAATTCAATGAATCACTATAGCACATCAAAGCATCAAATCATATCGAGTCATCGATCAATCAACTCGGTCGATTCCAACTCATCAAGACCATCTCTCGGTCTACTCATTTTGTACTATCTGTAAAGTTCGATCACGTCAAGGACTGCTCACCCTAAGTCGAATATAGATAGAAATGCTCACCAAAAGCTGATAACAACATATACCGATCACCCTAAGTTGATATATTGAAACCCTTGGGCTGATATAGTATATGACTAATGCTCACCAAAATTGTGCGATACTTAAGTGTTCACCAAAGCTGTGCGATACCTAATTGCTCACCGAAGTTGTGCGATACTTAATTACTCACCCAAGCTGTGCGATACTTAATTGCTCACAAAAGTTGTGCAGTACTTAGGGTATACTGCTCACTCTAAGCTAATATATCAAAACTCCCAGGCTGATATAGTATACTATTCTACCCAACCAACTATTTTGCCACTTTTATCCTACTTGATAAAAATAATCATGTGTGAGTACACGGTCGGCCTCAGCCAAAAATGTAATATCTTTACTTTATACAATCCCACTATGCATATAGTCGATTATGGCATCCCAAAATTTCATGACAACCCCTGGATATACCATGAACCGTGAATAGGTGATGGAAGCGCCATTTGGATTTTACTATGGCCATTAGACTAATGGATTTCAATTAAACAAAGCTGAACATTGAATGGAATATTGTTTTGATTTGGAAATGTATTATATATCTAAACGTGATCAAGGATTGTATTAAAGGATAAATTGAAAAGAATTTTCTGTTCTTGGCCGTGTACTTTATGAGTTGGATTTTTATTGATTTATATTACAAAATTTTATGCCCATGTGAGTATTTGAGATTATGAAATTAAGTGGGGATTAAAGTAAATTGTTAAGAGCAACTATGGGCTTATTTAGTATTTTTTTTTTGGGCCATTTAAAAAGTTGGATTTTTGGCCCAAGAGTGTTGGGCCCAAAGTGGGCCAAGAGGCTCGGCCCAAGAAGCCCCATGGGCTGTTGATCGAAGGGGGGAGAGAGGAGCGGGATGGGCCTCCTCCATGTGTCTTCAACAAGGAAGACACTTGTCTCCTTCTTGGAGACAAGTGTCCCTCCATGCAAAAATGGAAGCGTGCAAGGGTTTTATTCAACCCAAAAGGAAAAGGGGAAGGGGGTGGTCGAAGCTAGGTGCTGAGAGAGAGAGAGAGAGTGAGAGAGAAAGAGAGAAAGGAAAGGAAGAGAGAAAGGGGAGACTGTGCGTGCGAGAGAGAAGGAGGAATTTGTTGTGCTGACCTTTAGTGATTTTGTGGAATGTAAAGTAGCTTTCTTGCGAAAATCTCACTTTAAGTTCTTAATAAAAGTTGTAGTGTACTTCTTGAGGTAAAACATATAAAAAATTTAGAGGAACTAAACAAAAATAGGTCGGTGAAATCATTGTCCTTTGAAGAAACTGGATCTGGGAAAATGCTAACTCGACCTAATATGATTCTGTGATTTTTATAAAATCATACAGTTAAATTTAGAAGAAACGGACATATGTAGATCGGTGAAATGAGTTTCCTTTGAAAGAAGATAATCTAGAAAAATGACATCGAGAACAGGGGGAATAATTTGTCTATATCTGTTAATCTAGAACGATTTGGGTTTCGATTTCTTCACGAGATATTTACCCTTAGGACTTGTATATAACATATCAAAATTTCAGAATTTTTGGAGCTGATTTAAGATTTTTACTGAATTTGTGAATGAAACTGTGTATGGCAATATTCCGAAATTTTAAGGACTGTGATGCGTGGGTTGTACTGATTTGTGTGATGTTCTTTTGATATGATGTCCTGCATGGAATACTTTCCTCTAGATCTTGTATATAACATGTCAAAATTTTAGAATTTAATAAGGCTGTTTACTAATTTTTCAAGAATTCTAACTAAAGGCGCAATCTATTTTTATCCGAAATTGTTGTATTTTAAAAAATGAATGAAATTGTCCCATGTGATATGATGTCTTGAGTGGTTGATTATGCTGCATATGTGGTGACATACAGCATGTTATATGCCATCAAAAGTTGGTTGAGACCTCGATATTGATGCATCAAATGTCATGTTGAAATTGAGATACATGTGTGAATATAAATTGAAATAATAACAAGACCGTCGGAGGTGTGAGTCGACAATACCTCAAGAGTTTCGAGATGCCCGGAGTGTGTGTGCCAAATGTCCTTGGGAGTTTCGAGATGCCCGGAGGTGGGTGTCGGAAGCCTCGGAGGTGTGTGCTGGGAGGATATCTCGTGATGCTAGTTGGGGTACGAGATGTCTGGAGTGTGTGTGCCGGATGCCCGGAGGTGTGTGCCGGAGGTTCCTCGCGATGCCAGGTTGGATGCGAGCGATAAATTATGGGATGCAAACATTGGTCCCTGGAAAGATAAAAATTGAGACTGTATCATGTGCGTGGATATGTACATATGGCATGGGATGAATCTCATGGGAATGTAAGCATGAAGTGCATTGTGGTATATGCACATTGCATAGTGATATATATATGGTTGCTTGATGATACATGTATAAGTGTATGGTGGTATATGCACGTTGCATGATCACATGCATGACTGCTCGATGATATAAGTACAAGTGCATGGTGATTTATGCAAGTTGTATGGTGATATATGCATGGCTATAAGGTGAGGTATGCTTGAATGCATGAAAGATATGTGTTTTATTTTTGATTATTTTGCTTGACGCATTGTATAGTTTGGTGGATTTTTACTGCTGAGTGGTTGTACTCACCCCGTTTGGAGACTAACATTTCAGACTAGATAAGATACCTCTACTACCACTGCCACCGGTAGATGGATCAAGTGGTTGGATATGACCGCAAGGAGGAGGATAGCAAAGGAAGGAACTTTTGGATGCTGACATTGATCGATGGACTTTAAGTATAGCCGAGTATAGAAGACTATGGCATTTTGATGTACCAATGAATGATGTCTATCTGGTTTAAGTAAATAAAAGTGTTTGGCTTTTACCTATAAATGTTTAGTGGGTGTGCATTGTTTTTTGAATATAGGGAAAGGAGTTGATGGATGTGTTTCCGCCATATAAATTGCGCAGGGACCGATCTAAAAGATGTAAACCCCCAAAATTCATGAATTATAATGAAATCCCTTGGTATTGGAGTATTACATTATCAGGTCAAGTGAAAGAGAATCGAACAGTGGTGATCCTAACAGATTGGGGGCTGTCGAGGGGTGCCACAGCTAATGGTATCAGAGCTATGGTTTATTTGGAGTGATAAGGTGCCTCAGATGGAAATGAGGATAGAATAATGCACACCATAGGATATTAAATGGAATAATTGGTTAACCTTGAATAACGGGTGATGGATATTCACTCGTAGATCCTTAGTAGTTTATTACGATTTGTCTTTAGGTACTGGTAACATGTTTATGCTACTTATATAGTAGTAGTTACTTTGAATGGAGACGGTGAGTCTCTGATTTTTCCTGAGGCAAATGTAACACCCCGAACCCTTCGCAAGTCGTTACTAGTGCCGATGTTACATCTTATTACCTCTTCTATATTGTACTTAAAACAAGTGTCATTAATCACAGGCATTTTTTTTTTTTAAAAGCGGTCCTAGCGCGACTCATAGCGGAAGCAAATTACACATCGCCATCTATCCCCCTACCAATCCATGATACAAATACACACCGGCTAAATATCAGGATTCTTATAAACAACTTCGACACTTTGCTTACATACATATATATATAGCAAGATGGGGTTTCCTTCGGGTCGGTACAAAAACAAGAAAGGTTAGGACTCTGCCATGTCCTACCTAAAATCTCAAAAAAAAAAACCTCGACCCCTAACATCATACGTGCACAAAACCCTCCCATCGAAGCGTCGACTATCTACATCAAAAAGAGATCCAGCTCCTACTCATCGCGCGCAGGTCTCACACCCAACTCGGTGCATCAGGTGGTGGCGGCGGCAGCATCCCTTGCATAACTCCATCTCGTCGAACGTGCACAGAAATGAACTCTTGTATGACAAGGCCCCCAGCCAGGCCGATATCATACATCACTAGACATCGCACTCGGATAAACGTCAGTCCGGGAATAGAGGGACAATCTATCTCCGTACACTCTACCTCTACATCAAACGGTAGACCATAGTATACCCCACGCGAGACGGCAGGAAGCGGCATACTTGCTAATCTGAAATGTTATCCCCAAAAGGGGTGAGTACAACCACTCAGCAGATAGGGAAATCCAATAACAACTCAATGCATCATGCATACCATCACAGGATGCAGGCATTGCTTACCTTTTTAATGTCATGCGTATTCATGCATCATCATAGCATACATATCATCATCATGGCATCTCATATATCATTATCATCAGCATGCATTTCATCATGCATAACATACCATGGATGATCATCATATCACATCATATCTCATCATCATCATGCATCATCATGCACATAATATCATGGGTGATCATCATATCGCATCACATCATCATCATCATCATGCATATCATCATGCATATATCATATCATAGGTGATCATCATATCACATCACATCATCATTATCATCATGCATATCATCATGCATATATCATATCATAGGTGATCATCATATCACATCACATCATCATCATCATTTAATTCTCATCTTTATCTTTTAAATTTGATCACCACATCACCCATTCTCAATTATCAATTTCATCATCATCCCTTCGGGCAAAGACCTCCGATAGGGTTCCCAGCATTCCAGCCATCTCATGGCCACCGGGCTTCCGGCCCCCCACATTCCGGGCATCTCGCATCTCAACTAGCATCACGAGGCATTCCCTTCGGGCAGAAACCTTCGACAGGGCTTCCGGCCCCCCACATTCCGGGCATCCTGAAACTCCCAGGGAACCTCTGGAATTATGCCACTAGGCCACCATATATCATCATCCACCACAACCTCTTACTCACATATCACTTTCCACATTCACCATCCTTTCCATCTTATTATTACATGGCATATGATTCACACATGCATCACAATTCAAGATCATACATACACCAATGTCATATAACAATGCATCATAAATTCTATGGAATTCATGGCCATTAAAATAATCCATTATTATTTTTTTATTATTTTTATTATTTTGTTATTATATTTATTTATTTTCATAAATAAATATTACATTTAATATATATGATTTTCCCAAAATCATAATATTCAAACAATCATTAAAAAAACAATTAGAATCACAATTTCATACAAAATTCATGGCCAAATTGAATTTCACATAATTTCACAATTTCCACAAAATAGCACATGATATTCGGATAATGGCCAGATTGCACAGTTTCCAAATAAATTCGATTAAAATACTCATATGGCCTCCAAAAATTACGAAATTTTACAGGATGATAGCCAACACATTTTCATGAATTTTTGATGCAGAACTCTAAGCCAAATTCTTCATAGATTAATTTATACAACTCCACGAACCTTCTGGAACCTCTACCGTTTCGTCCAGAATGCACATCTCCGAAATATTTAGGTTTCACCCATCTATTCTCTTTCGTTTCCTCTGAAATTTGAGTATGTTATGTATCAAGGTGTCATTTACAAGTTTCATGAAGAGATCTAGGTTAAATAACCAAAGTATGATCGTCTTTTAAGTCTTTGAAGTCTCGGGTGTCTCGGTACACTTCACCAGAATCAATCATCTTCAAGATCTAGCCGACTCACAAGGTTATGCTCGTTCATTTCTCTTCAAATTTGAGTATGTTATAGTTTAAGATGTTACCTACAACTTCCATGAAGACAACAAAGTGAGATCTCCAACAGAAATCAACATGCAACCAAGAAATCAACAAGAGGTCAGTAAAGATTTCGCAGATCTAGGGCCTCCGTATAATAGAAATTTTGACCCCACAAATATTCATCGTTTTCTAGGAAATTTCAGTATGTCATACTACAAGATGTTAGCTTCAACTTTCATGAGGACACCGAAGCCAAAATCGAACTCCAAGCACACATGCAAGCTCGATCAAGCTACTGACTTCCACAAACCGAACAAGAACAGTCACACGGTTTGGAAATAACCAACTCTTACCTTAGTTTTTCACACAAATCACACCTAAAATCGAACATGCAACCAACAAAACAAAAATGCAAGAGAAGTTAAGGACTCCACTTGCCTCTAAGATGAACAAACGGCGAGCACACGGCGGCGTACACGGCGATCGGACGGCGAACGAACGGCGGCACCTCCCTCTCGGCTCCGCCTCCTCTCCTCTCGGCTCCTCTCTTCCTCTCAACCCTCTCTCTCCCTCTCTCTCTCTCTCTCTCTCTCTTTGGGCAAGCAAATGGCCGGTCACTCTCTCTCCTCTCCCTTCTTATACCCCCCTAAAGCTCATCATTTGTAATGATTGCAAGCCTTTCAAAAGGACCAATGCATGGAGACTTGTCTTGCCACTTGGCAAGGTCCATGCATGGGCCGGCCGAACTCCTCTTGGGCCACTAATGGGCCGGCGAATTCCCTTCTTGGGCTCTAATGGGCCGACTAGCTTGGCCCACCAAGCTTTAGGCTAATGGGTCCAAGGCCCATTTCGAATTTAACCTCCTTTTTCATTTTTTTTTTTTTTGAAATTCCTTCCATAATATTTTTGAATTCAAATTTTCATCTTGGCCAAAGTCTCGGAATATTTTTAATTATTGAAATTTAAATCATATGGCCAAGCATTAATCTATTAAATTTAAATTTCCACAATCACAAGCATAATTCATTAAATTAAAAGACAAATTGGCTAAAGCATAAGCCATAAAAATTCTACCACCTAATTAAAGACATTTAACACACCTTAAGGCTTGGCTTTGAATTTCTGGGATGCCACAGCAAATGCTTGGAAAGCTGTAGGGAAATCATGGTACGAACTAGAAGTTCTCATCCATCGAGGGCTGAAGCCTCTGCTGCAAGGGCTGAACCTCGAATGGAAGATATCCTGCAGGCATTGGCCAATATTGGAAATCTAATGGAAAAACAAGTGAAGCAACAACCTGGAGTGGAACGTCGACCTCAGGGACTGGTGAAACAATTTCTGAAGTTGAAACTGATATAGCTAGAACGAGTACCTAGAGGGGGGTGAATAGGTATAAAACGATTTTTCACTTAAATCACACAATACTAGAATCGATGGATATAAACAGCAATCAAAAGACTGAGAGAAGGGAAAAGAGAATTGAACACAATGATTATAGTGGTTCGGCTTTAGTTTAAGCCTACATCCACTCTTCTGCACTGACAGCCTATTGGCTGGATTCCACTATGAATAAAGAAGTGTTACAGTGTTGTTCTTCCTTGATTCAGTGGTGTAGATGATCTACCACACTCGCTCAAGATACCACTAAGTATAAACACTCTTTTGTGTATACAATTTTGCTCATAATGAATCGACTGAATAACAAGGAACTTCAGACTTTGGAATTCGTCTATCGAGCATGCACTGAAATAACTTGAACGACTTCCTTTTATACTCCTTCATGCCATCATACCCGTTGGCACTTACCAAAGGAATTCCTCCAATCTACCCGTTGGACAGAATCAATTAAGGAGATCTTTCGAGCTATTAAAGGAACTTGACGATAGCCCATCAATCCTATTCGCCCATACAACCAGGATCTTGGTTTCCAATAATAGAACTTTCCAAGATTACTTCGTCAACCATCGAATCTTGAATAGGAAGAATCCGTTAGCTTAACCCAGCCAAGATATCTTCTCCAGAGAATAGGACTAACTTCTTAACCAAACACCTAGGTTCTGGATAGCCTTTCGACACTGGATTAGAAAACTGTCAATGAGAATATCTTTAAGTCTTGAGTCTTGAGTCTTGAGTCTTGAGTCTTGATGTCCGACTGTCTTCAGACTCTAAACCGAAAGTCTGTAATAATCCAGACTAGACTGATAGAAACGTTTTGTTAGCTTCAAAATATTCTGGCAAGATTTCTCCAACAATCTCCCCATTTTTGATGGTGACAAAACTTTCTTGTAGATTTGAACAACTTTGACCTGCAAAATATTACTCAAGTAATATGGCTATCTCATAAAAATTAATAAAGAACAACCAGACTCTGCATCCACAAGAAGATTGGTTAGTCCTTCACAATTAAAAACCATATAACAATACTTGATGTAACTGCAAGCATTCAGATATCAAAATCCACACTACAGACTAAGTTCAAGTTCAAGCTCACAGCCAAATCAAAACACATAATAAAAGAGATTTAAAGTTGAAAGTTGAAAAAGTTCAAAGGTTCAAAGTTCGAGTTCAAAGCTGGCATTTTCTCCCCATTTTTGTCATCATTAAAAAGGTGAGAAAGTAGTCAATTCTCGCTTTGGGAATGCGAACGATCTGGAAATCTCCCATGGATTGAACTAATCCTTCCAGGCCTCTTCAAGTCTTCCCTTAGATGAGCTACCTCTTCTCCTTTGGCATTGGCTTGAATTTGAAGAGAGAGATCTTTGATCTAATCTTGAAGGGAAATAGAAGAAGCTTTCCCAGCATTCTTCAGGACTTGAATTTCATAGTCCAAAGCATAGATTTGACCACGCATTTCCAGAAGAATATCAAGTATGCGACGAAAATCTGCCGAATTATCCGTCTCGTGTACCGACATTTGCTCGGTCGATGGAGTAAACGCAGACGATGGATCTTACGTGAAATCGCGCAGTTTCGATGTTGATGTATCATGACCTTCTCCGGGCATTTGAACATCTTACTGGATTTGCTTTAGAGCGACTCACATCTTCACGAAGAACAGATGTAGTCTTCCTGTGCTCAACTCCTCCCCCTATTTCTAATGCTTCTCCCCCTGTTTCGAAAGCCTCGGATGGGAAAGAATGAGGATCAATCTCTGCAGCATCTTGAAAAACTTCATCTTTATCTCGCAGACTTTTCTTTGGCTGCCTCCTCTTCTTCTTCACTTCTTTCTACGATTCTTCTTTCTCTCGTCGCTTCTCTCTCTTTCTCTTCTTGCTCTGCTCTTTCTTTTTCCTCTTTTCTGGCCTTTTCTTGTCTCTCTTCTTGTCTCTATTTTTCCTCTGCTTCTTTCTCCTTCTCCTGACGTTCCGTTGATTCAGATACAGAACGTCTTCTTCTTATCAATGCAGAAATAGTGCAATCTTCCTCTTCTTCTTCTTCTTCTTCATCCACCAAGAGTCTCCTCTTTTGCTTTTTGGATGGTGGATTGATTTGCTCCTTTCCTTTCCTTTTGGATGCCAAAGGTACTGGAGATTTCATTTTGAACTGCTCCATTTCCTTTTCAAGTTCTTTCGACGCATTTTAGTCACCATTCGCACCCACCACCATTTTATCGCATGGTCGAACACACGAGAGATTGTGGGGGCTCAATATTCAAGTGTCTGAAGATCTTGGTCACAAGACTTGCATAAGGCAGTTGTCCCTTGTCCTTCACCATTGCTCTATACATGTGAAAGAGAATGATGTGAGGAATTTGATGATTGCATACATCAATTTTGCCTCCGAATTTGACACATCTGTCTTTGATGTTGATTTCGGCCTAAGACAATTGATGACAATTTTGTGCAGCAAAATGTTGATAGCATGCATTCTCATGTAGACAATTTTCCCTTCTCGCATCTTTGCCTTTCACAAGATCCAGCATAAGACGAGTACTGGAAACTTTAATCGGTTGATATGATCCTCTCTCTACTCCAATGACATCAGCCAGCATGTCCACATCTACTATGTAATCTTGATCTCGGACACTAAAGGACATTCTATTCGCATCCAAAAAGCTAAGATTCGAATAGAAATATGCGATCGATTGAGCATATCCTTCGGTTGTGTCGAGCAAAATTGCTCAAGTTGTAGTAGATCAAACTTCTCCCTTAAGTTCACATGAATAGCATCCAGAAAATCAAAATCAACGCTTCTAGGGTTTATCACCCCTCTCTTCAACAGCCTGAAAAACAAATTCTCCTGTTCTTTGGATTTAAACAAATCCATCCTCTTTCCTTTCACCTTTGCAGCAACACCCAATCTCGGTTGAAAATCATAGAACATTTTATCATCGTTATTCCCATCAATAGGAGTCTGTCCAGACACACGAGGATCACTAGGAATACTAGCAAGTGCTTCCTCTGCCCTTCCTCTAGGAGCAATTCCCAACTCCTCCATTTGTCGCAGAAAAAGATACTCATTCCCATAGTTCTTACTTTTGAGAAACTCATTCACATGATTCAACGGAGTTCCTATGCTTTCAAAGCACGATAGAGTTTATAGATAAAAGAGGGTTTTTGTATTCTTATAGGCTCTGCATCCTCGATTATCTCATCCTCTCGATGGTGACCCGCACTTTGTGGGGTAGATGGAGAAGAATCACGTCTTGGAGCGAATCGGGCTCGTTGCTTGACCGGATAAGTCATCTTCTTCGGTGAGATCAACATGGGTAGGACCCTCTCTTGCTCTTTGTGGTCCCCCGCTTGCAATCCTTGAGGACTTCCTTGAAGAAGACATCTTTCTTTGACACTTTGAGAGATTCCTTTAATCGTTTTCCCAAGAAAAGTTGACAACTTTCTCGAGTTTGAACACGAAATGGAAACGAGATTGAGAGAAAAATGCTTTTCGAGGGTTTAGACGATAGAGAGAAGAAAAACTATTTGTATTTAGCTCTGTTTCAAAAAGGAAAAACCAATCGGTACTAAGGAAAGTGAACCATCGTATTCTTTTAAAATCAATAATCTTGCCATTTTTAATAGAAGTTATATTTTTGAAAAGACACGATTCCCTTTTTTTTCGGTAATTCGAAAATAATCATACATTTTCGAGACAGAATAAAATAACAACTTACAGTTAATACCCATGAGTCTGAGTCTGAGTCTGAGTCTGAAAGTCTTTGAGTCTCTAGACTTTAACTTCCTCAAGCTTCAAAATGTTGAGACTGGAGCGAATAAAATCGAATTGATTTTTCTCCAAAGGCTTTGTGAATATATCCGCCAATTGACTCTTTGAATCAACAAATTGAATCGAGATTTCTCCATTTTGAACATGATCTCTGATGAAGTGATGTCGAATCTCTATATGCTTTGCTCTTGAGTGAAGAATTGGATTTTTCGTGAGATTTATTGCAATGGTGCTGTCACATTTGATTTTTGTGCATGAGTCTTCAATTCCGAAGTCTTGTAGCTGTTGTTTAATCCACAGAATTTGCGAACAGCAACTGACAAGGGCTACATACTCTGCTTCTGTTGTTGAAAGAGCCATAGTGCTCTCGCTTCCTTGAAAACCAAGATACTTGTCATGTTTCCAAGCAACGGCACGTACACCGTACTCTTTCTATCAACTCGCAACCTGCTAGATCTCGTCGTCGAATATCCCGGAAGATTAAAATCTCACTTCTTAGGATACCATAGACCAATGCTTGAAGATGAAGCAATGTATTTAATAATACGTTTTGCAGCACTGAGATGAGATTCTTTAGGATCTGATTGAAACCTAGCACAGATGCAAACGCTTAACAAAATGTAAGGTCTAGAAGCAGTAAGATAAAGAAGTGAACCGATGATACTCTGTATAATTTTTGATCAACTTTCTTCCCTTCTTCATCTCTGTCTATCTTCAAGGAACAAGACATTGGTATGTCGGTCTTTTTGCACTTTTCAAGCCCAAATCTTTTGACAAGATCATTAGCATATTTTTCTGATAAATGAACGTTCCTTCCTTCAATTGTTTTATTTGAAGTCCAAGAAAGAATGTTAACTCTCCCATCATACTCATTTCAAACTCATCCCGCATTGACTTAGAAAATTTCTTGCACAAACTTTCATTAGATGATCCAAAAATAATGTCATCCACATATATTTGAACAATTAAAAAGATTTTGTTTTCCTTTTTGATAAATAAAGTAGTATCAACTTTACCTTTAACAAATCCATTATGTATTAAAAACTTACTGAGTCTGTCGTACCACGCTCGAGGTGCTTACTTTAAACCATACAAGGCCTTTTTTCGGTCGAAGACGAGTCGCTTCTTTGGGTCTTCAAACCCGGTGGTTGTTCCACATAGACTTCCTCATGGATAAATCCATTTAGGAAGGCACTTTTGACGTCCATTTGAAATAACTTGAAATCTTTATAACAAGCAAAAGCAAGCAATAATCGAATAGCTTCTAACCTTGCTACTGGTGCGTAAGTCTCATCATAGTCTATCCCTTCTTCTTGCGTGTATCCTTTGGCTACGAGTCTGGCCTTGTTTCGTATGACTTTACCTTTCTCATTCATCTTGTTTCTGAACACCCATTTGGCTCCAATAACAATTTTACCTTTTGGTTTAGGTGTCAATTCCTAGACATCATTAATGATAAACTGTCTGAGCTCATCTTGCATAGCTTCAATCCAGCTTTCGTCAGACAAAGCTTCTTCTATGCTTTTTGGTTCAATTTCAGAAATGAGAGCTACGGCACTAGACTCTTCACGCTTTTTGGATTTGGTGCGAATTCCTTCATTAAGATCGCCAATAAGTTGCTGGTTGATTTATCTGGCTGATGATCCCTTTCTTTGCCTGAGTCTTCAAAAATGGTTTGTTCTTTGGTCTTCTTCCCGAATCGTGACACCTCTTGAGTTGAAGACTTTGGAGAGATTGGAGTAAGATCGGACTCTTCATGATGAGTCGATTGGATTCATCTTGAACCGAGTCTTGAAATTTGACATTCATTGACTCCTCCACGGTCGACTCTTCTTGTTATAGACTCGTAGGCTTTGCTTGATGAAGAATATCCAAGGAAGATGCCTTCATCGATCTTTCTTCAAACTTACCAACATTATCTTTTGCATTTTTCAATATAAAGCATTTGCAACCGAATACATGAAAGTATGAAATAATAGGCTTCTTACCTTTGAATAATTCATAGGGGTTTTCTTTAAAATAGGTCTTAAAAAGACTCTATTAATGATATAGCAAGCTGTTGAAACACTTCAGCCCAAAAACGAGAAGAAATTTTGCTTTCAATTAAAAGAGTTCTTGCCATTTCTTGAAGAGATCTATTCTTCATTTCCACAACTCCATTTTGCTGAGGAGTATATGGAGAAGAGAACATATGCTTAAAGCCAGATTCATCACAGAATTTTGTAAAATCTTTATTTTCAAATTCACTACCATGATCTGTTCTTATGCTTGAAATAACACATCCCTTTTCATTTTGAACCTTTTTAGCAAATTTTTCAAAATATGAAAAGGTTTTGGATTTACTTGCTAGAAAAAATACCCAAGTAAAGCGAGAGTAATCATCCACGATTACTAAGCAATATTTCTTACCTCCAATACTGGGTTCTAGTTGGTCCGAAGAGATCCATATGAAGTAACTATGAAGACATGATTAGTTGAGATATGATTCATAGACTTATATGAATTTCTTACCTCGCTTTCCCGAATACATGGAGTACACAGGCTCGATCTTTTGATAAGGCAATTTGGGTAGACCACGAACAAGCTGCTTTGATGAGATTTTGGCTAATTGCTTCATATTAATATGCCCAAGCTTTACGTACCCACGAGACTTGCTTCATCTTGTATTGAAATCAAGCATTGCGATTCTTCTGGTTTCACGTCCAGGAGATAGATATTTCCATGCCTTCTACCCAAGAAAGATTGAGTAGAGTCTTTATTGGTTCCGGAACATATTCCTTCTTGGAAGAAGATCTTAAAACCAAGTATCACATAGTTGATCGATGCTTTGAGAAGATTGTAATTGAGTCCTTCCACTAGAGAAACATTGCTTATTGTGAGATTTCCAATTTTCACAGGTTCCAAAACCCACAATTCTTCCTTTGCTATTTCCTCCAAATGAGACTTTTCCACCATTTACTTGAACAAGCTTTATAAAGCATTTTGAGTCTCCCGTCATATGTCTTGAACATCCACTTTGTCTAGATACCACTTTACATTTCTCTTGATAGATACCTGTATTTAAAGAAATATCTCAAGCTTTCTTTGGTACCCACATTTTCTTGGGTCCTTTTGTGTTAGTAAGATAAACAGTACTAGCCCAAGTTTTCTTAATAGGTTTCCAAACCATAGGACATTCTTTTTCAAAATGATCTGGACTTTTGCACTTAGAACACCTGAGAGCATCTCGACCTACACGCTTTACAAAAACCTTTTTGAAATGATTTTTGTAAGCTTCTTTTGAAGGTCTTTGCTTAATTTTTTCTTTTACTTTAGGAAAATCAATTAAGGGAATAGTTTCTTTTGTCATACCTAAACCAGACTTATTGAAATAAGGTCTTTATACTTGAAAGAATTTTTCAAGTTTCTCGGACCCTATTGAAAATTTCTTTGAAATATTCGATGAGTCAATTTTTAAACGAGAATTTTCTTTCAAAAGATTTTCTTAATTTTCTTTAAGAGTAGAAACATTCATATCTAAACATTCGACTTTTTCTTTCAAAATATTTTCCTGCTGTTTTAAAGCGAGTTTTCCCTTTTAAGTTCGAAATCCTTTTAAGAGAAGTCTTAAGACTTAAACACAGCTCATCAATATACTTAGAAACCTTGACAGGAATTTTGAAATTACTTACTTCAAATTCGCTTTGTCCGAGTCGATTCGAGTTTGAGTCTCGAGTCGATTGTGCCATCGACACAAGTTGGCATATTCATCATCTCTTTCTTCACACTCGTATCACTCCGGGTTTCAGCTTTGAAAGCCTTTCGAGACTTTTCAGCCTTTCCTTTCTTCTTTTTAGAAGAGGGATAGTTGGGTCTACGATGTGTCCCTTTTTCTTACATTCAAAGCAAACTACATCTTTATTTGCTTCATCATCATCAACAGTCTTGGTCATTGTCTTTGAAAGCCTTGTCTCTTAGAGTTGAATCTTCTTCCTTTTCTATTCAACTTTCTGAATCTTCTTATCATAAGGGCAAGTTCCTCATCATTCATATCGTCTTCGAATCGTAACATTAGAATCATCATTTGATTTTAATGCAATGGATTTCTTACATTTTGGATCTTCGTCTTCGTTTATTCGTTCCACTTCATAAGACTGAAGAGTCCCAACCAGCTCATCGACGAGATAGTGGCATGATTATTTGTGTCTCTCTTATTGAAGTCTTTATGTGATTCCGAGTCCTTGGAGAGTCCACGCGAAGCTTGTTAACCTTCATGGAATCGAAATTGGTTGACCTTGATTTTGAAGACCATTCACAATTTACGTAAAACGACCGAACATGTCGGTTATTGATTCTCCAGATCTCATTTTGAAGGCTTCATATTGACCGAGAAGAATATTGATTCTGTCTCTTTCACTCGATCAATTCCTTCGTAGGTGATATGTAACCTATCCCAGACTTCTTTTGCTGTATCACAAGAAGATATTCTGTTATATTCAGTAGGTGATAAAGCACAATATAAGGAATATATTGCTTTTGCATCAAGAGTTTGTCTCTTGATTATTTCTTCCTGAGACATTCCGCTAGCTTCCACGACTTCTTTTCCTCTTTCTAGACAAGCTGCAGCTTTAGGAATGATTCCTTTTTCTACAACGTCCCATTCTAGAGGATCCTTTGATCGCGAAAAAGCTTTCATCTTGTTCTTCCGGATGTTGTAATCCTTTCCATCAAAGTAGGGTGGTGCGGTATTGCTTTGCCCTTCCACCAGCCACAGTGCTAACATACTAGCCATGGATCTTTTACTCAAGTAAAACACTTCAAATAAAGTGAGTACACGAGCTCGATACCAATTAATATAGCTAGAACGAGTACCTAGAGGGGGGTGAATAGGTATAAAATGATTTTTCACTTAAATCACACAATACTAGACAATCGATGGATATAAACAGCAATCAAAAGACTGAGAGAAGGGAAAAGAGAATTGAACACAATGATTATAGTGGTTCGGCTTTAGTTTAAGCCTACGTCCACTCTTTCGCACCGACAGCTATTGGCTAGATTCCACTATGAACAAAGAAGTGTTACGGTGTTGTTCTTCCTTGATTCGATGGTGTAGATGATCTACCACACTCGCTCAAGATACCACTAAGTATAAACACTCTTTTGTGTATACAATTTTGCTCATAATGAATCGGCGAATAACAAGGAACTTCGGACTCACGGAATTCGTCTATCGAGCATGCACTGAAATAACTTGAACGACTTCCTTTTATACTCCTTCATGCCATCATACCCGTTGGCACTTACCAAAGGAATTCCTCCAATCTACCCGTTGGACGGAATCAATTAAGGAGATCTTTCGAGCTATTAAAGGAACTTGACGATAGCCCATCAATCATGTTCGCCCATACAACCAGGATCTTGGTTTCCAAGAATAGAACTTTCCAAGATTACTTTGTTAACCATCGGATCTTGAATAGGAAGAATCCGTTAGCTTAACCCAACCAAGATATCTTCTCCAGAGAATAGGACTAACTAACTTAACCAAACACCTAGGTTACGGATAGCCTTTCGACACTTTGGATTAGAAAACGTCAATGAGAATATCTTTAAGTCTTGAGTCTTGAGTCTTGATGTCCGACTGTCTTCAGACTCTAAACCGAAAGTCTGTAATAATCCATACTAGACTGATAGAAACGTTTTGTCAGCTTCAAAATATTCTGGCAAGATTTCTCCAACAGAAACCACCTAAGTTTAGTGGAATGGGAAGTCCTGAGGAGGCAGAACATTGGATTGATGGGATAGGACAGATTTTCCAGTTGTTGAACTGTAGTGATGCTGAGAAAATAGTTTTGATAGAGTACTAGTTGGAGGGAAATGCAAAGTTTTGGTGGAGAGCTTCGAGGGATACGATCTTTTCACCAGGTACTGATGTGAATTGGGATGAGTTTTGAGAGCCTTCAATAGGAAGCATTTATCTAACTATGCTAAGGATAGGAAGATCACTGAATTTGTTCAGTTGGAATAAAGGGAGTTGACAGTGGATCAGTATGAGGCAAAATTTTCTAAATTGTCTAGGTATGCTCCTAGGTTGGTTGAGGATCGTGGGAAAAAGCTAAGAGATTTCTGAAAGGGTTGAGGACTGATATTAGGAAACAACTGGTGCCTTTGAATATGAGAGATTATAATGAGATTTATGAGAGGGCACAGTTGGTGGAGCAAGAGTTAGTGAGAGAGCAATCAGAATCTAAGAGGCAGATGACCTTTAATGATGTTCGAAGGGGTAAGAGATCTTATCCTGGTCAAGGTTAGCCCTAGGAATCTAAGAAGAGGAATAATTTTGGGAATTCTGGAAAAGTCAGGAGTGGCCCGATTCTAGGAAGAGTACCTTACCAGAGTAATATTCGTTAGAAATGTGGTGGACAACATGGACCAGGACCCTGTAATGATCGATTCAAATGTTTTGGCTGTGGGCAGAGAGGTCACTTTAAGAAAGATTGTCCACAAGAGAGGTCTGTAGCTGAGTGTTGGCTCGATGCAATAGGTACAACAAAGTACTAGTGGACCAAACCTACCAAGGAATTCACAGAGGCCACCAGCACAAGGAAGGGTGTATGCGGTCACCCAAGAGGAAGCGGAAGCATTCAAAAATGTTATCTCAGGTACGATTTCGATAGATGGATAAGAAGGCATATGCGTTATTTGATATGAGTGACACGCATTCATTTGTGTCTGAGAAAATATAGATGATTGTGAGAAGTAGGAACAAATCCTTAGATATGCCTCTTCGTATTTCTACATCACTGAAAGATATGTTGTTATCTACGTTAGCATGTGAGTTATGTGAGATAACCCTAAGGGAACGAGATCTGGAGATGGACTTGGTAGTGATAGATATGTATAACTTCGACCTCATCATAGGAATGGACTAGCTCCGTAAGCAATGGACTAGGATGAATGATCTCCTGAGATAGTACTTACCCATGTGCTAAGGATAAAACCGTGAGGCTAAGAATGGAATAGGCCAAAGCGGATAATATCTCTGTAAGTTAGTCCCTATCAAAATGAGACCCTCCAATGGATGTGTAGTTTGGGTTTGAACTAGGCAAAAGTTGGTGTACCTGTAACAACCCGGTCCGATGAGGGCGGGGAATGGATGCCGAGGTCAGAGGACCTGAACAAGGAGCGGCTCCCGGCAGGCTTCTAGGATGGAAAAATGGGGTAGGAATGGATCGACCTATGAACTGAACTGGGAAGGCAATGTTTCTGGTATAACTTTATCAGAATGGCGCAACGGAAGCATGGTTAAGCTTGTAGAACTTTTGTTTGTGAAAAAGAAGGACGGGTTGATGCGTTTGTGCATTGATAATAGGCAATTGAATCATGTAATTGTTATGAGTAAGTACTCATTACCTAGAATTGATGACCTATTTGACCAACTGCAAGGAAGTTCGGTCTTTTCTAAAAATTGACTTGAGGTCAGGATACCATCAACTAAGGATTAAGAAAGAAGACATTCTTAAGACCGCATTTAGGACTCGCTATGGACACTATGAGTTCCTAGTTATGCTATTTGGATTGACGAATGCCTTAGATGCATTCATGGATTTAATGAATAGGATATTTAAGCCTTATTTGGATCAAATTGTGATTGTCTTCATTTGATGATATCCTGACACATTCTAAAGGACCTGAAGAACATGCGCAGCATCTAAGCGTAGTGCTACAAACAAGGCTTAAGAAGTGAATTATGGAGAGTGAGTTATGAATTTGAGGGTTAAGTTATGATCATTTGAGTTAAGTAGTGACTACCTATTAGAGGATCTCATTAGAAGTCTTGATGCATTACCTGGAAGCATTTAGTATGTATAGAATGATCTTGGAAATCATGAGTTTGAGTGGTCATATGAGACACGGAATTACTTATGGTTTATATGTTGGAATAATAGGTTTAATCGATGGTTGTCAACTTTTAATTTTAGGTGATGATCTCAATTTGAAAAGGTTTGGTGGAATTAGTGGATATGATCAATTGTGGTTATAGTCTTTCCAAGGTGAAAAGGTGAAAGTTCAAGTTGTGGATTTGATGAGTGATTAGTCCAAGTGACGATCTTTTAGGGTGAGACATGAGATATACTCGATAGAAACTAGACAAGTTTTATTTTTGTGGATTGTCGATCTTTGAATTGAACAAGTCTTGGTGGACTATCGATATTTGAACCGAATGAATGGTATTATATTTTAGGCTTGAATCTATGTTGCAGTGAAAGCGTAGTGAATGTCTTTGTTGGACTGAACCAGATGAGTTGTTAATGGTGTCGATTTTGATGATTCTAGGCTTGAATTGATGGTGACAAAGGTATAGGAATGATTTGGCTAAATGGTGTGTTAGATTGAGACCGTTAGATATACCAGAATGGAAATGGGATCATGTGACAATGGATTTTGTGTAAGGATTACCAAGGACATCAAGTGGCCACAACTTTATCTAGGTGATAGTAGATTGCTTGACTAAGTCTACCCATTTCCTAGTAGTTCGCGTAGACTATCTGATGAGTAAATTTGTTGATATATGTGTAAGCCAAGTGGTACGTTGACATGGTGTTCTTGTAACTATCATGTCCGATCAAGACTCAAAATTTACTTCCAACCTTTGGCGAAGTTTTCAAACTGCCTTAGGGACGAAGCTCCCATTTAGTACTGCTTTTCATCTATAGATGGATGGACGAATGAAAAGAGTGATCCAAGCATTAGATGATGTGTTAAGAGCTTGCATCCTTGTCTTTAGAGGAAGTAGCAACCTAATCCAACACACATACTTGATCATAAAGCCATCAAAGTGGATGAGGAAGTGAGGTACATTGAGGAGCCTATGCAAGTGTTGGATCGAAAGGAACAAGTCCTACGGATGAAGAAAATACCATTGGTTAAGATATTATAGTGACATCATGATATGGAGGAAGCCACATGGGAAAGTGAAAATGAAATGAGGGAAATGTACCCTCACTTATTTCAAGAGACATAGGAAATGTCTAATTTCGAGGACGAAATTCTCTAAGGAGGGGAGAATTGTGGCATCCCAAAATTTCATGACAACCCCTGAATATACCATGATATACACCATCGGATTTTATTATGGCCATTAGACTAATGGAATTATTTTTTTTTTGATTTGCCATTTAAAAAGTTGTACTAAAGATTTGACAAAAGAATTTTCTGGCCCTTTATGAGTTGGATTTTTATTGATTTATATTACAAAATTTTATGGCCATGTGAGTATTTGAGATTGTGAAATTAAGTGGGGATTAAAGTAAATTGTTAAGAGCAACTATGGGCTGTATTTTTTTTTGGCCATTTAAAAAGTTGGATTTTTGGCCCAAGAGTGTTGTGCCCAAAGTGGGCCAAGAGGCTCGGCCCAAGAAGCCCCATGGGCTATCGACCGAAGGGGGGAGAGAGGAGCCGGATGGGCCTCCTCCATGTGTCTTCAACAAGGAAGACACTTTTCTCCTTCTTGGAGACAAGTGTCCCTCCATGCAAAAATGGAAGCGTGCAAGGGTTTTATTCAACCCAAAAGGAAAAGGGGAAGGGGGTGGTCGAAGCTAGGTGCCGAGAGAGAGAGAGAGAGAGTGAGAGAGAAAGAGAGAAAGGAAAGGAAGAGAGAAAGGGGAGACCGTGTGTGCGAGAGAGAAGGAGGAGTTCGTTCGCCGCCTTGCCCACCATCTTTGTTGCTGTTTGTGTTCAGATTAGAGGCAAGTAGAGTAATAAAACCTACCATTTGCTTGCTGTGATGTGTGTGTAGAAGATGGTGAATTTTGGTTGTGGTAGATGTGATGAAAGGTCAAAGCTATGGGGAGAAATTCGTTGGCCTAGCATGCTGTTTTCTGGAAAAACCAGTCCGACCCTTCACGAGTTTGTGAGCTGCATGCAACTTTTTAGTTAGAATCTCACTTTGATCTCTTCATAAAAGTTGTATATAACATCTTGAGGAATAACATACTAAAATTTGAGACAAAACGGACAAGGATTTCCTGGTGAAACGATTTTCCTTTTGAGAGATTAGATCTGGAATTTGTTGTGCTGATCTTTAGTGATTTCGTGGACTGTAAAGTAGCTTTCTTGCGAAAATCTCAGTTTAAGTTCTGAATGAAAGTGGTAGTGTACTTCTTGAGGTAAAACATATCAAAAATTTAGAGGAACTGAACAAAAATAGGTCAGTGAAATCGTTGTCCTTTGAAGAAACTAGATCTGGGAAAAGGCTACCTCGACCTAGTATGATTCTGTGATTTTTATAAAATCATACAATTAAAATTTGATCATGTGTCCTAAATGAAAGTTTTAGGTAATATTCTGAGGTATAAAATACTGAAAAATTAGAAGACACGAACATATGTAGATCGGTGAAACGAGTTTCCTTTTAAAGAAGATAATTTGGAAAAACGACACCGAGAACAGGGGGAATAAATCGTCTATATCTGTTAATCTAGAACGATTTGGGTTTCTATTTCTTCATGAGATATTTACCCTTAGGACTTGTATATAACATATCAAAATTTCAGAATTTTTTGAGCTGATTTAAGATTTTTATCGAATTTGGGAATGAAACTGTGTATGGCAATATGCCGAAATTTTAAGGACTGTGATGCACGAGTTGTACTGATTTGTGTGATGTTCTTTTGATATGGTGTTCTTCATGGAATACTTTCCTTTAGATCTTTTATATAACATGTCAAATTTTTAGAATTTAATAAGGCTGTTTACTAATTTTTCAAGAATTATGACTAAAGGAGCAAATCTGTTTTTATCCGAAATTGTTGTATTTTCAAAAATGAATGAAATTGTCCCATGTGATATGATGTCTTGAGTGGTTGATTATGCTGCATATGTGGTGACATACGACATGTTATATGACATCAAAAGTTGGTTGAGTCTCTTGATATTGATGCATCAAATGCCATGTTGAAATTGAGATACATGTGTGAATATAAATTGAAATAATAGTAAGACTGTCGAAGGTGTGAGCCGACGATGCCTTGGAAGTTTCGAGATATCCGAAGTGTGTGTGCCGGATATCCTCGGGAGTTTCGAGATGCCTGGAGTTGGGTGCCGGAAGCCTCGGAGGTGTGTGGTGGGGGGATATCTCGTGATACTAGTTGGGGTATGAGATGCCCGGAGTGTGTGTGCCGTATGCCCGGAGGTGTGTGCCGGAGGTTCCTCGCAATGCCAAGTTGGATGCGAACGATAAATTGTGGGATGCAAACATTGGTCCCTAGAAAGATAAAAATTGAGACTGTATCATGCACGTAGGTGTGTACATATGGCATCGGATGAACCTCATGGGAATGCAAGCATGAAGTGCATGGTGGCATATGCACGTTGCAAGGTGATATATGTATGGCTGCTTGATGATACATTTATAAGTACATGGTGGTATATGCACGTTGCATGATATAAGTAGAAGTGCATGGTGATTTATACATGTTGTATGGTGATATATGCATGGTTGTAAGGCGGGGTATGCTTGAATACATGAAAGATATGTGTTTTATTCTTGATTGTTCTACTGGACGCATTGTGTAGTTTGGTAGATCTTTACTACTAAGTGGTTGTACTTACCCCGTTTGGACACTAACATTTCAGACTAGATAAGATACCTCTGCTGCCACTGCCACCGGTAGATGGATCAAGTGATTGGATATGACCGCGAGGAGGAGGATAGCAAAGGAAGGAACTTTTGGACGATGACACTAATCGATGGACTTTAATTATAAAACTGTTGGAGGAGATGTCGGTCATCTTTTGAAGTGTAGCCAAGTATAGAAGACTATGACATTTTGATGTACCGATGAATGATGTCCATCCGGTTTAAGTAAATAAAAGTGTTTGGCTTTTACCTATAAATGTTTAGTGGGTGTGCATCGTTTTTTAAATATAGGGAAATGAGTTGATGGATGTGCTTCCACCATATAAATTGCCCAGGGATCGATCTAAAAGATGTAAACCCCTAGGATTCATGAATTATAATGAAATTCCTTGGTATCCGAGTATTATATTATCCGATCAAGTGAAAGAGAAGCGAACAGTGGCAACCCTAACGGATCGGGGGCCGTTGAGGGGTGCCACATCGATAAAAACATTTTTGGCATTATAAATTGATGCTCGGTGATTTTCTAATTAAATATCGAAATTAATAAAGTTTGGGATAAATTCTCAAAATTGCAAATCACACTCAAATTGCACAAAATAGCACTCAATTAATTAAAAAAAATCACATAATTGCGATCAGCATAAAATTCCGATCCACGGCTATCCCGGTCTAATTTTCGAAAAATAATAATTAATTAAATAATTATGAAAATTAATTAATAAATGCACACTTAGGCCAGAAAAGCCTAAATAAAAGTTGAGATGGTCCCAGAAAATTTCCAAGCCTATCTAGATAAATACCATGGCTTATCTACTGGCTAATTGCACTACTCTAACCACCTAACATGCAATATCGAATCATTAAATCACTAATCCGTCCTTACTAACCACATAATCCATACTTAAGCTAAACTAATTAACCCTTAAGCATAATTAACTTCTTAAGCAGGGATTAGTGAGTAAACTCACTAGATTAACGAGCCGGTGAGTTCACTTTGACGAGGACGCGAAGACGAGCAACAAACTCCAAAGTAGGGGCACCAAGCGAGGCCAAGACAGGCCTGAAAACGGGCCTTGATGCCCACAAAACCTTTTGGCTTTGGTTCCTGATCTTGGGCCGAAGGAGCTACAACAGGCGGCTGGTTCGACCACGGCTTACAACCAGTCTTGGCGGCCGCGGGTGGGTGTGCGGGCTCGGCGTGTGATGGGCTGAGCTACGGCTGCTGGTGTGACATTTTGAAATTTCAATCCTATTTTCAATTGAATAAATCGGGTCTTTCATCGATGTACCTATAGTGCTATTCTCTGAGCTAATCACTTGTGAGATAACTAGATTATATGGATAAGTCATTAAAGGATTTTAACGCAATACACTTGAGAATTCGATTAGGAATTGACTGCTCGACTATGCTAAATTGCAAGGGTCATTATAGCACAATTAAAAATCGATCAAAGACCGGAGATAGGTTGATTCAACAAAGGTGTGTGATTAAGTGTGGATGATTCCACCTAATTGCAAAATTTTCATTAATCGACACTAGACCGATTTTCTGTTGTTTTGGGTACCTTGTGTCTGTAATTGAAGCCTTGAGATTTTCACGATAATTGAGAGTCGCCAATGTGTCGAAGATGTATATTGTGGCTCAGCAATAATCGACCACAGGTCAATTGCACTAAAAATTTCTAAAAGCTACCCGGTAGGTTAGATCACGCTAAAATTGCATTAGATTGAAATTAATCACTAATTTGAACCCGATTTCATAAATTGAAAGTTTTATCATGTCACGATTTATTTATGAACATCTACTCATCCTTCGAAGAATTTTTGACAATTCCGGGATTTTTACTGGAAATCGATACGGACGTTTCGGAAAAGAACGAAAATTCAGATCAGCCGAATTGATGGGATTTTTGACTTGCAAACTGAGCTACTTGGTGAAAGTGAATTGCAGAAATTATGTGAGTTTTTTCTTCATCAAATATGGACATCAAATTGAAGAATTTGGGTGGAAATTGAAGCTCAAATTGAAGAATTCGGAGCTAGGCTTGGGGTAGCAATTTTTGGCATCAAATCAAATTATTTTGGGTGTTTATTTTACAAGAAAGTATTATTGGACCAAGAGATATGTTTGAGGGCTTTAAGGGGACCAAGCATTCAATTATTTAGTAGCCGTCACTATTGCTATTGCCAATGCTGTTGCTACTGCCGCACGTGCCGCCATACCTGCTGAAGTTCCGCCAGGGAACATGGTCTGTGGAGATCTCGAGGAACAGTTTTTGAAATTGAACCCATCGAAATTTATTGGTGGAATAGTTTTTGAAATTGAACCCATCGAAGTTTCTGGGGTAGGAGACCCCGAGGCTGCTGTTCGGTGGATCTAAGGAGTGGAGAAGACCTTTGCATTATTGATGTGCATTGAGACTGAGAAGGTAGTTCTTGCAATCTACCAGCTGGAAGAAGTCACGAGTACTTGGTGGAGAACCACCTAAGGAGCAATATTTCCTGAAGGTGTAGCCCAGAGTGGAACGCCTTTGTTGAGGTCTTCAATGGTAAATACTTTTCGGAGACTACCAGAGAGATGAAGATGGCAGAGTTTCAGCACCTTTGCCAAGGCTCCATGACTGTAGATCAGTATGAGGCGAAGTTTGCTGAACTATCGTAGTATGCTACTAAACTAGTTGAGAATCCAATGAATCGAGTTAGGAGATTCCGAGATGGATATGGGCCAAAATTGAAAAGTCCACTGATTTTGCTTAATCTGAGGAATTATAATGACCCGTATGAGTGAGTTTAGATGATCGAGAGAGATTACAATGAAAGAGCCGTCACATCTAGATTGCGGTTCGGATCGAGTAGAGAAGGGATCCGATATGGGAAGAGGCCCATGATTGGAGGAAGTTTCCAAGTATCGCCCAACAGGAAGGGTAGAATTGGAAAGGCATGGCCTAGCCAGAATGGTGTGTGTCACTTGTGTGGAAGGTAACACGGATTAGCCCCATGCCAATCTAGGCTAGGTACTTGTTTTGAGTGTGGTCAGCTGGGTCACATAGTTAGGAACTGTCGTAGAAGACAGAGAAGACAACAGCAATTACCACCACCACCAGTGGATTAGATTAGAGGAATTGCACTGTAGAACGCACCGCATGGTGCGCCGATGAGACGTCCAGCTCAGGGAACAGTTTATGTCATCACTAGAGGTCAAGTTGAGGACATGCCTGATGTGATCATAGGTATGGTTTCACTGAACAACCATGCTGCTTATGCTTTATTTGACCCTGACGCAACTCATTCTTTTATTGCCGAGCAATTTGTTAAGCTGATAAGATTAAGTCATGAGTTGCTAGAGTCAGTGGTTAGCATATCTACAATGTTAAAGGATAAATTGTTGTTTGAATTGGATTGTTCTAGTTACAAGTTGGCGATTGGTGAGCGAGAGGGGAAAATAGACTTGTTAATCCTAGCCATGTATGACTTTGATTTAATAATTGGTATGGACTGGCTCACCAAGCAACAAGCTAAAATGGACTACTATCGTAAGGTGATTCAGTTTAACCCATTAGTGGGTGAGAGCTTCAAGTTTGTCGAGAATCGATGAGGACCCTCGATTACCCTAATCTCATTGCAGGAGGCAACCCGTTTGTTTGACGGGGGTTGCCAAGGTTACTTGGCAACTGTCGTGGATACGATAGTTGAGGAGCTTAAGATCGAAGACATTTCAGTTGTGTAAGAATTTGCAGATGTTTTTCCAAGAGAATTGCCAAGATTGCCACTAGAGAGAGAGATTGAATTTGTGATTGAGCTAGCACCCGGGACAAAGCCAATCTCTAAGGCTCATTATTGGATGGCGTTGTCGGAGTTGAAAGAACTGAATGTGCAGTTGCAGGAATTGTTAGATAAGGGATTTATATGTCCTAGTGTATCACCTTAGGGAGCACCAATTCTGTTTGTGAAAAAGAAGGATAGTTCGTTGCATTTGTACATCAACTATCGTCAACTCAATCAGGTGACAATGAAGAACAAGTATCCACTCCTAAGGATCGATGACTTGTTTGATCAGTTACATGGAGCGTCAATATTTTTGAAGATTGACTTGAGGATGGGATATCATCAGCTGAGGATTAGGAAGGAGGACATACCGAAGTCAGCATTTCATACTTGATATGGTCATTATGAGTTCACTGTAATGCTGTTTGAGTTGACGAATGCTCCAGCTGCTTTCATGGATTTGATGAACCGAGTGTTCAAAGAATATCTAGATCAGTTTGTGATTGTGTTCATCGATGATATTCTAGTGTATTTGAGGAATGATGAAGAGCATGAGAGTCATCTGAGATTGGTACTGCAGACTTTGAGGGCTCATTAGTTGTATGCCAAGTTCAGCAAGTGCGAGTTTTGGTTGGCTTGTGTTGCTTTCCTAGGTCATGTGATTTCAAGCGAAGGAATCTCCGTGGACCCGTCTAAGATTGAAGTAGTGATCAACTGGCTGAGACCGACTACAATGACAGAGATCATAAGTTTTCTAGGTTTGGCAGGTTAATATAGATGGTTTGTGGAAGGGTTTTCAGCCTTAGCGTCACCTTTGACTAGACTCCTGAAGAAAGAAGAGAAATTTGTCTAGACAGACAAGTGCGAGCGTAGTTTTCAAGAGTTTAAGAAGAAGCTGACTACCACTCTTCTACTGACTATTCCATCTGGTCCTGGAGGATACGAGATCTATAGTGATGCGTCGTTTAGAGGATTAGGTTGCGTGTTGATGCAACATGGCAGGATTGTTGCATACGCCTCCCATCAGTTAAGGCCTCATGAACTGAACTACTTGATGCATGACTTATAACTTGCGGTAATTATTTTCGCTCTGAAGATTTGGAGATATTATTTGTGTGGAGAAAGATTCCAGATCTTCACTGACCATCAAAGTTTCAAGTACTTATTCTCTCAAAATGAGTTGAACATGAGATAGTGCCGTTGGATGGAACTTCTCAAAGACTACGAGACGCCGTCTCATCCCGTCGTGGGATAACATTTGTAGGTCCTTAATTGACAACGTTGGAGGACTCGAAACCTGGAGTTTAAGAGGTGAAGCCCGAAGAATCAGTGATCATGTCCGACTAGCGTTGGAGGACTCGTAGGACAATTCTCTTTTGTCGAGAGCCGATCCCTTTTGTAAACCTTTGTGTATAGACTTGTGTGTTTATAAAAGGGTGTTTTATGAAAAGTTGGTCCTACCTTTCTATCCCATTGAATTGTTGTCTGAGGATTATTTATTTGCTTCCGTATGTGTATTAAAAATGAATGGGTCGGTGATGTGTCTTGGGATGTCGCTATTTAATCGACTAGTGAGGGATGGGCACTCGCTCAAAGATCAGGGCATGACAACTGAACTCGTTGGATTGGTGGAGTAGAAGCTGAAATGGGCTGCAATTATGGGCTGCTTCGGACGTGGAGCTACGGGGTCTTCACCAGGGGAAGAAGCTTCGTTGGTTGATTGGTGGAACGAAGCGGCTGAGTCAGTGGAGTGTGCTAGCGTGAGTGGATTCGAGCATGGCAACTAAAGGAAAGAAATCGGTGGGGTACGGTGGGAAAGCAAACATTTAGGGAAAACAAAAATGAAAGAGAAGCGGCTAAGGGGAAGGGATAAAAGAGTAGATGGTTATCGGCCAAGAGGAGAAAAACATGCGAAAAGAAAAAGAGAAAGAGAGGAGAGAGACATGGATGGATAAGAAGGGGAGTTTGTCGGCTGAAGGGGGGATGTGCAAAAATAAGAAAAAGAAAGAGAGGGAGACATGTGAATTGGAGGGGCGAAGGAGGGGGAGGGAAAAATTTAAATAAAACATCTTATACTCATCAAGTCTTGGTCTCACAAGCTCTCATTCAATCCAATTTAGCCCCCAAAAATCCTCATGCTAAAATACTTGATCCTCACTTGCTTTCTTACACCATAATTCCCTTACATAACAAATATTGGGCAGCAAAAATGGTCATTTCCCTCAATTTCGAATTCTATTTCCTTTTTCTAGAAATCCGATTTCTTAACAAATCTCTTCGATTGATGTCCAATTTTGTTAAAGAAAAAACTCACACAATTTCCTTTCACCAAGTAGTTCACACCGGAGGCCAAAAATCCCTTCAAAATGGCCAATCTGAATTTCAGTTCGTTTTCCGATTCGTCCGAATTGATTTTTCGTAAAAATCCCGAACTCACCGAAAATTCCTCAAAAGATGATTCAACGTTCCTAAAATAACTCATGACATAACAGAACTTTCAATTTCTAAAATCGGGTTCAAATTTGTGGTTAATTTCAATCTGACGCAATTTTAGCGTGACTTAACCTACCAGTTAGCTTTCAGAAATTTTTGGTGCAATTGACCCGTAGTTGATTTTCTTCAAGCCACAACATTCCTCTTCGATACATTGACGACTCTTGGTGGTTGTGAAAATCTCAAGATTTCAAATATAGGCATAGGGTACCCAAAATGACAGCAAATCGGTCTAGTGCCGATCGACAAAATTTTGCAATTAAGTGGAATCACCCACACTTTGATTACACATCGCAGTTGAATTGACCTATCTCTGGCCTCTAATTGATTTTTAATTGTGCTGTAATGACCTTTGTAGACTAACATGGTCGTGCAGTCGATTCTTGGTTCTAATTCTCAAGTTTATTGCATTAAAATCACTTAACGGCTTCACATGATAGGCTAGTTATCTGATGAGTGGCCATCTCAGAGAACAACACTATAGTCACGTCGATGAAAGGCTCAATTTATCCAATTGAAATCATAATTTGAAAATCAAGATGTCATAGTATGCTTCCTACTATCGTGCTTATCAGAACAATTTTGTTGCTATGGCTGTTCATCTAATTTTAATTCCTTAACTTCTTCTAGTACTTGAAATGTGTCATATGACTACTTTACTTGATTAGAATCTTAATGGATCTGAGAATTTTCATGAAACTTCATGTTGATGAACTCCTTCACTATACAAGATCTTTTATTGTAGACTCTGAAAGCTTTGCTAGTAGTTGAGTATCCCGGGAATATGCCTTCATTTGATCTTCCATCGAACTTACATGGCCGATCATTGGCATTTCTTAAGATAAAACATTTACATCCAAAAACTCTGAAATATAGAATGACTGGTTTCCCACCTTTGAAAGCTCTTAGGGGGTCTTTTCTAAAGATGGCCTAAGGAAAAATCGATTTAGGATGTAGCATGCTATTGAAATGGCTTCAATCCAGAAGTGTGATGCAACTTTCCTTTCTAAAAGAAGAGTTATTGCCATTTCTTGCAATGACCTATCTTTCCTCTCTATTACATCATTTTGTTTAAGTGTATAGGGAGTCAAAAACTGATGCTTAAAACCACTTTATTCACAAAATTTTTGAAAATTTGATTTTCGAACTCACCCCATGATCAGTTCTAATGGAAGAAATGGAATAGCCTTTTTCATTTGAAATCATTTGGCAAACTTTGAAAAATGAGAAATATGCTTTATGCTTATGTGCAAGGAAGAAAATCTATGTGTACCTTGTATAATCATCAACTATCACCAAGTAGTACATTTTACCTCTAAGACTTGGCATTCTTATAGGGTTGAAGATGTCTATATGAAGAAGCTGTAAAGCTCCGTTAGTCCTGATGAAATATGTGACATCCTGAATTTCAGGTTATGATTTTAATTGAATTAGTTGGGCATTTCATTAATGCACTTATAGTTCTTTTCCCTGAACTGATTACCCATGAGATAACTAGTCTATCAGGTGAAACCGTTGAGGGATTCTAACGCATTAGACTTGAGAATTCGACCAGGAAACGACTTATCGACCGAGCTAATTTGCAAGGGTCATTACGACATAGTTAAAAATCGATTAGAGATCAGAGATAGGTTGACTCGACAAAGATATGTAATTAAGTGTTGTCGATCGGTATTAGACCGATTCTTTTGTCGTTTTGATACCCTGTGTCCAAATTTGAAACCTTGAGACTTTCACGACAACCGAGATTCGCTAATGTGTCGAAGATGTACATTGTGACTTGAAAATAATCAACCACATGTCAAATGTATGAAAATTTCAAAAAGCTACCTGGTAGATTAGGATGCGCTAAATTCGCCCGGATTGGAATTAACCATGAAATCAAACCCGAATTCAAAAATTGAGAGTTCTGTTATATCACAAGTCATTTTAGGATTGTCGACTCATCCTCTGAAGATTTTTCTATAAACCAAGTCTTTCGGCGAAAAATCAAAGTATGGTTATTTTAGCTTGGGAAAATTGGTAGACCCGCTTTAGGTCGCACTTTTGGGATCCAAGATGATTCTATGGTCAATGAAAAATGTGCAATTAAGTGTGGTTACATTGATGAATTTATGGACTTCAATTTGAGCTCAATTGGATTTAATTGGAAGAGGATTGATTGGATTTGACGTTCAAAGTCACAAAATTCGTATACCATGGGGGGAGAGACATTTGCACCTATTGGCAAGGTTGTGGAGGAAGTTTGAGGAGAGAGAATGGCTGATGTCATGGGTTTTCATGGTGGGGGCAAGAGAGAGGAGGTTTGGACAAGTGTTGCAAGTTTGAGGGCCACCAAGGGGAGCCCCATCTTCAGCGGCTTCTTCTCCCTCAAAGTATGTCTTTCTCCATTGTTGTTGAAGAGGAAAAGCTTAGCAAAACCAAAGGAAACCTGGCAGAAACTGCAGCTCCCTTCCCCTTTGTCCGTTCGACCTCCCAATTTCGCTGCACGCCCACTGGAATCGCTCCACCATCGCCTGCACACCTAGCTTGCTCGAGTGCCGTTTCGCCTTTGTCTCGCCGTCCAAAGCTCCTGTCTAGCGTCGCCAGCCACTGTCGGAGCCTCCCAAGACCGCCAGAGGTCTCGCCTGCACCACCTACACCAACTGTTGCCCTTGCCGTTCTTCCTTTGCTGTTTCCGAGCCAAAGCAGCCACTAGTTCTAGCTGGTTCAGTCCAAGATAGAAGCCGAAGAACTAGCAAAGCCGTGAGGCTTTGTAAAGCATTTCCAGGCCCTTCCGGACCTCGCTTGTTGTCATCGTAGGCTAGCATATCACTTGCCTTTGTGTCCTTATCGAGGTGAACTCATCGACATGCAAATCCGATGAGTTTATCCTCCAAATCTCACTTAGGAGGTTAATTATGCTTAATGTGTGATTAAATTAGCTTAGTTAATGGTTATTTAGATTAAGGATTGTAATTAGTTTAGTGGATAATTAATTAGGGCTAATGTGAGGATTAGATTAGTGTAATCTAAATTAGGCCTCAATTAATTATTTTATATAAATTAATTATTTCGAAATTATTTAATTATTTAATAATACATTTATATTATATTTAATTAATAAAATATTATTTATTTATTTATTTTTAGAAATTAATTAATTAATTATTATTTTTTGAAAAACGATACCCGAAGGACTGTTCATTAAAATTTTGTGTTGACTATCGTGATGTGGTTATATTATGCAAGTATGGATTTTACTTAGAAAATCCCGAGTGTCGGGTTTTAACACCAAAAATAGATTCTAAGTATTATATCAAATAATGGGGTTTGAAAAAGGAAAGTATCAGTTTTCTGGTTTGAATTGACGTGTACCCACGCACGACTACTTTCTTAGATATCTTTAATATGAAGAAAAGAGACCAGGATCACTGTTTTAATCGAGACATTTGAGTGAAATGCAAAGTGTCCTAGGCCAATATTGAATTGTTGTGTGTTCGTTAATGAGAAACCGTCTTGAGTTGTTGAGCTGGACGTACCCTGTATGGGATGCCCCATATAACGGACTTGGGTCGCAGTTGATTCTAGGCCTATGCTCCTTCAGGAATGCTGTCGACGTAGTGACGAAGCCGTGCTCCAAGGTGGAGAGACGATGCTTGGCTAAATGCCAGTAGATTGTCGAATTGTGAGTAGGCTATGCCTATGTGTGGCAGTGACAATAATTGGAACGCATGCTGAATGTTATTGACAAGTCGGGTTACAGGACAAAATTGCGTGGCATGGTATGGGACACATCATAACGATTTGGTCTTATAATTTGGACTCCTGTGGTTGTTTGATTTGATATTATTAGCATTCCAGTTGTTTAAGTTCTTATTACTACATGTGATTGAGTGATAAGAACTGTACTAACCTGTAAGAAGGAATTGAGGCGAGGTAAGTCTTTTGTGCGGTGTGGCTAGGCCACCCTTGAGTGTATTTCCTTTCTAATAGGGTTTAAGGGTGGACTTGCTGAAACATTGTCTCACTAGTTATTAAATAACCATTTTCAGGTTCTTAGAGGACGGGGTGGCCAGTTCGTTTTGGTTGGCCTTATGGAGTTGCAGAGTTGAAGTCTGAAAGTTTGAAGATCGTGTTCAACTTGTAGGTCATAGGATGGTTCCTTTTTAAGAGCTGGTCTTTTGTAGACTTTTGGTTGTAGTCCTCTGCTTGTAAACTTCATTGGTTTAGGAAAATGTTTGGTTGCAAAATGACTTCTTGCTTTCCTATCCCGTATTCATTTGTCAGGGGTTTTATAATACGCTTCCGCATGTGCATTGAAAATGAATGGGTCGGTGAAGAGTAGTTGGAAACGTCGCATCTAATCGACCACAATGGAATGTGCGCGCGCTCGAGGTTCGGGGTGTGACAAAATATATAGGTTTAAAAGAACTCTTTACTTGTTTACCTAGTACATAGATTGAGTAGAATTTAGATCTTTCAAACTTAAGATCCGGTGATCCTCATACTAATTTCTTTAAGGAGAGCTTCAATATTTGCTTGTGCTAACATGCCCAAGCTTCTTGTGCCAAAGATTTGCTTTGTCCTTGATAGAGATCATATACTGAACATCATCAATAGTTGTATCTAGTAAATAGATATTTTCATGTCTCCTTTCAGTAAACGACTGCTTCAAATGTTTACTCATACCTTAGCATTTGTTTACTTGAAAGTAGACTTTGTAACTAGTGTCACATAATTAGCCAATGTTGATGAGATTATAGTTTAGACCTTTCACAAAAGACACATCTCTTATAGTCAGATTTCCCATCTCTATTGTTCCTTTGTCGATGATCTTTCCTTTATTGTTCCCTCCAAAGGAAACACTTCCACCATTGAATCTTGAGAGCTTAACGAACTTGCTTGGATCACCAGTCATATATCTTGAGCAACCACTATCGAGGTATCATTTGTTTCTCTTTTTCTTTGGTACATACACAGATTAAGACAAATTCAAATCTTCTTTAGTACCCATATTTGTTTGGATCCTCTCTAGTTAAAAAGATCGGTCATGCGTAGAAAGTTTCTTTGAATTGTAACCTTTGGAACAATCATTTTCATAATGATCATGGCTACTACAGATTGGACATTTAAAAAGGTCTTGACCAACAGGTTTTCTAAACTATTTTCTAAATAATTTTCATAGAAAACTCTCGGAAGTTTTTATGTCTTCATTTCTTTGTGAGTTGAAAAATCATTTTCTAAAATCATTTTGTTTTTGCATTGAACTCCTGATTTGTTGTAGTATGAGATTTGGATGGACAAACTATGTTCCAAAGTCTTCGAGCCAATTGAAAATCTTTTTGCAACATCCGAAATTTCCTTTTTCCAAGAATTGTTTTCTTTTAAAACAAAATCATGATTTTCTTTTGTTTGAAGAAGATCCTTTTCAAGGTACTCAATCTTTTCTTTTTGGAAAGAATCCCGTTTCTCAATCTTGAGTATTCCTTCTTCAATTCTGAAAATTTTCTAAGCGCAACCTTGTAATAAATAAATAATTCTTCTATATAAATAGATACTTCAACATGAATATGAAAGTCTCTTACCTCAAATTCGTCTTTAGAATTAGATTTTGCCATGAGACAAATATTTGCATATTCTTCATCGCTTTCTTCGCACTCAATGTCACTTCACATTTCGGCCTTCAATGCTTTTTTTTGTCTTCTCATACTTGTTCTTTCTTTTCTTCAAAAGAGAACAATTTGGTATGATGCGTCCTCGCTTCTTGCATCTAAAGTAGATAACATTTTTATTTTCCTCTGTCATTGAAGTATCTCTTTTGCTTAGATGATTTGAAAGGTTTCTTTCCTTTGAACTTCCTTTCTTTTCTAGCCATTTTTTGAAGTTTTTTTCACCATAAGGGCTATCTCCTCATTATCCTCGTCATCTTCATTTGAATCTGAATCATTAGAGTCAAGATTAGACTCAAATGTTCTTCTTCATAGGATCAAAGTATTCCCATGAGTTCATCCATAGAATGAGGTGAGATTCTTTGAGTCTCTCGAATGCATGTCTTGATGTTGTTCCACTCCTTTGATAAACCACAAAAAATCTTGTTCATTTTCATTGGGTCTGATATAGATTGCACTTGATATACTAATCCATTGACAATGTCAGTAAATCTATTAAATGTGTCGATTATGAATTCTTCAGGTTTCATTTTGAATGTTTCATATTACTGGAGAATAATGTTTATCTTCGTTTCCTTAACTCGATTGGTTCCTTCATAAGTTACTTGTAATCTATCCCAAATTTCTTTTGTTGATTCAAATTAAGAGATTCGATTATATTTAGATGGGGATAAAGCGCAATATAAAGAGTAAACAACTTTAGCATCTAGTGCTTCTCTTTTAGTGATGTCTGCATCCCAAAGAGCTGAGGTTTCTGGTTTTTTGCTTTCTTCCTTAGTCGAAGAAGTCTCTAGTCTTATGCCTTTAAGAAATAACATCTCACTCCAAAGGATCCTTAGATATGATGAATGCTTTCATCTTGGTTTTCCACATGTCGTTATCTTTTCCATCAAAGTATGGAGGCCTTGTGTTGCTCTGTCCTTCCATAAGACCTGGTACAATATTGCTAGCCATAGATAGATCGTTAACTAAGAAGTAGTAAAACACTTCAATAAAGAGTAACTAGGCTCTAACACCAATTATTATGGCTAAAAGATCACCTAGGGGGGTGAATAGCTGACTTTATGGAGAAGGAATTTAAATAAATATTGCAACGAGATAACTTCTGATGAAGTGATCAAATCTTATCAGCATACAATTCTATCGCATTTAATAAGAAGAGTAAAGGATAGAGAATTGCACACACAAAATTATAGTAGTTCGGCTTTTGCAAGCCTACGTTCACTCTCATGTGCTATAGTCTATTGGTCGGAATTCACTAGTAAAAATCAATCAGAGGTTACAAGTGCCGAGCTGTAAGCACTCGAGTTTGTGTGAACAACTCCTCACACTCTCAAAATCTAAAGGATTACATAGTATTGCTCAACAAAGATGAATATATGAGATCACAAAACACTTTTTAGACTCTTGGATTTAAATGCTTCAAATCTCATGAATGTGAATTATATTCCTTCAGCTTTGAACCTCCTCTTATACTCCTTCTAGTCCAAGCTGACCATTGGACATATTTCTAAGAGGACTTATGATCTAGTTGAGAAGATCTGATGGCTTCAAGATCGCCGAGATTCATACTTTCCATAATTTCTGCTACCCATATAGCAGTTTGGGTTTACAAAAAGTCAATTGTTTATGAATGGAAAAAATGTTTCACCTTTAGAAAGAAATTCTAGGAAAGTTAAATCTCCAAAAAGATATTAGCAAGACTTTTCCTTTGAAACTCTTTATAAGTATGGTAGGAAATCCAACCAATCGCCACTAGCCATTGCACAAGAATATTTGACTCCTTTCTAACCGTTTGACATAATGTATAAAGAAGGAAGTAATTAAGTCACGACTCTAGTTTTGATTGATAAGTCTAATCACATTCCATCAGACTTTCCACCTGAAAAATAGAACTCTAAAAAAGATGGTCAATGTTATGCTCTTAAGTTTTGATTTATCGTAGAATTTGTGGGAGGAGCTAGTTTTAACTAGCAAACTATATTCTTAATAAAATACCACATTGGAAGACGGGTAAGGCTCCATATGAGTTATAGAATGGAAAATTACCATCCTACAATTTTTTGAAAATGTCGGGGTGTGGCATCCCAGAAATTCAAAGCCAAGCCATAAGGTGTGTTAAAGTCTTTAATTAGGTGATAGAATTTCCATGGCTTATGTTTTAGCCATTAGTCTTTTAATTTGATGATTTATGCTTGTGATTGAGGAAATTTAAATTTAATAGATTAATAATTTATACTTGGCCATATCATTTAAATTTCAATGAACAAAAATGCCCTAAGACTTTGGCCAAGATGAAAATTGGAATTTAAAAATAATTATAGAAAGGAATTCAAAAAAAAAAAAAAAAAAGAGGAAAAAGGGTTAATTTTGGAGTGGGCCTTAGACCCATTTGGCCTAAGCTTGGTGGGCCAAGCTAGTCGGCCCAAGAGGGAGTTCGACCGGCCCATTAAGGCCCAAAGGAAGAGGTGGCCAGCCCATGCATGGATCAAGACAAGTGGCAAGGGGGAAGGCCATGCATTGGTCCATTTAAGTGGCATGTAATCATTAGCAATGATGGACATTTGGGGGTATAAAAAGAGAGAGAGAAAGGAGAGTGACCGGTTTTGCTCCATTCGGCCGAGAGAGAGGGTGAGAGAGAGAGAGAGAGAGAAATCGCGAGAGAGAGGGAGAGACCGAGAGGGAGAGGAGGCGGAGCCGAGGAGGAACCGCCGTGTACTGCAGTCCGTTCGCTGTGTCCGACCGCCGTACGCCGTCGACCGTCCATCCTAGAGGCAAGTGGAGTCCTCCAACTTCTCTTGCATGTTTGTATATGGTTTGCATGTTCGATTTTGGGTGTTTTTAGTGTGAAAAACCGAGGTAAGGTTGGCTTGTTCTTAAGTCGGGTGACTGTTCTCGCTCGGGTTGTGGGAGTCAGTAACTTGTTTGAGCTTGCATGGGAGTTTGGAGTCCTATTTTGGCTTCAATGCCTTCATGGAAGTTGTAGCTAACACCTTTTACAATAACATAATAAAATTTCGTGGAAAATGATGGATATTTGAGGGGTTAAAGTCCTATTCTACGGAGACCCCAGATCTGTGAAGTTTTCACTGACCTCTTGTTGGATTCTTGATTGCATGTTGGTTTTTGTTGAAGATCTCACTTCTATGTCTTCATGAAAGTTGTAGGTAACACCTTAAAATACAACATAATCAAATTTGAAGAGAAATGAACCAGTATAGCCTAGTAAATCGGCTAGATCTTAGAGACGATGATTCTGGTGATGTGTTCCGAGACACCCGAGACTTCATGGACTTAAATGGTGACCATAATTTGGTTATTTGACCTAGATCTCTGCATGAAAATTTTAAAGGACACCTTGATACATAACATATCCAAATTTCAGAGGAAACGAAAGAGAATAGCTGGGTGAAATCTTAATATTTCGGAGATGTGTATACTGGACGATGCGGTAATGGTTCCAGAAGCTTCGTGAGGTTGTATAAATTCATCTAAAAAGAATCTGACTTGGAGTTCTGCATTAAAGTTGCACCAAAATGTCTTGGCTATCACCCTGTAAAATTTCGTAATTTTTGGAGGCTGTATGTGTATTTTAATTGAATTTATTTGGAAAGTGTGCATTCTGGTTATTATCCGAATATCATGTGCTATTTTGTGGAAATTGTGAAATTGTGTGAATTTCAATTTGGCCATGAATTTTGCATTAAATTGTCATCCTATTGGTTTGTTTAATGATTATCTGAATATTATGATTTTGGGAAAATCATAGATATTGAATTTAATAATTATTTATGAAAATAAATAAATATAATAATAAAATTTAAATAAATAATAATAATAATATAATAATAAAATAAAAAGGGATTATTTTATTGGCAATGAATTCCATTGAATTTATTAATAAATAATTATGCATTGTTACATGTATGATAAGACATTGGTGTATGCATGACCATGAATTGTGATGTATGTGTAAATCGTATGCCATGTAATAATGAGATAAAAAGGATGATAAATGTGGATAATGATAAGTGAGTAAGTGGTTGTGGTGGAGGATGAGGCCGGAATGTACAGAGATGCATTGCTAGAATTCCCTGGGAGTTTGAGGATGCCCAAAATATGGGGGGGCCAGAAGCCTTGTCGGAGGTTTCTGCCCGAAGGGAATGCCTCGTGATGCTAGTTGAGATGCGAGATGCCCGGAATATGGGGGGGCCGGAAGCCCAGTGGCCTGGGAGGCTGAATGTTGGGAACCCTGTCGAAGGTCTTTGTCCGAAGGGATGATGAAATTGATGATTTGAGAAATGGGTGATGTGGTGATCAAATTTAAAGATAAAGATGAAAATTAAATCATGACATGATATGCATGATGAGATGCATGATGATATGTATGATGAGATGCATGATGATGACGATATGTGATGTGAAAGAGTGATGATCACCCATGATATTATATGCATGATGATATCCATGATGATGATGATGATGATGATGATGATGATATGATATGTGATGTGAAATAATGATGATCACCCATGATATTATATGCATGATGATATCCATGATGATGATGATGATGATGATGATGATGATGATATATGATGTGAAATAATGATGATCACCCATGATATTATATGCATGATGATGATGATGATGATGATGATGATGATGATGATGATGACATGTGATGTGAAATAATGATGATCACCCATGATATTATATGCATGATGATGACGATATGTGATGTGATATGATGATCATCCATGGTATGATATGCATGATGAAATGCATGATGATGATAATGATATATGATATGCATGATGATGACGATATGTGATATGATATGATGATCATCCATGGTATGATATGCATGATGAAATGCATGATGATGATAATGATATATGATATGCATGATGATATGATGATGATGCGTGATAGTATGCGCATGCCTTGAAGGTAAGTAATGCCTGCAACGTATGATGATATGCATGATGCATTGAGTTGTTATTGGATTTCCCTATCTGCTGAGTGGTTGTACTCACCCCTTTCAGGGAATAACATTTCAGATTAGCAGTATGCCACTTCCTGCCGTCTCGCGGGGGGTGTTTTATGGTCTACCATTCGATGTAGAGGTCGAGTGTGCTGAGATAGACTATCCCTCTGTTCCCGGACTGACTTTTATTCGAGTACGCTGTCTAGTGATGTACGACATAGGCCTGGCTGGGGGCCCTATCATTCAAGAGTTTATTTCTGTGCACGTTCGTTGGGATGGAGCTATGCGAGGGATGTTGCCGCCGCCACCGCCTGATGCACTGGGTTGGGTATGAGACCCGCGCGCAATGAGTAGGAGCTGGATCTTTTTGATGTAGATAGTTGACACTTTCGATGGGAGGTTGTGTACGCTTGATGTAGAGGGTCGAGGGTTTGTTTTTGAGATTTTAGGCAGGACATGGCAGAGTTCTAGCTTTTCTTGTTTTTTATCGACGCGAGAAAAAGAAGTCCCATCCTAAAAGAATATGTAAATAATGTGTCGAAGCTTGGTTATAAAATCCTGATGTTTAGCTGGTGTGTATTTGTATCATGGATTGGTAGGGGGATAGATGGTGATGTTTAATTTGCTTCCGCTATGAGTTGTTTAATTTGCTTCCGCTATGAGTTGTTTAATTTGCTTCCGCTATGAGTCGCATTGGGACCGCTTTTAAAAAGAAAAATGCCTGTGATTAAGGACGCTAGTTCTAAGTACAAGATAGAAAGAAAGGTAATTAAGGTGTAACATCGGCGCTGGTGACGACTTGCGAAGGGTTCGAGGTGTCACAGCCCATCCTTTTTGGTATCAGAGCAAATGGTTATAGGTGGAGTGATAAGGAGCCTCATTTGGAATTGAGGAACATGATGACAATGCACACCATAGGATGTAAAACGAAATAATTGAATAACGGGTGATGGGTATTCACTCGCAGATCCCTAGTAGTTTATTTTGAATTGCCCTTAGGTGCCAGTAACATGTATATGTTACTTATGTAGTAGCGGTAATTGCTTTGAGTGGAGGCAGTGAGTCTCAGATTATTCCTGAGGCAATGCTTGGAAATTGCAGGAGAGTCATGGTGCGAGCTAGAAGTGCTCATCCATCGAGGGCTGAAGCCTCTACTGCAAGGGCTGAACCCCGAATGGAAGATATCCTGCAGGCATTAGCCAATTTTGGAAATCTGATGGAGAGGCAGGCGCAGCAACAGCCCGGAGCGGAACGCCGTACTCAAGGACTAGTGGGGCAGTTTTTGAAGCTAAAGCCACTTAAGTTTAATGGAATGGGAAGTCCTAAGGAGGTAGAGCAATGGATTGATGGGATGGAACGAATTTTCCGGCTATTGGACTGCACCGATGCTGAGAAAATAGTTTTAGTAGAATACCAGTTGGAGGGAAATGCGAAGTTTTGGTGGAGGGCTTCGAAGGACATAATCTTTCCACCAGGTACTGATGTTAACTGGGAGGAGTTTTTTAGAGCCTTCAATAGGAAGCATTTCTTTGATTGTGCTAAGGATAGGAAGATTACTGAATTTGTTCAGCTAGAACAAAAGGGTTGACTTGTAGATCGGTATGAGGCTAGATTTTCTTAATTGTCTAGATATGCTCCTAGATTGATTGAGGATCAGGAAGAGAAGGCTAAGAGATTCCTGAAAGGACTGAGGACTGACATTAGGAAGCAACTGGGGCCTTTGAACATAAGAGATTATAATGAGATTTATGAAAGGGCGTAGTTAGTGGAGCAAGAGCTGTTGAGGGAATGGTCGAAGTTTAAGAAACCGTTGAATTTTAATGATGTGAGAAAAGGGAAGAGACCTTATTCTGGTCAAGGTCAGACCTGGAATGTGAAGAAGAAGAGTAATTTTGGGAATTTTGGAGGGGCAATGAGTGGTCTGAATATAGGGAGAGCACCCTATCAGCCTAGGTATTTGTCAGAAGTGTAATGGATGCCATGGCCCAGGACCTTGTACGGGACAACAGAAATATTTTGGCTGTGGACAAGTGGGTCATCTTAGGAGGAATTGCCCACAAGAGAGGTCGCAAGTGAGCGTTGGCTCAGTGCGACAGGGATATCATAGTGCTGTTAGGTCGAATCTGCAAGGAAATCCTCAGAGACCACCTGCGTAAGGAAGGGTGTATGCGATCACCCAGGAGGAAGCGGAAGCTTCCAAGAATGTTATCTCAGGTACGGTTCTTATTAATGGTGAAAAGGCATATGCATTGTTTGACATGGGTGCAACGCATTCGTTTGTGTCTAAAAGATATAGATGTTTGAATAAGATAGAAGTTATGCCTCTTGAGATGCCTCTTTGTGTCTCCACGCCTTTAAGGGATATGGTATTGTCTATGCTGGTGTGTGGAAATTGTAAGATATCAATGGGAGGAAAGGATATGGAGATAGACTTGGTTGTAATGGCTATGTATGATTTTGACGTTATTATAGGAATGGACTGGCTTCGTAAGTATCGGACTAGAATGGAATGTTATAGAAGAGTGGTTCAATTCATTTTACCTGATCAGTCTAGTTGTGAATTTTTAGGAGGTCAGACCCATTTGCCTGTAGCACTTATTTCGGCAGTAGAAGCTTGTAAGTTACTTGACAAAGGATGTCAATGGTACCTAGCCATAGTTAGAGATTATGCAAGGAAGGAGCCTGAACTTGAGGAAGTTCGTGTAGTTAATGAATTTCACGATGTATTTCCTAAGGAATTGCTTGGATTGCCACCAGAGCGGGAGATTGAATTTGAAATTGAATTAATGCCTGGAACGGGACCAATATCAAAAGCCCCATATAGAATGGCCTTAGTAGAATTAAAGGAATTGAAGGTGCAACTGCAGGAGTTGCTTGATAAAGGATTCATTAGACCAAGTGCTTCACCTTGGGGTGCACCGGTCTTGTTTGTGAAAAAGAATGATGGATCAATGCGCTTGTGTATTGATTATAGACAGTTGAATCAGGTGACCATTAAGAATAAGTATCATTTGCCTAGAATTGATGACTTGTTTGATCAACTCCAGGAAAGTTCGGTATTTTCTAAGATTGACTTGAGATCGGGATACCATCAGTTAAGAATTAAGAAGGAGGATATACCTAAGACTGCGTTCAGGACTCGTTATGGACACTATGAGTTCCTTGTTATGCCATTTGGATTGACTAACGCCCCGGCTGCATTTATGGATTTGATGAATAGAATATTTTAGCCTTATTTAGACCAGTTTGTGATTGTCTTTATTGATGATATTATGGTATACTCAAAAGGTCCTAAAGAGCATGAGCAGCATTTGAGAATAGTTTTGCAGACTCTGAGAGAGCATAAGTTGTATGCTAAGTTTAGTAAGTGTGAATTCTGGTTGGATCGGATAATATTTCTAAGACATGTGGTGTCAGAAAAAAGAATTGCAGTAGACCCGGCAAAAGTTGAAATGGTAGTGAATTGGCCGAGACCAACGACACCCACTGAGATACGAAGTTTCTTAGGGACCGGGCCGGTTATTATAGAAGGTTCATTGAAGGATTTTCAAGGCTGGCAGGACCTTTAACTAAATTGACTCGAAAGAATGTGAAATTTGAATGGAATGGAGAATGTGAAAGGAGTTTTCAGGAGTTCAAAAGGAAATTGACTTCAGCTCCAATTCTGACTATACCTACTAGACCTGACGGTTTTATAGTGTATAGTGATGCATCTCACAAAGGACTAGGATGTGTGTTGATGCAGTATGGCAAGGTTGTAGCCTATGCATCTAGACAATTGAAACCCCATGAGCTGAATTACCCGACGCATGATTTAGAATTAGCAGCTGTAGTGTTTGCCTTAAAGATATGGAGACACTATTTGTATGGAGAAAAGTTTGAGATTTATATGGATTATAAGAGTTTGAAGTATCTGTTCTCACAAAAGGAGTTGAACATGAGACAAAGGAGATGGATGGAATTATTGAAGGATTATGGCTATGAGATAAGATATCATCCAGGGAAAGCGAATAGAGTAGCAGATGCTCTTAGTCGTAAGTCGGCTATTTCCATAGCAAGTTTAAAGATAGCTAGTTTGAAAATGGCGGAATGGGAATTGTTAGAATATGTAGAAAATTCCGAATTTAAATTGGAAATGGATTGTCATACTAGCATGCTTAGTGCATTAAGGATTGAGCCAGAGATTATCCAGAAAATTAAAATCCTGCAAGAATCCGACCCAGAGATTTTGAAGGTGAAAGATGTTGTATCTTTAGGGAAAAGATCAGAATTTCAAATCTCTTATGATGGAATAGTAAGATGTCAAGGACGACTTTGTGTTCCCAACAATGAGGAATTGAGGAAGGAAATTCTGTCGGAGGCACATAAGAGTAATTATAATATCCACCCAGGTAGTACAAAGATGTACGGAAATTTATGTCAGCAATTTTGGTGGAATGGTATGAAGGCAGATATGGCTAAGTACGTATCTCAATGTTTGACGTGTCAGCAAGTAAAAGCGGAGCATCATAAACCCGTAGGACTTTTAAGACCATTAGACATTCCTGAATGGAAATGGGAACATATAACGATGGACTTTGTGCAAGGATTGCCAAGGACATCAAGTAGTCATGATTCAATTTGGGTTATAGTGGATCGTTTGACTAAATTGGCGCATTTCTTAGCGATACGCATGGACTACCCAATGGACAAGTATGCGGACATGTATGTAAGTCAAGTGGTACGCTTACATGGTATTCCAATGACCATTACTTCAGATCGAGATTCGAGGTTTACTTCGAATTTTTGGAGGAGTCTCCAAGTTACGTTAGGGACTAAGCTTCAGTTTAGTACTGCTTTTCATCCTCAGACAGATAGTCAATCAGAAAGAGTAATCCAGATACTGGAGGAAATGTTGTGAGCACATGTGTAATCGATTTCAAAGGAAATTGGGATGAAAGATTGCATTTGGTAGAGTTTGCCTATAATAATAGCTTTCGAAAAGTATAGGCATGGCACCTTATGAAGCATTATATGGAAGGAGATGTAGGACTCACATGCGTTGGAGTGAAGTGGGTGAAAGGAAGTTGACAGGACCTGAACTGGTACAAGTTACCACGGAAGCTGTCGATATTATCAGAGAAAGACTTAGAGCAGCTCAGAGTAGACAGAAAGGCTACGCAGATAGACGTAGAAGGCCTTTGGAATTTAGTGTAGGAGACCATGTATTCCTTAAGGTATCTCCAATGAAAGGAATATCTCGATTCGGGATGAAGGGTAAGCTAAGACCTAGATTTGTTGGACCTTTTGAAATTCTCGAGAGGATAGGGGTTGTAGCTTATCGTTTAGCATTACCTCCTAAGTTAGAAAATCTGCACGATGTGTTTCATGTATCGATGTTGAGGAAGTACCAGCTGGATCCTGGTCACATACTCGATCATGAAGCCATCAAAATGGATGAGAAAGTAAGGTACATTGAAGAACTTGTGCATATTCTGGATCGAAAAGAGCAAATTCTTAGGACCAAGAAGATACCATTGGTTAAGGTATTATGGCGACATCATGATGTGGAGGAAGCCACATGGGAAAGTGAGGATCAGATAAGGGAAAAGTACCCCTATTTGTTTCAAGAAGGCGCGAGTAGTGCTTGAATTTCGAGGACGAAATTCTCTAAGGAGGGGAGAATTGTGGCATCCCATAAATTCAAAGCCAAGCCATAAGGTGTGTTAAAGTCTTTAATTAGGTGATATAATTTCCATGGCTTATGTTTTAGTCATTAATCTTTTAATTTGATGATTTGTGCTTGTGATTGAGGAAATTTAAATTTAATAGATTAATAATTTATGCTTGGCCATATGATTTAAATTTCAATGAACAAAAATGCCCTAAGACTTTGGCCAAGATGAAAATTGGAATTTAAAAATAATTATAGAAAGGAATTCAAAAAAGAAAAGAGAGGAAAAGGGGTTAATTTTGGAATGGGCCTTAGACCCATTTGGCCTAAGCTTGGTGGGCCAAGCTAGTCGGCCCAAGAGGGAGTTTGACCGGTCCATTAAGGCCCAAAGGAAGAGGTGGCCGGCCCATGCATGGATCAAGACAAGTGGCAAGGGGGAAGGCCATGCATTGGTCCATTTAAGTGGCATGTAATCATTAGCAATGATGGACATTTGGGGGTACAAAAAGAGAGAGAGAAAGGAGAGTGACCAGTTTTGCTCCATTCGGCCGAGAGAGAGGGTGAGAGAGAGAGAGAAATCGTGAGAGAGAGGGAGAGACCGAGAGGGAGAGGAGGCGGAGCCGAGGAGGAACCGCCGTGTACCGCCGTCCGTTCGCTGTGTTCGACCGCCATACGCCGTCGACCGTCCATCCTAGAGGCAAGTGGAGTCCTCCAACTTCTCTTGCATGTTTTTATATGGTTTGCATGTTCGATTTTGGGTGTTTTTAGTGAGAAAAACCGAGGTAAGGTTGGCTTGTTCTTAAGTCGGGTGACTGTTCTCGCTTGGGTTGTGGGAGTCAGTAACTTGTTTGAGCTTGCATGGGAGTTCGGAGTCCGATTTTGGCTTTGATGTCTTCATGGAAGTTGTAGCTAACACCTTTTACAATAACATAATAAAATTTCGTGGAAAATGATGGATATTTGAGGGGTTAAAGTCCTATTCTACGGAGACCCCAGATCTGTGAAGTTTTCACTGACCTCTTGCTGGATTCTTGATTGCATGTTGGTTTTTATTGAAGATCTCACTTCGATGTCTTCATGAAAGTTGTAGGTAACACCCTAAAATACAACATACTCAAATTTGAAGAGAAATGAACCAGTATATCCTAGTAAATCGGCTAGATCTTGGAGACGATGATTCTGGTGATGTGTTCCGAGACACCCGAGACTTCATGGACTTAAATGTTGACCATAATTTGGTTATTTGACATAGATCTCTTCATGAAACTTGTAAAGGACACCTTGATACATAACATATCCAAATTTTAGAGGAAAATAAAGAGAATAGATGGGTGAAATCTTAATATTTCGGAGATGTGTATTCTGGACGATGCGGTAATGGTTCCAGAAGCTTCGTGAGGTTGTATAAATTAATATAAAAAGAATCTGACTTCGAGTTCTGCATGAAAGTTGCACGAAAATGTCTTGGCTATCATCCTGTAAAATTTCGTAATTTTTGGAGGCTGTATGAGTATTTTAATCGAATTTATTTGGAAACTGTGTCTGGTTATTATCCGAATATCATGTGCTATTTTGTGGAAATTGTGAAATTGTGTGAATTTCAATTTGGCCATGAATTTTGCATGAAATTGTCATCCTATTGGTTTGTTTAATGATTATCTGAATATTATGATTTTGGGAAAATCATAGATATTGAATTTAATATTTATTTATGAAAATAAATAAATAAAATAAAAAAAATTAAATAAAAAATAAAAAATAATAAAATAATAAAAAATAAAAAAGGGATTATTTTATTGGCCATAAATTCCATTGAATTTATTAATAAATAATTATGCATTGTTACATGTATGATAAGACATTGGTGTATGCATGACCATGAATTGTGATGTATGTGTAAATCGTATGTCACGTAATAATGAGATAAAAAGGATGATAAATGTGGATAATGATAAGTGAGTAAGTGGTTGTGGTGGAGGATGAGGCCGGAATGTACAGAGATGCATTGCCGGAATTCCTTGGGAGTTTCAGGATGTCCGAAATGTGGGGGCCGGAAGCCCTGTCGGAGGTTTCTGCCCAAAGGGAATGCCTCGTGATGCTAGTTGAGATGCGAGATGCCCGGAATGTGGGGGGCCGGAAGCCCAGTGGCCTGGGAGGCTGAATGCTGGGAACCCTGTTGGAGGTCTTTGCCCGAAGGGATGATGAAATTGATGATTTGAGAAATGGGTGATGTGGTGATCAAATTTAAAGATAAAGATGAAAATTAAATCATGACATGATATGCATGATGAGATGCATGATGATGATGATATGTGATGTGAAATAATGATGATCACCCATGATATTATATGCATGATGATGATGATGATGATGATGATGATGATGGTGATATGTGATGTGAAATAATGATGATCACCCATGATATTATATGCATGATGATATGCATGATGATGACGATATGTGATGTGATATGATGATCATCCATGGTATGATATGCATGATGAAATGCATGATGATGATAATGATATATGATTTGCATGATGATGACGATATGTGATGTGATATAATGATCATCCATGGTATGATATGCATGATGAAATGCATGATGATGATAATGATATATGATATGCATGATGATACGATGATGATGCATGATAGTATGCGCATGGCTTGAAAGTAAGTAATGCCTGCAACGTATGAGATATGCATGATGCATTGAGTTGTTATTGGATTTCCCTATCTGCTGAGTGGTTGTACTCACCCCTTTTGGGGAATAACATTTCAGATTTGCAATATGCCGCTTCTTGCCGTCTTGCGGGGGGTGTTTTATGGTCTACCATCCGATGTAGAGGTCGAGTGTGCTGAGATAGACTATCCCTCTGTTCCCGGACTGACTTTTATTCGAGTACGCTGTCTAGTGATGTACGACATAGGCCTGTGGGAGGCCCTGTCATTCAGGAGTTCATTTCTGTGCACGTTCGTCGGGATGGAGCTATGCGAGGGATGTTGCCGCCGCCACCGCCTGATGCACCGAGATGGGTATGAGACCCGCGCGCAATGAGTAGGAGCTGGATCTTTTTGATGTAGATAGTCGACACTTTCGATGGGAGGTTGTGTACGCTTGATGTAGAGGGTCGAGGGTCTTTTTTTGAGATTTTAGGCGGACATGGCAGAGTCCTAGCTTTTCTTGTTTTGTATCGACCTGAGAAAAAGAAGTCCCATCCTAAAAGAATATGTAAATAATGTGTCGAAGCTTGTTTATAAAATCCTGATGTTTAGCTGGTGTGTATTTGTATCATTGATTGGTAGGGGGATAGATGGTGATGTTTAATTTGCTTCCGCTATGAGTTGTTTAATTTGTTTCCGCTATGAGTCGCGCTGGGACCGTTTTTAAAAAAAAATGCCTGTGATTAACGACGCTTGTTCTAAGTACAAGATAGAAAGAAAGGTAATTAAGGTGTAACATCGGCGCTGGTGACGACCTGCGAAGAGTTTGGGGTGTCACACGGGGTGCCTAGTCATAGTGGTGATTCCTCCCCGTCAACAAACTCTATTGAGACCTAAAACGATAGGTTTTGTCACACCTTGAACCTCGAGTGCATGCAAATCCCTCGGTGGTTGATAAAATTTGTGACGTCCCGGGACGTGTTGCCGACCCAATCGATTATGCACATGCGAAAGCGAATTAACTAATCCCCTGACAACAACAAACATGGGATAGAAAAGTGGGACAATCATATAAAACAAACCACACTTTTATAAACAAACTAGTTTGTACACAGAGGCCAACTCTAAGGTCTAAGTTCAAGAGGTCCATCTCCAAAAAGAACTATTGAGTCACCCCTGCTCCTGACCCTTTTGCCTCAAGCTCTAGGTTCTTCATACTAGAGAATTGAAAATGGTAACCCATGACAGGGTGAGATATAAATCTCAACGAGTTCACACCTTAAACCCCAAGACTCACCTTGCCTCACACCTAGAGGCAGCCTACACACTTAACCAATGAGACTCACCTTGCCTCGGTCCTTCCTGAACATCAGTATAGTTTGTAAAACATACTATCAAACCAATCAAACATAGGAGTCCCGATTATAAAATCAAATCGTTATGATATGTCCCACTCCGTGTCACACAATTTCGTCTCATAATCAAGCGTGGGTAACTCATATCAGTGGTTCAATTCACACCCGATATTTACTTTCAATATTCAAATTCTCAATTCAAACTCAACATCCCCACTCAATATTCCGACTCAATACTCAATACCAAACTCAAGGTTCTAGAGGCGCCTCCCCCCAACGAAGTTCCAATATCGTGTGGCACTTAGTCCTTGATCACAATCAGCAATAGCTCGAGGTACTAGAGGTGGCTCCCACAAAGTCACACTGTCGTATAGCACTTAGTCCTTGATCACAATCAGCAATAGCTCGAGGTACTAGAGGTGGCTCCCACAAAGTCACACTGTCGTATAGCACTTAGTTCTTGACTATCGTGAGCAATAGCTCAAGATACTAGAGGTGGCTCCCACGAAGTCACGCTATTATGTAGCACTTAGTTCTTGGCCACGAAAAGCACTAGTACAAGGTTCTAGAGGTAACTCACACAAAGTCTCGCTATCATGTAGCACTTAGTTCTTGACTATGTATGACAGTACTGCAAAGCTTCTAGAGGTGGCTCCCGTGTGACTCAAGTCATCATGTAGCATTTAGACCTTTACTATAATAAGCAACGGTATAAGGTATTAGAGGTGGCTCACACGATGGGTGTGGCACTTAGTTCTTTACCGTCTCATGACCCATTGGGTTTTCTCAACATAACAAATGCCACCTCATCTTTCAATAGTCATCTTGCCCTAACTATAAACCATCACTTGATCATTCAATCACAATTAAGGGTATTGTGCTTTGCACTTAAATGCCTTAACTAAAATAATGAACTTCACCTATTTTCTTCATACTAAAAATACTTGGTAAAATAATCGTATGTGGGTACACAATCAGTTTGAATTAGAAAAAGTGATATCCTTCATCTTAAAATCTAATTATTTGATGTAGTACTTAAAAAATTTTGATGTCAAAACTCGACACCCGGTATTTTCTAATTAAATACCAAAATTTCATAATTTTGAAATAAATACTCAAAATCACAATCACCATTCAATATGCGCAAATTAACATTCAATTGCATAAACTAAGCACACCACCGCAATCAGTAACAAATTCCGGTCACCGACTATCCCGGTATAATTTTCGAAAATATTAAATAATTCAATAAATAGCAAAAAATTAATTAAATAAATACATATAAATCCAAAAAATTCATACTTAGGCCTAATAATGCTAATCTAAGCACCTATTGGACTAATTAAATTACCCTAACCATCCTAACTATAAGACTACATAATAAACTAGCTAACTACAATATCTTACCACCTAATAAACTAATTTAACAAATCTAATTTAACTAAACACACTACTAATTACATTAATCCAATCTTAACTTAATCTAAACACCCCTTAAGCATCATTAATATTCTAATGAGAACTTAGGACATAAACTCACCAATTTAGTGTAAAAATCGGTTCATGGCGACAGCGATGCGACGGCGGCTGAAAATGACCCAAGACAGCTCAGCTAGGGTTGAGCTTCGGCCTTTGGGCGGGTCTTGGTGGGGACGTAGTTGGGCTCACTTTGATGGAGGAACGATGGAGCTAGAACGTGCGGGCTATAGCGAGGCTATGGGCGTGAGTCGAGGGGGAGTTCTGCTTGGTTGAATCGGTGGAGGAGCAGGGAAATAAAATGAAAGGTGGCGTTGGCGACAGACGGTGGGGTACTTCGGTGGAGGGACAAAGAATGGTGGAGCTACAACATCGACGATGGGTAGTGATGTTGGGGTTAACTAAGCGAAATGAAGACACGAGGAATTGGGGTGAGGCGGCAGCGAGAAAGAGAGAGAGAGAAAGTGGAGATGGAGCGATTTGTTCACTGGTGGGGCAGAGGGACGTGAAGGAAATGAAAAAAAAAAAATAGGAGCAGAAGACTTCGGTGAAGTCGAAGGCTCTCACGAAGAAGGAGGGGGATCAGCTGAGGCGTGCATGAGAAGCTGAAGAGAGGAGGGAAAAGTCAATCAAAATATCCCATTTTTCATCATGTCTTAGTCCCCAAAAGTCCACATGTTCATTCGTTTTGTGCCCCACAATACTTTCTTGCATAAAATCCCACAATTAACTAATTTTGATGCCAAATGTTGCAGCTCCCACACAAGCCTACGAATTTCATCAATTTTGACTTCAATTTCTTCACCAATTTCCCTAATTTGATGAACAATTTTGCTGAGGAGGAAGCCTACACAATTTTCACAATTTCCCTTCATCAAATAGCTCACTTTGGAGGCCAAAAATCCCATCAATTTGGCCCCTCTGAATTTTTTATTTTTTTCCGAATTCTCCGAAATTTATTTTCCGTAAAAATCTTGGGCTCGCTCAAAATTCTTCGGAGAATGAGTCGACGTTCTTAAAATAAATCGTAACATGCTAGAACTTTCAATTTCTGAAATCGGGTTCAATTTTGAAGCTAATTTCAACCGGACGCGATTTTAACGTTACCTAACCCACCATGTAGCTTTTAGGAATTTTTAGTACAATTGACCCGTGGTCGATTATTTTTTATCTACATCGTGCATCTTCGACACATTGGTGACTTTGGTTATTGTAAAAATCTTGATGTTTCAAATAAGAACATGTGGTACCAAAACAACAGAAAAACCAGTCTAATGCCGATCGATAAGAATTTTGCAATTAGGTGGAATCACCCACACTTAATCACATTGTTCTGTTGAATCGACATATCTCTGATCTCTAATTGATTTTTAACTATGCTGTAGTGACCCTTACAAATTAGCACAATCGAGCAATCGATTCTTGGTCAAATTCTCAAGTCGGTCGCATTTATATTCCTTAATGGCTTTACCTGATAAGCTAGTTATCTTGTGAGTGGCCAACTCAGAGAAAAGAACTATAGGCGCATTGATGAAATGCCAATTTCATTTAGTCGAAAGTAGGGTTTGAAAATCAAGATGTCAAAACTCTTACTCTCTTATAAAAATTTCGTCCTCGAAATTTAAACCATTACAAGTCTTTAAACAAAAAGGTGGGGGTATCGTCGTTTCATCGAGTTTTCACTGTCCCACTGTCCCGTGGTGTTGCTAGACCACTTTGACCAAGGGGATCATCTTGGTACGCAAAACCTACTCATTCCAATTTACAATTTGAATCGGCCTTTAATCTATCTCTAATAGCTGTAACTGCGTCCACTGATTGTTGAACTAACTCTGGGCCCATAATCTTCCGTTCTCCGACTTCATCCCAACACACTAGCATTCTGCATGTTCTACCATACAACACCTAAAAGGGTGCCTTTTGAATACTTTGCTGATAGTTGTTGTTGTAGGAGAACTTGACGAGATGAAGTTGTTCCTCCCAGGTTCCTCTAAAGTCTAGTACACAAGCTCTCAGCATGTTCTTGAGGCTTTGAATCGTCCTCTCAGACTGGCCATCTGTCTTAGGATGATAAGGTACTATACTGTGGCTTTGTTCCCAAGGCAGTCTATAAACCTTTCCAGAAGGATGCTATAAACCTCGAGTCTCCATCAAATGTAATCGTCACTAGCACTCCATGTAGACGAACTATCTGACGCACGTACAATTTTGCATATCTATCCAAAGCGTAATCCTTCCGTACGGCGATAAAGTGAGCAGATTTCGTCAATCTGTCAACCAACCCATATGGAATCATTACCCCTTTAACTCATTGGTAAGCCTATTACAAAGTCCATTGTGATGTGTTCCCACTTCCACTTAGGAATCTCGAGAGGTTGCGAAAATCCTCCTAGCTTACAGTGTTATGCCTTCACTTGCTAACATGTTAGACACTTGGCGACATGCTTGGCGATATCCACCTTCATATCGGTCCACAAAAAGTGTTGACACTTTTGGTTCTAATACATCTTTACACTACCTGGATGAAAGGTGTAACTCCTACAATGAGCTTCTAACAAGATCTCTTACTTAAGCTCTACATAATCTGGTACATACAATCATCCTCGGAACCTTAGTGTCTTGTCATCAGAAATCTGAAAATCAGCCTTCCTTTTTTCCATATCTTCCTGCAGAATCTTTTAGATCTCTGAATCTGTCAACTACAACGTCTTGATTCTTAGATTTACTTCGATTCAATTTTGAGGGTGGCCATAAGACTTAAAATGTGGCCTACCTCAAATTTGAAAACCGAATCTCGAGCTCCTTCGAGTAGGATCCACCCCTGAATCACCATCGGCGCAATCGATGACTTTCACTCAACGCATCTATAACTTTATTAGCTTTTTCGGGGTGATAGAGGATGTTGCAATCATAATCTTTTGAAAGTTCCATCCAATGACACTGTCTCATGTTTAACTCTTTCTTAATCCTCAGCATGATGATAACCCATCCTCATGTCGACCCACAAGAATATCGACGCTCCTTGTAACCGACCAAACAGATCGTCAATCCTTGGTAATAGATACTTATTCTAGATCGTCACTCGGTTAAGCTATTGGTAGTTGATGCAAAGGCGTAACGACCTATCATTCTTCCTCACTAATAGAACTGGTGCTCCCCAAGGTGAAGCACTAGAGAGTAAAAATCTCGTCTAACAACCCCTCCATCTGCACCTTTAGCCCCTTCAATTTCTGACAACTCCACATGGTAGGGAGCCTTAGAGGTTGGCTCCGTCCTAAGAGCCAACTCAAACACAAACTTGATATCCCTTTCTAGGGCAAACCGAGCAATTCTCTAGGAAACACCTTAGAAAACTCCCGTACCATGGCTATGTTCTCCATCTTTGGTTCCTCAACTATCATATCCACTATACTTGCCAAATAACATTGGCAACCTACATCCAGAAACCGGTTGCCTTAAGTGGCGAATTTAAAATAATCGAGGGTCCTTCTTGGTTTCCAACAAACTCAAAACTTCCACATGCGAATGAGTTAAACTGTATTATTTCACAATAACAATCCATTACAATTAGATGCTCCTTGAGCCAAATAACAATTCAACATAACTCATGGCTTCTTAAACCAATCCATTTCAATTACAATAACAAGGTCATACATGAGCAAAATAGTCAAGTACAATTCTAACCAGCGATTCTCCTTTTTACAACTTCGTTTCAACAAACTGAAATTCTACAAGCTTAACCAAAATTTTTATTGTGCCACTCTGATAAAATTAACCCAAAAACATTCTTTCTCCTGATCGATGCATAGCTTGGTTCATTCCTGTCCCCTTCGCCATCCTAGTGGAGTTCTATCTGCGGTGCCTTTCCTCTATTCTGTCCCATTGTTGGTGGCGGTAGTAGCTGCTGTGGTCCCATTTGCCTGTGCGGACAATCCTTGAACCGGTGGTTGTGCTGGCTACATTTAAGACAAGCCCCTGTTTTGAGATGACATGGAACTAAACCATGTCTTTTCCTATAGAAACACCACACGCCGTTCGAGTTGGGCATTGACTTTTCAATCCCATCCTTTTTGTTGGATGTAATGGAATATCTTCCTTCCGACATCGGTTTCTTCCCAAACTGATTACCATCTCTATTGGACTTGAACCGCGACTTAGATGCGGTGGCTTGTTCGTTCAAGTTCCTTTTATCAATTGGGCCCAACCATATAGCTCGTTGTAATCTTTCAGGTCGAATGGCACCAGTGGATTCTTCGATTCCAGTCGGAGGTTGTTCTTGAATCTCCTAGCTTTGTGAAATGGATCCTCTATCAGCCTTAGGGCATATCGTGATAGCTCTTCTGTTCTTTGATGCAGTCAAAGAAGTATTTTCCATTAAAAGCTTCAAGGAAGGCGATCCACACCGAAACCACACCTTCTGGGATCACTCTCCCTCTAGTGGTCCTCCACTAGGTACTTGTATTACCCTACAACTAGTAGACTGCAAGGACTACCTTATCTTCTTCCAAGTACCTCAGCATCTCGAAGGCCTTCTCTAATTCTTGGATCCAGATGATTGCAGCCTCGAGATCACCTACTCTTGTGAACTTCAACAGTTGCAACTTTAGTAACTGCTCAACTAACTTGTGCATCGGTCTCTCCCCGATCACAACTCGAGGTTGGACTCCAGCAAGTGCGGCTGCAGCAGTAGCTTGATTTTGAATTTGCTGCTCCATCAAATTTCCCAAAGTGTCGAGCGACTGCATGATCCCATCGATTCTAGGATCGCTAGGTGCTGCTGCTCCAGTTATGGCTTGCGGTGGTACTCTCTTACTCACGCTAGCCTGAGCTTACGCTCTACCTCGAGCACCGACCTTAGTCGGCGTCCTACCCCGAGAGGCTGACGCAAAGCTCCTCTTCTGAGGAGTCCTCGACTTTGGATCGCTCATCTTACACAATCTCTATAGAGCCTACTTTCCAATTCCACACAGAATTAGGAAAACTAAACACCCCACACGAACAATCAATCAATCAATCACAAGCATCTGCATAAAGAAAATGTCTTTCCTACTATCCCATAACCCATCGCACCTTATCACTCCAAACATTGACCCACTCTGATACCACTTCGGGAGGGGATGTCACGCCTTGAACCTCGAGCGCACGCACATCTCTCGGTGGTCAATAAAATTTGCAACGTAATAAGAGGTGTTGCCAACCCAATCGATTATGCACATGCAAAAGCGAATTAATTAATCCCATGACAACAATAGACATGGGATAAAAGAACAAGACAACCATATAAAACAAACCACACTTTTATAAACATACTAGTTTGTACACAGAGGCCAACTCTAAGATCTAAGTAGAAGAGGTCCAGCTCCAGAAAGAACTACTAAGCCACCCGTGCTCCTAACCCTTCCGCCTTAACCTTCGGGTTCTTCACACTAGAGACCTAAAAATGGTAACCCAGGATATGGTGAGATATAAATCTCAGCGAGTTCATGTCCTAAACCCTGATTAGGAAGATAATATACCTAGAGGTAGCCTCACACTCAACCAATGAGACTCACATCGCCTCATTTCCTTCCTGCACATTAGTACAGTTCGTAAAACATATGCATATAATCAATGCACTCATCAATTAGAATATCTTACTATCAAACAATCAAGCACATGAGTCTCAATTATAAGACCAAATCGTTATGACACGTCACACTCTGTATCACACAATTTCGTCCCATAATCAAGCGCAGGTAACTCATTAAGTGGTTCAATCCACACCCAATATTCACTCTCAATATTCAAATTCCTAATTCAAACTCAACATCACCACTCAATATTCCGACTCAATACTCAATACCAAACTCAAGGTTCTAGAGGTGCCTCATCCCCAAGAAGTTCCGATATCGTGTGGCACTTAGTCCCTAATCATAATCAACAATAGCTTGAGGTGCTAGAGGTGGCTTCCACGAAGTCACATTGTTGTGTAGCACTTAGTTCTTGACTATCATGAGCAATAGTTCAAGATACTAGAGGTGACTCCCATGAAGTCACGCTATCGTGTAGCACTTAGTTCTTAGCCATGAAAAGCGCTCGTACAAGATTCTAGCTACCATGTAGCATTTAGTTCTTGACTATGCATGATAGTACTGCAAGGCTTCTAGAGGTGGCTCCCATATGACTCAAGTTGCCATATAGCACTTAGACATTTACTAATAAGCAATGGTACAAGGTACTAGAGGTAGTTCGCACAAGGTTTCCTTATTGTGTAGCACTTAGTTCTGTATCGACTCACAACCCATTGTGTTTCCTCAACATAACATATGTCACATCATCTTTCAATAGTCATCTTGCCCTGACTATAAACCATCACTCGATCATTCAATCACGGCCAAGGGCATTGTGCTTTACACTTAAATGCCTTAATTAAGATAACAAACTTGACCAATTTTCTTCATACTAAAAACACTCAGTAAAATAATCGTGTATGGGTACACGGTCAATTTGAACCAGAAAAGTGATATCATTCCTTTTAAAATCCCACTATTTGATATAGTATTTAAAAAAATATTTTAGTGTCAAAACCCGACACCCGGTATATTCTAATTAAATACCAAAATTTCATAATTTTGAAATAAGTACTCAAAATCACAATCACCACTCAATTTGCATAAATTAACATTCAATTGCATAAACTAAACACACTACTACAATCAGCACGAAATTCCGGTGATCGGCTATCCCAGTATAATTTTCAGAAAATATAAATAATTAAATAAATACAAATAAATCCAATAAATACATATTTAGCCCTAATTATGCTAATCTAACCACTTATTTGACTAATTAAATTACCTTAACCATCCTAACTACAAGACTACATAATAAACTAGCTAACTACAATCTCTAACCACCAAATTAACTAATTTAGCCAATCTAATTTAACTAAACACACTACTAATTACACTAATCCAATCTTAACTTAATCTAAACAACTCTTAAGCATCATTAATGCCCTAATGAGAGTTTAAGACATAAACTCACCGGTTTAGTGCACAAACAGGTTCACAGCAACGGTAGTGCGACGGTGGCCAAAACTTGGATTTATGACGAAGCCAAAGGAAGGTTAGACCGGGCCAAAAATGGCCCAAGACGGCTCAGCTAGGGCTGAGCTTCGGCCTTGCTTTGGGTGGGTCTTGGCAGGGACGCAGTTGGGCTCACTTCGATGGAGGAACGATGGTGCTGGAATGTGTGGCTGCAGCGTGGCTACAGGCGTGATGTTAAGGGGGAGTTCTGTTGGGTTGAATCGGTGGAGGAGTAGGGAAATAAAATGAAAGGTGGCATTGGCAGCAAACGGTGGGGTGCTTCGATGGAGGGACAAAGAATGGTGGAGTTGCAATGTCGACAATGGGTAGTGATGTTGGGGTTGATTGAGCGAAATGAAGACACGATGAATTGGGTGAGGTGGCAATGTCTGTGAGAGAGAGAGAGAGAGAGAGAGTGGTGATAGAGGGATTCGTTCACTAGTGGGGCAGAAGAACATGATGGAAATGAAAAGAAAACATGAGCAGAAGACTTCGGTGAAGTGGGAGGCTCCCACGAAGAAGGAGGGGACCAGCTAAGGCATGTGTGAGAAGTTGAAGAGAGAGGGCAAAAGTCAATCAAAATATCCCATTATTCATCATGTCTTGGTCCCCAAAAGTCTACATGTTCATCCCCTTTGTCCCCCATAATACTTTCTTGCATAAAATCCCATAATTAACTAATTTTGGTGTTAAATGTTGCTGCCCCCACACAAGCCTACGAATTTCATCAATATGGACTTCAATTTCTTCACCAATTTCCGTAATTTGATGACCAATTTTGCTAAGAATGAAGCCTACACAATTTCCACAATTTCCCTTCACCAAATAGCTCACTTTAGAGGCCAAAAATCCCCTCAATTTGGCCCCTCCGAATTTCTTTTCATTCCAAATTCTCCGAAATTGATTTTCCGTAAAAATCTCGGGGTTGTCGAAAATTCTTCGAATGATAAGTTGACATTCCTAAAATAAATCATGACATGCCAAAACTTTCAATTTCTGAAATTGAGTTCAATTTCGCGATTAATTTCAACTGGACACGGTTTTAACATGACTTAACCTATCGGGTAACTTTTAGGAATTTTTAGCGTAATCGACCCGTGGTGGATTATTTTTTATCCACATTGTGCATTTTCGACACATTGCGACTGTTATTGTAAAAATCTAGATTTCAAATACAGACACATGGTACCAAAACGATAGAAAAATTGGTCTAATGCCAATCAACAAGAATTTTGCAATTAGGTGGAATCACCCACACTTAATCACATGGTTCCATCGAATCGACCTATCTCCGATTTCTAATTGATTTTTAATTGTGCCATAGTGACCCTTGCAAATTAGCATGGTTGAGCAGTCGAATCCTGGTCGAATTCTCAAGTCAGTCGCATTTATATTCCTTAACGGCTTCACCTGATAGGTAAGTTATCTCATGAGTGGCCAACTCGGAGAAAAGAACTATAGGTGCATCGATGAAAAGCCCATTTCATTTAGTTGAAAGCAAAGTTTGAAAATCAAAATGTCACAGGTTGCATATTCATTAGTTATGCATAAAATAGTAGCACATATAAATTTTTTGTTTCAAAGTTAAAATACGTAAATTGAAGCCAAATAGTATTCTAGAATCAAGGGATGCTAAGTTATTTGAGGATATATATCTTGCAAAAAGAAATCAAGGTGAACCTTCTTACAAGAGCTTTAGAAAATTAGAATTGGAGAATGATGGAGTTAGGCCGAAGAAGTCAAACTTTGTGTGACATCCCGAAATTTCGGAAAAAGAAATTATTGGATGAAAAGTCGGAGATTAGAAGAAAAAGAAAAATGATAATAATACTCTTATTATTTTTCTTCCCTCTCTCTCCTCTTTCTCCTCTCCTTCACGCATCCTCCTCCTTCGGCCGAGATTCCTCTCTCCTTTTTCTTTTCTCTTTCTTCTCTCTCTCTCTCTCTCTCCCCCTCACGTTTTCTTCTCCCCTCCTTCGCACGCAATTTCCTCTCCCTCTCTTTTCTTCTCTTTCTTCTTTTTCTCCCTCTCTCTCCCACTTTTCCACCCCCTCACCTACGCCAACCCTTCTGCTGCAATTTCCCACAACTTCCCCGCTATTATTTTATTGTTTTTCTCTCCCCTTTCCCCCTTCCTCCTCATGACAACCCCCTCCCTTCTTCCTCTTCTCTTCATTTCTTTAGTTTCTTTTATGTTTTGCTTCCAAAACAGCATCTTGTACTACTATTTTTGCCCCAAAGCCAGCCATCACCTTGCGCCATGGGCATGGGCCATCACTATCCGCAAGCCACCATCCACCGCCAAAGAGCCGCACCACCCATCCGCGAGTTGTTCACCTACTGTTCATGCCAAATCAGAAACCACCTTCGCCGAGACCCATTTAGCCAAGCGCCTCCATGATGTTTTGAACGTAACCAAGCGTAGCCCTCGCCACCGCTGTCGCGCTCATGTCATCGGAATTGTCGTCAGGTGAGTTTAACTCCTAATCCTTTGATTAATGCCTAAACTTGTTTAGAAGGTTGATTAGGTGTAAGGATGGTTTAGACTAACTTAAGTATGAATTAGTTATAAGTTATAATGATTAGATTAGCATTAAAATGTATTAATGTTAGTCTAATTCATGAGATTAACACGTTTAGAAGATAATTTGAGTGAAAACAGAGACTGTTCTTCAGAACTGGTTCCTAGACGTCTGTTGTTTGCAATTTTCATAGATTGAAATTGGTCGCAAATATAAAGCCGATGTCTTCTAAAGAAATGTTTTAGATCTCTCAAGCTACAACTTATATTTTTCTCAAGATTTTTAGAGACTCAAAAGTAGGAGATATCCACTCCACAACTTTCAAACAGAACTTTAATTTTCGCTAGAACTGATGACCTTTTAGGATTCTAGGGTTTTTTTATCGACTCTTGGAGTTCGAATTTTAAAATGATTTCTTCACAAAATTTATTTTTCACCTCTTCTAGTTTTATATACTCAAATTTCAAATCAAACGGACGTGTTTAAGACCTCGAACCAAACTGATTTTGGAAAACTGACTTTCTGAGAGCAAACCTAATTTTGGAGCTAGATTGAGTAATTTATTGGACTGAATTTAGAAGGATCTAGGTTTAGGTGTCTCATGAAAATTTTTTTTTTTTTACATGTCCTTTGTCACATATTCAAATTTGAAAATTTTCTGAGCTCGATTGGTTAGGTTTTGGGATTTAAACTTGGAGACGTGCGAAAGCCCGGTTTCTACCAATTATGACCGATGTTAGTTTGGGGATGGTTCTTGATGCTTTGCTTGCTTTAATTAGTGTTTGTAATGACTTATGGAGTTAATTTATTAGTTATTTAATTCTGAAATATCATTGTTCATGATGCACCGTTAATGAGTTACTGTTTACATGACACTGTTCATGAAACACATTGTTCACGTGCATTGTTCACCCAAGAATTAAAAGTGGTTTAATTTCATGTCTATCGATTTTATGAATTGAATGGATGTGTCAATGCATGGGCATCTGCATGAATTGGGTAATGTTTTGTGCAATTGTATGGTGATTGAAAACTATTGGTATTTAATTAGAAAATATCGGATGTCGGGTTTTGGACGCTGAAAGTGTTTTTAAATACTATATCAAACCGTGGGATTTTAAAAGAGATGACACAAATTTTTTGGTTTGATCTGACCATGTCCCCACACATAATTATCTTACCCTGCATTTCTAATATGAAGAAAATAGGCCGGGATCACTATTTTAATAAAGGTATTTGAGTGTAATACACAGTGTCTTGGCTGAAATTGAATGAATGCATGGATGATATGAGATGCCATCACGAGCCTTTGGGGTCAGACGATGCTCCTTTGGAGATGCCTCAAGTCAACGGATGCTGGTCGCAGTGGAGGCTGGATCGATACTCCTATATGGAATGCCGTCTAGATGTAGACGTTGCCGTGCTCGATGTTGCGAGATAATGCCCGGCTACGCCCGAAGACCGCTGACTGTTGAGTCGACCATGGCTGGTGAGTTGAAATAAATTGGAACGCATGAGTATTGAGATTGTTAGGCCTTATTATGGGGTAAAATTGTGTGGCATGGAATGTGATATGTCACATCAATTTTACCTTATAATCGAGACCCATGTGATTGATCGATATGTACTATGTGGCGCACTCATATGCAAGAACACATGAGAATCATGGCATCTTTGGTTCTAGTCATGCATGAGTTAAGCACACTATTTATGACATGAACGCATGAACCGATAACGCATTTCACACATGTTTCCGTTGTGCTAAGAACAAAGCCTTGAGGGGTGGCTCGACTGGGATGGCGGTTCGTCTGCGCCAATCCGGGGCCCAAAGAGGATAATACTGGGCTGGGATGAGGGATGGTGGTGCGTCCACGCCTCTACTCCAGACAACGCATTCGTGTGGCAATGGCCAGGTGAGATCGCTTGTAACGCGATTCGTATGTAATTGATGAACTGCAACATCTAATGGCCATATGCATTGTGTGTATCATGCTAAGTTATGACATGCAGGGTATGGCATACCAGGTAAGGATGTATGCGAATCGACTATTGATTGTTGATTGTTAATCTTTGGTTTGTTTGAGGGATGGTTCTGAATAGATACCCCGAGTTGAATTAGTGTACTAATCGGAGGACTAGGGAAAGAATTCGCTGAGATTTACTTCTCACTGATTATTGAATAACCATTTTCAAGTCTTCAGCGTGAAGAACCCGGAGCTTGAAGCGGAAGGGTTAGGGGCATAGGTGGCTCAGTAGTCGTTTGAGATAGACCTTCTGTATAAGCTTGAGATGTTTATGAAAGTGTATTTGATTTGAAACTGGTTGTCCTACTTTTCTATCACATGTTTGTTGTTGTCAGGGGATTAGTTAATTTGCTTCCGCATGTGCAATAAAATGAAAATGGTCGGTGATCAAATATGTGGATAATCCTTATCTTCTACGCATAACTTTTAGAAAGAATACCAAAAAGAGTATTAGACAGCTAGAGTATTTTTATGTAATCAACATCATCTTATATATTAGGAATTGCACTAGACTAGATTTAACATATTCGGCAAGAAAATTGAGTTGGTATACAGGTAATCCTAGTCACCAGCATTGGACTGCTCTATTAAGAGTGTTAGGTTATCTAAAAAGAAGTAAAGACTATGTTATGTAATAAGACAAATATCCTTTTTTTTTTTTTTGGAAGCTATAGTGATGCCAACATAAGGATTATGATGAAACAAATCAACTAGTAGATATGTGTTACATTAGGAGGTTTTCCACTATCATGAAAATTCTCAAAGCAAATTTTTATAGAATGCTTCACAATGGAATCCAAATTTGTTACTTTAGATAAAGCTGCTGAAAAAGCATAATGGCTTCGATAATTTTTAGAGGTTTTGTTGTGGCTAAAAGCTATACTTGTGGTATGCATTCACTATGACAATCCAGCAGCGAATGGAAAGGCACATAATGTAATATATAATAGTAAGTTTAGATACATTAGTCATAGACATAAAACTGTAAGGTAATTGCTCTTGAATGAAAATTTCTTTAGACTTTGTAAAGTCAAAGTAAAACATTGACAAAAGGTTTATGGAGAGAGCGCATCAAGAGGAATTTGGTTAAAAGCCTTAACTCATAAAGAGGTTCTAAGATGGAAACTTGGCCTAGTGATTGAAGATCTCATGGACTAGGTTCAAAAGGACAATGCAGATTTTCGGAACTCTAATGTGAGCACCGTCTCCAATTCATATGATGAAACAATGTGTTCTATAGTGCTTTAAGGATACACTATGTGTTTACTGACTCCTATAGTTTTGAATGTGTCTATATACATAGAGTTGGCCAACTCTATAAAACTATTTAAAGGGTTGATTTTCTAAAATACACATAAATTTCGAGAAGTTGAAGGCCGAAAGAATGAACACAATTGAAAATCAATCTTGATTAGGAGATATTTTGTGTGAGGTTTAATATCCAAGTTTACACACAGTTGGCAATTCAAGACTTAATCCATTAACTAGTTAAGTAAGTCTGATATTTTCTGACTACCATTACATCATCAGTTTGACTTTGACGGAAAAACCATAAAAGGAAGATAATTAAGTTATATGAAACCTTGAGCTCCATTGAGAGACAAGGCATGTGAGGGAGAGAAGCTTGTTGGCAATGTACTTCGCCAGCGGCAATCGAACATCAACGGCAGCACACGGTGAAATTGCCACGCTGGAGCTCTAATGGCAACATTGATTAGAAAGTTGATGGGGCCAGATTTGGATACGGGGTGATCGTTGGTGAGTTTTTATACAACAAAGAAAGCTCAGATCTGCAAGTGTCACCCGATGCATCTAGAGATTCCGAATGAACTGGGCCCAAAGCTCCTTTTAGAGGCCATAGACTAACGTTTTGCTGGGCCACTTAACAGGGCCTATTGTGCCCACTTAGGGTGCATATGGCAATTTTTCTGTTACCGAGAATAGTTTCTTTTCATATATACTTTTTTTCTATTTTTGTTCTTGTAAATATTTTTTGAGTATTTTAAGGCGTTTGTGTGATATCCGGATTTCGCCGGATCTTGAATATGTAATGGTCCGTGATGGGTCAACAAGTTTGTCATCGGACTACGTCGTTGACGCCACTTTCGACCACTATTTCATCATTTCCATCACCAAACCGAGACATTATGTTTCATGATGACTTGATGACATACCCTTATAGTCATGCCTTTGTTGCGTCATGATGATCCAATCACCATGAAACTCAACGTCTCATTGAAAACTTCCTTACATAACGCCACCACTGAGACCGACATTCACTGATAATTGTACCCCTCTAGCCGAATCTTCCATGCGACACATCGAGACATAAACGCATGACCTTATTCCTTTAGTGGCTGTCATCGAGACTTTGTTTAGTCGACCTAAGTGGTCAATTAATGAGAGCGACGTCCTCAGCCGACACCATGCAGGGAGGAAGACCATGCCCATGCAAGCATGAAGGCCCACGACCACCGAAGTACAGCTCGGTTTCTCTTCCTCTCGTCTTGCCAGCGAACGACGCCGAACTTCGGCCACGTTTCCCTTTCTCCGCTGGCCAGCAACTTCAAGACTTGGCCATGGAAAGCCACGTTCTTGCATGAGACATGCAAGGTGTCTCATGCAAGGGTTGAATTCTTCGGCTGTCTTCTCTTCGTGCTGCCACGAAGTGGAGGGGATTGTTGACTAGGAAAGTCAACCATGAAGAGGCACAAGTGGCGGCCAAAATTCTCCAAGGATAGCCACGCTTTGCTCAAGCTGTCTTCGCCTCTTCCCTGCCACCGAGGAGAGCAGTTTGTTGACTGGATTAGTCAACCCGCGGGAGGAACAAAACGAGCTAAAGAAGAGACGGGCGGAACTCACAAGAAGAGCAAGCGGAGAGAGAGAGAGAGAGATAGAACGCTTCTTCTTCACTTCATTGTCACCGGCCTCCTCACCACGTCCCAACCTCCCTCACCACTGTTGTGCCGCACCACAGCCAGCCACCGACACCGCAGTTCATGATTCACCGCCGTCCTTCAGCTGCTGCCAGACTGATAGACCCGCAGCTTGCGCCTCATCGCACGCTACTGTCGCCATCCAGCTCGCCTCAACCGCGCCCGCAGCCCGTTTCACAGTTTACCTCGCCACCGACGCCGCCAGACTTGAGGCAAGTCGATATCTACTAACCTATATTGCGTGAACTCAGTTGCTGCTTGATGAAATGCGTTCCGCAAACTAACTCTATTCTAGGATATTTGAGTTGATTTGTGAACTCGGAGGTCGTCGGATCGACCCCATTCTATTTGAGAAAAGATTGTTGTGTTTGAACGGATTGGTTTGAGTTTGGAAACATGTACGTGTTGATCATGGTATTTCAAAACCTTCATTTCAAAATATTACGGTCGGGACATGAAACTTTTGACCCGCCGATGTGCCGTTTTCAACATTTCAAGATATGTGCACTGTTTTGATGAAAATTATCAAGTTTTGATGCCTGAACAAGTTTTAAGCCCACACTTATGAATTCTGGACTATGATCGGGGTGGACTGATAAAGATTTATTTTGAATTATTATGGTATTTGAACTTGGGATTTTATGTGAGGTTTATTGCCACTAATTTGGTATATCTCTAATGTTTTCATTGCACGTTACTTTATACCATGAATTGGGGATTTTGAAAACCAAAGCAGTTTTCTTACTGTCAATACGAAAATGTTTGGGCTTTAAATTGATTAAACTACTACACCATGGTTGAAACGTTATTGATGCCGTCGGACCTCTAGGATGATGATGCCTCTAGATGCCTGGGGACATCATTGACATGGTGAGCCCTGGAGGTTCCTCGTGATGTCAGGTGAGGTGCAGGATGCTTGGAGGTGTGACGTAACATGCTCTAGATGCCCGGTGACTGAAATATGAAACCAGAGGTCATCATGATGTCAGATAGGGTACGAGAGCCCGGAGGGATGCAAACACTGGTCCTTTGGAAGATGGTGATAGTGATTTGAGATTAAATGAGTTTCTAAATTCTCATTTGTTTTGAATATGCCGTTTTGTTATGACATTCTCCTGAATTAATGTTTACTCCTTGCTCTAGTTGTGTGATTTGTTTTGGATTGTGTGGAGTCGGGTAGCGGTAGACGTACGTAATATAGTTTAGTAGAACTTTGACTGCTGAGTAGTCGTACTCACCCCTCGTGGGGCTAACATATTATAGAGAGATAGAGATGCCGCTGTAGCCCGCGCCTTTGGTACTTTTTATGGTATCCCCATCGGTCTCGGATGGAAGCAAATGGAGTACCCCAACCCCAACGTGTCAAGCGGGGTGGAGTAGTGGAGAGCACAGGAGGACTGCAGAAATTTTTGAAAACCAGGTCATGACGCCAGGACGACAATGTGGATAGACAGATGGATAATTGGTCCCATTTTGGTTTAGCCAAATATAGGAATTTTTGGCTATGTTACTGACTAATGTTGTCCAAAACTATAAATAAATAAAGTGCTTGGTTGGTATATAGTGTGCATCATTCACAGTGTGATTGGAGTATGTGTTCATTTCCGCAATGACATAGCACAGGGACCAATGGACGGCTTGGTAGACCCAACGGATCCAGGGTCATCACCGGTGGCCGTCATAGTCAGGGTCGTCAAAGTTTGGTAACTATAAAAAATTTCTATTTCAATAACAAAAATACATTTAGCAGAATCCCAAATATTTTTGTGACTTATAATTTCTTTTAATATATTAATAATTTGATTAATTTTTTTTTTTCTCCTTCCTCTTAGCCAATCGCCGGCCTTGGCCATGGCTGGCTAGCGAACAGCCAAACGAGGGTCAGCAAGGTCGCCGACCTTGGGGGAGCCTTGCTAGCCACCGGTGAGATCCCCCTGAGCCTCATAGTGGCCAGGCGAGCTCAGGGTGACCTTGCCGAGGGCCGATGAGGCTCCACTGAGGTCACTCGGCCTTGTTTGGCCGGTTGTCGGCCATCGCTGGGGTCGGTGGCTAGCTAGGAAGAAGAGAGGAAAAGAAAAGGAAGAAAAAAAAATGAAAAAAAAAACCTATTTATTGAGTTGTTCTCGGGAATAAGAAACAATTTGTTCCCGGGAACAAAAATATTACCAAACACATTTCTATTTTATTTTCTATTCTAGGGAACAAAATAAGAGAAACTGGTGTTTCCTAGAACGTTATCAAACAGCACCTTAGCTATTGAGTTACAGCTGTTTTCTATCCTTTTTGTCCTTTTCCGTTTCTGTTTTTCACTACATTTTTGTACAGAGCACATGTAATGCAATGAATTATTTTTGTCTTCTTGGGGTCCTAGAAATTGTAGATTAAAGATGGCGATGCATTGAAAAGTTTCCCAAAAGGACTTGAAAGATAAATGATAACCGTCCTACTTTGAGAGGCTTCAGTCGGCACTTTGGAATTAGGTACCAAATTGATCGGCAACATAATTTTGAGGACCGCGTCCAAAGGAAATGTTTTCATTTCTCGTTGAATGAGAGTGAATTATGAGAGTTGTCCTTCATATGTAATCTATAGTTCACACCGAAGAAGAAGAAGCCAACTGCTGATGGTCCATTTCTAACAAGCCAATTCTTAGGCTTATTCCTCTTATTTTCAGTTTAAAATCGTTCACTCCGAATGTTGAACTTATGGAAGCATGTTCAAAAAGGAAACAAGACGCTTCAAATCTCATCAATCATCTAACGGTGGAAATCATTAACTATAAAAATTCTCTAAAATACAAATTACGTTTTCCAAAGTACCCGGGATAATACTACATTCCAATGGAAACCCTAAACCCTTAGGAATTTCAAGCCTTATTAGGTCATCTTGGCCACCTCCTCGACGTATCGTGCTTGAAAATCTCAAGTTGGTGACAATTTCTGCAAAATTTTGATGTATTTTTATAGCTTTCGTGGTTAAATTGTCATAGCTCCTTTCACCTTCATTTGTATTGTCTATATCCAACATTACAAGTAGAAATAAAGCACTATATCTTCGAAATGCTTCCCTCTTTCTTAAGTTTCTCTTTGTGATTGGGGCTGCATCAAGCGAGAGAGTGAACGATAGATCGAGCAGAAGGCTAATTTAAAGCAACTCTAGTAAAGGGTTAATGACTCAAAGAAAGCCCAATTTTTGCACAGTTGCTATCTCAAGTGTCACTGGCCCATGACACGACAACGAGGGATTGTGAGCCCCTCACAACATACTGGGTAAGCCCTCATCAATTGCGACCAGGACTTGCTCTTTGTCATTTGTGCCTCTCTCTCTATCTCTCTTGAATTTTTTTTATGTTATTATTGTTGTATTTATGAATAATAACTCAAATTGTTCCTAAATGGTTGCCCAATATGCAATGTGATCCAAATAACATCGAATTCCCTTCCATTTTTTTTTTTTTGGGGTATGTTCTATCTTAACTCTCATCTCACTCTTAGACTTTTGTTTTGCTTCTTTGCGGAATGTGAGAGTTGAACCCCTCCCACTAAACATCCCCACTCAACCTCATTTCCTTACAAGTCGCTAGTTCTTTTATGAGATCACTTCAGCCAAAACCCAAGTAAAACAAGGTTAATCGATTTGTATCATCAAAATTTGATGATGGGGCCACCATAAATTATTGGACCTCTTTGAATAATTTATCCAGGAACTTATTTTGAATTGAAATTAATTGCAATAACTCATGAGTTTTAATCTGTCTGAACCGTAATTATTGTATTTATAGGTAAACTCATCAAACGGGTAGTTCAAGTTGGGTTGAAGATGATCTTATTCGAATAAATCCATTTAATCTGTTTTGACACATCTCTATGCAATATAATTATAGTGATCTATATTCAACTTGTCTCATACCTAACCTAAATATATTGTTAACATATTTTTATATTTAATCTAATCTAGAAAAATTTGGTATAAATGAGTTGTAAACCCTTTTGTGACTCATTCAATAGCCATATTATGTTTAAACATCCTTATGACATATTTGCCTAATATAATTAATTTATATAACAACTCAGCTTATTATATAAGGATTAAGAAAATAGTTTATGATCCACTTTAACAGGGCTACTTAGAGATTAGCATGAATCTGATCGTGGCCTATTGGCAAGAAATTTGCTTGCCGATCTATTCTAGTAGTGTTCCTCGAGGGCCACGGACTTGGCTACAGCCACGAGATTCACTTATTTGTGGACGAGGGCGACCGGGCTGGCTTTATTTATCGCGAGCAAGTGTCCTGATGGTACCACGGATCTAATTCTTATATTTGATCTTTCATCTGGTTTTATTTTAATGATAGTGTATGAAACAACCCCTCCCCCACACCACCCCCCAAATTTTTTTTTTTTTTTTTTTTTTTTTTTTTTTGTGGTATCTTACATGAAAGGCTGGCAAGACTGCTTTTAATTGGAGGAAAAGAAAAAGTTATCAGCGATTCATAAATTGGGGGATCATAACTGAGATGATGAATTAGAATTCCAATTAACTTCTGTGATTTTATTTTAAGATTTTTTTTTTTTCCTGTCACGAGACTATGATACTCTTTCGATGCTGGCCCACCCACCAGTGACCCCAAAAAAATCAATTGAAAGTGAGCAAATCTAGAAATGACATAAAGCGAAAGTGATCAACATTGTCACATGCTTCAATCTTTTGAGCTTGACATGGCCCCGGCTTATGTTTTGCTATCCTTGATATGTCCTATTGGATGATTTAGCCCAATCAAATGTGATAGATGGTCGGATTAACTTACTCAATGACTCTCCAAAACTTGATCCTTGATTCTAATTGATATTATTTTTATTAGAAACTCCAATTCAAAAAGTATATGAAATTTGATCAATATGGGATAGACACAGATGGTAAAGGGATGTCATTTGATTTTGATACTATATTAGAAAGCATAACTGAAAAATTAAAAGTATTACATAAACGGAGATTATAGGTATATATAACATTGATGTCTTATATTTCAAAGGTATTTAAAAAGAAACGTTAAATGACCTCCCTTTCTGCACGACCTCTCATTTTCATTTGACCCTGATGCTTCAATAAGACGCCGAATCAAATTGTCTTGCTCGCCGGGTTTCGAAAAAGCTTGCAACCCTCTATAAAAGTTTGAGGTGGCTAAATACGAAATGAATAGACCAGACCTCTCGAGGATGTCACGTCAATTCATGAGACTGGGGCCGCCTATTCAACAGTAGGTGAAGTATCGGCACATGCTACATCTTAGGAGTTTTGAAAAGCAACGAGATAAATAGCGGCTTGTAAGATAAGAGACTACTTATCCCAATTCAAAGCAAGAGCACGCACACGCACTCGCAAGCTTGAATTAGAAATAGGGATGAGTATGGTCCAGATTAGGTGGATCCAGTCTTACATTCTTGGACCAATTTGCATAGTATTGGTCTTCAACCCTATTAAGTTTGGACCAAGGATCGAACCGACCAAATGAGTTTGGTTTGGTTCCAAAGTCAACCCGAGATCAATCTATAATTTTTTTTTTTTCATTTTTAAATGCAACCGAGGACCAGACTAACTCAATGGGTTCAATCCTATTCTAAGGTCAACCTAGGACCAACTTATAATTTTTTATTTTATTTTTTGTATTGCCTAAAAAGGCGACTGAGGACTAGACCGACCTAATGGATTCAATGATGAGCAAAGTTAGCAAAGAGAGGTAAGCGGCGAGCGTCAAGTGGGGTGAGATGCATTTGCATAAGCTAAGAGAGGTTCGAAAGAGTTTTGGGTTTTGACCATTTATGGATGTTAATACACATTTTTTTCCTTCTAACTTTACCTTCATTAAACTTTCATAATTCTAGAAATGCTCTCACCTTAAACCACATCACCAACGAAGGGCTAAGCTGAGGCCACCGACCGTGGGGGGGGAAGGTTTGAGTTTTAAAATAATAATAATAATAATAATAATAATAATAATAATAATAATAATAATAATAATAATAATAATAATAATAATAATAATAAGTCATTTATAAGTGTAATTTTTTTAAAACACTATTTAAATGAAAGTTATTTCTCAATATATTTTTAGTTACATTTTACAAAATACTATTTGTATTTAGAAGAAAATTCTTTCACCTAATTCTTTTTTTTTAAACGCTTTCTACAATATTCTTACCAAACGCAACCATACTATATGGAAAAGTAGCCATATTGCTTTTAGGGGAAAGAAGGAATTAATTATGAAGAATTAAATTTAGAAATTGGAGGATGACTCTACATATATATGATCACCATTGACTATTATGTATTAGGCATCTGGAGTATTCTCAAATAATCAATAGCATTTTGTACATCATGAACTAATATTTTGAATACTCAATAGAAAAACTACGCAAATATATAGGGAATCCTTATATTACTTTGTTGAGAGTATAAGGTTATCTGAAAAGAAAGAAAGATTATGTGTTCTAATAAGACAAATATCCTTTTTTTTAAGGCTATAGTGATGCCAACTTGATCTTGGATTATGATTAATCAAAATTGATTAGTGGATATGTTCAATATTAGGAGGTGCCATAGTATTGGGGAAATCCTCAAAGCAAACTTTAATAGCGCACTCCACTATAGAATCAAAGTTTATTACTTTGGATAAAACTGCTAAAAAAGCACAGTGACTTTGACAATTTTTTAAAGGTTGTGTTGTGGCCAAAATTTGTGCCTGCAATATGCATTCACTATAATAATTAAGCAACGAATGCAAAGGCACATAATATAATATATAATGGAAAGTCTAGACACATTAATTATATACATAATATTGTAGGGCAATTGCTCTCAAGTAAAATAATTTTTTTAGCCTTTGTATATAATGGTAAGTCTAGATACATTAGTCATAGACATAATACTATAGGGCAATTGCTCTTGAGTAAAATAACTTTTTTAGCTTTTGTAAAGTCAAAGGAAAATATTGTAGACCCATTAACAAAAAGGTTTATCAAGAAAGTAAATAACTTATGCATCAAGAGGAATGAGATTAAAAGCCTTAATTCAATAAAGAGGTCCCAAGATAGAAACCTAACCTAACGAGTAGAGATCCCATAGATTTGGTCCAAAAGGACATTGTAGATTTGGAAGTCTAGTGTATGTAGTGTCTTCCATTATAATGCAACCGTGCTTTCGATGGTGTTTTAAGGATATCCTATGTGTTTAATAATTCATATAGCTTGGAATTCAATGTCCGCCACCACCACCGTCTACCGCCGGCAGTAAGGCATGGTAGACTACCTTTAATAAGAATGCGTCTCTATACATGAAGCTGGCCAACTATGAAAATTTTTAAAATCTGGATTTTCCAAAACACTCATAGATCCCAATAAGTTCAAGGCCAAAAGAATGAACACAAGTAAGAAGTATCTTAATTTGGAGATACTTTGTGTGTGGTCTATTGTCTAGGCCTACACATACAACTGGCAATATAAGATTTAGTCCACTAACTAGTTAAGTAAGTCTAATATTTTCTACCTACCTTTCCATCATCAATTTGACTTTGATGGAAAACCATAAAAGGAAGATAATTAAGTTAAATGAAACTGTGAAAATATAGAGACCATTGAAACTGACTTGTTTTACCCTGAAGAAATGGAGTGAATTTATTCGTATATAAGATGGAAATAGCTCACCTTAATTCAAAATAATCCTTTTTGAATTCATTCCGGTGAATAACAACAGTGACAAAGGGCTTCTAGTCGATCGTAAAGAATGGTCAACAGAGGACGTTTAGTCAATCTGTGCATTTGATGCAAACACTGACATTGTTGCTGGAATTTTCACCTAAAAAAGATGTTGCTATTGGAGAAAACTCCTTTATTATTTTGAAGTTGACAAAACGTTTCCATCAATTTAGTCTAAAGACTTATAGACCCAAGTGTTAAAGTCTGAGGAACTCCAGACTCTATCATTAAAGTCTAAAGACTACCAGACTCAAGATTTAAAGTTTGCCCTCACTGACAGTTCTAGACGAAGAAAGAAGACTTATCCAGATGATGGATTATCTTCAAGGATTCGATTCGTATGGTTTTAGAAGACCTTTTTGGCTAGATACAGCATCAATATGATTGATTATTCTTATTGGATTCTACTCCGATTTGAAGATCATTTGAAAGGCGAGCAAACTTGGAAAGTTCTACTTATTGAAACTCAAGATCCTGATTGTATGGGCAAACAGAATTGACAAGCTTTCATCACCAATCTCTCAACGACTCGAGATCACCTTAATTGATTTTGTCCAATGGGTAGATTGGAAGAATTCATTTTGGAAAGTGTCAACGGTCGTGAAGACATGAAGGAGTATTTGAGGCAGACTCTCTAGTTGTTCGAGGTATGGATGAAGGAAGAATTTCAAAGTCTGAATCTCTGTAGTTCCTTGCTTTTTCATTCATTGAGCTCAAACTGTACACAAAAGAGAGAAACTTATAGTGAGACTTTGTGAAGAGACTAGTTGGGACTCTCCACTAAGGAAGTCGAAGATCACAAGCTGTACAATCTCTTTTGATTCATAGTAAAATCTAGCCAATGGGCTGTTAGCGCGAAAGAGTGGTTACAGGCTTGGATTAAGCTGAACCACTATAAACCTTGTGTTCCAATTCTCTTTCCTTAAACTCCTTATCTTATTCGTTGCTTTACTTAATTGCTTTATAGAATTGTTTAAAGCTTTTTACATCCTGAGTTTATTATTATCATCCAAAGGCAATCTATCTTATTAAGTCATGTGAAAAAGAAAATTTTTATATACACCTATTCACCCCCTCTAGGTATGCGTACTAGCCCTTTTTCAGTTGCAACTAAAGTAACTAAAGTACTCTTTGTCACTAAAAGTTTGTTAAATGAAAGCCGGTCCTCTCAAGAAAGACTCCTTAATATGAAAAAAAGGAAGTCCCTTGAATTGTCTATCACACAATGTACAGCTTAAAAAGGAGCACAATTTAAACTTATGGATGTCACATAGCTAAACCGAACAATGCAAGTTCAAATCCCCTTACGAGAGCGAAAGCTTAGCAAAATAAAGAAAAGAACCGAAGTGAATTTGGGAAAGCGGTTGAATTGTAAAATCTATATCCGGGTTGGAAATTTTAATTTCACTCTTTTTGAAATAAAAACTGAAATTTGAAAAATCAGTTTATTTTAACAACTTTGCAGCTGTAATTTTCATTCAATAATGCTCCAGTAGCATAACCAGGTACGTAGCTATCAAAAGACAAACAACTTTGCCACTATAAAATAGCGACCGCAAGATAAGAGACTCCTCACCCCAATTCAGAGCAGAAAACAGTTGCGCACACACTCACAAACTCGAAGTAGAAGACGACCGTATATGGAGGAGGTGGTGATGGTGGGTGCCGGCATCGCGGGTCTGGCAACCGCAGTGGCCCTTAAGAAGGTCGGTGTCCGAGCCCTCATCCTCGAGAGATCGAAGGGGCTTCGAACGACTGGCACGGCTCTGGCTCTCTACCCTAATGCGTGGGTTGCGCTCGACACGCTCGGGGTTTCAGACAAGCTCGCGGCCCTTTACGCTCCTTTCGAAAGGTAAGCTCCTTGTTCGCTCTTAGTACGGGAACAAAGACGTTTGATTAATGTGGAATGTTGGATCATTTCGAAGTATTAAAACCCGGTCCAATCTTTACTTCAATAATCATACATAGATCAAGAGTTTAAATGAGTGATTTTTCTGCTATTAAAGATGACACCACTCAAATTTGATGGATGCTGAATTAGTGTAGCCATCTTTTAGAAGAAGTTCAATGCTCCTAATCTCACGCTTCCACGTTGGGGGTAAAATCAACTTTAAGTAAATCACATTTATAGTGAAAAGTTGTTAAAAAATCCAAAGCAATTTCGATCGCAGTCACTAGACCTTGGTACGATGCAATCAAGTTCATGAACTTTCATTTCAATAATTTAATGGAATTATTATTTTTTTAGTTATTTGCAAATGATTTTCGTTAGGTATTAAAAAAATTGGTCAAAAAATGGTTATAATGCACCTTCTACGGGGAAAAAATCATGAAAATTGAGATCATTGCTGGTCGTAAACTGCACCGTGAAATTTACCGATTGAGGTTGCTAATGGGATTAAAGCTTAGAGTAAAATAACTAATTAGATATTCATCAAATGAAGGTAAAAAGTGCAAAATCAATGAGAAAGAACAATAGGCTTTTCAAGCAAGACATACTGAGTAGAAAGATAAGCTCTACATTGGTTTTGTACTTTCTTAAATTGATTTTAGGATTTGCTGTTTTGGGAGCTTCTTAAATCGGTTATTTTATAATGAAAGATCAAGGACGCTGGACCTTGATCTATCCTACAATTTCTCAATTATGAGAAAATATAATTTTAGTTATTAATATTCTGATTTTTTTGTACTTCTGTTCAGTGGATACATAACTGATGTCAAGACTAAATCAATTCGAGAATTGCATTTTCTTCCAAATAGCAGGTGAATATCAAATTTCCTCTAATATATTTTACCTACCTTTCCATCATCTCTGTTTTGTTAATTTACCGTTTAATGCTTCAGGTCGATTAATTTCTTGTAATCAATTACTATATGTTTTATTTTGCACAAAATGATACCAATGACTGTATTCCATTGACAGCTCATCTTTTAAGAAGATCATCAATAATAGAGTTTGATGATATAATACTCCTTTTGTTAGAAAATTGGATAATTTATCATATGTTGTTGAAAATATATCTCGAATTTAAGAGCCATAAAAAGAAATTGATCCAACTAGGTTTCCTAGATTAAGTAAAATCCTACAATAAATTTCCTATTCTAGATCTAGTTCTTTTCTATATGAGAAGGGGGTCTCTTTTGTGAAGAGCAATCCCCATTGAGAAAATAATGAGTGTGTTTAAATGACTCAATTGTAATTGTAATTTCTGTTAGTAGATCTTGTGCCGTTTTTTGTGTGGAGTAGGTCTCACTAACCGAGTCACATAAATTCAATATCCGATTTATTTTCTTATCTTGTTTGTCTTATAGTTTAGCTGCTTTTTTTCCCCTACTCGCAACAAATGTTATTATTTTATGCAAGTCATTTCATATTCCAAGGATAGAAAATCATGCCATTTGGATTGAGTAGGAATGGAGCCCTAACGAGAGCGGTCCACCGAAAAGTTTTGTTGGAAGTTCTGGCAGAGGAGCTTCCTCCAAATAGCATTCGATTCTCTTCCAGGATAATTTCCATCGAAACCCAAGAAGAACACGGTTTGTCCATTTGTATTGTCACACTCGATGATGGGACCATCATAAAGTCTAAGGTTACCTACAGTTCTCGAGAACTTTATTTTGAATTTAAATACGATGAGGTAACTTATCGACTTTAACTTATCCACACTGTAATTACTGTATGTGTAGGTTGTTATAGGATGCGATGGCATACATTCTATTGTGGCCCGTTGGCTTGGACTTCGCCCGCCAGTCTATTCAGGCCGATCGGGAGTGCGTGGGCTCTCTGTATTCCCAAAGGGTCACGGTTTTTACCACAGCCACATAATTCAACAATTTGTGGATGTGGGTAAGAGGGCAGCTTTTTTTACTCTCAATGATAAGGAAGTCTACTGGTTTTTTGGGGCGACGTGTCCTCCTAAAGGTATCATATATATTACAGTTTATCTTCTGCTAAGATTCCTAATTACCATGGCTACTTCAATGATAGCTTACTAATCCTCCTCAATCCCTTATGTTTCAATTCATAAAGGTGTGGAAAAAGAAGCAGATCCAGAAATGATACAAAGGGAGGTGATGGAAGATCTGGCAAAGGACTTCCCACCTGTGTATCTCGATATCGTCAAGCACTCCGATCTTTCGAGTTTGACATGGGCCCCGCTGATGTTCCGATATCCTTGGGACATCCTATTCGGAAACCTAGCCCGATCAAACGTCACGGTGGCTGGAGACGCTATGCACCCGATGACTCCCGACTTGGGCCAGGGTGGCTGTTCGGCACTCGAGGACGCGGTGGTATTGGGGAGGCACCTTGGGGACTCATTTTCCAAGCACGGCAAACTGGTGAGCCAATATGTCGGAGTTGCTATAGGGAGGTATGCAAAGGAGAGGAGATTGAGGGCGGCGACACAGGTAATAGCATCGTACTTGTCGGGATGGTTGCAACAAGATGGGTCTAATCGATTAATGAGGTTCCTAAGAGATGTATTCTATGGGTTTCTCTTGGCTAGAGTAGTGAATGGCATTACAGGATATGATTGTGGGAAGCTTCCTAGTGTCTCCTCATTGCCTTCATGTGATTCCGAAAGCTCCATCTAGTTACGGAGTTACAAACGCTCCGCGGTCTTCTCTTTTGTTTAATAGTCGGTGGTGTAAGTTTATATCAATGCATAACACAAAAGTTCATAGTATTATTCGTCTCATGGCTGCCCTCGCTTTTCTTATTTTTCTAATTCTTATAAATATCTTCACTTGATAATCAATTGCATCATAAGGATTAGATTTAGGTCAAATCTTTCCAAGTTTGGCTAAAATCAAGAGACGAAACACAACAATAGGCACAAACTATCCCTACATGGTTACGTAAACTAATCAAAGAGCACTTTAGGTGCATTAACTATTAATGTGTAATTTATATGTAACATGCAGTCTTTTTATACTTACGTCTCTATCTGTATCCAAACTGTAATTAGACATTTATATAAATACATGTGATACAATCCTAATTGGAGATGAGTCACCATAAATACTTTATCATTATTTTCTCTTTGAATCGAAATATCAACATGGTATATGACTGGGAAAACATATCAAATTCTTCAATATCTTTACCCCAAATCAAACTTCCTTTGCTTCAATTACTATCTCAACATATTAATACATCTCCAAATTTTCCTTTTTCTCTACCATCTCTTTACCTATCATTGGGATTTCCCATCACCTTTTAATACATTGCGTCCACTTTCACCTGTTCTTCCTCTTCTTTGCTACTCTGATCTTTGTTGTTGTTGCTCAAATTATAATCATGTAATCAACCTCATTGCCTCTTATTCTTTCCACTATTGCAACTCTTGTCTCCATGAAACTCGAGGCCAAAAATTATCTTTTGTGGCAATCTCAATTTGAAGCTATTACAATTTGCAATGATCTGATGGTCTATGTGGATGCTCTTTCCCATGTCCAGCAAAGCTTATCAATGACCAGAATGGCACTATAGTGTTTAATACCTCCTATTCCACTTAGGTCATGACAAATCAATTTATTCGTAGTTCGATCAATTTGACTCTCACAGTTGAGATTTTCCATGAAGTTCATGACCTTTGAACACTTAGGACATTTGGCCTGCTCTAGGACAATGCTTTACTAAATGCTGCACAACCAAGGAAATTGGACTAAAACTTGCTTTTCAAAACAATGTCAAGAAACCCAATTAGTCAATGTCTTATTATTTTAGACATTTAAAGTCAATTGCGGTCTCTCACCGCAATCAATTGCTCCATCTCTAATAAGGACTTGGTGATTTGAACCCTCAATGGGTTTCCATGTGAGAACGATCTTTTTTTCTTCACCATGGTTAGAAATGGCTCTACAATTCTTCTTCGTTTTTATTTAAGAGGAATGATTCTCTTGGAAATTGAAGAAATTGAATGCATCATCTTTATCCGATATTTATCATGCTTTGATTAGTCATGCCACTTGACCTAATCCACTGCTTTGAGGATCTTGGGGTGGACATAATTCTAGAGGCCAAATATATGGATGGGGAAAGGTGAATGGTTTTGAGTGGTCAACCAAGTTGGTGATCTTCCTATGATCAATTTAGTTCACAATCATTATCGAGAGCCTATGTTGATCACTCTACCACCTCCATTAGTCGACCTCATGGTGGTTTGAAGCCCTATCATCCCCCATTCACATAGGGAGGCATTCTTGGATCTAGGTCTCATCTTACTTATAAGATCTGAATGGGGTTGGGCATAGCACACTACAATATCAACAATCATTCAACTATGCATTCATCGCCACTGATTTGTTGAACTCCTTCTCAACTTTCTTGATTGGTGAAACCCCTTATCCAAAGTAGTATCTTAAAATTCTAAGTCATAGACCCTTTTATGATTTGACAAAAGTCTTATTTGATAATGGTCATTTATTGCCTATTAAGTTGATAAAACCTTTTTATATACTGGTTCTCAATCTTTGTTGTTATCTCTTGTCTATTATGTGCCTAATTTTACTTGCAATCGCCTATCAATTACTCAACTTTTTTTTTAAAATTCCTTATGTTATTGATTTTTGTTGACACCTAAATTTTGACAATCCAGTCATCCATTTATTGCATAAAAACATAGGGAATAAATTTTAACCTTGAAAAACAAATATATTAAAATTAAATTGCATAGCATATTTTTTTGGGAGCATTTATTGTTTAGTTTATATTATTTTTATTATTGCATTTGCATCAGATTGACTAATAAGTTTGAATTGATGGTTTAGAGCTCTAATTTAGTGAGTTTGACTAAGTCCACGGTGAGATAGAAGTTGGCCAAGCCCATTATTTCTTTGATGGCTGAAATTATGTGCACGAAGATTACATCGAAACGTTTTTTTCACATAGAATTGATATGCGAATGATATTTGAGGAGGCCGAATCCTTTAGCTGTGGGAAAGAAATAAAGGAATAAAAAGGAAGATCTGCAAATTTGTCTCTTCATGCAAGGAAAATATACATAGATAACAAGGAGAGAATTGGTCAATGAGGGTATGCTCAGTAATATATTTCTTGTTTTAAAACAAGAAAGAGTGTGCTGTCAAGGAAAATCTCACACGTCCATGAGCATGAGTAGAAAGGAAGGAAAATAAAATAAAATCAAGGATATTGTGCTTCGCCGTGCCAGATGTGATTGGAAGGCGGAAAGAAATTTTGTTTCTTCCTGGTAGGTTTTATTCCTTTGCACATAAAAGGGTGTGTGCTACACGCATGAAAAGGGATGACTCTTTCAGTAAAAGACAAGAAAACACAAAAGATGGGAGAGAAAGATAGAGCGCCAAAGTGAGGTCCTTGGCTAGCCATTCGACCGAGACACCCTTTGCCGGTTTTCTTCCACGACAGTGACTGTGACGATCCTGCTTGTTGGAGTTCAAGTCGGCGGAAGACGACTTACTTGATTATGATGCGCAAACAATAATTAACCCCTAAACAAATATTGAATTGCGGATAAATCACGAACAACACTATCTCACGTTGGTATGAATGCAATCATGAGGAAAGCACTCGATTTCCACGGCATAAATGCAAATTGTTCTTGTAAAGAAGAAATGGAACGCCTTGATGGAAAGGGGAGAGAAAAGGAGCATGCGTTCTCTCTAAGCGTACATTCTGCCAACAACAACCATTAATGATTGTCTTCAGGAAGCTTTTATACATCTCCCTTCATACCCTTTCAATAGTGTCTTTCCATCGTAACGTATCAAGAGGAAATGGGGCGTTCCAATCGCACCCCATCATGGACGTATTAATTAATAAAATACTACATCTCCCACTTGGACATAATGGGCTTGATATCTCTCCTTCAAGAATATAAAGTGTTCAACATTCATCAATTTTACAAAACAATTCATATTGACGAGTAATCTGTGCGACCAATGAGTATACTTGCACTAGTGAGTTCAAATTATGCACCTATTAGGGATGACATAATGGCTATAACCTCAAAAAAAATAAAAATAAACAATCGATGTCTCACAATACCCCATACATATTTTGTCAATCCAAGTATACCTATCCCTTAAATGCTATATTTGACTATTCTCAAAACACCATGTATTTACAATTATATATGCAACCACATAAGGCGATATAATTGGTCGACCGGTAAATACATGTGATAGATATAAAACAACAATAGTCTTCATTTGCACTCATATCTCTCTCCATTTCGGAACAACTACTTTCCTAGACACGTCCCATAGAGCCATATATATTCATGACCGCCAGTAACATGCTAAAGTAGCAACATTGATCTTTCACTTAGAGAACATAGTCAAAAGTAACATAGGGCACAAAATGAGGTAAATTATAAATTACTTCAATGACTCACACGATGAGTAAATAAGGATAATTTTACTCACCTTCCCTTATCGGTCGTACAATGCACATGTAGTATGAATTACATGCTATAGTGGATTTCTCTTTCTATAAGAGTGTATGTCATTTATCAAATATATCCACTATACGGATCTTAGCCTAAACATAGTCACGTGCTTCTCACGTACTCATGTTTAGCCCTAGTGCTATATCAGCTTACTTTTTATAGCCCAATTAAGTACTCACATCCAGCATCTTACAGGCATACATGATTGTGAGACTATCATGTTTGGTTGTATTATAAACAAATCACAGACCTCATCTTAACTCCAATCAAGGGCAACATATTTTATGTACCAAACTTGCTCTTTAGCATTTATTTGTACATAACGTCTTATCTCAACGTGTTAACTATAGCACTTGAGGTGATTGCTTGTGTGAGTGAGTCAATCATTGCATGCTGACATACTTTCAAATAATATATGTGTGTAGTACTAGTCTCATATTGTATTCGTACTTATTGATAAAACATCAAGTCACTAATAAACAAACAAACAAGTACAATACATATGTTCACAAATATATAAACCAATGATCCTCTATAATAACACATATCACATTTTACACAATCCTAATGACATCCTGCGGGTCAAGAATATATCTTTAGAAATAACCTTCGTAAATGGATCAACAACCATTTTATTGGTTGGAATGTATTGTAGGATCACATCTTTCTACGCTATTATATCTCTTATGAAGTTGTTCTTTTTGTCAATGTGCTTTGTCCTTCCATGATACTTGGGATCCTTCACATAGGCAATGGCTGCTTGACTATTGCAATAAACTATCACTGGTCTTGGGACCTCAGTGACAGTGGCTAAATTTTCCAAGAAACGTTTTAGCCATACTACTTCTTGTACAATGGCAGAGCATGCAATAAATTATGCCTCCATAATAGACAAAGCCGTGCATGTCTGTTTCTTACTATTCCAAGAAATTGCACCTCCATTGAGAAATAACGCATATCCAGAAGTCGATTTACGCTCATCTAGGTCTCCACCCCAATCGACATCTGAATAATCCAATAGGTGTAAATTATTCCATTGGTAACAAAGTCGATTGTCCATGGTGCCCTTCAAGCATCTCAGGATCATCTTCACTGCTTTCTAGTGTGCTTGACCGAGATTTGATTGATATCGACTCACCAATCCTATGGCATAACATATGTCGGGTTTAGTATACATCATAGCATACATCAAACTTCCGACCGCACTAGCATAAGGAGCATTTTCCATCACTTCAATTTCTTCTAAAGTCTTAGGACACATCTCAGTACTTAGGCATTTACCTTGCATGACAGGGGTATCAATGGGATTACAATGTTACATATTGAAATGCTCAAGAATCTTCATTATATAAGACTCTTGTGATAAAGCAAAAAGTTTCCTTGATCAATCTCTTTTGATCTTAACTCCTAATATATAAGCAGCTTCTCCCATGTTATTCATTTCAAAATTGGAGGACAACCATTCTTTTATGGTAATAACCAAAACCTTATCATTTCGAGCCAATAGAATATCGTCCACATAAAGTGAGAAAATCACAAATTTATCCTCGGGCCGCTTGACATATACACAATGATCTTCTTCGATCATCATAAAACCAAAAATTGTTATTGCTCGATGAAAACAAAGATACCACTTTTAGATGATTACTTAAGATCATATGTTGAGTGATGAAGCTTGCAAACTTTATACTCTTGACCTTTAGCTATAAAACATATTAGTTGTTTAATATAGATTTCCTCATCTAGTTCTCCATTGAGAAATGCTGTCTTTACATCCATTTGATGTAATTCAAGGTCCAAATGTGCAAAGATGGCTAGAATAAGGCGTATTGAGGCAAACCTTACAACTGGTGAAAATGTTTCTCATAGTTTATACCCTCTTGTTAAGTATAACCTTTCACTACAAGGTGAGCCTTATACTTTTCAATGGATCCATCCGCCATTCGCTTAATCTTGAAGACCCATTTATTTCCAATAGCCTTACGATTATGTGGTAAATTAACCAAGTTACAGACATGATTTGCCCTCATTGACTCTATTCCATCTTCCAAAGCTTTTCTCCATTCTTCCTTATCAGAAGATGAGAGAGCCTCTTGAACAGTCTTAGGCTCGGTATAGTCTTTTTGAGCAATCATAAATGCTTCCCCTTCAATCTCAAAACGACAATAGGGAATACTTTTACGATTATTTTTACGCAATTGAATTTCTCTTGAATTCAATTCGTCGGGCGATGCAATACTCCCACTAGGTCTTGCATGTTGAGGTAAAAAATTATTTCCCTCTACAACATCAGCAGGTGTGTTATTAGGATCTTCTATCTCATATAATTTGAAGTCCTTATCAATCTCACTTCTTCTAGGAAAATCGTTCTCTAAGAACGTGACATCTCGTGACTCCATTTTGGTCACACTTCCATTAGCTTCTTCACCTATGAACACGTACCATTTGGAGTATTCATAATATCTTATAAAGATACATTTCTTTTCTTTAGGACCTAATTTGCCATATTTATTAAAAGAATCATGAATATAAGTTGCACATCCCTATGGACGTAGGCTATTTAAGTCTGGTTTCCTACCAATCCATAATTCATAAGGGGTGGAAGTGACCGATTTTGAGGGTACTCAGTTACGTACATAGGCAACAAGTCAATAACGCATCTCCCCAATAAGAGATAGGTAAATTTGCTTGTACCATCATAGACCTAACAATTTTTAATATGGTTATATTCTTTCTCTCAGCCACCCCATTTCGTTGTGGAGTACCAAGAATAGTTAATTGTCGTACATTCCCATTTTTATCACAAAGAGCCTTGAATTACTCTGATAGATACTCGTGTTTACAATCGGTTCCTAATGTCTTTATTGTTTGGTTCAATTGATTCTCTACCATCGCTATATATCGTCTAAAGTAGTCTAATGCTTCTGACTTGTGAGAAATAAGAAAGACATAACCGAAACGCGTGAAGTCATCTATGAAAGTGATGAAATATGAGGCTACATGCATTGCCATTACGTTCAAAGGACCACAAATATCATAATGTATGAGTTGCAATGGAAATTCGGCTCTAGTCCCTTTACCGAATGGTTTTCTAGTTGCTTTTTCCGCTAGACAATGTTCACATACGGGTAGGTCAACATTAGTGAGTGACCTTAAAAGGCTTTCTCTAATTAATCTTTGCATTATTTGCAACCCAATGTGACTTAATCTAGCATGCCAAGTACTTGCATCAATCTCAACATTATTAAATGATGCAATTAAAGAAAAACAACCATCGACATTAATATTGTACTGATCATAGTCAATGTCTAACACTATAAAACCATTCGATACATGACCTGAACCATAATAAATTGTTCTATAAAAAATGTCAACACAATCACCATGAAAATTTAATACATAACCTAAGCTAAGAAGAACAATTACGGAGACCAAGTTTTGTCAAATATCTGTAGCATAAATGACATCATGTAGGAATAGGTTTCGACCATCACGTAAAATTAATTTACATGTGCCGATACCCTCCACTTCAATTCTTGAGTTATTTCCAACATATATCCATCTTCTTCCAAGTTGAATCCGATGATACTCCATAAATGCTTCTCGGTCTCTAGCTACGTGGTCTGTTGCTCATGAATCTACAATTCACATTGGATGAGTTTCAGCAAACATTACAGTACTATAAACAAAAGCATTACTTAAAGTAATGGAGTAATATGATACCTCTTTTGACTCAGTACATTCATGAGCAAAGTGACCCATCTTACCACAATTGTAGCACTTTATCTTGGCTTTGTCCTTCTTCCCACCACGCTTCTTGCGTTGGAAAGTCTTAGCCCTCTTAGGTGCTTGATCAGTCTTTTTCCCTTTGTTGTTGAATTGAGAATTCCTTTTGTGCTTGAAGCTCGAAGTTTTGCGCGAACTCGATTAAGCAATATAAGCATGGGTAGATGATCTCGTAGCCTCTAGGCATTCATCCTCTAATTCCAAATGGCGCTCTATATCATTAAAAGTGATAATATTCTCATTATGCGTCATATTGATTTTCATATGCTCCTAATTGTCAAGAAAGACCTTACAATAGCCTGAACTTGTTGCTCATTAGTAAGGGAGTGACCTGCCGACTTCAGCTCATAAATCATGTTTAACATCTCCCGAAGATGTTGCCTCATCATTACATTTGGATGCTTTTATAATGTGTCAAACTTGATGGTGAGTCCCCTTAGCTTAGTGACGGATGTACCCCTAAACTTATCTTTCAAGGCAACCCACATAGGTTGAGCTTTATCTTAACTTTCAAACTCACATATGAGATCATCTTGCATACAACTCAGCAATGTGATGCGAGCAATGATATTTTTCTTTTTCCAAGCTTGATAAGCTTCTAGATCTCTTCTGTGTTGAGCTGAAGTTCCATGCTCAAGTTCATCCATGGTATGGTTGAGGGTTTTCAAAACCACTTACTCCTCAAGGTTGTACTGAATCTTTCGATGCCAAATATCATAATTGTCACTGTTTAGCTTCTCACCCTTATTGAGGTCAGCCACGATGGTCTTGGATGCCGAAGCCATAATCAATTGCTATAACACATTGACATAATAAATGCAAAATCAATACTAGCACACCTTGAAGAGTAACACACATATTTAGTTTGCAGCAAAGACAAACTAAGTTAATGATAATTCAACAAATGACACAGAAATAAAATTTCACTATGTTCTCAATCAACTTCTATGTACAATTTTTCTATTATCATTAATTAGTTTAATTTGCATAAATTTTAAGTTTTAGGTGAGAACTCCTTTGAATTTTACCAACCTACGAACTCCCACTAAGAAAAATAATTACATGATATCATGTAATTTCTACATTTTTCTATTAATATATATAAAAAAAAAAAAAAAAACATAGCATGATGTGAAACAACGTACAAAAATAATCACGATGTTACTACAATCAAATCGCAATTCAACATGTAACGGAAAAACAAGAATTTCCTACCATTGTTCAAATTTTCCTGGAACTAGAAAATTGCAATCATATTAAACCACATACACGGTACCATCGAAACAAGTTCTACACAACATATATGGCATTATTTTCATATAGGCCAGCTACTGTATTTCTTAAAACTTAAGAAAATACAAGCTAAAAAATAAATAAACTATGCATTTGTACCTTAAAATTCGCGTACGTAGGGTTCCATACACAATTTTATACACTTATAAAATTCAAATATCCAAAATAAATATACCACAGTGTAGATGACACTTATACGAACCAAATGCCGCTGACCACACTCCAATTGGACCTCCCATGCGTCCACACATGTTGCCCGAGTGCGTAGTGTGTGTGATGCATGCGCCAGCAAGCCGAATGGCTCCTGGCCGATTTGACCCGTCCTACTAGTTTGACCGCAGGTCCGATTGACTAGTCTGACCATTGACCGGTCAACAATCGGGTTAGGTCGGGTCAACTTCGAGTCGATTCGTCGTCCGGTGACCAGCCGGCCAATTGCCACCAGCGGTGACGTCATCGATGACGTCATCTGGCAACCACCATGGGGTGACATCATAGTGATGTCATCACACACCGGTTCGCCGACTGGCGCGTGTTGCACACATGCCGGTTCGCTGATCGGCACATGTTGCACACCCGCTGGCGTTCCTAGCGCTTCAAGCACATGACGCCCACGCGTAGCGGCTTCTGGCCGCATGTGTGAGCGTGTCCGGGATCGTCCGGCAATGTCCGACCCACCATTGGACTCGTCTTGATGAGTACTTTCACTTGTATATTTAAAAATTTATTTTGGCCGAAAAAATATTCCGAAAACTGGCCAAAACCATACGGGTGTGCGCGACCTCGAACCCGTTCTTCACTTTGGTTCTATTTCAAGGATTCAGATTACAATTCCGAGCAATAAACATCCAAAACATAATAGAATTCAATCTCTTGATCTCGATATTATGTGGTAAACGAGAAAATTCGATGAAAACAATGCAGAAATCACGATCGGGCTCTGATACTAATGTTGGAGTTCAAGTCGGCAGAAGACAACTTACCTGATTCTGATGCGTAAACAACAATTAATCCAGGAACAAATGTTGAATTGCGGATGAATCACGAACAACACTATCTCACGTTGGTCTGAATGTAATCACGAGGAAAGCACTCGATTTCCACGGTGTAAATGCAAATTGTTCTCATAAAGAAGAAATGGAACGCCTTGATGGAAAGGGGAGAGAAAAGGAGCATACGTTCTCTCTAAGCATACATTCTGCCAACAACAACCATCAACGGTTGTCTTCAGGAAGCTTTTATACATCTCCATTCATACCCTTTCAATAGTGTCTTTCCATCGTAACATAGAAAAACGAAACGGTGCGTTCCAATCGCACCCCATCATGGACGTATTAATTAATAAAATACTACACTGCTACTATTCCCCTCTCGGCACCTCTTCCAACTGACCGATGGTCGTTGTTTCCTCACCGATAATGAAGCTTGTTGTTGCTGTGACAGAGTGACTCGCGACGAGTCGCTGCTTTGCTTGCTGTTCCGATTACCTAAGCCCAGCGTAGGCTGCTGCACTGCCCTTGCTGCCTCTCGACGATGACCCGCTGCTGCTTCTCACTGTTGCAGAGTCGTTGCCTCCGCATCCTCACACGTGAACCGTTGCTGCAACTGCAGTCTTTGACGAGCCTAGTCCATCTTCCGGTCACGCCCTTCGCACCCTGTACGTCCTTGTTGCCTCTGCCACTGCTCACCGCCTGCACCAGCAACGATGGAGGTGCTATATCCACTGCCACACGTGACCCGCGACAACAAGTTGCTGATCTCTATTGTCCCCTGGCCGAACTTGTCGCCGTGCTATTCCTGATCCACGATGACACCCGCAGGTCCCTGCAGCCAAGCTTGATTCCGCCAAATCGCACGCCACACTATCGCAAGGTTCTAGCCCGGTCGAATCCTTGTTGTTGCACTACCCTTACGTTTTGCAGGTTTCTAAAGTGGTCCTGAAGCTTCCTCTTTGTTCATCAAGACGGGAGCAGCCACCACTTCGTTCCATTAATGAGATCATTTCGCGAATTCGCGAATCAGACCATCGTGAATCACCATCTGACGCCGATTGCTTGTTGACCACGTCGAGGCCTTATCGTGATTGTCCATGGATCCATATTTGAATTTTGAATATTTTGTTTCCTTATTTAAACAATGGTTGATGCATATAATTGAATTTCCAGATGTATTATTCTATACAAAATATCGAGTAGCCTTTTAAATTAGAGATTATTCCCTAGTTTTACAACGTGTCATAATGGTCAATTCGATTTTACGCCTGAGATATGGTACGTGATTGCATGGAAATCGTCAATCCAATCTCTCGTCCAAGATATGATTCGCGATTTCATGAAAGATTGTCCAATTCGATCATATGCTCATGCTTCGTTAATTTATTTCAAAAATTAAATGGATATGGAAAATATCTTGCAAGCTTTGACATCATGTTTGATGTGGATATGGTTTCTTTCTACCTTTATTTGATTTGAATTGATTTTGCTTCCATAAAAGAAAACCAAAAAAATATTAGAATTTGATTTGATTCTTATTGATAATGATGCTAATTTTTAACTAAATTGCATATGTTAAATTTGGTATTTTATTTATTCCGAATTTTATAAATAAAAATCCTAAAAAATTACTTTACCTTGAGGTGATTAGGAAAATATTTTCCAAAATGTGTATTTTTCAAAAATAAATGGACCCTTAGTTATATAGTCCAAATCAATTTCACTTGAGATGATTAGACTTAGATGCATTCTGTAAGCTTGATCGTGATGGATCAATGCAATGAGCTTTTTTTTTTCTTCCTTTCTTTGCAAGTGAAGTACTTTAAGTATGAAATTTACCTATTGAAGTTGCCGATGGGATTCATACTTCGAACAATGTAAGTAAGTACCTTGATATTCATCAAATGAAGGTAAAAAGTGTTATATCAAGTAAGATATACCGAGTGGAAATTAATTCCAGGTTGCAGAACCCGGTTGCGGAACTTCTTAAATGGATTCTTGTATAATTAAAGATTTGGAATGCTTGATCCTGAATCTATTTGACAATTTCCAAATAAGTAGACTAACTAATTTTACTGATTTGTATGCTGATTTTTTATTTTTTGCACTTGTCTATCAGAGGATATGTAACTAATGTCCAAACCAAATCAATTCAAGAAGTGCAATATGCTCCGAATGATGGGTGTATCTCAAATTCCCCTCATATTTTCTACCTATTTCCTTGATTTACTATTAAATGCTTTAGATCAGTCAATTTCTTCTACTCTTATTCTACTTTAAATTCTATTCGCTCAGAATGATACTGTTGACCGACGGAAATATGCCCATGAATGGGATGAATAACCTCTATTTTTACAGCTTTGTCTGGATTAAGTATATTTTTATGGATGTGTTTTTTGTACGCTAATGATGGAAAACCATGCCTCTGTGCATCAAGCAGGAATGAAGGACCTCTACCAAGAACGTTTCACCAAAAAGTCTCGTTCGAAGTTCTGGCGAAGAAGCTTCTTCCAAATAGCAATCGATTCTCTTCCAACATAACTTCCGTCGAGACCCTAGCAGAACAAGGCTCACCCATCTGTATTGTCACGCTCAATGATGGAGCACCATAAAGTCTAAGGTCCCTACGGTTCTCCCACACCTAGCTTTTGAATTGAAACAAGTCATGGTAACTTACCAACTTTCATTTATCCGTACCGTGATTATTAGACATGTAGGTTGTTATAGGATGCGATGGTATGAACTCTATCATGGTCCGTTAGATAGGACTCCACCCATCGGTTTATTCCAGCTAGTCGGCAACACGTGGGTTGTTTGTGTTCCTAAAGGGCTACGGATTTGATCTTGGCATGGTTAAACTATTTGTTGATGTGGGTAGGAGGACAGATTTTGTTACCCTCGAGTTTTGTGCGGTGACATGTCATCAAGAAAAGTGCCAAAAAAGTCATAAACCTTTTGTCTTTGTGCCAAGTTAGTCCTAAACATTTTTACGTTGTATCAATTCAATCATTTCTGGCCAATTTTGACCGGATTTTGCTGACTAAACATCGGCCGGCTAATGTGACCTGATCGACGTTGATGTGGACAACTTTTAATAATTTTTGATTTTTTTGATTTTTTTATTTTTCTTTTATTTTTTTTTTTTTTTTTTTTTTTTGTTTTTCTTTTTCTTTTATTCTTCCCTCTTCTTCCTCTAGCCGGTCGCCGAACCTCGGCAACTAGCTAGAGGTGATAGCCGACGAGGTTGAGGTTGACCTCGTCGGCCACCTCGCTAGTGGCCTCGAGGGCGGCCTCACGCTGGGTGGTGAGGGCGAGCCTCGCGGCCTAGGCCTCGTGGGCCAACGAGGGCGAGCCTTGCCAGCTCGGCGCAAGGCCAACTCTCTCCGCTCCGTTCCCCGAACCCAATCTCGCCCTAGAAATTTCCTCCTTCCGCTTGTCCTCGTCGTCTCTAGGGTTTTATAGGAGCTCGGGCCGTCCTCGGTCTCGCGGCTCTGGCCTCGGATTTTTTCCTGTTTCCCCCGTAGTGGCGATCCGTTGGGCGAGGGCGAGCCTCGCCACCCAGGCCTCAAGGGCGGCCTCACGCCGAGCAGGTGAGGCTCGTCCTCGCCAGATCTAGCGAGGTCAAGGCTCGCTGGCCATGGGCGAGGCTCGAACCTTGCCAGATCCGGCGAGGGCGAGCCTCGCCACCCAGCGCGAGGCTGCCCTCATGGCCACTGGCGAGGTAATCGGTGAGGTTGACCTCGACCTCACCGGCTGTGACATCTTGAAATTCGGCCCCGTTTCGATAAAATGAAATGTGCATTTCGTCGACGTGCCTATGGTCCTTTTTTTCTGAGCTGATCACTCACGAGTTAGCTAACCTATTTAGGTGAAGCCGTTAAGAGATATAACCACGGTAAAAACCCTAAAAGTTACCTAAGTAGTTGAATTGGACTAAAATCGCGTCCGGTCGATTTTAATCATGAAATTTAATTCGGTGTTGGGAATCGAATATTCAAGCGTGTCACAATTCAATTTTAGGACTGTCTCATCGCCCGTCAAATTATTGCCGAGTCCGAAATTTCAAGAAAGAAATTATCGGAGGAAAAATCGAAGATCGAAAGAAAATAGAAAGGGAAATAGAAAGAAAAGAAAAATGAGAATAGTATTATTCTTTTCTTTTCTTTTTTCTCTCTCCCTTTTCTCTCTTTTTCTCTCTCTTCTCTCTCCTCTACCCTCTCTCTTCGTGCGGACACACCCCCCACCGAACACTCCCCTTGCCAATTTTAAATTGGCTTCTCCTCCTTCTTCTTTTCCTTTTTGACCGGTCAAACCCCCTTCCCTTATCTCTCTCTCTCTCTTTCCTCTTTTCCCCCACTCCCTCGTGAACCAGCTTCTTCTTCTTTCTTCCGGTGCGAACCAGAAGCCGAAGAAGAACAGAAGTAGCGAGCATCACCGCCCGAAGGAGCAGCAACCAGCCGCTCGGACGCCATCGCACCGGAGCTGCTGCGTCCGCCGCTCGCCGCGCGCTCGCCACTACCCCTTCACGCCTCACGCCCGCGCTGCCGTCCCTCCCCTGTGCGATTCCAGTCGCTGCCCAGCTCCGTCCGGCCACCTCTGGCCACCGCCCAGCCCCGCTGGACCTCCCCCGCGTCCCCCTCGCCCTCCGCCGGCTTCCCCTCGCCGCCCTAGCCGTCGGAGCAGCCCCGATCAGCCCCGTCCAGCAAACCCGCGAGTGGGTTTTAGCAACTTCGGGCCCGCTTTTGGGCCGTTTCCGGGCCTCGGATCCGTGAGTCGCTTTGGGAAGAATCGTTCCTCGCGTCGCCGCCGTCGGATTGATCCGATTTGCGCGCGATTTGGTGAGTAATCTCACTAATCCCGGATTAATTGACTAATTATGCTTAAGGTTGGTTTAGATTTAATTAATTGTGTTTAGGTTGTTAGATTAGAATAAATTAGCAATTATTAGTCAATTGTAATGGGATTTAGATAAATTGATTGCGTAATTAGCATGTAGACGTGGTCTACTAATTATTGGAAGTGCCTCGGGATTTTTCCCGACCCTTCGTGGGCTTCAATTAGGCTTTTCGGGCCTAAGTCGAATTTTTAGTATTTAAATATTAATTTTCGGAATTAAATTAAATAATTATTTATTTTCCGAAAATTCAAATGAGATGGTCCGGAACTGGAATTTTATGCTGATGATCATGGTGAAGTCCGTTTAATTAACTGAGCACCAATTTGAGCTAAATTGGATTTATTATAATTAATTCTTAATTCTTAAAATTAATTAATTAATTATTTATTTTCCGAAAATTCAACTCGGATGGCCCATGACCGAATTTTTATGCTGATGACCGTGGTGCAGCCCATTTATTTAATTGGGCTTTATTTTGAGCTAAATTGGATTTATTGTAATTAATTATTAATTATCGAAATTAATTAATTAATTATTTATTTTTCGGAAATTAAGACTGAGATGGCCAACGACCGAAATCTCGTACTGATTGTCTTGGCGCAGTCCGTTTATTTAATTGAGCTGCAATTTGTATGTAATTGATTTAATTATGAATTTTGAGGAGTTATTCATATTGACTTGATGGTTAATTATTTGATTTATAAATCGTTGGGCATTGGTTATCACCTGAAAAGAAATACGTGGGCTTGGTGAATCGGAATATCACCTGGAGAATGCACGTGTGTTCAGTCGTTGAATATGTCATCTTGGCAAAGAGGTTGCCTTGGAGAATGCACGTAAATTGTTGAATGTTGATCATGCCTGTGTGGCGATAGTTGATCATGCCTGTGTGGCGTAGATTGTGCCTATGGCAGTATTTCTGTGTGTCGAGTATCGTGCTCATGTGGCTGAAAGTAATTGGAATGCCTAAAAGCCTGCTCATAAAGTGTGCATTGTACATCACTTTGGCGAATGGATGCCCGAGAGCATTACTGTAGCTCGGTGGCTGAGTGTACTATTGGGGATTATATGGTGTGGAGTGAGATGACCTAGAAGTGGTCCGACTGACAGTAATCGACTAGGTCGATTGATTGTTGCTTTGATATGATGCTGTGAATTGATTGATTGGATGGAAATGACCGTAAGTGGTCTTGTTGGCTTGTAATCGACTAGGTCGATTTGATCGATGCTTCGATCTGTGATATGATTGCTTGGGTGCCTATTATGAATTGTACTGACTTGCAGGTGGGATCTGAGGCCAAGGTACGTCTTCTAACCTATGCGTGTTTAGGCAGCCTTTAGTATAATAGTTTACGAATCGGGCTTAGTGGTGTAGAACTCGCTGAGACGTAGTCTCATCCCAGTTTGGGGAAAACATTTCAGGATCCCGACGAGGAGCTAAGGAGGAGGAATTTGTGAATGAGAACTCGTAGGTGAAATTGAGGAAGAGAATGATCTGAGTGAAGAGGAATCAGAAGAGGATCAGGATGATCTCGAGTATGACTTAGACGGGGATTGAAATCCCATCTCTTTGTGAACCCTTTTGTATATGTGTAGATAGAGTGAGACTTTGAAGTTGCGAATAGTTTGTGAAGTGCTCTGTCTAATGCCATGTATAAAGATTTGGTTGTAAATTTCAATATGAAAAATATAGCCTGCTTTTCTATCCCATTGTTTTATTGTCTGGGGATTTATAATTGCTTCCGCATGTGCTTAATAAATGAAAGGGTCGGCGATATATAGTCCTGGGATATCGCATTTTAAAATCGACCAAGAGAAAGATGTGTGCGTGCCCAAGGATCGGGGCGTGACACCGGCCGTCGCCTCTAGCTGGTTGTCGAGGTCCAGCAATTGGACGGAAGAAGAAGATTGAAGAAAAAAAGAAAAAAAGAAAAAAAGAATTCAAAAATATGAAAATATTATTAAAAGTTGTTCACGTTAGCGCCGGTCAGGTCACGTTAGCCAACTAATGTCCAGTCAACAAAATCTAGCCAAAATTGGCCGGAAATGACTAAATAGGCACAACGTAAAAATGTTTAGGATTAAATCGGCACCAAAAAAAGGTTTAGGACTAAGTCGGCACAAAGACAAAAGATTTAGAACTTTTTTGGCACTTTTCCCTGTGTCCTCCGAACTGTACCATATACAGATCTAATTTGTATATTTTGTCCTCTGTTCATTTTAGGTTTATCATCATCATCATCATCATCATTATTTTAATAAAGATAGTGAGTGAGTCGCTTTTTCCTTGATGTACCACTTGGAAGAGTAGCCAGATTGCTTTTAGGGGAAAAAGGAATTAATTATGCAGAATTAATCTTATAAATTGTGGGATGACTATTTTATAAAATTAACATCGAATATTTGAAACGGCTCTTTTCAAAAAATTTCCAATCAATATATGCAAATTTCATTTAGATTCTTAACTTCCACTGGACTATCATACTACTTTAATAATATAGCTCACTAATCTTGCTTGAACCCTAACGTTTCAATTCGTCAACCTATAGAAGGAAAAGTAGATCCAAAAATGACGCTAAGGGAAGTGAGCAAGCATTTGACGGACTTCCTGCCGGCATACCTCAATGTCCTCAAACACTCTGATCTTTTGAGTTTGACATGGGCCCCACTGAAGTTCCATTATCCTTGGGACACTGTGTTCGGAAAGGTAGCCCGATCAAACATCACGGTGGCCGGAGACGCTATGCACCCAATGATCGCCAACTTGGGCCACAGCAAATGTTCAGCGCTCGAGGATGTGGTGGAAATGGGTCTGCACTTTGGGGACTTGATTTCCAAGCACGGCAAACACATGACCCGAGAAATCGGATTTTCTATAGACACGTGTGTAAAGGAGAGGAGGCTGAGAGTGACAGCATTGATAGCAGCCTCATACTTCTTGGGTTGGCTTCAAACGGATGGGTCTAGTCGATTGATAAAGTTCCTAAGGGATGTTGTGTTGTGTTCTATAGGCTTCTTTTCACTGTAATATTTAGCCTGACGCGATATGATTGTGGGAAGCTTCCTAGTGTCTCCTTCATGTCTCGGAAAGCTCCATCTGAATGCCAAGTTGCAGCTGATTAATGGTCTTCTATGTTGTTTCGGATTAACGGTGGAGGTTGTTGGAAAGTTGAGGAGGACAAGTTAGCGGAGTCCAAATTTAATTGGAGATTTGGTTCAAATCGACAAAGAAGGAAATAACATTTATATTTGCCTTTCCAATGGATATTCATGTTTATCTCCAAAGATGTATTCTATGTTATTTAAAGATAATGAAATCCCCCCAAGGTGATATGAAGAATTGGAGGTTTCCAATTGTAGGCGTTCACACTCTGGTATTGCCACTGTACCACCCGATCACCTATGGCGACCTTCGGCAACAGGTGTCCTAAAATGCAATATTGATGGCAGTTATAAAGAAGGCTCCTCGGAAGGCTCTATGGCCAGTATTTGCAGAGATGATCGAGGTAAACTTACCGATCTCTTTTCCAAAGGTTTCCCAGCACATTCACCCTTCGAATCAGAGCTTCAGGCGCTGAATCTGTCCCTTTAACATCTATTTCATCGAGGACTCCATCTCACCCGTATCGTTCTTCATACAGACTGTCTTCATCTTGTTGAAATTGTGAAGGGGCTTCGCCTGCCGCCATGGGAGCTGCGTCCAGTGCTTGACGAAACCCTAAATTGGCTCTCCTATTTTCCTTTCCTCTCTTTGCGACACTGTCGTCGCTCGGCTAACCTTGTGGCCGACTGGGCCGCCAAAGCCCAGTTGGCTTTCCCGGCTCAAAGACTCTCTTTCTTTTCCTCTTCCGCAGGACCTACTACACCTTATGTATTCGGAAGCTTTAGCTGCAGGATGTAATCTCCCTCTTTAATCAATATATATGTGTTTCCTTGTCAAAAAAAAAAAAAATTGTAGGCGTGGGCTTCCAAGGGTCATCTCTTTGGTCGACTAAACCATGTAAAATCCTTTTCTCCTTCTTCATTTGTTAGTAATTACAAAGAAATTCTCCTTCATTTGTCAATAATTGCAAGGAGAACATGGTATTATAGCTAGATTTCAGCATGGTGCTAGTGCTATTAAGGTTGCTATTTATCGCTTCATCCTACTTTTGATTTAGATAAGCTCTTGATAATCTCCCTTCTTCTTGTTATAATGATTAGTTCTTCAAACACTGCTGATGTTGGTCAATCTAGCTCAAATGAGAAGAGTAATAGACTGACATCCGTTTTTTTTTTAATGACAGAAATGGATGTGCCACCATTGGCGACTTATGGTATGCTCGTGCATGTGGTGGGTGCATATCGAAATTTGCAAGACCGAGAGTGTGACCTCAACCTTACCCGTTATGTCTATACTGTTTGGATAGATGATAGATGCCCCAACTTATTTCCTATGTGTTTTGTATCTGTGTACTTCAATCTAGGAGGGCGGTTTTATGGCCACATCCGATTTTGAGGTGCTAGGCGTGGAACTAGGAGGTGTGCCGTGGTTAGGGCGCCAAGTGGTACATGGGGAAAACTACCTAATAGAGGAGTTAGACACCTTTTTAAGCTCTCCCAAATATTTCGATGCTTCTGCTCATCTTGATTTGTATTTTGTTATGTTAGTAATTATCAAGATATTGTTTTCCCCATATAATTATGCAAAGGATAAATGAAATGGAAGGAAATGCTTATGAAACTTTCTTTTAAGTGCAACACCTTTATATTAAGAATGTAAATTGATAAATATACTTCCGCATGCGTGAAAAGAATAAGAGACTCTGATAAAGAATGTAGTGAGGGATGGCCTGGGATAGAAAGCAAGCGTCGACCAAGGCTGGCGGTCCCCCCGGAAGGGGGGGGGGGGTGTGTTGCGGAAAAATCACGGAGGGGTTGGGGGGGTCGGCCAAGAGAGAGAAAATAGGGAGGGAGATTGAGAGAGAGACCAAAAGTGAACGAGTAAGAGAGAAGGTTGAAATTTTACCTCGGTTAAGCATTGCTTGGTTGTCCACGACACAAATCAACATGTCCTAGTTGGCACGACCGACCCCGCGGCCCCCCTCTTCTATAGCGTTCATTTTTGGTGATTTGATTTTTGGGCTTGATCCGCCATTGTCCCGAGGATTCCGTGTTGGTGACACTGAGACGGCTGACCATATATTGATCCACTTCAAGGTCGCCACCCGACCATTGCCACCCAAGCCAAGTAGGCTCCCCATGGTCGTGTGCTCCGGTGCTACGTTTTCCCCCCTTTTCACCCTCTTTTGTTCTTTTCAGACACGCCGGATTTCCAGCTAGAGCTCACAGCCATCCGACTCACATGATTTCCAGCCCTATGGGTCCTATATTCTGTTGTCATCAGTCATCGCTTGTCGTGCATCGAGAACCCCAACGCAGATTGGAGTCCCGTTTCAGTCAGAAACTCCACGGTCAGTGTTGGACATCGCGTGTTTGCGGAAATGCCTCAGTTAGATATGTGAACTTTGTGTCTGATTTTGGTTGGCTCTTGGAATGCTGGTTATTATCATGGCTTCCTTTGTTTAGGCCATGGTAGGTTCATGGTGGGGTGATGTTCGCAGGGTTGTTGGCGCTTGTTAGGGGGAGATTGGTACATGGAAGTTGTTTTTGATGATTAGCCACCCATATTACGATGAAGGGCTGTATAGAATTTCACCGACGAAATGTGCGGCGAAGACGAATTCTTATTCACGGCAGTGTAGGTTGGCGCTGCCATGGTGCTGATTTCAACAAATGGAGGAGCTGGGTCTATCACGATTTTGAGTTCGAGTTGTATTAGTTGGGTCGTCAGACTTTGCGACTGGTCGTGACCGTGCCACTCGTTCACAGCCGCACCGCCCATTCAATGCCAATTGAGGGCTCGCGTCTGTCACAGTCGAGGGACCGTGGAATTGGGTCAACCGGTTCGAGCAAAAGGAGCCTGGCCGAATGCCTTTGGTCCCTTTTGGGGGTTGTATTAGTTGGGTCTGAGCCGGTTTAATTCAACTCCTAGGCTTCAACCGGTTTCAAACTAGATTGTGAGCTGGGCTTGGTTTTCTTTTCTTATAATTTAGTTTGGGTTTTGAGTCGACAGGCTATGGTTTTTATGTTGTCGTGGGTTTGGTTAGCTCCAATTTATTTAAAATGTAGTTTTGATGGGCTTATCACCTAAGTAACACTGATACCGATACGCGATATGACACGACACAACATACCAATACGTTGTTTCTTAAAATATAAATAATTCCAACACGTTGAAACAAGTTGTATACTAAATATATATTTTTATATATACATGATAAATGATCATTTTTTGATTATTTTTATTAAATTAATTTGTTTCAAATTCATAAATAAATAAAAAATATAAAATGAGCCCATAATGAATTTATATTAAATACATTAATCCACCACTTGTTAATATCATTAATTGTTTCGATTTAACAAATTCAACTCCTCTACAATAATTCATAAAACTTGCCAAAAAAAAAATCCACATTATGAACTTGCATGTCAAAGCGTGTCGGAAGAGAAGAGAAAAAAAATTAATTTGGGAGTGAATTGTGTGTTATGAGAAGTGAGACTCATAAATATATATAATGTTAGGTTTTTCTTCTTTCCCTATTTATTATTTTCACTATTTTTTTTTAAATTTTTGTACACGTTTACATTTTTACCTTCCATTTATTGAAAAAAAATTGAAATTGACCCCGTGCGTGTCAAAATCACATGTCGGAATTTTGAACTTGCATGTCGTAATTTATCGACTTGTGTGTCGGATAGTGTCGAGAGAGTTAACCACGTGTTGGATTTTCCAACATGCGGTCAAAAAGTATCGGAGAATGTCGAACACATGTTGGAGTGTCCAACACGATATAAAGACTCTCGAACAGTGTCGGTGCTTCCTAGGCTATTACTAGTAAATTAAAATGTTCATAATATGTAAAATGTAAATTAATGACATTTTTTTTAGGGATCAGGGTCAACTCCTAATTTTCTTACACAATAAATGATTAACCGCGTCGCTCAAATTTATGTGCCAATATCCTTAGTCTTAATGAGATACTTTTACTCAAAGGATGTAAGATGTTATAAAAGTATCTTGAAATCCACATAATATATGTGAAAAAACTGTGCATACAAAGTCATCTGAATATATAAAATATATATATATATATATATATTTTTTTGTAAACTCACTTTATGGATGATATTATTTTTTCTCAATTCGAAAGGAATAACATTTCACAGGCACTTAAAAAAGTTCTTATTCTATAGGAAGCCTTGCTTTATTTCTTCTTTTAAAGTTTCATGATGAGGAATATAATTATGATTATGTTTGAGAAAAATCTTTAAAGAGGCTTTCTTTTTTGTCCAATCATCCCATTATATTCATATTTACACAAAAAGCAAATGATAAGAAAGAGTTTGATAGTGATATGTTCAAGAAAAATAGAAGTTTATAAACATCTGACCATATCAAAAAGTTGTTTATGCTAATATTTTTCAAAATCTGCTTGACAATTAATTCATAAATTTGCTCAACAATGTAGAAAAGAATTAGGTTTCTTGGAAGTTTATCACTTCGACAAAGGTAATTTCTATGAGAGTAAATCTAGAAAATAAAATAGAAAACATGATACCTTTAATATAGATGTGATATCCTCAATAAATAGTAACAAAACAAGTGATATTCTTGATTATAGCAATTAGGTTGTACATAGAAATAGAAAAAACTAAAACAAGAAGGAAAGTAAATAATTTTTGGGCTACCACTTTAAATTGCACTTGAATAATTAATGGCAATTTTATCTCATTAGTCATGTCGAGAGTGGAAATATGCATGCCTTGATTAGTTATAATCAATATGTGAAAATTGATCTACATGTAATTTAAATAAATATTGCAAGTGAAACAACTTTTGATAAAGTGGTCAGATCTTACAAGTGTACAATTCTATCATAATTAATAAGAAGAGTAAATGATAGAGAATTGCACACTCAAAATTATAGTAGTTTGGTTTTTACGAGTCTACGTCCACTTTCCCATATTACAACCTATTGGCTAGAATTCACTAGTAAGAACCTATTAGAGGTTACAAGTGCTGAGTTGTAAGCACTAAAGTTTGTGTGAACATGTCCTTACACTCTCAACCTCTAAAGGATTACATAGTATTGCTCAATAAAGACGAATATATGAGATCACAAAAATACTCTTTAGACTCTTGAAATTCAAAGCTTCAAATCTCGTGAATGTGTATTATATATATATAGTTTTGAAACCTCCTCTTATACTCCTCCTAGTCCAAGCTGACCATTAGACATATCTCTAGGAGAACTTATCTAGCCAATCTATCCATTGGCCTGAATCTAGTTGAGAAGATCCGATGGCTTTAGGATGGCCGAGGTTGATGCTTCCTATAATTTCTGCCACCCATACAGCAATTTGGGTTTCCAAAAAGTCTAGTGTTTATGAATGGAAATAATGTTTCACCTTTAGAAAGAAATTCCAGGAAAGTTGAATCTCCAAAATGATATTAGCAAGACTTTCCTTTTGAAACTCTTTATAAGTATGGTGGAAATTCCAACCAATCGCTACTAGCTATTGCATGAGGATATTTGACTCCTTCCTGGCTGTTAGATAGAATGTATAAGGAAAGAAGTAATTAAACCATGGCTTTGGTTCTGATTGATAACGTTTGATCACATTCTATCAGACTTTCCACCTAAAATTATTTTTTATCAGAAATAAAGTCTCTAAATTTTGTCAATCATCGAAACCATTTAGGAAATGTTTTCTCAATAATCTCCCATTTTTTGATGATGACAAAACTTATACAAGCAAAACTTTAAAAAGATATTATGAAATTTAAATAGCTCTTGAACAAGTCAGTTTTAAAATGATGGGTTAGTCTCTACCCCCAAATTCATTACCATATCAATGTCTTGTTGCCTCTGTCTAATAGCGTCAAACTTCCCTTTAACATCTACAATTCCTTTCCCTTTATCCTGCACAACTGGGTAAAAAGAATGAGCAGAATCAATCATTTGCTCACCGGTGATGCCATGAGTTGCAGTTGCAGGGACTTCTTCAACAGTAATTTGGGAATTGGAAGAGTTGCTACATGAACTTCCTAAGTATCTAGAACATCATGAAGAACTCTAGTCATGTCAACAGTTTAGGTAGGAATGGAAACAGGGTCAGCAACAGGAGTATCAACAACAACTTCTAAAGGTGGAGAAGTGTCTTGATGAATGTCCTGAGTGTCAGGTACTGTTTGACTTCCTTAGCTTTTACAGCACCAGCAATTGCTCCTTGATCAATAGAAACTTCTTTGTTAGCATCATCAGGAAACTCAAGGGGAATGTTTTTAGAAAGTGATTCCACAAGGTCTTCCGCATGACCAAGCTCCCCCGAGTAGAATCAACTTCAACAACACCTATATGCGAGGCAAAATCCTGCTCTCCAATAATGATTTGCTCTAGAACTAGTTCCTAATGCTCAGTGATAGTCTGGTCCAAGGTAGGCTCCTGATGTTCATCAGTATTGTCAACACTTTCTAGATCATGAGTGAGATCAACATCCATCATGCTAGCCTAGTCATCAATTTGTCTAAGTCGATCCTCAACATCCTTTTGTTGTTGTTCTGCAGCAATCACATCCTTTGTCTGATCTGCAACCACTCTTGTCAATGTTTCTCCTTCCCCTTCATTCTCTTCTTCAACATCATCATTAGTATTAGGTTGATATGCATCGATAATATGATCCAAATCAACTGTGTCTTCTTCAGACTCAGTTTGCATTTATGCATTAAGCCTTTGTAGAAAGAATTGAGAGATACATCTTTGTTTAGCAATCCTTCATTTCTTGGTAGGGCGATCAACTAGATCCAATACAATTTCATCTTAATCAACTTTCAAAAGTCTAACTTTTGTATTTATCCCACCTTTAGTGGTATGCTGGAAACTCATCTTCCGCATCATTTGCTTATCTATCTTCAGTAGAGGCAATTGAAATTTGCTCAATTTTCTAGGGATCTCAATGATTAGTTCACGAAAAAATTTCGTGATAAGAGAACCATAGGGTAATTACCCCTTGTTCTTTAAGATAGTTCTATACATGTGCAAAATAATAAGATGAGCAATTGAAAATGAGTGACCATTTAAGATGGCCCATATCAACTTGGCTTTATATCGTGAAATATCAGTTGTTGTGGAAGATCCCTTTGGTCTCAAGCAGTTAATAATAATCTTATGAAGTACAATCTATCTTAATGGAAACAATTGAAGAGAGACATGAGATTTGTCATCTCTAGTAAAGTTAGGAATACCAGATAGTTGTCTATATGCAACATTAGGATCAATGTCTATAGGCTCGAGTTTAGAAAATCTAACCCCTAACAATTTGGCTAGATCCCATGCTTGAATCAAATATGATTTGCCAAACATGAACTCAATAGTATCTATTGAGTAAAACAAAGTGTTGAATAGAAATAAGTGGTTAGAGCAGGATATGTATACTCAAAGTCAAAATCGATAGTTCTCTATTAAATAACTCCCCTATTTATTAGCGATATGAAGAGTTACTGATGCGTGTCAGATTTGATTAGTTGATCTACACGATCGCCATCCGTCACATACTCAGTGATTCTCCTCTTGAAACTTGCATAAAGCTTCTCATCATTATCCCCCCTTCATCCATCATCATCAGTCCTTTTCTAAGTGGCAGAAGTTTCAACCACTTTCTCCCTCCCTTTTCAATATTTTATAGCACTTGAATCACTAGCACTAGTGAGGGCATACTTCTAATAGGATTAGCGAACATAAACTCCAACACCTCTTTGCTCTCAAAACCATGTTTAGCCAAAAACTGCGAAATAACATCCTCATTATTCCCTAACGCCTTAAGAGTAGCAACAATCGATCTTAGCTTCGGATATTCATAAGCTGTCTGAAGAGCAGGATAGATTAAAGAACTCAGGGCTTTCACGAACTTTGGACTGTAATCCCACAATGTGATTTAATCTTCTTGAACCAGAAGGTCCGGTTTTCATTTTAGGAGTAGTTTTCGAGGCAATGGTTTTGAAAGTGAAGAAAAGTTTGGAACTTTTTGCGAGAGAGAAGAAGATATGAGAAGGCTTTTGCAAAAAGAGAGTATTTGGGAGAAAGAAAAGAAATGAAGAAGAAAGAAGAAGTTTTTATTTTTTATGGAATATGAACTGTCGTGATCAAAAGGGCTTTTTAAGAAATATTTGATTTTTTTAGGGTAAATAGATAAAAATTGTAAAACTGTTTTGGAAAGAATAAAATAAACAATTTTCGAGACAAATAAAAATATATGGGAATAAATTTAATTAAGGAAGAGATTATACTTGATATACTTCCAAAAATATTCTTATAGCCAAAATTTGAAAACATAATAGTGGATCTAGATGACATCTTTTGATGTACCCTATCTTTAAATACTTGAAGCAAAAGGATTAATAATGCCAAGTTTAATGCAAATAAAATTAAATGCCTTTTTGTCAAGGGGTTTTGTAAAAATGTCAACCAACTGATTTTGAGAATCAACAAACTAAATGTTTATTTTACCGTCATTGATGTGGTCGCGCATGAAATGATGGTTGATTTCTATGTGCTTGGCCAGGGAGAGTAAGATTGGATTTTTTGTCAGGTTGATGGCATTTGTATTGTCACATTTGATTGTTGTATTTGAGTCCACTACTCAATAGTCCTTCAATTGTTGATTTATCTAGATAATTGGGGTGTAACAACTGCCTAAAGCGACATATTCAATTTTAGCGATTGATAAGACTACCGTTGATTGTTTTTTTGAGGACCAAGGCACAAGCATGTTGCCCAACAACTTACAAGTTCCAGACGTACTTTTTCTGTCAATCTTACTTCTTGCAAAATCAACATCGAAATACCCAAATAACACAAACTTTGATCTCTTAGGATATCTGAGTCCTAGAGATGGGTAAGTATTAATATACTCGATAATCATTTTTAATGCAAAAAGATGAGACTCTCTAGGATTTGATTGAAATCTTGTGCACATGCATATACTAAAAAGAACATCACATCTTGAAGTGGTGAGATAAAGTAGGGAGCCAATCATGCTCCGGTATAGCTTCTAATCAACTTTCTTTCCATTTTCATCTTTGTTGAGCTTTGAAGATGAAGACATAGGGGTTTCAACTTTCTTTGAATTTTCCATGTAAATTTCTACACAAGATCTTTGGCATATCTTTCTTGGAAAATAAAGGTTCCTTTTTTCGTCTGCTTGATTTGCAATCCGAGAAAAAAAATTAATTTTCCCATCATTTTCATCTCAAATTCATCTTGCATTAGCTTAGCAAAATTCTTGCAAAGACTTTCATTAGGAAATCCAAAAATAATGTCATCAACATAAATTTGTACTAATAATGTTTCCTTGCCTTCTCTCCGAATGAATAAAGTTGTATCAACATTACTTTTCTCAAAACCATTATGAATGAGAAAAGTTGTCAACCTTTCATATCATGCACTATGGGCTTGTTTCAGACTGTATGAGTTTTTCTTTAGCTGATAGACGTGATCCAGCTTTCATGGTTTTTCAAAGCCTAGAGGTTGTTTTACGAACGCTTTCTCTTTAATGAATTCATCCAAGAAAGTGCTCTTCACGTCCATCCAGAAAAGTCTAAAATAATGAAAATATACGTAAGCGAGTTAAAGTTTGATTGCTTTCAATCTTACTATTGGCACATAATTTATGTCATAATCGATTTTTCCTTCTTGCGAGTAGCCTTGGCAACCAGTCTTGCTTTATTCCTCGTGACTTTTCTTTGATCATTGAACTTGGTCTTTTGAACCCATTTTGTTCCTATAATGGGATGATCTTTTGGTTTAGGAATTAATTTCCACACTTCATTTATTTGGAATTGTTGAAGTTTCTCTTGCATCGCTTGGATCCAGTTTTCATCTGATAGGGCTTCTTCAGTACTTCGTGGTTCAATCTCTAAAATAAGCGCCAAAATACTAATGGCATGCTTTAGTGTGGATCTCATTTAGATCTTATTGTTGATGTTTTCGATGATCAAATCCTTTGGATGACTTGACTTGTGCTTCTAGTTTTTATTTAATATGTCATTAGGTGTTGTATGTGTCACGCCTCGATCCTCCGAGCGCGTGCCCATCCCTCAGTGGTTGATTAAATAGTAACATCCCAGGACACGTTGCCAACCCATTCATTTTAATACGCATGCGGAAGCGAATAAATAAATCTCCAGACAACAACAAGATGTGATAGAAAAGTAGGGCCACCATTTTTATAAAAGCCAAACCACACTTTTATACATGTCAAGCTAAGTCATATACATTACTAGTCGATATGTACAAGTCTACAAAAAGATTGATGCTCAAACAAGCTACTCCATGACTAGCTAGTCTGACTCGTTCGCTAATTCGGCAGTCTCCATAGGGTCAAGACGAGATGGCGGGTTCTCCATTGCACCATCATGAGGGTAAACTGGATCCTCGTCCAGGGCAGCATCAATCACCACGAAGGGGATATCGAAAGTCTTAAGGGGACCTAGCCTGACGCCATTGGGAGCTTAGCGGAACCATGCTTTGAATTGATTAGGTATCTCCTGATGTGGGATTTCTTCGACCCATATAGTGGTTACAACTAGCTCATAGACCCAAAAACTTCCGGGATTGGGGAAACTAGAAACCCACTCAGTAACCCTTATGGGACAATCGTGATGCTCAGGGGGATTTGCCATCTAAAAACCTAAAAATGTTATCCCACAATGGGATAAGACGCCGTCTCAGCAAGTTCACCCCTTAAGTTCTGACTATAAAGGAAATACGCCCCAAGGACTACCTAAGCATAAGCATACATGAGAGGACTTATCTTTGCCTTGGTTCCTTCATGCAAGGCAGTATAATTGTAAATTCAACGAATCACTACAACACATCAAAGCATCAAATCAGATCGAGCCATCGATCAATCGACTCTGTTGATTCCAACTCATCAAGACCATCTCTCCGTCTACTAATTATGTACTATCTATAAAGTTCGATCACGTCAAGGATTGCTCACCCTAAACTGAATATAGATAGAAATGCTCACCAAAAGCTGATAACAATGTATACTGCTCACCCTAAGCTAATATATTGAAACCCTCAGGCTAATATAGTATATGACTAATGCTCACCAAAATTGTGCGATACTTAATTGTTCACCGAAGCTGTGCGATACTTAATTGCTCACCGAAGTTGTGCAATACTTAATTGCTCACTCAAGCTATGCGATACTTAATTGCTCATAAAAGTTGTGCGGTACTTAGGGTATACTGCTCACTCTAAGCTGATTTATCAAAACTCTTAGGCTAATATAGTATACCATTCTACCCAACCAACTATTTCGCCATTTTTATCATACTTGATAAAAATAATCATGTGTGAGTACACGGTCGGCCTCAGCCAAAAATATAATATCTTTATTTTATACAATCCCACTATGCATATTGTCAATAAAAACATTTTTGGCATTATAAATTGATGCCCGGTGATTTTCTAATTAAATACCGAAATTAATAAAGTTTGGGAAAAATTCTCAAAATTACAAATCACACTCAAATTGCACAAAATAGCACTCAATTAATTAAAAAAATCACACCATTGCGATCAGCATAAAATTCCGATTCGCGGCTATCCCGATCTAATTTTCGAAAAATAATAATTAATTAAATAATTACGAAAATTAATTAATAAATGCAATAAATAGCAAAAATACACACTTAGGCCAGAAAAGCCTAAATAAAAGTCAAGACGGGCCCAAAAAATTTCCAAACTATCTAGATAAATACCATGGCTTATCTAATCGGATAAGTCTTACAGCATGAACATGAACCCTCGATTCAAACAATTCTTACTGGCTAATTGAACTACTCTAACCACCTAACATGCAATATCGAATCATTAAATCACTAATCCGTTCTAACTAACCACCTAATCCATACTTAAGCTAAACTAATTAACCATTAAGCATAATTAACTTCTTAAGCAGGGATTAGTGACTAAACTCACTGGATTAACGAGCCGGTGAGTTCACTTTGACGAGGACGCGAAGACCAACAAACTCCAAAGCAGGGGCACCAAGCGAGGCCGGGACAGGCTTGAAAAATGGGCCTTGATGCCCACAAACCCTTGTTGGCTTTGGTTCTTGATCTTGGGCCCAAGGAGCTACAACAGGCAACTGGTTCGGCCACGGCTTACGACTAGTCTTGGCTGCTGCGAGTAGGGGTGCGGGCTCGGCTTGACGGGCTTAGCTGCAGCTGCTGGTGTGACATCCTGAAAGTTTAATCATGTTTTCAATTGAATAAATCGGGTCTTTCATCAACGTGTCTATAGTGCTATTCTCTGAGCTGATCACTCGTGAGATAACTAGACTATATGGATAAGTTATTAAATGATTTTAACGCAATAGACTTGAGAATTTGACTAAGAATTGACTGCTCGATTGTGCTAAATTACAAGGGTCATTACGGCACAATTAAAAATCGATCAAATACCAGAGATAGGTCGATTCAATAGAGGTGTGTGATTAAGTGTGGGTGATTCTACCTAATTGCAAAATTCTCGTCAATCGACACTAGACTGATTTTCTGTTGTTTTGGATACCCTGTATCTGTAATTGAAATCTTGAGATTTTCACGACAACCGAGAGTTGCCAATGTGTCGAAGATGTACATTGTATTAGATTGAAATTAATCGCTAATTTAAACCCGATTTCAGAAATTGAAAGTTTGATCATGTCACGATTTATTTAGGAACGTCTATTCATCATTCGAAGAATTTTTGACAATTTCGGGATTTTTATTGGAAATCGATACGGACGTTTCAGAAAAGAATGGAAATTCAGATAGGCCGAATTGAAGGGATTTTTGACTTGCAAACCGAGCTACATGGTGAAAGGGAATTGTAGAAATTATGTGGGCTTTATGGACATCAATTTGAAGAATTTGGGTGGAAATTGAAGCTCAAATTGAAGAATTCGGAGCTAGGCTTGCGGCAGCAATTTTTTGGCATCAAATCAAATTATTTTGGGCGTTTATTTTACAATAAAGTATTATTGGATCAAGAGATATGTTTGAGGGCTTTAAGGGGAGCAAGCATTCAATTATTTAGATAATCCTTGTTGACTATTCTCCCCCCTTCTCTCAATCTTCCTCGGCACGCTCATCCGCCGCCCTTCCCCTTCATTGCTTTTCCATTTCATTTTCATCTTCTCGCTTTTGCTTCTCCTTCATCTTTCCTTCGAAGACCCAGCCGTCCCTGCCTTCTTTCATTTTCTCTTTTGTTTCATTGCTTAGCATCCACCGAATTAAGCCAGCATCCAGCCGCCCCTCTCCACTACTTTTTTTCTCCGTTGGTCAACACTCACTTCACCGAAGCCCTTTGTTGACCGCTCCATCTCCACCGAGCGCCAGCTGCTCACGTCCGAAGCTGCTGCCTGTTCGTCCATCTCCACCAAGCTTCGTTGCCACGTCCAGCTTTCAGCCGAAATCAGCCGCTTGAAGCCGCAAGTCAAGCAGCAGCAAAGCTCAGCCAAATTCAGCCCTTGGCCGTGAGCTTTGCGAGCCATTTTTCGGGCCCAATCCGTGCCCCTGTTGACATCGTCATTTTGGGACTTGTCAATCCTCATTGCGTCTCTGTCGTTTTGGTCCAAGCGGATCGCAAATCAATTGAGTTTAACTTATTAATCCTTGCTATTTTGTGCAATTGAGTGCGATTTGTGATTTTGGGTAATTATCCGAAAATTTAATAATTTTGGTAATTAATTAGAAAACTACCAGGCGTTGGTTTACAACACCAAAAATGTATTTTGAGACTGCTGAGTTTAGTGGGATTTTCAAAAGTGAAAATATTGTATTTTGGCTAAGATCAACCGAGTACCCACACACGATTATTTTTGTTGGGTATTTTGAATATGAAGAAAATCGGTCATGATGTTATGTTAATTGTGGAAATTAAGTGTGAAACTCAATGTCATGGACCGTGGATGAATAATCGTGTGATCATATGGGTGAGGTTAAGAAGACCGCTGAATGTCTAGTAGGCTACGTCGTTAAGCCGAGATTAACATCTAATAAAGGTTGTGCCCATCGGGCCATGATTACCACCTAATAGAAATTGTGTGCATTGGGCTGTGATTTATCTAGTTCCACTATGAGACCGCCCAATCTGGAATAGGTTGTGCCGTGAGTGGCCGTGTTTAATAATTAGAATGAGTACTTGATGTGATTGGATTTTATAGCTATTACTAAATGGCTTGACCTATAAAAGGTCTAGATGACATGGAATCGACTAGTTCGATTGATCGATGATTCGATCGGCTTGATGAGTTGATCGAGTCAAATGATCTAGTGAATATATAAATTGTACTGACGTACATGAAGGATTTTAGGCAAAGGTAAGTCCTCTATCTCGTGATTGTGCATAGACAACTCTTGTGGGTGTATTTTCTTTCTAGTCGGGGCTTAGTGAGTTGAACTTGCTGAGACGTTGTCTCACCCCATTGTGGGATAACATTTTCAGGTCCCTAATTGATAGTGATGGAGGACCCGAAGCTCGGAGTTTAGGAGGTAAAGCTCGAAGAATCGGCGATCATGTCCGACTAGCTAGTCGTAGGACAATTCTCTTTTGTTGGGAGCCGGTCCCTTTTGGGTGTTTATAAAAAGGTATTTTGTGAAAGTTGGTCCTACTTTTCTATTCCATTAAATTGTTGTATGGGGATTATCTATTTGCTTCTGCATGTGCATTAAAAATGAATGGGTCTGCTATGTGTCTTGGGACGTTGCTATTTAATCGACCAGTGAGGGATGTGCACACACTCGAGGATCGGGGCGTGACATCCCCATTTACGTGGTATCAGAGCATGGTTAGTAGTTGGAGTGATAAGATGCGATGGTTCATGGGATAGTTAGTAGGAAAGGCCTTTAATTCATGACTGGTGCATGTCTATGATAGTTGATTGATAGAATTGTTTGTTGTTATTGCTTGACTTCTAATTCGGTGTGGAATTGGAAGGTAGGTTTTAGTAGAAAGCCTATAAGATGAGCAATCAAGAGCAGAGGACTCCTAGGAAGAGTACCGTTAGGCCTGCAGCTCGGGGTAGAACTTTTGACGAGGGTCAATACCTAAGGAGGCCGAGGTAAAGTGACAGCTTGAGGCTAGCATGAGTGGAGTAGCACCACCTCCTATTGGTGCTAGGGTAGTAGCCTCTGGTGATCCGAGAACTATTGGGATCACCCAGGCTTTGGATGCGATGAGAGAGATGATGGGGCAACATGCCCAAAATCAAGCTCTTGCCTTTACCGCCGCCATTGCAGCCGTCACTACTAATTCTGCCAATGCTATTGCTACTGTCGCACTTGCTGCCATACCTGCTGAAGTTCTACCAGGGAACATGGTCTATGGAGATCTCGAGGAACAGTTTTTGAAATTGAACCCACTAAAATTTACTGGTGGAACAGTTTTTGAAATTGAACCCATCGAAGTTTCTCGGGTAGGAGACCCCGAGGCTATTGTTCTGTGGATCTAAGGACTGGAGAAGACCTTCGCATTATTGATGTGCACTGAGACTGAAAAGGTAGTTCTTGCATTCTACCAGCTGGAAGGAGTCGTGAGTACTTTCTGGAGAACCACCTAAGGAGCAATATTTCCTAAAGGTGTAGCCCTAAAGTGGAACGCCTTCGTTGAGGTCTTCAATGGTAAATATTTTTCGGAGACTACCAGAGAGATGAAGATGGCAGAGTTTTAGGGCCTTTGCCAAGGCTCCATGACTATAGATCAATATGAGGCAAAGTTCACTAAATTATTGTAGTACGCTCCTGAACCGGTTGAGAATCCGATGAATCGAGTTAGGAGATTCCGAGATGGACTTAGGCCAGAATTGAAAAGTCCACTGATTTTGCTTAATTTGATTAATTATAATGACTTGTATGAGTGAGTTTAGATGATCGAGAGAGATCAGAATGAAAGAGCCGCCGCATCCGGATCGTAGTTTGGATCGAGTAGAGAAGGGATCCGATATGGGAAGAGGCCTATGATTGGAGGAAGGTTCCAAGTACCGCCCAACAGGAAGGGTAGGATTGGAAAGGCAAGGCCTAGCCAAAATGGTGTGTGTCACTTGTGTGGAAGGTAACACGGATTAGCCCCATGCCAATCTAGGCCGAGTACTTATTTTGAGTGTGGCCAGCTGGGTCACATAGCCAGGAACTGTCCCAGAAGACAGAGAAGACAGCAGCAGTTATCGCCGCCACCGATGGATTAGATTAGAGGAATTGCACTGTAGAACACACCGCATAGTGGATCGATGAGACCCCCAGTTTAGGGAACAATTTATGCCATCACTAGAGGTCAGGTTGAGGACACGCCTGATGTGATCATAGGTATGGTTTCACTGAATGACCATGCTACTTATGCTTTATTCGACCTTGGTGCAACTTATTCTTTTATTGCCGAGCAATTTGTTAAGCTGATAAGATTAAGTCATGAGTTGCTGGAGTCAGTGGTTAGCATATCTACACTGTTAAAGGATAAATTGTTGTCTACGTTGGATTGTTCTGGTTGCAAGTTGGCGATTGGTGAGCAAGAGGGGAAAATAGACTTGTTAATCCTAGCCATGTATGACTTTGATTTAATAATTGGCATGGATTGGCTCACTAAACAAAGAGCTAAAATGGACTACTATCGTAAGGCGATTCAGTTTAACCCATTAGTGGGTGAGAGCTTCAAGTTTGTCGAGAATCGAGGAGGACCCTCGATTACCCTAATCTCATTGCAGGAGGCAACCCGTTTGTTAGACGGGGGTTGTCAAGGTTACCTGGCGACTATCGTGGATACGACAGTTGAGGAGCTTAAGATCGAAGACATTTCAGTTGTGCAAGAATTTCCAGATGTTTTTCCGAGAGAATTGCCAAGATTGCCACTAGAGAGAGAGATTGAATTTGTGATTAGCTAGCACCCGGGATAGAGCCAATCTCTAAGGCTCATTACTGGATGGCATTGTTGAAGATGAAAGAACTGAATGTGCAGATGCAAGAATTGTTAGATAAGGGATTTATACGTCCTAGTGCATCACCTTGGGGAGTACCAGTTATGTTCGTGAAAAAGAAGGATAGTTCGTTGCATTTGTACATCGACTATCATCAACTCAATTAGGTAACAATGAAGAACAAGTATCCACTCCCAAGGATCGATGACTTGTTTGATCAATTACAAGGAGTGTCAATATTTTTGAAGATCGACTTGAGGATGGGATATCATCAGCTGAGGATCAAGAAGGAGGACATACCGAAGTCAGCATTTTATACTCGATATGGTCATTATGAGTTCACTGTAATGCCATTTGAGTTGACGAATGCTCCAGCTGCTTTCATGGATTTGATGAACCGAGTGTTCAAAAAATATCTAGATAAGTTCGTGATTGTGTTCATCGATGATATTCTAGTGTATTTGAGGAATGATGAAGAGCATGAGAGTCATCTGAGATTGGTACTATAGACTCTAAGGGTTCATTAGTTGCACGCCAAGTTTAGCAAGTACGAGTTTTGGTTGACTTGTGTTGCTTTCCTAGGTCATGTGATTTCAGGCAAAGGAATCTCTGTGGACCCATCTAAGATTGAAGCAGTGATCAACTGTCTGAGACCGACTAAAGTGACAGAGATCAGAAGTTTTCTAGGTTTGGCAGGTTACTATAGATGGTTTGTGGAAGGGTTTTCAACCTTAGCGTCGCCTTTGACTAGTCTCCTGAAGAAAAAAGAGAAATTTGTCTGGACGGACAAGTGCGAGCGTAGTTTTCAAGAGCTTAAGAAGAAGCTGACTACCACTCCTGTACTGACCATTCCATTTGATCCTGGAGGATATGAGATCTATAGTGATGTGTCATTTAGAGGATTAGGTTGCGTGTTGATGCAACATGACAGGATTGTTGCATACGCCTCCCGTCATTTAAGGCCTCATGAACTGAACTACCCGACGCATGACTTATAACTTGCGGTAATTATTTTCGCTCTGAAGATTTGGAGACATTATTTGTGTAGAGAAAGATTCCAGATCTTCACTGACTATCAAAGTCTCAAGTACTTATTCTCTCAGAATGAGTTGAATATGAGACAGAGTCGTTAGATGGAACTTCTAAAAGACTACGAGACGCCGTCTCATCCCGTTGTGGGATAACATTTGTAGGTCCTTAATTGACAGCGTTGGAGGACCCGAAGCCTGGAGTTTAGGAGGTGAAGCCCGAATAATCAGCGATCATGTTTGACCAGCTAGTCGTAGGACAATTCTCTTTTGTCGGGAGCCGATCCCTTTTGTAAACCTTTGTGTATAGACTTGTGTGTTTATAAAAAGGTGTTCTATGAAAAGTTGGTCCTACCTTTTTATCCCATTGAATTGTTGTTTGAGGATTATTTATTTGCTTCCGCATGTGCATTAAAAATGAATGGGTTGGTGATGAGTATTGGGACGTTACTATTTAATCGACCAGTGAGGGATGGGCATGCACTCAAGGATCGGGGTGTGACAACTAGGCTCACTGGATTGGTGGAGTAGAAGCTGAAATGGGCTAAAATTGTGGGCTACTTCGGACGTGGAGCTACGGGGTCAACACCAGGGGAAGAAGCTTTGTTGGTTGATTGGTAAAACGAAGCGGCTGAGTCAGTGGAGTGTGTTGGCATGAGTGGATTCGAGCATGGCAACTGAAGGAAAGAAAATCGGTGGGGTACGGTGGGGCAGCAAACATGTAGGGAAAACAAAAATGAAAGAGAAGTGGCTAAGGGGAAAGGATAAAGGAGCAGACGGTTATTGGCCAGGAGGAGAAAAACATGAGAAAAGAGAGAGAGAGAGAGAGAGAGAGAGAGAGAGACGTGGATGGATAAGAAGGGGAGTTTGTCGGCTGAAGGGGGGATGTGCAAAAATAAGAAAAAGAAAGAGAGGGAGACGTGCGAATTGGAGGGGCGAAGGAGGGGGAGGGAAAAATTTAAATAAAACATCTTATACTCATCAAGTCTTGGTCTCACAAGGTCTCATTCAATCCAATTTAGCCCCAAAAATCCTCATGCTAAAATACTTGATCCTCACTTGCTTTCTTGCACCATAATTCCCCCACATAACAAATCTTGGGCAGAAAAAATGGCCATTCGAATTGTATTTCCTTTTTCTAGAAATCCGATTTCTTAACAAATCTCTTCGATTGATGTCCAATTTTGTTAAAGAAAAAGTTCACACAATTTCTTTCACCAAGTAGCTCACACCGGAGGCCAAAAATCCTTTCAAATTGGCCAATCCGAATTTCAGTTCGTTTTTCGAATTGTCCGAATTGATTTTCCGTAAAAATTCCCGAACTCACTGAAAATTCCTCGAAAGATGAGTCAACATTCTAAATAACTCATGACATGACAGAACTTTCAATTTATGAAATCGGGTTCAAATTTGCGGTTAATTTCAATCTGGCAAGATTTTAACGTGACCTAGCCTATCGGTTAGCTTTTAGAAATTTTTGATACAATTAACCCGTAATCGATTTTTTTTCAAGCCACAATGTACCTCTTCAATACATTGGCGACTCTTGGTGGTTGTGAAAATCTCAAGGTTTCAAATACAGGCATAGGGTACCAAAAATAACAGAAAATCGATTTAGTGCCAACAAGAATTTTGCAATCAGGTCGAATCACCTACACTTTGATTACACATCGCAGTTGAATCGACCTATCTCTGGCCTCTAATTGATTTTTAATTGTGCCATAATGACCTTTGTAGACTAGCATAGTCGTGCAGTCAATTCTTGGTTGAATTCTCAAGTTTATTGCATTAAAATCACTTAACAGCTTCACATGATAGGCTAGTTATATGATGAGTGGCCATCTTAGAGAACAACACTATAGTCGCATCGATGAAAGGCCCAATTTATCCAATTGAAATTAAAATCTGAAAATCAGGATGTCATAGTATGCTTCCCACTATCGTGCTTATCAGAACTTTTTTGTTGCAATGGTTGTTCATTTAATTTTAATTCCTTAACTTCTTCTAGTACTTGAAATGTGTCAAAGACTGCTTTACTTGATTAGAATCTTAACGAATCTAAGGATTTTCATCAAACTTCATGTTGATGAACTCCTCCAATGTATGAGATCTTTTATTGTAGACTCTGAAAGCTTTGCTAGTAGTTGAGTATCCCAGGAATATGCCTTCATTTGATCTTCCATCGAACTTACATGGCCGATCTTTGGCATTTCTTAAGATAAAACATTTACATCCAAAAACTTTGAAATATAGAATGACTGGTTTCCCACCTTTGAAAGCTCTTATGGGGTCTTTTCTAAAGAGGGCCTAAGGAAAACTCAATTTAGGATGTAGCATGCTATTGAAATGGCTTCAGTCCAGAAGCGTGATGCAACTTTACTTTCTAAAAGAAGAGCTATTGCCATTTCTTGCAACGACCTATCTTTCCTCTCTATTACATCATTTTGTTTAAGAGTATAGGGAGTCGAAAACTTATGCTTAAAACCACTTTATTCACAAAAGTTCTGAAAATTTGATTTTCGAACTCACCCCATGATCAGTTCTAATGGAAGAAATGGAATAACCTTTTTCATTTGAAATTGTTTGGCAAACTTTGAAAAATGAGAATATGCTTTATGCTTATGTGCAAGGAAGAAAATCTATGTGTACCTTGTATAATCATCAACTATCACCAATTAGTACATTTTACCTCCAAGACTTGGCATTCTTATAGGGCCGAAGATGTCTATATTAAGAAGCTGTAAAGCTCTGTTAGTCCTGATGAAATATGTAACATCCTGAATTTCAGGTTCTGATTTCGATTGAACAACTTGGGCATTTCATTAACGCGCTTACAGTTCTTTTCCCTGAACTAATCACCCATGAGATAACTAGTCTGTCTGGTGAAGCCGTTAAGGGATTCTAACGCATTAGACTTGAGAATTCGACCAGGAAACGACTTATCGACCGAGCTAATCTACAATGGTCATTACGGCACAGTTAAAAATTGATTAGAGATCAGAGATAAGTTGACTTGACAAAAGTATGTAATTAAGTGTGGGTGATTCCACCTAATTGCTTAAGTCTTGTCGATCGGCACTAGACCAATTCTTCTGTCGTTTTGATACCCTATGTCTGCATTTGAAACCTTAAGATTTTCACGACAACCGAGAGTCACCAATGTGTCGAAGATGTACATTGTGACTTAAAATAATCAACCACAGGTCAAATGCACAAAAATTCCTAAAAGCTACTCGGTAGATTAGGATGCGCTAAATTTGCGCCGGATTGGAATTAACCATGAAATCAAACCCGAATTCAGAAATTAAGAGTTCTGCTATGTCACAAGTCATTTTAGGAATGTCGACTCATCCTCTAAAGATTTTTCTATAAACCGAGTTTTTCGGCAAAAAATTAAAGTATGGTTATTTTAGCTCGGGAAAATTGGTAGGCCCGCTTTTGGTCGCACTTTTGGGATCCAATATGGTTCTATGGTCAAGGAAAAATGTGGAATTATGTGTGGTTACACTGGATGAATTTATGGATTTCAATTTGAGCTCAATTGGATTTAATTGGAAGAGGATTGATTGGATTTGATGTTCAAAGTCACAAAATTCGTATACCATGGGGGGAGAGACATTTTGCACCTATTGGCAAGGTTGTGGAGGAAGTTTGAGGAGAGAGAATGGCTGATGTCATGGGTTTTCATGGTGGGGGCAAGAGAGAGGAGGTTCGGACAAGTGTTGCAAGCTTGAGGGCCACCAAGGGGAGCCCCCTCTTCAGCAGCTTCTTCTCCCTCAAAATATGGCTTTCTCCATTGTTGTTGAAGAGGAAAAGCTCAGCAAAACCAAAGGAAACCCAACAGAAATTGCAGCTCCTTTCCCCTTTACCCGTTCGACCTCCCAATGCCACCGCACGCCCACTGGAATCGCTCCACCGTCGCCCGCACGCCTGGCTTGCTCGAGTGTTGTTTCGCCTTTATCTCGCCATCAAGCTCTTGTCTAGCGTTGCCAACCACCGTTAGAGCTAGCCAAGGCCGCCAGAGGTCCCGCCTGCACCGCTTGGACCAGATACTACCCTTGCCGTTCCTCCTTTGCTATTTCTGAGCTAAAGCAGCCACTAGTTCTAGTTGGTTCGGTCTAAGACAAAAGCCAAAGAACCAGCAAAGCCATGAGGCTTTGTAGAGCATTTCCAGGCCCTTCCGGACCTCGCTTGGTGTCATCGTGGGCTAGTATATCGCTTGCCTTCGTGTCCTTGACGAGGTGAACTCATCGATGTGCAAATCCGGTGAGTTTATCCTCCAAATCTCACTTAGGAGGTTAATTATAGTGGTTAAATTAGCTTAGTTAATGGTTATTTAGATTAAGGATTGTAATTAGTTTAGTGGATAATTAATTACGGCTAATGTGAGGATTAGATTAGTGTAATCTAAATTAGGCGTCAATTAATTATTTTCTATAAATTAATTATTTCGAAATTATTTAATTATTTGATAACAATTTTATATTATATTTAATTAATAAAAGATTATTTATTTATTTATTTATTTTTTTTCAGAATTTAATTTATTAATTATTATTTCTCGAAAACGATACCGGGAGAATTGTTCATTAAAATTCTGTGCTGACTGCTATGATGTGGTTAGATTATGCAAGTATGGATTTTACTCAGAAAATTCCGAGTGTCGGGTTTTAACACCAAAAATAGATTCTGAGTATTATATCAAATAGTGGGGTTTGAAAAAGGAAAGTATAAGTTTTTTGGTTTGAATTGACATGTAACCATGCACGACTACTTTCTCGGATGTATTTAATACGAAGAAAAGAGACCAGGAACACTATTTTAATCGAGACATTTGAGTGAAATGCAAAGTGTCCTAGGCCAATATTGAATTGTTGTGTGTTGGTTAATGAGAAATTGTCTTGAGTTGTTGAGATGGACATACCCTGTATGGGATGCCCCATATAACGGGCTTGGGTCGCTGTTGATTCTGGGCCTATGCTTCTTCAGGAATGCCGTCGACGTAGTGACGAAGCCGTGCTCCAAGGTGGAGAGACGATGCTTGGCTAAATACTAATAGATAGCCGAATGGCAAGTAGGCTATGCCCATGTGTGGCAGTGACAATAATTGGAACGCATGCTGAATGTTATTGACGCATCGAATTACAGGACAAAATTGCATGGTATGGTATGTGACATGTCATAACGGTTTGTTCTTATAATCTGGACTCCTGTGGTTGTTTGATATGATATTGTTGGTGTTCCGGTTGTTTCAATTCTTATTACTACATGTGATTGAGTGATAAGAACTGTACTAACCTGTAGGAAGGAATTAAGGCGAGGTAAGTCTTATGTGTGGTGTGGCTAGGCCACCCTTGAGTGTATTTTCCTTTCTAATAGGGTTTAGGGGTGGACTTGCTGAAATATTGTCTCATTGGTTATTGAATAACCATTTTCAGGTCCTTAGAGGACAGGGCGGCCAGTTCATTTTGGTTGGCCTTATGGAGTTGCAGAGTTGAAGTCTGAAAGTTTGAAGATCGTGTTCAACTTGTAGGTCGTAGGATGGTTCCTTTTTAAGAGCCGGTCTTTTGTAGACTTTTGGTTGTAATCCTCTGTTTGTAAACTCTGTTGGTTTATGAAAATGTTTGGTTGCGAAATGACTTCTTGCTTTCCTATCCTGTATTCGTTTGTCAAGGGTTTTATAATATTCTTCCACATGTGCATTTAAAATGAATTGGTCGGTGACGAGTACCTAGGAACATCGCATCTAATCGACCACAGTGGAATGTGCGCGCGCTCGAGGTTTGGGGCGTGAAAAAATATATAGGTTTAAAAGAACTCTTTATTTGTTTACCTAGTACATAGATTGAGTAGAATTTAGATCATTCAAACTTAAGATCCGGTGATCCTCGTACCAATTTCTTTAAGGAGAGCTTCGATATTTGCTTGTGCTTACGTGCTTAAGCTTCTTGTGCCAAAGATTTGCTTCGTCCTTGATAGAGATCAGATACTGAACATCATCAACAATTGTATTTAGTAAATAGATATTTTCATGTCTCCTTTCAGTAAACAGCTGCTTCAAATGTTTACTCATACCTTAGCATTTGTTTTCTTAAAAGTAGATTTTGTAACTAGCGTCACATAATTAGCCAATGTTGATGAGATTATAGTTTAGACCTTTGACAAAGGATACATCTCTTATAGTCAGATTTCCCATTTCTATTGTTCCTTTGTCGATGATCTTTCCTTTATAGTTCCCTCCAAAGGAAACACTTCCACCATTGAATCTTGAGAGCTTAATGAACTTGCTTGGATCACCGGTCATATATCTTGAGCAACCACTATCGAGGTATCATTTGTTTCTCTTTTTCTTTGGTACATACACATATTAAGACAAATTCAAATCTTCTTTGGTACCAATATTTGTTTGGATCCTCTCTGGTTAAAAAGATCGGTCATGCGTAGAAAGTTTCTATGGATTGTAACCTTTGGAACAATCATTTTCATAATGATCATGGTTGCTACAGATTGGACATTTAAAACGGTCGAGTATGGAACAATCATTTTCATAATCATTTTCATGTGTCGATTATGAATTCTTCAGGTTTCATTTTGAATGTTTCATATTACTGGAGAATAATGTTTATCTTCGTTTCCTTAACTCAATCGGTTCCTTCATAAGTTACTTGTAATCTATCCCAAATTTCTTTTGTTGATTCACATGAAGAGATTCGATTATATTTAGATGGGGATAAAGCGCAATATAAAGAGTAAACAACTTTAGCATCTAGTGCTTTTCTTTTAGTGATGTCTGCATCCGAAAGAGTTGAGGTTTCTGGTTTTTTGCTTTCTTCCTTGGTCGAAGAAGTCTCTAGTCTTATGCCTTTAAAAAATAACATCTCACTCCAAACGATCCTTAGATATGATGAATGCCTTCATCTTGTTTTTCCACATGTTGTTATCTTTTCCATCAAAGTATGGAGGCCTTGTGTCGCTCTGTCCTTCCATAAGACCTGGTGCAATATTGCTAGCCATAGATAGATTGTTAACTAAGAAGTAGTAAAGCACTTCAATAAATAGTAACTAGGCTCTAACACCAATTATTATGGCTAAAACATCACCTAGGGGGTGAATAGGTGACTTTATGGAGAATGAATTTAAATAAATATTGCAACGAGATAACTTCTGATGAAGTGATCAAATCTTATTATCATACAATTCTATCGCATTTAATAAGAAGAGTAAAGGATAGAGAATTGCACACGCAAAATTATAGTAGTTCGGCTTTTGCAAACCTACATTTACTCTCATCTGCTATAGTCTATTGGTTGGAATTCACTAGTAAAAATCAATCAGAGGTTACAAGTGCTGAGCTGTAAGCACTCGAGTTTTTGTGAACAACTCCTCACACTCTCAAACTCTAAAGGATTACATAGTATTGCTCAACAAAGATGAATATATGAGATCACAAAACACTTTTTAGACTCTCCGATTTAAATGCTTCAAATCTCGTGAATGTGAATTATATTCCTTCAGCTTTGAACCTCCTCTTATACTCCTACTAGTCCAAGCTAACCATTGGACATATTTCTAAGAGGACTTATGGACTAGTTGAGAAGATCTGATGGCTTCAAGATCGCCGAGATTGATACTTTCCATAATTTCTGCTACCCATATAGCAATTTGGATTTACAAAAAGTCGATTGTTTATGAATGGAAAGAATGTTTCACCTTTAGAAAGAAATTCTAGGAAAGTTAAATCTCCAAAAAGATATTAGCAAGACTTTTCTTATTTGAAACTCTTTATAAGTATGGTAGGAAATCCAACCAATTGCTACTAGCCATTGCACGAGAATATTTGACTTTTTCTAACTGTTTGACATAATGTATAAAGAAGGAAGTAATTAAGTCACGACTCTGATTTTGATTGATAAGTTTGATCACATTCCATTAGACTTTCCACCTGAAAAATAGAACTCTAAAAAAGATGGCCAATGTTATGCTCTTAAGTTTTGATTTATCGTAGAATTTGTGGGAGGAGCTAGTTTTAACTAGCAAACTATATTCTTAGTAAAATACCACATTGGAAGATGGGTAAGGCTCCTTATGAGTTATAGAATGGAAAATTACCATCCTACAATTTTTTGAAAATGTTCGGGTGCCTAGTCATAGTGGTGATTCCTCCCCGTCAACAAACTCTATTGAGACCTAAAACGATAGGTTGTGTCATGCCCTGAACCTTGAGTGTGCGCAAATCCCTCGGTGGTCGATAAAATTTGCGGCGTCCCAGGACTCGTCGCCAACCCAATCGATTATGCACATGCGAAAGTGAATTAACTAATCCCTTGACAACAACAGACATGGGATAGAAAAATGGGACAATCATATAAAACAAACCACACTTTTATAAGCAAACCAGTTTGTACACAAAGGCCAATTCTAAGGTATAAGTACAGGAGGTCCATCTCCAGAAAGAACTATTGAGCCACCCGTGCTCCTAACCCTTCTACCTCAAGCTTCAGGTTATTCACACTAGAGAATTGAAAATGGTAACCCATGATGGGGTGAGATATAAATATCAGCGAGTTCACGCCTTAAACCCCGAGACTCACCTTGCCTCACACCTAGAGGCAGCCTACGCACTCAACCAATGAGACTCACCTTGCCTCGGTCCTTCCTGAACATCAGTATAGTCTGTAAAACATACTATCAAACCAATGAAACATAGGAGTCTCGATTATAAAATCAAATCGTTATAATATGTCCCACTCCGTGTCACACAATTTCGTCCCATAATCAAGTGCGGGTAACTCATATCGGTGGTTCAATCCACACCTAAAATTTACTCTCAATATTCAAATTCTCAATTCAAACTCAACATCCTCACTCAATATTCCAACTGAATACTCAATACTAGACTCAAGGTTCTAGAGGTGCCTCCTCCCAACGAAGTTCCAATATCGTATGGCACTTAGTCCTTGATCACAATCAGCAATAGCTCGAGGTACTAGAGGTGGTTCTCACAAAGTCACACTATCGTATAGCACTTAGTTTTCGACTATCGTGAGCAATAGTTTAAGATACTAGAGGTGGCTCCCACGAAGTCACACTATTGTGTAGCACTTAGTTCTTAGCCATGAAAAGCACTAGTACAAGGTTATAGAGGTAACTCATACGAAGTCTCGCTATCGTGTAGCACTTAGTTCTTGACTATGCATGACAGTACTGCAAGGCTTCTAGAGGTGGCTCTCGTGTGACTCAAGTCACCATGTAACATTTAGACCTTTACTATAATAAGCAACGGTATAAGATATTAGAGGTGGCTCATACGATGGGTGTAGCACTTAGTTCTTTACCGACTCATGACCCATTGGGTTTTCTCAAAATAACATATGTCAACTCATCTTTCAATAGTCATCTTGCCCTAACTATAAACCATCACTTGATCATTCAATCTCAGTCAAAGGTATTATGCTTTGCACTTAAATGCTTTAATTAAAATAATGAACTCCGCCTATTTTCTTCATACTAAAAATACTTGGTAAAATAATCGTATGTGGGTACACAATTAGTTTGAATTAGAAAAAGTGATATCCTTCATTTTAAAATCTAATTAAAAAAAAAAAATTAGATGTCAAAATTCGACACTCACTATCCTCTAATTAAATACCAAAATTTCCTAATTTTGAAATAAATACTCAAAATCACAATCACCATTCAATTTGCACAAATTAACATTCAATTGCATAAACTAAGCACACCACTGCAATCAGCAAGAAATTCCGGTCACTGACTATCTTGGTATAATTTTTGGAAAATATTAATTAATTCAATAAATAGCAAAAGTAATTAAATAAATACATATAAATCCAATCAATACATACTTAGGCCTAATAATGCTAATCTAACCACCTATTGGACTAATTAAATTACCCTAACCATCCTAACTATAAGACTACATAATAAACTAGCTAACTGCAATATCTAACCACCTAATAAACTAATTTAACAAATCTAATTTAACTAAACACACTACTAATTACACTAATCCAATCTTAATTTAATCTAAACACCCCTTAAGAATCATTAATATCCTAATGAGAGTTTAGGACATAAACTCACCAATTTAGTGTAAAAATCAGTTCATGGCGATAGCGACGCGACGACGGCTAAAAATGGCCCAAGACGGCTCAGTTAGGGTTGAGCTTCGGCCTTTTGGTGGGTCTTGGTGGGGACGTAGCTGGGCTCACTTTGATGGAGGAACATGCAGGCTACAGCGGGGCTATGGACGTGAGTCGAGGGGGAGTTTTGCTGGGTTGAATCGGTGGAGGAGTAGGGAAATAAAATGAAAGGTGGGGTTGGCGACAAACGGTGGGGTGCTTCGATGGAGGGACAAAGAATGGTGGAGCTACAATGTCGTTGATGGGTAGTGATGTTGGGGTTAACTAAGCGAAATGAAGACATGAGGAATTGGGGTGAGGATGTAGCGAGAAAAAGAGAGAGAGAAAAGTGGAGATAGAGCGATTCGTTCACTGGTGGGGTAGAGGGATGTGAAGGAAATGAAAAGAAAACAAGAGCAGAAGACTTCGGTGAAGTGGGAGGCTCTCACGAAGAAGGAGGGGGATCAGCTGAGGCGTGCGTGAGAAGCTGAAGAGAGGAGGGAAAAGTCAATCAAAATATCCCATTTTTCATCATGTCTTAGTCCCCAAAAGTCCACATGTTCATCCCCTTTATCCCCAACAATACTTTCTTGCATAAAATCCAACAATTAACTAATTTTGGTGCCAAATGTTGCAGCTCCCATACAAGCCTACGAATTTCATCAATTTTGACTTCAATTTCTTCACCAATTTCCCTAATTTGATGACCAATTTTGTGAGGAGGAAGCCTACACAATTTCCACAATTTCCCTTCACCAAATAGCTCACTTTGGAGGCCAAAAATCCCATCAATTTGGCCCCTCTGAATTTCTTTTCTTTTCCAAATTCTCCGAAATTGATTTTCCATCAAAATTTCGGGCTCGCCCAAAATTCTTCGGATGATGAGTCAACGTTCTTAAAATAAATCGTGACATGCTAGAACTTTCAATTTTTGAAATCGGGTTCAATTTTGCAGTTAATTTCAACCGGACGCGATTTTAGCGTGACCTAACCTACCGGGTAGTTTTTAGGAATTTTTAGCGCAATCGACTCGTGGTCAATTATTTTTTATCTACATTGTGCATCTTCGACACATTGGCAGCTTCAATTATCATAAAAATCTTAATGTTTCAAATACAAACGCATGGTATCAAAACAACAGAAAAATCAATCTAATGCCAATCGACAAGAATTTTGCAATTAGGTGGAATCACCCACACTTAATCACATTGTCCTGTCGAATCGACATATCTTTGGTCTCTAATTGATTTTTAACTGTGCCGTAGTGACCCTTACAAATTAGCATGGTCGAGTAGTCGATTCCTGGTTGAATTCTCAAGTCGGTCGCGTTTATATTCCTTAATGGCTTCATCTGATAGGCTAGTTATCTTGTGAGTGGCCAACTTAGAGAAAAGAATTATAGGCGCGTTGATGAAAAGTTCATTTCATTTAGTCGAAAGTAGGGTTTGAAAATCAAGATGCCACAACTCTTCCTCTCTTATAAAAATTTGATCCTCAAAATTTAAACCATTACAAGTCTTTAAACAAAAAGGTGGGGGTATCATCGTCTCATCGAGTTTTCACTTTCCCAATGTCCCATGGCGTTACCAGACCACTTTGACCAAGGGGATCATCTTGGTACGCAAAACCTGCTCCTTTCGATTTACAATTTGAACCGGCCTTTAATTTGTCTCTGATAACTGTAACTGCGTCCATTGATTGTTGAACTAACTTTGGGCCCATAATCTTATGTTCTTCGACTTCATCCCAACACACTAGCGTTCTGCATGCTTTACCCTACAACACCTCAAAGGGTGCCATTTGAATACTCCACTGATAGCTGTTGTTGTAGGAGAACTTGACGAGATGAAGTTGTTCCTCCCAGCTTCCTCTGAAGTCTAGTACATAAGCTCTCAGCATGTCCTTGGGGCTTTGAATCATCCTCTCAGACTGGCCATCTGTTTGAGGATGATAAGCCGTACTATACTGTGGCTTTGTTCCCAAGGTAGTCTATAAACCTTTCTAGAAGGATGCCGTAAACTTCGAGTCTCGATCAGATGTAATTGTCACTGGCACTCCATGTAGACGAACTATCTGACGCATGTACAATTTTGCATATCTATCCAGAGCATAATCATTTTGTATGGTGATAAAGTGAGCAGACTTCGTCAATCTATCAACCAACCCATATGGAATCATTACCCCTTTAACTCCTTGGTAAGCCTATTACAAAGTCCATTATGATGTGTTCCCACTTCCACTTGGGAATCTTGAGAGGTTGCAAAAATCTTCCTGGCTTACAGTGTTATGCCTTCACTTGTTGACACATTAGACACTTGGCGACATGCTTGGCGATATCCACCTTCATACCAGTCCACCAAAAGTGTTGATGAAGGTTCTAATACATCTTCACATTACCTGAATGAAAGGTGTAACTGCTACAATGAGCTTCTGACAAGATCTCTTCCTTAAGCTCTGCATCGTCTGGTACACACAATCATCCTTAGAACCTTAGTGTCCTATTATCAGAAATCTGAAAATTAGCTTTTCTTTTTTCCATATCTTCCTGCAGAATCTTTTAGATCTCTGAATCTGTCAACTACAACGTCTTGATTCTTAGATGTACTTTGATTCAATTATGAGGGTAGCCATAAGACTTAAAAGGTGGCCTACCTCAAATTTGAAAATGGAATATCGAGCTCCTTTGAGTAGGATCCACCCCTAAATCACCATATGCGCAATCAATGACTTTTGACTCAACGCATTTGTAACTTTATTAGCTTTTTTTGAGGTGATAGAGGATGTCACAATCATAATCTTTTGGAAGTTCCATCCAACGACATTGTCTCATGTTTAATTCTTTCTTAATCCTTAGCATGATGATAACCCGTCCTCATGTCGACACGCGAGAATATCGATGCTCCTTGTAATAGACCAAACAAATCATCAATCCTTGGTAACAGATACTTATTCTGGATCGTCACTCGGTTAAGCTATTGGTAGTCGATGCAAAGGCGCAACGACGTATCGTTCTTCCTCACTAACAGAATTTGGTGCTCCCCAAGGTGAAACACTAGGGTGCAAAAATCCCTTGTCTAACAACCCCTGCATCTGCACCTTCAGCCCCTTCAATTTTTGACAACGCCACATGGTTGGGAGCCTTAGAGGTTGACTCCATCCTAAGGGCCAACACAAACACAAACTCGATATCCCTTTCTTGGGCAAACCGAGCAATTCTCTAGGAAACACCTCAGAAAACTCCCGTACCATGGCTATGTTCTCCATCTTTGGTTCCTCAACTGTCATATCCATTATACTTGCCAAATAACCTTGGCAACCTACATCCAGAAATTGGTTGCCTTGAGTGGCGAATTTAAAATAATCGAGGGTCCTTCTTGGTTTCCAACAAACTCAAAACTTCCACATGCGAATGAGTTAAACTATATTATTTCACAATAACAACCCATTACAATTAGATGCTCCTAGAGCCAAATAACAATTCAACACAACTCATGGCTTCTTAAACCAATCCATTTCAATTACAATAACAAGGTCATACATGAGCAAAATAGTCAAGTACAATTCTAACCAGCGATTCTCCTTTTTACAACTTCGTTTCTACAAATTAAAATTCTACAAGCTTAACCAAAATTTCTGTTGCACCACTCTGATAAAATTAACCCAAAAAAATTCTTTCTCCCGATCGATGCATAGCTCAGTTCATCCATGTCCCGTTTGCCATCCTAGTGGTGTTCTATTTGCGGTGCCTTTCCTTTATTCTGTCCCATCGTTGGTGGTGGTAGCAGCTGCCGTGGTCCCATTTGCCTGTGTGAACAATCCTTGAACTGGTGGTCGTGCTGGCCACATTTAAAACAAGCTCCTGTTCTGAGATGACATGGAACTAAACCATGTCCTTTCCTACAAAAACACCACACATCATTCGAGTTGGGTGCTGACTTTCCATTCCCATCCTTTTTGTTGGACGTAATGGAATATCTTCCTTTACACATCGGTTTCTTCCAAAACCGATTACCATCTCTACTGGACTTGAACCGTAACTCAGATGCGGCGGCTCGTTCGTCCAAGTTCCTCTTATCAATTGGGCCCAACCATATAGCTCGTTGTAATCTTTCAGGTCGAATGGCACTAGTGGATTCTTCAATTCCGGTCGAAGGTCATTCTTGAATCTCCTAGCTTTGTTAGATGGATCCTTTATTAGCCTTGGGGTGTACTGTGATAGCTCTTCTATTCTCTGATGCAGTTAGAAAAGTACTTTCCATTAAAAGCTTCAAGGAAGGCGATCCACACCGAAACCATGCCTTCTGGGATCACTCTCCCTCAAGTGGTCCTCCACTAGGTACTTGTATTACCCCACAACCGGTAGACCGCAAGGACTACCTTATCTTCTTCCAAGTACCTCAACATCTCGAAGGCCTTCTCTAATTCTTGCATCCAAAGGATTGCAGCCTCGGGATCAACTGCTCTTGTGAACTTCGGCAGTTGCAACTTTAGTAACTGCTCAACTAACTTGTGCATCGGTCTCGCCCCGATCACAACACGAGGTTGGACTCCAGCAAGTGCGGCTGCAACAACGGTAGCAACAGCTTGATTTTTAATTTGTTGCACCATCAAATTTCCCAAAGTGTCGAGCGGCTGCACGATCCCATCGATTCTAGGATCGCCAGGTGCTGCTACTCCAGTTATGGCCAGCGGTGGTACTCTCTTACTCACGCTAGCCTGAGCTTGCGCTCTACCTCGAGCACCGACCTTAGTCGGCATCCTACCCCGAGTGGCTGACGCAACGCTCCTATTCTGAGGAGTCCTCAGCTCTAGATCGCTTATCTTACACAATCTCTATAGAGCCTGCTTTCCAAATCCACATAGAATTAGGAAAACTAAGCACCCCACACGAACAATCAATCAGTCAATCACAGGCATCTGCATAAAGAAAATGTCTTTCCTACTAACTATCTCATAACCCATCACACCTTATCACTCGAAACATTGACCTACTCTGATACCACTTCAGGCGGGGATGTCACCCTCGAAACTCAAGCGCACGCACATCCCTTGGTGGTCAATAAAATTTGCAACGTCTTAGGAGGCGTCGCCAACCTAATCGATTATTCACATGCAAAACTGAATTAATTAATCCCCTGACAACAATAGACATGGGATAGAAGAATAAGACAACCATATAAAACAAACCACACTTTTATAAATAAACTAGTTTGTACATAGAGGCCAACTCTAATGTCTAAGTACAAGAGGTCCATCTCCAAAAAGAACTACTAAGCCACCCGTGCTCCTAACCCTTCTGCCTTAACCTTCGGGTTCTTCACACTACAGACCTAAAAATGGTAACCCACGACGTGGTGAGATGTAAATCTCAGCGAGTTCATGTCCTAAACCTTGATTAGGAAGATAATATACCTAGAGGTAGCCTCACACTCAACCAATGAGACTCACATTGCCTCATTTCCTTCTTGCACGTTAGTACAGTTCGTAAAACATATGCATATAATCAATGCACTCATCAATTAGAACATCTTACTATCAAACCAATCAAGCATAGGAGTCTCGATTATAAGATCAAATCGTTATGACACGTCTCACTCCGTGTCACATAATTTCGGCCCATAATCAAGCGTGGGTAACTCATATCGGTTGTTCAATCCACACCTTATATTCACTCTCAATATTCAAATTCCCAATTCAAACTCAACATCACCACTCATTATTCTGACTCAATACTCAATACCAAACTCAAGGTTCTAGAGGTGCCTCATCCCCAAGAAGTTCTGATATCATGTGGCACTTAGTCCCTAATCATAATCAACAATAGCTCGAGGTGCTAGAGGTGGCTTCCACGAAATCACACTGTTGTGTAGCACTTAGTTCTCGACTATCATGAGTAATAGTTCAAGATACTAGAGATGGCTCCCACGAAGTCACGCTATCGCGTAGCACGTAATTCTTGGCCATGAAAAGCACTAGTACAAGATTTTAGAGGTAACTCACATGAACTCACTCTATCATGTAGCATTTAGTTCTTGACTGTGCATGACAGTACTGCAAGGCTTCTAGAGGTGGCCCCCATGTGACTCAAGTCGCCATGTAGCACTTAGACATTTACTAATAAGCAACGGTACAAGGTACTAGAGGTAGTTCGCACGAGGTTTCCTTATTGTGTAGCACTTAGTTCTTTATCGACTCACAACCCATTGGGTTTCCTCAACATAACATATGTCACCTCATCTTTCAATAGTCATCTTGCCCTGACTATAAACCATCACTCGATCATTCAATCACCTCCAAGGGCATTGTGCTTTGCACTTAAATGCCTTAATTAAGATAACAAACTTGACCTATTTTCTTCATACTAAAAACACTTGGTAAAATAATCGTGTATGGGTACACAATTAGTTTGAATTAGAAAAAGTGATATCATTCCTTTTAAAATCCCACTATTTTATATAGTATTTAAAAAAACATTTTGGTGTCAAAACCCAACACCCGGTATTTTCTAATTAAATACCAAAATTTCATAATTTTGAAATAAATAATCAAAATCACAATCACCACTCAATTTGCATAAATTAACATTCAATTGCATAAACTAAGCACACCACTACAATCAACATGAAATTTTGGTCATCAACTATCACGGTATAATTTCTGAAAAATATAAATAATTAAATAAATAGCAAAATTAATTAAATAAATACAAATAAATCCAATAAATACATATTTAGGCCTAATTATGTTAATCTAACCACTTATTTGACTAATTAAATTACCCTAACCATCCTTACTACAAGACTACATAATAAACTAGCTAACTACAATCTCTAACCACCAAATTAACTAATTTAGCCAATCTAATTTAACTAAACACACTACTAGTTACACTAATCCAATCTTAACTTAAACTACACACCCCTTAAGCATTATTAACACCCTAATGAGAGTTTAAGACATAAACTCACTGGTTTAGTACAAAAATGGGTTCACAGTAACAGTGGTGTGACGGTGGCCGAAACTTGGGTTTATGACGATGCCAAAGGAAGGTTAGACCGAGCCAAAAATGGCCTAAGACGGCTCAGCTAGGGCTAAGCTTCGGCCTTGCTTTGGGTGGGTCTTGGCGGGGATGCAGTTGGGCTCACTTTGATGGAGGAACGATGGAGCTGGAATGTGTGGGTTGCAGTGGGCCAACAAGCGTGACGTCGAGGGGGAGTTTTGCTAGGTCGAATCGGTGGAGGAGAAGGGAAATAAAATGAAAGGTGGCGTTGGCGACAGACGGTGGGGTGCTTCGGTGGAGGGACAAAGAATGGTGGAGTTGCAACGTTGACGATCGGTAGTGATGCTGGGGTTGACTGAGCGAAATGAACACACGATGAATTAGGTGAGGTGGCTGTGAGAGAGAGAGAGAGAGAGAGTGGAGATAGAGGGATCCGTTCACTAGTGGGGTAGAAGAACATGATGGAAATGAAAAGAAAACATGAGCAGAAGACTTCGGTGAAGTGGGAGGCTCACACAAAGAAGGAGGGGGATCAGCTAAGGCATGTGTGAGAAGTTGAAGAGAGGGGGAAAAGTCAATCAAAATATCCCATTATTCATCATGTCTTAGTCCCCAAAAGTCCACATGTTCATCTCCTTTTGTCCCCCATGATACTTTCTTGCATAAAATCCCATAAATAACTAATTTTGGTGCTAAATGTTGCAGCCCCTACACAAGCCTACGAATTTCATCAATATGGACTTCAATTTCTTCACCAATTTTCCCCAATTTGATGGCCAATTTTGCTAAGAATGAAGCCTACACAATTTCCACAATTTCCCTTCACCAAATAGCTCACTTTAGAGGCCAAAAATCCCATCAATTTGGCCCCTCTAAATTTCTTTTCATTTCCAAATTCTCTGAAATTGATTTTCCCTAAAAATCTCGGGATCGCCGAAAATTCTTCGGAGGATAAGTTGATGTTCCTAAAATAAATCATGACATGCCAAAACTTTCAATTTCTAAAATCAAGTTCAATTTCGTGATTAATTTCAACCGGACATGATTTTAACGTGACCTAACCTATCAGGTAACTTTTAAGAATTTTTAGCGCAATTGACTCGTGGTTGATTATTTTCGATCCACATTGTGTATCTTCGACACATTGGCGATTGTTATTGTAAAAATCTATGTTTCAAATACAGACACATGGTATCAAAATGAGAGAAAAATCGTTTTAGTGCCAATCAACAAGAATTTTGCAATTAGATGGAATCACCCACACTTAATCACATAGTTCCATCGAGTCGACCTATTGCTGGTCTCTAATTGATTTTTAACTATGCCATAGTGACCATTGTAGATTAGCACGGTTGAGCAGTCGATTCCTGGTTGAATTCTCAAGTCGGTCGTGTTTATATTCCTTAACGGCTTCACCTGATAGGCTAGTTATCTCATGAGTGGCTAACTCAAAGAAAAGAACTATAGGCGCATCGATGAAAAGCCTATTTCATTTAGTTGAAAGCCAAGTTTGAAAATCAGAATGTCATAGGTTGCATATTCATTAGTTATGCATAAAATAGCAGCACATATAAATTTTTTGTTTACAAATTTAAAATACGTAAATTGATGCCAAATAGTATTCTAGAATCAAGGGATGCTAAGTTATTTGAGGATATGTATCTTGCAAAAAGAAATCAAGGTGAACCTTCTTAGAAGAGCTTTAGAAAATAAGAATTTGAGAATGATGGAGTTAGGCCAAAGAAGCCAAACTTTGTGTGACATCCCGAGATTTTGGAAAAAAAATTATTGGATAAAAAATCAAAGATTAGAAGAAAAAGAAAAATGATAACAATACTATTATTATTTTTCCTCTCTCTCTCTCCCTTCTTTCTCCTCTCCTTCACGCATCCTCCTCCTTTGGCCAAGATTCCTCTTTCTCCTTTTTCTTTTCTCTCTCTCTCTCTCTCTCTCCCCCTCACGTTTTCTTCTCCCCTCCTTCACACGCAATTTCCTCCCCCTCTCTTTTCTTCTCTCTTTCTTCTTTTTCTCCCTCTCTCTCCCACTTTTCCACCCCCTCACCAACATTAACCCTTCTGCTGCAATTTCCTATTATTTTATTGTTCCTCTCTCCCTTTTCCCCCTTCTTCCTCATGACAACCCCCTCTCTTCTTCCTCTTCTCTTCATTTCTTTAGATTCTTTTTTGTTTTGCTTCCAAAACAGCATCGTGTACTACTGTTTTTGCCCCAAGCCAGCCATCACCTTGTGCCATGGCCATGGGCCATCACTATCTACAAGCCACCTCCCATCGCTGAAGAGCCACACCACCCATCCGCGAGCCGTCCGCCTACCGTTCATGCCAAATCAAAAACCACCTCCGTCGAGACCCATTTAGCCAAGCGCCTCTGTGACATTTTGAACATAACCAAGCATAGCCCTCGCCACCGCCGTCGCGCTCATGTCGTCGGGTGAGTTTAGCTCCTAATCCTTTGATTAGTGCCTAAACTTGCTTAGGAGGTTGATTAGGTGTAAGGATGATTTAGACTAACTTAAGTATGGATTAGTTATAAGTTATAATTATTAGATTAGCATTAAAATGGATTAATGTTAGTCTAATTCGTGAGATTAACACATTTTGAAGATGATTTGGGTGAAAACAGAGATTGTTCTTTAGAACTGGTTCTTGGGTGTCTGCTGTTTGCAATTTTCATAGATTGAAATTGTTCACAAATATAAAGCCGATGTCTTCTAAAGAAAGGTTTTAAATCTCTCAAACTACAAGATATATTTTTCTAAAGATTTTCGCTGGAACTAGTGACCTTTTAGGATTCTAGGGCTTTTTATCGACTTGTGGAGTTCGAATTTTAAAATGATGTCTTCACAAAAGCTATTTTTCACCTCTTCTAATTTAACATACTCAAATTTCAAATCAAACGGACGTGTTTAAGACCTCGAACCAAACTGATTCCGGAAAACTGACTTATGAGAACGGACCTAATTTTGGTGCTAGATTGAGTGATTTACTGGACTAAATTTAAAAGGATCTAGGTTTAGGTGTCTCATGAAAAATGTTTTTTTACATGTCCTTTGTCACATATTCAAATTTGGGAACTTTCTAAGCTCAATTAGTTAGGTTTTTGGATTTAAACTTGGAGACGCGTGAAGGCCCGGTTTCTGCCAATTATGACCGATGTTAGTTTGGGGATGTTTCTTGATGCTTTGCTTGCTTTAATTAGTGTTTGTAATGACTTATGGAGTTAATTTATTAGTTATTTAATTCTGAAATTTCATTATTCATGACGCACTATTCATGAGTAGTTCACGAAAGACTGTTTACGTGCACTGTTCACCATAGAATTAAAAGTGGTCTAATTTCATGTATATTGATTTTATGAAGTGAATGGATGTGTCAATGCATGGGCATCCGTATGAATTGGGTAATGTTTTATGCAGTTGTATGGTGATTGAAAACTGTTGGTATTTAATTAGAAAATATTGGGTGTCAGGTTTTGGACGCTGAAAGTGTTTTTAAATACTATATCAAACTGTGGGATTTTAAAAGAGATAACACAAACTTTATGGTTCGATCTGATTGTGTCCCCACACACAATTATTTTACCATGCATTTCTAATATGAAGAAAATAGGCCGGGATCACCATTTTAATTGAGATATTTGAGTGTAATACACGCTGTCTTGGGCCGAAATTAAATGAATGCATGGATGATATGAGATACCATCACGGGCCTTTGGGGTCGGATGATGCTCCTTCGGAAATGCCCCAAGTCAACGGATGCCGATCGTAATGGAGGCTGGGTCAATACTCCTATATGGAATGTCATCTAGATGTAGATGTTGCGGTGCTCGATGGTGCGAGACGATGCCCGGCTTCGCCTGAAGACCGCTGACTGTTGAGTTGGCCATGGCTGGTGGGTCGAAATGAATTGGAACGCATGAGTATTGAGATTGTTAGGCCTTATTTTGGGGTAAAATTATGTGACATGGAATGAGATGTGTCACATTAATTTTACCTTATAATCGGGACCCGTGTGATTGATTGATAAGCACTGTGTGGCGCCTTAATATCCAAGAATGCATGAGAATCATGGCATCTTTGGTTCTAGTCATGCATGAGTTAAGTACACTGTTTATGGCGTGCACGCATGAATTGATAATGCATTTCACACATGTTTCCGTTGTGCTGAGAACAAAGCCTTGAGGGGTGGCCCGACTAGGATGGCGGTTCATCCGTGCCAGTACGGGGCCCAAAGAGGATAATACTGGGTTGGGATGAGGGATGGCGGTGCGTCCGCGCCTCTACCCCAGACAACGCGTTCGTGTGGCAATGGCCAGGTGAGATCACTTGTAACGTGATACATATGTGATTGATGAACTACAATATCTGATGGCCATATTCATTACATGTATCGTGCTGAGTTATGACATGCAGGGTATGGCATACCGGGTAAGGATGTATGTGAATCGACTATTGATTGTTGATTATTAATCTTTGGTTTGTTTGAGGGATGGTTCTAAATAGATACCCCGAGTTGAATTGGTGTACTAATTGGGGGACTGGGGGAAGAATTTGATGAGATTTACTTCTCACTGGTTATTGAATAACTATTTTCAGGTCTTCAGTGTGAAGAACTCGGAGCTTGAAGCGGAAGGGTCAGGGGCATAAGTGGCTCAGTAATCCTTTGTCAGATAGACCTTATGTATAAGCTTGAGATGTTTATGAAAGTATATTTGATTTGAAATTGGTTGTCCTACTTTTCTATCTCATGTTTGTTGTTGTTAGGGGATTAGTTAATTCGCTTCCGCATGTGCAATAAAATGAAAAGGGTCGGCGACAAGTCCTGGGAATGTCGCAAAATTCTATCAACCATTGAGGGATGTGTGTAGGTTTGAGGTTCAGGGCGTGACACTTTAAAGGGGCAATAAGTTGTGAATTGAAAAAATTTTGGACTTGACTTTTTGACATACATGAAAAAAAAGAAAGAAGAAGAAGAAGAAGAAGTGAATCTCAAACATTTAAAGAAACAATGCCATCTTTAGATGCTCCTTTCTAAAAAGAAAAAGAAAGTAGTTGACGAGGAGTTTGATTCTATCCTAAGTAACTATACTTGAGAATTGGTTATTCAAAAAGAAGCTTAAAATTGATGTTTCCATTGATAAGTACAAAGAACATCTTGTTAATAAAGGGTTTAGACAAAGAGAGTGTCAAGACTATCATGATACTTATTTGCTTGTAACATGAATAACATTAGTTAGAATGTTGATTGCTACAACTTCGCTACATAATTTGCAAATAAATCATATGGATGTGAAAAACATTATTCTTGAATTATAATCTCAATAAGGAGATTTATATGGACCAACCTAAAGGATTCAATGCCAAAGGACAATGACAAAAAATGTGTAAACTTATCAAATCTTTGTATGGACTTAAACAAACTCCTAAACAATGACATGAGAAGTTAGACCTTATGATAATCCAAAATTGGCATAGAATCAATGAGTGTGAAAAATGTGTGTACACCAAAACCATGTCTATTGGATGTGTACTTATTTATTTATATGTTGATGATTTGCTAAATCTTGGAGATAATGCTAAAGTAATTAGAAACACCAAAAGTGTTCTCAAGAAGAACTTTGAGATGAAAAACTTAAGTATTGTGGATATTATTAGAATTTTGATGGTCTAGATTTAATACAATCTCAATACATTGAAAATGAATTGAGAGCTTTAAAAGGTTCTGATCAAATATGTGGATAATCCTTATCTTCTACACATAACTTTTAGAAAGAATACTAAAAAGAGTATTAGACAGCTAGAGTATTCTTATGTAATCAACATCATCTTATATATTACGAATTGCACTAGACTAGATTTAACATATTCGACAAGAAAATTGAGTTGGTATACAGGTAATCCTAGTCATCAGCATTGGACTGCTCTATTAAGAGTGTTAGGTTATCTAAAAAGTGTTGGAGAAATTGTTCTAGAAGATTTTGAAGCTGACAAAACGTTTCCATCAGTCTAGTCTGGATATTTGCAGATTGTCTGAAGACTTTCTGATCACCAGACTCGAGTACTCAAGACTCGAACTCAAGACTCAAGAATCAAGACTCAAGACTTAAGACTCAAAATTATTCTCATTGACAGTTTATCTCGATTAAGTGTCAAAGGAAATCCAAATCAAGAAAATGATTAAGGATTTCATCCTCTGGAGAAGATCTTTTAGCTGGATAAATATAACGGATTCTTTGATTCGTATCTAAATCAATTGAAGATCCAATGATCGACGAAGTATTCTTGGAAGGTTCTATTCATGGAAACCTAGATCCTGATTGTATGGGCGAACATGATTGATGGGCTATCGTCAGATTCCTTTAATAGCTCGAATGATCTTCTTGATTGATTCCATCCAACGGGTAGATTGGAGGAATTCCTTTGGTAAGTGCCAACGGGTATGATGGCATAAAGGAGTATAAAAGGAAGATGTTCTAGTTGTTTTAGAAGTGTGATCGATAGAGAAATTCCAGAGTCTGAAGCACCTTGATTATTAGTCGATACAGTCTGAGTGAAATTGTATACACAGAGAGTGTCTATACTTGGTGATACCTTGAGTGAGTGTGGTAGTTCATCTACACCCGAAATCAAGGAAGATCAACGCCGTAACATCTCTTTGTTCATAGTGGAATCCAGCCGATTGGCTGTCGGTGCGAAAGAGTGGACGTAGGCTTGAATCAAGCCGAACCACTATAAACCGCGTGTTTATTTCTCTCTTTCATTCACTGAGTTTTACGATTGATTGTTATTTGTTGCAATTCCTTAACTGTCTAAGTATTGTGCGTCTATCAAGAAAAATCGTTTATATACCTATTCACCCCCTTCTAGGTACTAGCACTAGCAATATCAATTGGTATCAGAGCCCGTGTTCTTACTTTATTTGAAGTGTTTTACTTCAGAGTAAAAGATCCATGGCTAGTATGTCAAGCACCGTGGCTAATGGAAGGGCAAAGCAATACTATACCTCCCTACTTTGATGGAAAGGATTACAACATCTGGAAGAACAAGATGAAAGCCTTTCTACGATCAAAGGATCCTCTGGAATGGGACATTGTGGAAAAAGGGATCACACCTACTGCTGCATCAGTCTCGAAAGAGGAAAAGAAACAATTGAGACCAAAGGAATGACTCGGAAGAAATAAATAAGAGACAAGCACTCGATGCAAAAGCAATTTACTCTTTATATTGTGCTTTGTCACCAACTGAATATAACAGAATATCTTCTTGTGTTACAGCAAAAGAAGTATGGGACAGATTACACATCACCTATGAAGGAACAGATCGAGTGAAGGAGACCCGGAATCAACATTCTCCTCGGTCAATATGAATCCTTCAAGATGAAACCAGAGAACCTATAACCGACATGTTTAGTCGTTTTACGTATATTGTCAATGGTCTTGAGAACCAAGGACAAAAATCTCGATCCCATGAAAGTGAACAAGCTACTGCGTGGACTCTCTAAGGATTGGAATCATATAAAGACTTCAATAAGAGAGACGCAAAGAATTATGCCACTATCTGTCGATGAGCTGATTGGAACTCTTCGCCTTATGAAGTGGAACGAATTAATGAAGACGAAGATCCAAGAGGTAAGAAATCCATTGCATTAAAATCAAATGATGATTCGATGATGCAGATTCTCAAGATGATCTCGGACGATGAGGAGCTTGCTCTTATGATAAGAAGATTCGAAAGCTGAATAGGAAAGGAAGAAGGTTCAACTCCAAGAAACAAAGTTTTCAAAGACAGCAATCCAAGTCTGTTGATGATGAGGAACCGAACAAAGATGTAGTTTGTTTCGAATGCAAGAAAAAGGGACACATAAGACCTAACTGTCCTCTTCTTCGAAGAAGAAAGGAAAAGCTGAAAAGTTTCAAAAGCACTCAAAGCTGAAACTTGGAGTGATACCGAGTGTGAAGAAAGTGATGATGAATATGCCAATCTCGTGTCCGATGGCACAATCGGACTCGACTCGGATTCTGGATCAGACTCAGACAGTGAATTTGAGGTAAGTGATTTTAAAATTCCTGTCAAAGTTTCTAAATATATTGATGAACTGTGTTTTAGTCTTAAGACTTCTCTCAAAAGAGTTTCCGAACTAAAAAGGAAAACTTAGCTTTAAAACAAAAGAAAACATTTTAGAAGAAAGAATCAAAAGTTTAGACTTGAATGTTTCGACTCTTAAAGAAAAAGAAGATAATCTCTTAAAAGAAAATACTTTTCTAAAAACTGACTTATCAAATATTTCAAGGAAATTTTCAATAGGATCCGAAAACTTGAAAAAGTTCTTTCGGTTCAAAGACCTTACTTCAATAAGTCTGGTCTAGGTATGACAGCGAAACAATTCCCTTGATTGATTTTCCTAAAGTAAAAGAAAGAATTAAGAAAAGACCATCTAAAGAGGCTTACAAAAATCATTTCAAGAAAGTTTTTGTAAAATCAGTAGGTCGAAATGCTCTAAGATGTTCAAAGTGTAACAAGAAGGATCACTTTGAAAAAGAGTGTCCTATGATTTGGAAGCCCGTTAAGAAAGCATGGCCTTATAATGTTTATTCTACTAACACCAAAGGACCCAAGAAAATTTGGGTACCAAAGAAAGTTTGAGACTCTCTTTTGAATGCGGGTCTCCGTCAAGAAAAAGTAAAATGGTATCTTGACAGCGGATGTTCAAGACACATGACAGAGACTCAAATTGCTTCTTAAAGCTTATTCAAGTGAATGGAGGAAAAGTTTCATTTGGAGGAAACAGCAAAGGAAATATTGTGGGATTTGGAACTGTCAAAATTGGAAATCTCACAATCAACAATGTTTCTCTAGTAGAAGGACTCAATTACAATCTTCTCAGCATTAGTCAACTATGTGATACTTGGATTCAAGATTTTCTTCCAAGAAGGAACATGTTCTGGAATCAGTAAAGACTCTACTCAATCTTTCAAAGGTCGAAGACATGGAAATATCTACCTCCTAGACGTAAAACCAAATGAATCGCATTGCTTAATCTCTATTCAAGACGAAGCAAGCTTATGGCATAGAAAGCTCGGCCATGTCAACATGAAGCAATTGGCCAAAATCTCATCAAAACAGCTTGTTCGAGGACTACCAAAATTATCATATCAAAAGACCAATCCATGTACACCATGCATTCTGGGAAAACAGTAAGAAATTCATTCAAACCAATAAATCATGTCTCTACTAATCATGTACTGCACTGCCGCATATGGATCTATTCGGACCAACCGAACCCGTAGTATTGGAGGTAAGAAATTTTGCCTAGTAATTGTAGATGATTACTCCCGTTTTACTTGGGTATATTTTCTAGCAAATAAGTCGAAACATTTTCGTATTTTGAAAAATTTGCTAAAAAGATTCAAAATGAAATTGGATGTGTTATATCAAGTATAAGAACAGATCATGGAGGTGAATTTGAAAATCAAAATTTTACAAAATTTTGTGATGATTCTGATTTAATCATGTATTCTCCTCCCCATATACTCCTCAGCAAAATGGAGTTGTGGAAAGGAAGAATCGATCTCTTCAAGAAATGGCTAGAACTCGTTAATTGAAAGTAAAATTTCTTCACGATTTTGGGCCGAAGTGTTTCAACAAAGATGCTATATAATCAATAGAGTCTTTCTAAGACCTATTCTGGAGAAAACCCCTATGAATTATTCAAAGGAAAGAAGCCTATTGTTTCATACTTTCATGTATTCGGATGCAAATGTTTTATATTGAAAAATGCAAAAGATCAAGTTGGTAAGTTTGAAGAAAGATCGATGAAGGCATCTTCCTTGGATATTCTACATCAAGCAAAGCCTACAGAGTCTATAATAAGAAGAGCCGATCAGGAGGAGTCAATGAATGTCAAATTCCAAGACTCTACGCAAGATGAATCCAAATCAGACTCGATGAAGAGTCCGAACCTGCTCCGCACCCTCAAAAGATTACAACTCAAGAAGCTTCTCGGACTGGAAGATCGCATCAAGCTACTCGTGAAGACTCGAGATAAAGAAAGAGATCTTCAACCAATCAAATCAACCAAGAATCGGAAGCATAAATCCGAGTCATCCTAAAATCTCATTATCGGAGAAATTAATGAAGGAATTCGCACCAGATCCAAAAGGCGTAAAGAGTCTAGTGCTTTTGTAGCTCTTATTTCTGAAATTGAACCAAAAAGCATAGAAGAAGCTCTATCTCGATGAAAGCTGGATTGAAGCCATGCAAGAAGAGCTCGATACCAACATTAATGACGTGCGGGATCCGACATCTAAACCAAAAGGTAAAACTCAAGTTATCGGAACCAAATGGGTGTTCGAAACAAGATGAATGAAAAAGGAAAAGTCGTACGAAACAAAGCAAGACTCGTGGCAAAATGATATACGCAAGAAGAAGGAATAGACTATGATGAGACTTACGCTCCTGTGGCAAGGTTAGAAGCTATTCGTCTATTACTTGCGTTTGCTTGTTATAAAAATTTCAGGTTATTCCAAATGGACGTCAAAAGCGCTTTCCTAAATGGATTTATCCATGAGGAAGTTTACGTGGAACAACCTCCGGGGTTTGAAGACCCAAAGAAGCCGGACTCGCCCTTCGAAAAAGTCTCGTATGGTTTAAAGCAGGCACCTCGAGCTTGGTACGACGGACTAAGTAAGTTCTTATTAAAGAATGGTTTTGCCAAAGGTAAAGTTGATACTACTTTATTTATTAAAAAGGAAAACAAAAGTTTTTTACTTGTTCAAATATATGTGGATGATATCATATTTGGATCCCGTAATGAAAGTCTCAGTGCAAGAAATTTTCAAAGTCTATGCAGGATGAATTTGAAATGAGTATGATGGGAGAATTAACATTTTTCTTGGTCTTCAAGTAAAGCAATTGAAGGAAGGAACGTTCATTTGTCAAGAAAAATATGCTAATGATCTTGTCAAAAGGTTTGGATTGGAAAATTGCAAAAAGACTGATATACCAATGTCAAGTTCGTTGAAAATAGACAAAGATGAAGAAGGGAAGAAAGTTGATCAAAAGCTGTACAGAAGCATCATCGGTTCACTTCTTTATCTTACTGCCTCTAGACCTGACATTTTGTTGAGTGTTTGCATTTGTGCTAGGTTTCAATCAGATCCTAGAGAATCTCATCTCAAGGCTGCAAAACGTGTTATTAAATACGTTGCCTCGTCTTCAAGCATCGGTCTATGGTATCCTAAGGAGGGAGACTTCAATCTTCCGGGATATTCGGACGCCGATCCGGCCGGTTGCGAGTCGATAGAAAGAGTACTTCAGAACCCGCGCTTGCTTGGAAGCATAACAGTGTCTTGGTTTTCAAGGAAACAGAGCACTGTAGCTCTCTCTACAATAGAAGCAGAGTATGTAGCTCTTGGAAGCTGTTGTTCGCAAATTCTATGGATAAAACAACAGCTACAAGACTTTGGGATTGAAGACTCATGCATAGAAATCAGATGTGACAAAGACACCGGCGCAATCAATCTCACCAAAAATCCAATCCTTCATTCAAGAGCAAAGCATATAGAGATTCGACATCATTTCATTAGAGATCATATTCAAAATGGAGAAATCTCAATTCAATTTGTTGATTCGAAAAGTCAACTAGCGGATATATTCACAAAGCCTTTGGAGAAAAATCAATTCGATTTTATCCGTACCAGACTCAACATTTTGAAGCTTGAAGAGGTTAAAGTCTGAAGAATCTACATCAATCGTAGACTCTAACCCTCGGACTCGAATTCTCGGACTCGGACCTTCATTGTATAGACTGTAAGTTATTTCTTTATCTCAAAATGTACGATCATTCATTCGCTATAATTGATTGATACCATCTTTAATTTCCGTAAAAAAAAAAAAAAAATTGGAAACATGGCTTTTCAAAAAATGGATAATCTCTTTTAAAATGGCAGTTATTATCTTTAAAAGAAAGACGACTGTTCACTTTTCTTTGTATCGATTGCTATTTCCTTTTCAAAACTAAGTTATATATACATAGTTTTCTCTTTTTACTCGATTCTCAAAACCCTAAAAGGCATTCTTCTCTCAATCCTATTTTCTACTCCGTATTCATACTCGAGAAAGTTGTCATTTTTCCTTGGGAAAGCGAGTGAAGGAATCTTTCATTGACAAGAAAAGATGTCTTCTTCGAGAAAGTCGTCAAGGATCGCAAGCAGGGGTCCACAGAGAATGAAGGAGGGACCTACGCACTTCGATCTCACCGAGGAAGAAGATTTGTCGAGACAGCAACAGAGTCCTGTTCCTTCTCCACCTCATCACTCACCATCTGCCCCACAAGATGCGGGTCATCATCAGGAGGAAGTCATTTTAGAGGACGTTGAACCTGTGAGAGCGCAAAAGCCCTCATTTATTTACATGCTCTATCGTGCGTTGAAAGCTTCTGGTTCTCCTCTGAATTATATAGATAGTTTCCTTAGAGATAAGAACTATGGAAATGAGTACAGATTTTTGAAGCGAATGGAGGAATTGGGAATAGCTCCCAAAGGAAAGGCTGAAGAGGCACTTGCGAACATTCCAAGTGACCCTCGTGTTTCAGGACCGATTCCCAATGAGGGGAACGAAGATGATAAAATGTTTAGTGATTTTCAAGCGAGAATGGGCATTGCTGCAAAGGTGAAGGGAAAGAAGATGGAGTTGTTTAGATCGAAGGAACAGGAGAAGCCGTTCTTCGATCCGTTAAAACGAGGGGTGATAAACCCCAGGAGTGTTGATTTTGATTTCTGGATGCTTTGTTAATGTGAACTTAAGGGAAAAGTTCCAACTGCTTCAACGTGAGCAGCTTTGCACCGATACCACAGATGGTTATGCACACTTGATCGCATATTTCTATTCGAATCTCGCTTTTCTAGATGCGAATAGAATATCATTCGGTTCGAGATCGGGACTATGTGATTGATGTGGACATGCTGGCGGACATAATTGGTGTTGAACGAGGACGTTATCAACCAATCAAAGTCTCGATTGCTCGTGCTATTCTGGATCTTGTCAAAAACAGAGATACAGAGGCGAAGATTACCTACTCGAAGATGAGTGCCATCAATATTGTGCTGCACAAAATTGTGATCAATTGCATCAGGCCAAAGTCTACATCAAAGACTGATGTATCTAATTCAGAAGCAAAATTGATGCATGCAATCAACTCAGGAAAGAAGTTCTCTCTACCTCATACTATTCTCTTCCATATGTACAGAGCAATGTCGAAGAACAAGGGACAATTGCCTTACCCAAATCTTGTGACAAAGATCTTCGACACATGAATATTGAACCACCACACACTCTCTCGTGTTCGATCGTGCGATAAAATGGTGGTAGGTTTGAATATGTTGACGAAGATACGTCTGAAAGAACTTAGCAAGGAAATGGCAAAGTTCAAGGTGAAAACTCCACTCTCTTCTGCATCAAAGAGAAAAGGAAAGGAGCCCATTGGTGCTCCATCCAAAAAGAGAAGATCCCTCATCTTGGAGGATGAAGAAGAAGAGGAAGATCTTTCTATTCCTGCACTGGTAAGGACTAGACGTTCTGTATCTCGATCAACGGAACTTCAGTCGAAGCAAAGAGAAGAAGAAGAGCATAGAGAGAAAGAAAAAGAAGCTGAAGAAGAAGGAGAAGATGAGAAAGAAAAGTCTGCTGCTGAATCTGGAGAGAAGGAAACGGAAGAGCATGATCATCACTCCTCCCATCTTGATGTCTTAGAGACAGGGGAGTTGGCGAGCAAGATTTTGATGTCTTAGAGACAGGGGGAGTTGGGGAGCAAGAAAAATCCTCACCTCATGCTGCTCCAGAAGAGTTTAGGCTTCTCAATTGCCTGAAGAAGAAGAACATGATACATCATCAAATCTGCAAGGTCATACAGAAGCGCCATCGTCTGCATTCACTCCATCTGAGAAAGTAAATGCTAGTATGCAGACAGACAATTCAGCAGATTTTCAACATATTCTTGATGTTCTTCTGGAAATGCGGGGCCAAATCTATGCTCTGACTATGAGGTTCAAAACATCAAGAATGCTGGACAAGCATCTTCGCTTACTCCCGGAAGACGAATGAAAGACCTCGCTCTACAGATTCAAGCCAATGCCAAAGGAGAGGAGGTAGCTCAATTAAGGGAAGACTTGAAGAGGCTCGAAGGCATAGTACAGTCCATGGGAGATTTCCAGATCGTGCGCATTCCCAAGCAAACCTGACTCTTTTCTCACCTTTTTACTGATGACAAAAAGAAGGAGAAGAAATTTGAACCAACCATCTTTTTCAAACCTTAATTTTAAATTTGTTTTTGTGGTTGTGAGTTTTTAAGTTTTTAAGTATGTTTTGAGTATGACTTGTGTGAACTTGAGTATGGACTGAATTTGGTGTGGATTGTGATGCTTGACTGTTGGCATTTATATCAAGTGTTGTTATATGGTATTACTCATGAAAGTCTAACCAATTTTCGTGGATGCGAGTCTGGTTGTTTTATTAATCTTTATGAGATAGCCATATTGCTTGAGAAATGTTTTTGCAGGTCAAGGTTGTTCAAATCTACAGGAAAGTTTTGTCATCATCAAAAAGGGGGAGATTGTTGGAGAAATTGTTCTAGAAGATTTTGAAGCTGACAAAACGTTTCCATCAGTCTAGTCTGGATATTTGCAGATTGTCTGAAGACTTTCTGATCACCAGACTCAGTACTCAAGACTCAGAACTCAAGACTCAAGAATCAAGACTCAAGACTTAAGACTCAAAATTATTCTCATTGACAGTTTATCTGATTCAGTGTCAAAGGAAATCCAAATCTGAAGAAAATGATTAAGGATTTCATCCTCTGGAGAAGATCTTTTAGCTGGATAAATATAACGGATTCTTTGATTCGTATCTAGATCAATTGAAGATCCGATGATCGACGAAGTATTCTTGGAAGGTTCTATTCATGGAAACCTAGATCCTGATTGTATGGGCGAACAGGATTGATGGGCTATCGTCAGATTCCTTTACTAGCTCGAATGATCTTCTTGATTGATTCCGTCCAACGGGTAGATTGGAGGAATTCCTTTGGTAAGTGCCAACGGGTATGATGGCATAAAGGAGTATAAAAGGAAGGCGTTCTAGTTGTTTTAGAAGTGTGATCGATAGAGAAATTCCAGAGTCTGAAGCACCTTGATTATTAGTCGATACAGTCTGAGCGAAATTGTATACACAGAGAGTGTCTATACTTGGTGATACCTTAAGTGAGTGTGGTAGTTCATCTACACCCAGAAATCAAGGAAGATCAACGCTGTAACATCTCTTTGTTCATAGTGGAATCCAGCCGATTGGCTGTCAGTGCAAAAGAGTGGACGTAGGCTTGAATCAAGCCGAACCACTATAAACCGCGTGTTTATTTCTCTCTTTCATTCACTGAGTTTTACGATTGATTGTTATTTGTTGCAATTCATTAACTGTCTAAGTATTGTGTGTCTATCAAGAAAAATCGTTTATATACCTATTCACCCCCCTCTAGGTACTAGCACTAGCAATATCAAAAATAAGTAAAGACTATGTTATGTAATAAGACAACTATCCTTTTTTTTTTTTTGAAGCTATAGTGATGCCAACATAAGGATTATGATGAATCAAATCAACTAGTAGATATGTGTTACGTTAGGAGGTTTTGCACTATCATGAAAATTCTCAAAGCAAATTTTTATAGAATGCTTCACGATGGAATCAAAATTTGTCACTTTACGTAAAGCTGCTGAAAAAGCACAGTGGCTTCGATAATTTTTAGAGGTTTTGTTGTGGCTAAAAGCTATACTTGTGGTATGCATTCACTATGACAATCTAGCAGCGAATGAAAAGGCACATAATGTAATATATAATAGTAAGTTTAGATACATTAGTCATAGACATAAAACTGTAAGTTAATTGCTCTTGAATGAAAATTTCTTTAGACTTTGTAAAGTCAAAGTAAAACATTGACAAAAGGTTTATGGAGAGAGCATATAAACTATGCATCGAGAGGAATTTGGTTAAAAGCCTTAACTCATAAAGAGGTTCCAAGATGGAAACTTGGCTGTTGCGACCAATTTTTTGCGGGGTGTGAACCACCTAGGGTTTGGCTAATGGATTGTTAAGCCTAGACTTAACTCGGGCTCTCCCAAGCCCATACGAATTCGCGACTTTCGGTTCAAGTTCTTAACATGCAATTGATTTTCAATTAGGAGTCGCCACTAATCTATTTTTGGTGGGTCGATTAGAAACCCAAGTAAAATAACGCGAGAATTATTTTACTCCTACGAACCAGAGATTTGGGTACGGGGACTTGGTTACACTAGACTTTTCTAATGCCCTTTCGGTACCTTTCTTTTTATTTTGAAAAATGTTTGGCAAGCAGTTTGGATTGATTTTAAATCTATTTCCTAACATGTGAGGTGTTCATACAGGTGCGCAAACCACCAATTTAACACTCAAGTAAAACAGAAAATAAATTTGTAGGACTTACCTCAAAGCAACGAAAGCATCTGCAATGTTAAATTAGAACCCACATCAACAACCCTAGATATGGTTTCTAATTAACACGCAATTTTTGTTTTGTTTTGTTTTCACTTAATTAATGAGAATCTAATCCATATGCAGTGTAATGCATGAAATGATATGACATGGCAATATGACTTAAGCTATATGACATGAGTAAAGTAATTCCTAAAGAAATGCAATAATTAAATGTGCAATCTAAATTAATCTAATGACCTAATTCTAATGACGGGCAATTTCTAATTAAATGAATCTAACAAAAATCACTAAATGACGTGCATTGTATGAAACTAATTCTATATGACGTGCACATGATTTTTATTTTCCTAATAAGCATGCAATCTATTTAGGAGAAATTATCTAAACCTATAATATGCAATCTTAACATGCAATGACGTGCAAAGAATGCCCTAATTCTACATGACATATGCATAATGACTTTTTTTGTGTTTTTCCTTTTCTTTTTCTTTTTATGAAATTAGAAATTAAAATTGCCAAATAATTAAATGTGCAATTTATATTTAAAAAAAAAAAACTAACATCCTAACTAAACGCATTTTTGGATATATTCGTTTTTTCAAAAATTTGAAATAAATAAATTTCCTATTCTAAACATGCATGATAACCCTAAAACGAGGAATATTCTAAAATGAACCTAATCCTAATTCAATTTTTTTGATTTTCTTTTTATGAAAACGAAATTGATCCAAACGACACGATAGCAAATCAAGCAAGATATGGTCGATATCCACAAATTGACGAATCATATCCCGCGCATGGGATCGGATTGGTCAATTTTAAATAAAATCGCGAATCGAATCTCGAGCATGAGATCAGATTGGCGATTTTTCCGTGCGATTGCGAGTCGTATTTCGAGCGTGAAATCGGACTGTCAATCGTATGCACGTTGTGAAATTAGGAAGATTTCCCAATTTAAAATGCTACTCGAGATTACGGATAGGACTATATATCATGAACTTCGATCATGTGTATCGAAATATTTTAAATAAAGAAACAGAATATTTGGAAATCAAATTAGATAAACGTTTTACCTAATCCGAGTATTGGCTTCCAAATTTGGACTTTGCGAATCGGACCGGGATCGCAATTGGGAACGGCAGTGGGTGATCGGCTCACTGCGGTGGCTACTCATGTTGGTGTGGACTTCTCGGTGGTCATCCGTGGCATAGGATGGCTGCCTGTGATGCCGTCTCGGCCAAGGATTCAGGGAAATTGGTATACACGTTGCCACGCGTCCGTCAACTTCCCACGATCTCTTCCTCCTTTCGTCTTGTAGCTTTGAAGAAATTCTGCTCTTGTTGAACTTGACCGTGAGTGGTTGTTTGACCGAATTGTGAACTGCACTCTTGAACATCACTGCTGGATCACCATCTTCAATCTACAATGGCACTGCAATATTTATTTTTTATGGCTCGCACCCACGATTTCTCTTTATTTCTTCTCATGTCACTCACGAATCACACCTGCAACAACCAAGACAACGTGGAGTAATTTTTTTCACAGAACAACAGGATCGCGGGACAAAGATCAACGGAACAGCAACCCATCATGGTGTCGGGTCAAGGGACAGTGTCGCTCGTTGGCACAGTGATGAGGAGCAGCTCTATTCAGCATTGGTCTCACGACAAGAACAGGGGTATCTAGTCACGGGAGTACGATGTTGTGGCAGTAAAAGATGGCGAGCCTCGACGTCGTGCGGGGATCCGTGGCTTAGTGGATTGGCGACAAGCTCACGACCAAAAGGGCTCTTTCCCTCTTCTCTCTACTCCTCCATTGTGGCTCTCTGTACTGTGGCCGTAGATTCAATTTTTTTGTGGCTGTGTATTCAATATGCGTGGCTCCACGAACGTGAAAGGGTCTTGATCACGGCAACAAGGATGGGAAATTCGGCAAGGGTGTCAGCAAGTTGGACACCGCCGAAAGTCTTCAAGTGGACTTTCTTGTTTGCCAGACGTCCCCTCTTCGGATTGCCTTACTATATTTTAATATAACCTCCACTAGAGCTTGTTTGACCACCGTTTGAAGTTCTCCTCTTAACTTGAGGCTGGCGTGGATGGAAGCTCGGCAAGGATCATCAAGCAATAACTCTCACGGATATGGCTATGGATGACGATTAGAGCAGAAGCACGGTGAGGTGTTGACTATCAAGCAAAGTCGTTGATGGATATCATCAAACAAGGCAGCACCGGCGCAAGGGTAGGCGGCACGATCGACGGACGGCAAGGGGATCAATGGATTGTAGGGAGGCTCCGCCAACCTCCTCTCTCACTTGTGTATCCCTTGATGTGTTTTTATCAATGGCCGTGTATTCTATTGAGTGGCCCCTCCTTTTTGCTCCCAATTTTCGAAATTCCTCTCCCCCTTTGTCCGTACGTGCGCAACGCCTTTTATAGAGGAAAAATTTAGATCTTCAAAGCATATTTCATTTCCAATTTCACTCGTGCATAATTCTCTGAATATATCATTGCACCACACGTGATATTCTCTTTTATATTTTTCACTTATTCTATCCAAAATTTTCCTTTTTGCTCGAAAATACATCATTCGGCGTATATTACCTAAATATGTGAAAAATCTCAGTAGAATATGTGAAAAATCTTGTGTTCGCCGACGGTCCAAATAAAAATGTTCCTAAACTATATGCCATGTGATTTTATTTTTTCAGGGATAAAATTAACTCCTAATTTTTTAAATGTCTAAATGGGTCTCCAAAATTTAGGTGTCAACAGCTGCCCCTCTTTGAAGGTGAGCTCGTAGAGGTTGCCTTCAAAGATAAATTGAGACCTAAATTTTGATCATGCACATGCAATGAATGATTTTTTGTTGGAACATGAATTCCATTTTTAATGCAATTTATATGATGCATGGAAATACAAATGCAAATGATAGATGAACCTACCTGAAATAACTTACCTTCGAAGAGGATAGAGTAATTCGAGGTAGTGGGTGTTACTTGTCCAGGACCCGTACCATTCTACGGTCGCCTAGAATAGTAACGAAGAGACTACTTTCCTAGGACCCGTACCTTTCTACGGTCGCCTAGTAGAGCAGCAAAGTTTTGTAAGGAAACTACTTTCCTAGGACCCGTACCTTTCTACGGTCGCCTAGTAGGGTAGTGTTTGGTTGTGTCTAGGACCCGTACCTTTCTACGGTCGCCTTGACGAAAAAATTGATTTTCCAGGACCCGTACCTTTCTACGGTCGCCTGAATGGGGAAATTGCTTTTCCAGGACCCGTACCTTTCTACGGTCGCCTGTTATAGCAGTAAATGTTGTTTAGGACCCGTACCATTCTACGGTCGCCTAAACGGAGATTTTGTTTGGCTATGACCCGAACCATTCTTCGGTCGCCCAGCGTTGCAACATGGATCATCTGACCAGGATCCGAACCATTCTTCGGTCACCTTAATCAGAATGAATCTTGAAAAAAATCTTTTGAGGGGGCAACTCCATCGAGTGCTAGTGCTTGAAAAGAAACACCTGTACAATGACAAGTATTTAAGGTGTGGATAGAGATATACTTACCTGGTGACATCTCTAATCTTTAAGGATATGTCTCCTAAATATTTGAAGTGACTCCCATGTCGATGAAGGGGAATTTTGGGCTACCGAAGCATGCTGATTTGATAGGGGGATGCTAGGTCATATCAAGAGACACCGGGCTACGAAAGCACACCAGGTCAATAAAGAGAGATACCGGGCTATAGAAGCACACCGGGTTGATGAAATGGACTCTGGGCTACGGAAGCACGCCAGGTCAATATAAAGGACACCAGGCTACGAAAACATGCCGGGTCGATATAACTGGACAGCTTGAGCAAGTCAAGTGTCGATGCACTTGAGAGAGAATACCTGCACAATGACAAGTATTTTATAATATGGTAGAGATATACTTACCTGATGATATCTCTAATTCTTGGGGATATATCTTTTGGAATTTAGATATCCTGTGGAGGTCTTTCATCTCATGGTGAAGGTTTCTCATCTCCTAATATCATGAAACATTCTGAAAGGAACTTGAATTACCCGTCAGACATGATTTAGAGCAAAGGCTGATATGCATTCATCAAAGAGATAGACAATCTGAGTTACTCTAGAATGCACATTTCAAAATTTAAGGGTTAATGCATAATGACCTTTGCATCACCCAAATTTTCATTGGAAAGAATTATCATTCAAGACAATCTTCACTCATGACATTGATTTCTTAAGAATACCAAATGAGAGACCTTAAGTTAGAAAGGACTTTCACTCACTCTCATTTAGAGGCTATTTTGTGATAATCACTCTATCTCATTATCATCATACCAACAAGGGTCCGAGTATTCTCGCAAGCGGTACGACCTTACCAATCTGAGAGGTCTTTAATAAGGACCGTAATGTGGGCTTGGTCAATAGCTTAGCAAAGGGACTCTTCGAGTCAAGGCAATTGAAAAAACAATTCTATAATCTTCTTCGGGTTTACAAGTCAAGAACCCTGCAAAATGAGAAAGAAATAATCTTGCTCGCACTTCTTCGAGCGATGCATATAAACATATGAACTCCTATGTTAATTCAAGTGCCATAATCTGAAGAGACTTTGTAAAGGAGGTAACGTAGGCTGGGTTCATGGGTTGAGAAATGAAAGGATCATTAGGCTCAAAATGTGTGTAAATGGTGAAAGTTGGTGATCATCTTGGCATTGCCACCAGTTTTCTTTTTCATCATGAAATGCCCCATTGATTGTAAAAACTCAACTTTTGAGTTCTTTGAGTATTGCTTCATCAGGATTCAAGTCATCTGTATTGACTTTCTCTTTTCATCTATGGGTATTGGCATTGCTTTTACCAGGCACACTGCTTTTTCATACCGCCAGTTCTCATGCATTTTTTTTTCACTTCTTTTCATGGGCATCAGCCTTGCTTTTACCAGGCACACTGCTTTTTCATGCCCCTTAGTTCTATTTTGATTTCAACTCTTGCGCACGATGCATACATCAAACAATTACACTTTGAATGATACTTGAACTTTCAAGGGTCTTGATCTGCCTTTTACCTTGCCCCAGCGTGGGGGATGATCACCAACTGGGTTTAAAGAAATGAAATTGCAAGCTCAAGTGGGCTATGCAAAGGTTATAAGTGTATAGGATAGTGAAAGAAATGCTCTTCGTCATCCTAAGGCACTTAAATTACCACATGAATTCAATGTAATAGCATGACTAGAAGATTGATGCAAGTGAGAGCAAGAAAATTTCAATCCATTTTCTTCACCTTATGGTACTGTCTTACCATCCAATTTGCCCCGATGTGGGGTGGTTCTTGACAGGGATAATTTGAAAAAAAAAAAATATCGACAAGTGTATAAGGCTCAAAGTGGTTAAGCAATGGATCACCTGTAGTGTTTGGGATGGAGAAATGAATTGCCCCTCATCATTTCAGTTATCGTACCTTTCGCGAGAGAACTCTTTACCTTGCGAATATGGAACTTCTTACACTCATCTCACAAGTGTATAAGTATAGGATAAGGCTTGCCTTTCATCATCCTGACACGTCTCATTCAGCATTCTTAAGCATTGAAGTCACTCTATTGAGTTGTCTATCTTGACAAATCTCCACATGAAATTGGTGAGCTAAATCAATGTGAAAATTCTCTTTTCAAAAGAGTCTAGCAACTTTAAGCATGAAAAGCGTTTGTGACTTCAAACAAACAATTTATTACACTAAAAAAGTGTTCTCATAAGTATGAAAAACATGATTTCAAGCATTTATTCAAGGAATTGTCCCACGAAGGGACTATCTCGGCAATGGGTGTCCTTGGATTACCCCTATTGAAAGGGAACAAACACACAAATTGATCAATTGATGATGAAAATCCGATCTTTGATTTGATGAAATCTTGCTTTTGCCCCTACACAAAACAACGTGCATGAATAGGATACTATGCAACATCAAAGTAAATTTAAATTGCACAACCATTTTGGCTCGGATCGAGATTTTGTCTCAATTACGTCACTACTAGAATCTGTAGTGCCCCCAATTTGTCATCTGCAAGGAAAAGAACAAAGCGTCATCTCCAAAAATTATTTATGTTAAAAAACGAGATGTTCCTCTTTCACCAAAGATGGATGATCCTCTTTTAACTTGTTCCAACATTTTCTCATGGAAATGGCATCACACACAAATTGTAAAGAGATGTGCCACACATCACACTTTGTAATCTAGATGATCTTCTTCTGACTTGTCCTCAATTTCCTATTGATGTGCAAGGAAATCGCTCAGGACAAGTGAAAGTCCTCTTCACTCTTGTCATCACAATCAGCTAGGAAATGATCCTTTGCCCCCCCACATCTACTTTTCCTTTGGAGGTATGTTCCCAAATCAATGGGCCCACTATTATTGGAAATTGACGCGTTATTTTCAAACGCCTCTCTGTTATGCTCTGAGACATGAAGTAAATAAGTTAGAAAATTAAACAAGGCTAATCTAACGCATGCTTTTTGGAAATGGCTTGAAAAATGATCTTTTTTTTTTTATGGCGAAATTTTTTATTATGAGGAAGCATGAAGAAGCCTAGTCCTCAGAATTCTCCTTGGATCATATTTTCTTTTCATTGTTGGATATCGTGACCGGGCTAGTTTGGTGTACCCCATCATGTCCTCAAAACAAAACTTGTAATTCTATTGATATCAATCAATCAAATTACATTTATTGGGATGTGATGCTCAAACACTAAAGCAAAACATAAGACATTTTTACCAATCCCTAAAAAGCAATAAGAATTCCCACACAGGGGAAGGTGCAATTGAACATGCCCCTAATTAAATAAGGAAAGCAAACTACTTAGGATCATAAATCATGTGTGCTTGAGTTCTTCACCCTCCTTGATCTTGTGATGCAAATCCTCTAGGTCAAAGATTATTCCTTCTAAATATATCACTAGTCTCTTCATAGTGGTATCAAATTCAGCTACCTCGGGAAAATAGGACGGTTCGAAAGTCCTCTTGGCTCTCTTCTTTGAGTCATAGTTTCCTACTGAAGATAGAGTACCTATATGATCACGGCCCTTTTGCTTGACGAAACAAGCCACAGTAGCAGACAATTCATCGACTTGACTTTGGAGGTACGCAGTTCGTTTGTTTATATTGACAATGATACGGTCCAGCACCTCATTTTGATCCGCTATTTTAGCCCTCAGCCGTGTACGGATGGGTGAGCGAGATCGCTTTATAATCACCTAAAGGAAATAAACGGGAACATGTAAGCATGAGGGTAAATAGAAAGTCGATACATGACAATGATCTAATCGATTTTTTCATTTTTTTCATTTATTCATGAAAAGTCTATGCAAGAAGGGAATTTCCTAAAAATGGATATCCTAGTAAAACCAAATTTTCTAGACATGATGTAAAAACAAATTCTCCAAAGTTTTTTTTAAATGCATCATTCCCTAGCAATTTCTCATTTCATTTCCAATTGACAAATGAATCAAATCAATGATTGACCTAGACTGTCATGGACCGACCCAAGAATATGACAAAATAAATTGCATGGTATAGGGAAAGAAGACTTACTTCACCAAGGAGAATCAATGGCAATCACATAGACATGAGCATGGTAAGTGGCTCGATTTCTAATCTATAAGGCTTATCAAGGTGGAGCCACAAGGATAATCAGACTAGCCACGAGCTTGTGGACTATGTCGGGTCCTCATGACTCCGGCTTAGTCAAAGAGTCGACCCGGGTCGCGAGCATGCAGACCGAGGTGGGTACTCTTGACACCATGAAAGAAACTTCGGGATTGAGATGGGCGACTCATACCGCGAGCATGCGGTCGGAGTGGCAAACATCTCAATACCATCCTAAATGATCCTATGCGGCCCAGGTCCGGCGGCGGGTTGTGTGTGCAATAGTGTAGTGCTAGATGCAAGGCATGCACGGCAGTTTATATCAAGCAACACTTCGTTCATGAAAATAAACCATACATTCCTACACCTCCCTGCAAAAGAAAGGTTAACAAACACTTCCCCTTATACCTCCCATCCTGCAAAAACATTTAACACCTTAAATGTTAGAGGCGTACCTGGAAAACTTGCTTCCAAACAAAACATTTTTCAAAAGAAAAGAAGAATTGGCCTAAGTCCACTAAGAGTTTTAACTCAACTCCCCAGCGGAGTCTCCAAGCTGTCGCGACCAATTTTTTGCGGGGTGTGAACCACCTAGGGTTTGGCTAATGGATTGTTATGCCTAGACTTAACTCGGGCTCTCCCAAGCCCATACCAATTCGCGACTTTCGGTTCAAGTTCTTAACATGCAATTGATTTTCAATTAGGAGTCGCTACTAATCTATTTTTGGTGGGTCGATTAGAATCCCAAGTAAAATAACGGGAGAATTATTTTACTCCTACGAACCAGAGATTTGGGTACGGGGACTTGGTTACACTAGACTTTTCTAATGCCCTTTCGGTACCTTTCTTTTTATTTTGAAAAATGTTTGGCAAGCAGTTTGGATTGATTTTAAATCTATTTCCTAACATGTGAGGTGTTCATACAAAAACCACCAATTTAACACTCAAGTAAAGCAGAAAATAAATTTGTAGGACTTACCTCAAAGCAACGAAAGCATCTGCAATGTTAAATTAGAACCCACATCAACAACCCTAGATATGGTTTCTAATTAACACGCAATTTTTGTTTTGTTTTGTTTTCACTTAATTAATGAGAATCTATTCCATATGCGTGTAATGCATGAAATGATATGACATGGCAATATGACTTAAGCTATATGACATGAGTAAAGTAATTCCTAAAGAAATGCAATAATTAAATGTGCAATCCAAATTAATCTAATGACCTAATTCTAATGACGGGCAATTTCTAATTAGATGAATCCAACAAAAATCACTAAATGACGTGCATTGTATGAAACTAATTCTATATGACGTGCACATGATTTTTATTTTCCTAATAAGCATGCAATCTATTTAGGAGAAATTATCTAAACCTATAATATGCAATCTTAACATGCAATGACGCAAAGAATGCCCTAATTCTACATGACATATGCATAATGATTTTTTTTGTGTTTTTCCTTTTCTTTTTCTTTTATGAAATTCGAAATTAAAATTGCCAAATAATTAAATGTGCAATTTAGATTAAAAAAAAAACTAACATCCTAACTAAACGCATTTTTTGGATATTTTCATTTTTTCAAAAATTTGAAATAAATAAATTTCCTATTCTAAACATGCATGATAACCCTAAAACGAGGAATATTCTAAAATGAACCTAATCCTAATTCAATTTTTTTGATTTTCTTTTTTATGAAAACGAAATTGATCCAAACGACACGATAGCAAATCAAGCAAGATATGATCGATATCCACAAATTGACGAATCATATCCCGCGCATGGGATCGGATTGGTCAATTTTAAATAAAATCGCGAATCGAATCTCGAGCATGAGATCGGATTGGCGATTTTTCCGTGCGATTGCGAGTCGTATTTCGAGCGTGAAATCGGACTATCAATCGTATGCACGTTGTGAAATTAGGAAGATTTCCCAATTTAAAATGCTACTCGAGATTACGGATAGGACTATATATCATGAACTTCGATCATGTGTATCGAAATATTTTAAATAAAGAAACAGAATATTTGGAAATCAAATTAGATAAACGTTTTACCTAATCCGAGTATTGGCTTCCAAATTTGGACTTTGCGAATCGGACCGGGATCGCAATTGGGAACGGCAGTGGGTGATCGGCTCACTGCGGTGGCTACTCATGTTGGTGTGGACTTCTCGGTGGTCATCCGTGGCATAGGATGGCTGCCTGTGATGCCGTCTCGGCCAAGGATTCAGGGAAATTGGTATACACGTTGCCACGCGTCCGTCAACTTCCCACGATCTCTTCCTCCTTTCGTCTTGTAGCTTTGAAGAAATTCTGCTTTTGTTGAACTTGACCGTGAGTGGGTGTTTGACCGAATTGTGAACTGCACTCTTGAACATCACTGCTGGATCACCATCTTCAATCTACAATGGCACTGCAATATTTATTTTTTATGGCTCGCACCCACGATTTCTCTTTATTTCTTCTCATGTCACTCACGAATCACACCTGCAACAACCAAGACAACGTGGAGTAATTTTTTTCACAGAACAACAGGATCGCGGGACAAAGATCAACGGAACAGCAACCCATCACGGTGTCGGGTCAAGGGACAGTGTCGCTCGTTGGCACAGTGACGAGGAGCAGCTCTATTCAGCATTGGGCTCACGTCAAGAACAGGGTTATCTAGTCACGGGAGTACGATGTTGTGGCAGTAAAAGATGGCGAGCCTCGACGTCGTGCGGGGATCCGTGGCTTAGTGGATTGGCGACAAGCTCACGACCAAAAGGGCTCTTTCCCTCTTCTCTCTACTCCTCCATTGTGGCTCTCTGTACTGTGGCCGTAGATTCAATTTTTGTGGCTGTGTATTCAATATGCGTGGCTCCACGAACGTGAAAGGGTCTTGATCACGGCAACAAGGATGGGAAATTCGGCAAGGGTGTCAGCAAGTTGGACACCGCCGAAAGTCTTCAAGTGGACTTTCTTGTTTGCCAGACGTCCCCTCTTCGGATTGCCTTACTATATTTTAATATAACCTCCACTAGAGCTTGTTTGACCACCGTTTGAAGTTCTCCTCTTAACTTGAGGCTGGCGTGGATGGAAGCTCGGCAAGGATCATCAAGCAATAACTCTCACGGATAAGGCTCGGGATGACGATCAGAGCAGAAGCGCGGTGAGGTGTTGACTATCAAGCAAAGTCGTTGATGGATATCATCAAACAAGGCAGCACCGGCGCAAGGGTAGGCAGCACGATCGACGGACGGCAAGGGGATCAATGGATTGTAGGGAGGCTCCGCCAACCTCCTCTCTCACTTGTGTATCCCTTGATGTGTTTTTATCAATGGCCGTGTATTCTATTGAGTGGCCCCTCCTTTTTTTGCTCCCAATTTTCGAAATTCCTCTCCCCCTTTGTCCGTACGTGCGCAACGCCTTTTATAGAGGAAAAATTTAGATCTTCGAAGCATATTTCATTTCCAATTTCACTCGTGCATAATTCTCTGAATATATCATTGCACCACACGTGATATTCTCTTTTATATTTTTTACATATTCTATCGAAAATTTTCCTTTTTGCTCGAAAATACATCATTCGGCGTATATTACCTAAATATGTGAAAAATCTCAGTAGAATATGTGAAAAATCTTGTGTTCGCCGACGGTCCAAATAAAAATGTTCCTAAACTATATGCCATGTGATTTTATTTTTTCAGGGATAAAATTAACTCCTAATTTTTTAAATGTCTAAATGGGTCGCCAAAATTTAGGTGTCAACATTGGCCTAGTGATTGAAGATCTCATGGACTAGGTTCAAAAGGACAATGCAGATTTTGGAACTCTAATGTGAGCACCATCTCCAATTCATATGATGCAACAATGTGTTCCATAGTGTTTTAAGGATACACTATGTGTTTACTGACTCCTATAGTTTTGAATTTAACATTCTAGTAAGGTATGGTAGAATACATTTGATAGGAATGTGTCTATATACATACAGTTGGCCAACTCTATAAAACTATTTAAAGGTTTGATTTTCTACATAAATTTCGAGAAGTTCAAGGCCGAAGGAATGAACACAATTGAAAATCAATCTTGATTAAGAGATATTTTGTGTGAGGTTTAATATCCAAGTTTACACACAGTTGGCAATTCAAGACTTAATCCATTAACTAGTTAAGTAAGTCTGATATTTTCCGACTACCATTACATCATCAGTTTGACTTTGACGGAAAAACCATAAAAGGAAGATAATTAAGTTAAATGAAACCATGAGCTTCCATTGAGAGACAAGGCATGTGAGGGAGAGAGGCTTGTTGGCAATGTACTTCGCCAGCGGCAATCGAACATCAACGGCAGCACACGGTGAAATTGCCACGCTGGAGCTCTAATGGCAACATTGATTAGAAAGTTGATGGGGCCAGATTTGGATACGGGGTGATCGTTGGTGATTTTTTATACAACAAAAAATGTTCAGATCAAAAGTATCACCCGATGCATCTAGAGATTCCGAATGAACTGGGCCCAAAGCTCCTTTTAGAGGCCATAGACTAACGTTTTGCTGGGCCACTTAACAGGGCCTATTGTGCCCACTTATGGTGCATATGGTAACTTTTCTGTTACCGAGAATAGTTTCTTTTCATATTTACTTTTTTCTATTTTTGTTCTTGCAAATATTTTTTGAGTATTTTAAGGCGTTTGTGTGATATCGGGATTTTGTCGGACCTTGAATACGTAACGGTCCGTGACGGGTCGACAAGTTTGTCGTCAGACTACGTCGTTGACGCCACTTTTGGCCACCGTTTCATCATTTCCATCACCAAACCGAGACATTATGTTTCATGATGATTTGATGACATACCCTTATAGTCACGTCTTTGTTGTGTCATGACGATCCAATCACCATGAAACTCAATGTCTCACTGAAAACTTCCCTACGTAACGCCACAACTGAGACCGACATTCACTGATAATTGTACCCCTCTAGCCAAATCTTCCATGCGACACATAAAGACATAAACGCATGACCTTATTCCTTTAGTGGCTGTCATCGAGACTTTGTTTAGTCGACCTAAGTGGTCAATTAATGAGAGCGACGTCCTCAGCCGACACCATGCAGGGAGGAAGACCATGCCCATGCAAGCATGAAGGCCCACGACCACCGAAGTGCAGCTCCGTTTCTCTTCCCCTCGTCTTGCCAGCGAACGAAAGTTGGGACGCCAAACTTCGGCCACGTTTCCCTTTCTCCGCTGGCCAGCAACTTCAAGACTTGGCCATGGAAAGCCACGTTCTTGCATGAGACATGCAAGGTGTCTCATGCAAGGGTTGAATTCTTCGGCTGTCTTCTCTTCGTGCTGCCACGAAGTGGAGGGGATTGTTGACTAGGAAAGTCAACAATGAAGAGGCACAAGTGGCGGCCAAAATTCTCCAAGGATGGCCACGCTTTACTCGAGCTGTCTTCGCCTCTTCGCTGCCACCAAGGAGAGCAGTTTGTTGACTGGATTAGTCAACCCGCGGGAGGAACAAAACGAGCTAAAGAAGAGACGGGCGGAACTCACAAAGAAGAGCAAGCGGGGAGAGAGAGAGAGACAGAACGCTTCTTCTTCACTTCATCGTCACCGGCCCCCTCACCACGTCCCAACCTCCCTCACCACTGTTGTGCCGCACCACAGCCAGCCACCGACGCCGCAGTTCATGATTCACCGCCGTCCTTCAGCTGCTGCCAGACCGACAGACCCGCAGCTTGCACCTCATCGCATGCTACTGTCGCCGTCCAGCTCGCCTCAACCGCGCCCGCAGCCCGTTTCACAGTTTACCTCACCACCGACGCCACCGGACTTGAGACAAGTCAATATCTACTAACCTATATCGCGTGAACTCAGTCGCTGCTGCATGATGAAATGCATTCCGCGAACTAACTCTATTCTAGGATATTTGAGTTGATTTGTGAATTCGGAGGTTGTCGGATCGACCCCGGACTATTTGAGAAAAGATTGTTGTGTTTGAACGGATTGGTTTGAGTTTGGAAACATGTACGTGTTGATCTTGGTATTTCAAAACCTTGATTTCAAAATATTACGGTTGGGACATGAAACTTTTGACCCGCCGATGTGCCGTTTTCAACATTTCAAGATATGTGCACTGTTTTGATGAAAATTATCAAGTTTTGATGCCTGAACACGTTTTAAGCCCACACTTAAGAATTCTGGACTATGATCGGGGTGGAATGATAAAGATTTATTTTGAATTATTATGGTATTTGAACTTGGGATTTTTTGTGAGGTTTATTGCCACTGATTTGGTATATCTCTAAAGTTTTCATTGCACGTTACTTTATACCATGAATTGGGGATTTTGAAAACTAAAGCAGTTTTCTTACTGTCGATACGAAAATGTATTGGCATTAAATTGATAAACTACTACACCATGGTTGAAACGTTATTGATGCCGTCAGACCCCTAGGATGACGATGTCCCCGGGTGTCGGGTTGCCTGGAGGATCTTGATGGCGATGCCTCTGGATGCTTGTGGACATCATTGATATGGTGGACATCATTGATATGGTGAGCCCTGGAGGTTCCTCGTGATATCAGGTGGGGTGCGAGATGCCTGGAGGTGTGACGTAACATGCTCCGGATGCCCGGTGACTAAAATATAAAACCGGAGGTCATCATGATGCCAAGTATGGTGCGAGAGCCCGAAGGGACGTAAACACTAGTCCTTTGGAAGATGGTGGTAGTGATTTGAGATTAAATGAGTTTCTAAATTCTCATTTGTTTTGAATATGCCGTTTTGTTATGACATTCTCCTGACTTGATGTTTACTCCTTGCTCCAGTTGTGTGATGATTTGTTTCGGATTGTGTGGAGTTGGGTAGCAGTAAACGTACATAATATAGTTTAGTAGAACTTTGATTGTGGAGTAGTTGTACTCACCCCTCGTGGGCTAACATATTATAGAGACATAGAGATGCCGCTGTAGCCCGCATCCTTTGGTACTTTTTATGGTATCCCCATCAATCTCGGATGGAAGCAAATGGAGCACCCCAACCCCAACGTGTCAAGCGGGGTGGAGTAGTGGAGAGCACAGGAGGATTGCAGAAATTTTTGGCAGCCAGGTCATGATGCCGGGACGACAATGTGGATAGACAGATGGATAATTGGTCCCATTTTGGTTTAGCTAAATATAGGAATTTTTGGCTTATGTGTACTGACTAATGTTGTCCGAAACTATAAATAAATAAATTGCCTGGTTGGTATATAGTGTGCATCATTCTCAGTTTGATTGGAGTATGTGTTCATTTCCGTAATGACATAGGATAGGGACCAATGGATGGCTTGGCGGACCCAAAGGATCCAGGGTCGTCACCGGCGGCTGTTGTAGTCAGGGTCGTCAAAGTTTTGTAACTATAAAAAAATTTCTATTCCAATAACAAAAATACGTTTAGTACAATCCCAAATATTTTTGTGACTTATAATTTCTTTTAATATATTAATAATTTGATTACTTTTTTTTCCTTCTCCTTCCTCTTAGCCAATTGTCGGCCTTGGCCATGGCTAGCTAGCAATCAGCCAGACGAGGATTGGCGAGGTTGCCAACCTCGGGGGAGCCTTGCTAGCCACTTGTGAGGTCCTCATGAGCCTCACAGTGGCCAGGCGAGCTTGGGGTGACCTTGCCGAGGGCCAACGAGGCTCCAATGAGGTCGCTCGGCCTCGTTTGGCTGGTTGTCGGCCATCGCTGGGGCCAGTGGCTAGCTAGGAAGAAGAGGGAAAAAGAAAAGGAAGAAAAGAAAATGAAAAAAAAAAAAACCTATTTATTGAGTTGTTCTCGGGAATAAGAAACAATTTGTTCCCTGGAATAAAAATATTACCAAACGCATTTCTATTCTATTTTCTATTCTAAGGAACAAAATAAGAGAAACTAGTGTTTCCTGGAACGTTATCAAACAGCACCTTAGTTATTGAGTGACAGCTGTTTTCTATTCTTTTTGTCCTTTTCCGTTTCTGTTTTTCACTACATTTTTGTACAGAGCACATGTAATGCAATGAATTATTTTTGTCCTCTTGGGGTCCTAGAAGTAGTAGATTATAGATGGCGATGCATTGAAAAGTTTCCCAAAAGGACTTGAAAGATAAATGATAGCTGTCCTACTTTGAGAGGCTTGAGTCGGCACTTTGGAATTAGATACCAAATTGATGGGCAACATAATTTTGAGGACCACGTCCAAAGGAAAAGTTTTCATTTCTCGTTGAATGAGAGTGAATTATGAGAGTTGTCCTTCATATGTAATCTATAGTTCACGCCGAAGAAGAAGCCAACTGCTGATGGTCCATTTCTAACAAGCCAATTCTTAGGCTTATTCCTCTTATTTTCAGTTTAAAATCATTCACTCCGAATGTTGAAATTATGGAAGCATGTTCAAAAACGAAACAAGATGCTTCAAATCTCATCAATGATCTAACGGTGGAAATCATTAACTATAAAAATTCTCTAAAATACAAATTACGTTTTCCAAAGTACCCGGGATAATACTACATTCCAATGGAAACCCTAAACCCTTAGGAATTTCAAGCCTTATTAGGTCATCTTGGCCACCTCCTTGACGTATCGTGCTTGAAAATCTCAAGTTGGTGACAATCTCTGCAAAATTTTGATGTATTTTTATAGCTTTCGTGGTTAAATTGTCATAGCTCCTTTCACCTTCATTTGTATTGTCTATATCCAACATTACAAGTAGAAATAAAGCACTATAACTTCGAAATGCTTCCCTCTTTCTTGAGTTTCTCTTTGTGATTGGGGCTGCATCAAGCGAGAGAGTGAACGATAGATCGAGCAGAAGGCTAATTTAAATCAACTCTAGTAAAGGGTTAATGACTCAAAGAAAGCCCAATTTTTGCACAGTTGCTAGCTCAAGTGTCACTGGCCCATGACACGACAACGAGGGATTGTGAGCCCCTTACAACATACTGGGTAAGCCCTCATCAATTGCGACCAGGACTTGCTCTTTGTCATTTGTGCCTCTCTCTATCTCTCTTGAATATTTTTTATGTTAATATTGTTGTATTTATGAATAATAACTCAAATGGTTGCTAAATTGTTGCTCAATATGCAATGTGATCCAAATAACATCGAATTTCCTTCCAATTTTTTTTTTTTTTTTTGGGTATGTCCTATCTTAACTCTCATCTCACTCTCAACTTTTGTTTTGCTTCTTTGCAGAATGTGAGAGTTGAGCCCCTCCCAAAACTAAACATCCCCACTCAACCTCATTTCCTTACAAGTCGCTAGTTCTCTTATGAGATCACTTCAGCCAAAACCCAATTAGAGCAAGTTTAATCGATTTGTATCATCAAAATTTGATGATGGGGCCACCATAAATTATTGGACCTCTTTGAATAATTTATCGAGGAACTTATTTTGAATTGAAATTAATTGCAATAACTCATGAGTTTTAATCTGTCTGAACAGTAATTATTGTATTTATGGGTAAACTCGTCAAACAGGTAGTTCAAGTTGGGTTGAAGATGATTTGATTCGAATAAACCCATTTAATATGTTTTGACACATCCTTATGCAATATAATTATAAAGATCTATATTCAACTTGTCTCATCCTAAAATATATTGTTAAAATACTTTTATATTTAATCTAATATAGAAAAATTTGGTCTAAATGAGTTGTAAACCCTTTTGTGACTCATTCAATAGCCATATTATGTTTAAACCTCTTTATGACATATTTACCTAATATAATTAATTTATATAACAACTCAGCTTATTATATAAGGATTAAGAAAATAGTTTATGATCCACTTTAACAGGGCTACTTATAGATTAGCATGAATCTGATCGTGGCCTATTGGCAAGAAATTTGCTTGCCGGTCTATTCTAGTAGTGTTCCTCGAGGGCCACGGACTTGGCTACAGCCACGAGATTCACTTATTTGTGGACGAGGGCGACCTGGCTGGCTTTATTTATCACGAGCAAGTGTCCTGATGGTACCACGGATCTAATTCTTATATTTGATCTTTCATATGTATCTGGTTTTATTTTAATGATAGTGTATGAAACAACCCCTCCCCCCACCCCCCAAATTTTTTTTTTTTTTTTTTGGTATCTTACATGAAAGGCTAGCAAGACTGCTTTTAATTGGAGGAAAAGAAAAAGTTATCAGCGATTTATAAATTGGGGGATCATAATTGAGATGATGAATTAGAATTCCAATTAACTTCTGTGATTTTATTTTAAGATTTTTTTTTTCCTGTCACGAAACTATGATACTCTTTCGATGCTGGCCCACCCACCAGTGACCCCCAACAAATCAATTGAAAGTGAGCAAATCTAGAAATGACATAAAGCGAAAGTGATCAACATTGTCACATGCTTCAATCTTTCGAGCTTGTCATGGCCCCGGCTTATGTTTCGCTATCCTTGATATGTCCTATTGGATGATTTAGCCCAATCAAATGTGATAGATGGTCGGATTAACTTACTCAATGACTCTCCAAAACTTGATTCCTGATTTTGATCGATATTATTTTTAGAAACTCCAATTCAAAAAGTATTTGAAATTTGATCAATATGGGATAGACACAGATGGTAAAGGGATGTCATTTGAAAGCATAACTGAAAAATTAAAAGTATTACATAAACAGAGATTATATGTATATATAACATTGATGTCTTATATTTCAAAGGCATTTGAAAAGAAACGTTAAATGACCTCCCTTTCTGCACGACCTCTCATTTTCATTTGACATTGATGCTTCAATAAGACGCCAAATCAAATTGTCTTGCTCGCCGGGTTTCGAAAAAGCTTGCTACCCTCTATAAAAGTTTGAGGTGGCTAAATACGAAATGAATAGACCAGACCTCTCGAGGATGTCACGTCAATTCATGAGACTGGGGCCGCCTATTCAACAGTAGGTGAAGTATCGGCACATGCTACACCTTAGGAGTTTTCAAAAGCAACGAGATAAATAGCGGCTTGTAAGATAAGAGACTACTTATCCCAATTCAAAGCAAGAGCACGCACACGCACTCGCAAGCTTGAATTAGAAATAGGGATGAGTATGGTCCAGATTAGGTGGATCCACTCTTACATTCTAGGACCAATTTGCATAGTATTGATTCTCAATTTTGGAACCAAAGACCAACCCTATTAAGTTTGGATCAAGGATTGAACCGACCCAGTGAGTTTGGTTTGGTTCCAGGGTCAACCTGAGATCAATCTATAATTTTTTTTTTTATTTCATTTTTAAATGCGACCGAGGACCGGACTAACTCAATGGGTTCAATCCCGTTCTAAGGTCAACCTAGGACCAACTTATAATTTTTTATTTTATTTTTTGTACTCCCTAAAAAGGCAACCAAGGACTAGATTGACCTAGTGGATTCAGTGATGAGCAAGGTTAGCAAAGAGAGGCAAGCGGCAAGCGTCGAGTGGGGTGAGATGCATTTGCATAAGCTAAGAGAGGTTCGAAAGAGTTTTGGGTTTTGACCATTTATGGATGTTAATACACCTTTTTTTCCTTCTACCTTTACCTTCATTAAACTTTCATAATTCTAGAAATGCTCTCACCTTAAACCACATCACTAGCGAAGGGCTGAGGCCATCGACCTGGGGGGGGGGGGGAAGGTTTGAGTTTTAAAATAATAATAATAATAAGTCATTTATAAGTGTAATTTTTTTAAAACAATATTTAAATGATAGTTATTTCTCAATATATTTTTAGTTACACTTTACAAAATACTATTTGTATTTAGAAGAAAATTCTTTCACCTAATTCTTTTTCTTTTTTTTTTTAAACGCTTTCTGCATTATTCTTACCAAACGCAACCATACTATATGGAAAAGTAGCCATATTGCTTTTAGGGGAAAGAATGAATTAATTATGAAGAATTAAATTTAGAAATTGGAGGATGACTCTACATATATATGATCACCATTGACTATTATGTATTAGGCATCTGGAGTATTCTCAAATAATCAATAGCATTTTGTACATCATGAAATAATATTTCGTATACTCAATAGAAAAACTAAGCAAATACAGGTAATCCTTATCAGTAGCGATTACTTTGTTGAGAGTATAAGGTTATCCGAAAAGAAACAAAGATTATGTCTTCTAATAAGACAAAAATCCTATTTTTTTTTTTTTTTGAAGGCTATAGTGATGCCAACTTGATCTTGGATTATGATTAATCAAAATTAATTAGTGGATATGTTCAATATTAGGAGGTGCCATAGTATTGGGGAAATCCTCAAAGCAAACTTTAATAGCACGCTCCACTATAGTATCAAAGTTTATTACTTTGGATAAAACTGCTAAAAAAGCATAGTGGCTTCGACAATTTTTAAAGGTTGTGTTGTGGCCAAAATTTGTGCCTGCAATATACATTGACTATAATAATTAAGCAACGAATGCAAAGGCACATAATATAATATATAATGAAAAGTCTAGACACATTAATCATATACATAATATTGTAGGGCAATTGCTCTCGAGTAAAATAATTTTTTTAGCATTTGTATATAATGGTAAGTCTAGATACATTAGTCATAGACATAATACTATAGGGCAATTGCTCTTGAGTAAAATAACTTTTTCAGCCTTTGTAAAGTCAAAGGAAAATATAGTAGACCCATTAACAAAAAGGTTTATCAAGAAAGCAAATAACTTATGCATCAAGAGGAATGAGATTAAAAGCCTTAACTCAATAAAGAGGTCCCAAGATAGAAACCTAACCTAATGAGTAGAGATCCCATAGATTTGGTCCAAAAGGACATTGTAGATTTGGAAGTCTAGTGTATGTAGTGTCTTCCATTATTATGCAACAGTGCTTTCGACAATGTTTTAAGGATATCCTATGTGTTTAGTAATTCATATAGCTTGGAATTCAATGTCCGCCACCGCCGGCGTCTGCCGCCGGCAGTAAAGCATGGTAGACTACCTTTAATAAGAATGCGTCTCTATACATGAAGCTGGCCAACTATGAAAATTTTTAAAAGCTGGATTTTCCAAAACACTCATAGATCCCAATAAGTTCAAGGCCAAAAGAATGAACACAAGTAAGAAGTATCTTAATTTGGAGATACTTTGTGTGTGGTCTATTTTCTAGGCCTACACATACAACTGGCAATATAAGATTTACTCCGCTAACTAGTTAAGTAAGTCTAATATTTTCTACCTACCTTTCCATCATCAATTTGACTTTGACGGAAAACCATAAAAGGAAGATAATTAAGTTAAATGAAACTGTGAAAATATAGAGACCATTGAAACTGATTTGTTTTACCCTGAAGAAATGGAGTGAATTTATTCATATATAAGATGGAAATAGCTCACCTTAATTCAAAATAATCCTTTGTGAATTCATTCTGGTGAATAACAACAGTGACAAAGGGCTTCTAGTCAATCACAAAGAATGGTCAACAGAGGACGTTTAGTCAATCTGTGCATTTGATGCAAACACTAACATTGTTGCTGGAATTTTCACCTAAAAAAGATGTTGCTGTTGGAGAAAACTCATTTAATGTTTTAAAACTAAAACAACATTTTCATCAATTTAGTCTGAAGACTTCTAAACCCAAGTGTTAAAGTTTGAAGAACTCCAAACTCTATCGTCAAAGTTTGAAAACTACCGGACTCAAGATTTAAAGTTTGCCCTCACTGACAGTTCTAGACGAAGAAAGAAGACTTATCTAGATGACGGATTATCTTCAAGGATTCGATTCATATGGTTTTAGAAGACCTTTTGGCTAGATATAGCATCAATATAATTGACTATTCTTATTGGATTCTACTCCGATTTGAAGATCATTTGAAATGCAAGCAAACTTGGAAAGTTCTACTTATGGAAACTCAAGATCCTACTTGTATGGGCGAATAGGATTGATGAGCTTTCATCACCAATCTCTCAACGACTCGAGATCACCTTAATTGATTTTGTCCAATGGGTAGATTGGAAGAATTCCTTTGGAAAGTGCCAACGGTCGTGAAGACATGGAGTGTTTAAGGCAGACTCTCTAGTTGTTCGAGGTGTGGATGAAAGAAGAATTTCAAAGTCTGAATCTCTGTAGTTCCTTGCTTTTTCATTCATTGAGCTCAAATTGTACACAAAAGACAGAAACTTATAGTGAGACTTTGTGAAGAGACTAGCTGGGACTCTCCACTAAGGAAGTCGAAGATCACAAGCTGTACAATCTGTTTTGATTCATAGTAAAATCCAGCCAATGGGCTGTTAGCATGAGAGAGTGGACATAGGCTTGGATTAAGTTGAACCACTATAAACCTTGTGTTCCAATTCTCTTTCCTTAAACTCCTTATCTTATTCATTGCTTTACTTAATTGCTGTATAGAATTGTTTAAAGCTTTTTACATCTTGAGTTTATTATTATCATCCAAAGGCAATCTATTTTATTAAGTCATGTGAAAAAGAAAATTTTTATATACACCTATTCACCCCCTCTAGGTGTGCGTACTAGCCATTTTTCAGTTGCAACTAAAGTAACTAAAGTACTCTTTGTCACTAAAAGTTTGTTAAATGAAAGCCGGTCCTCTCAAGAAAGACTCCTTAATATGAAAAAAAGGAAGTCCCTTGAATTGTCTATCAGACAATGTACAGCTTAAAAAGGAGCACAATTTAAATTTATGCATGTCACATAGCTAAACCCAACAATGCAAGTTCAAATCCCCCTTACGAGAGCGAAAGCTTAGCAAAATAAAGAAAAGAACTGAAGTGAATTTGGGAAAGCAGTTGAACTTGTAAAATCTATATCCGGGTTGGAAATTTTAATTTCACTCTTTTTTAAATAAAAACTGAAATTTGAAAAATCAGTTTATTTTAACAACTTTTCAGCTGTAATTTTCATTCAGTAATGCTCCAGTAGCATAAGCAGGTACGTAGCTATCAAAAGACAAACAACTTTGCCACTATAAAATAGCGACCACAAGATAAGAGACTCCTCACCCCAATTCAGAGCAGAAAACAGTTGCGCACACACTCACAAACTCGAAGTAGAAGACGACCGTATATGGAGGAGGTGGTGATAGTGGGTGCCGGCATCGCGGGTTTGGGAACCGCAGTGGCCCTTAAGAAGGTCGGTGTCCGAGCCCTCATCCTCGAGAAATCGAAGGAGCTTCGAACGACTGGCGCGGCTCTGGGTCTCTTCGCTAGTGCGTGGGTTGCGCTCGACACGCTCGGGGTTTCGGACAAGCTCGCAGCCCTTTCCGCTCCTTTAGAAAGGTAAGCTCCTTGTTCGCTCTTAGTTCGGGAACAAAGATGTTTGATTAATGTGGAATGTTGGATCATTTCGAAGTATTAAAACCCGGTCCAATCTTTACTTCAACAATCATGTATCGATCAAGAGTTTAAATGAGTGATTTCTCTGCTATTAAAGATGACACCACTCAAATTTGATGGATGCTGAATTAGTGTAGCCATCTTTTAGAAGAAGTTAAATACTCCTAATCTCACGCTTGCTCGTTGGGGGTAAAATCAACTTTAAGTAAATCACATTTATAGTGAAAAGTTGTTAAAAAATCCAAAGCAATTTCGATCGCAGTCACGAGACCTTGGTACGATGCAATCAAGTTCATGAACTTTCATTTGAATAATTTAATGGAATTAATTTTTTTTTAGTTATTTGCAAATGATGTTCGTTAGGTATTAAAAAAATTGGTTAAAAAGTGGTTATAATGCACCTTCTACGGGGAAAAGATCATGAAAATCGAGATCATTGCTGGTCGTAAACTGCACCGTGAAATTTACCTATTGAGGTTGCTAATGGGATTAAAGCTTAGAGTAAAATAACTAATTAGATATTCATCAAATGAAGGTAAAAAGTGCCAAATCAGTGAGGAAGAACAATAGGCTTTTCAAGCAAGACATACTGAGTAGAAAGATAAGCTCTACATTGGTTTTGTACTTTCTTAAATTGATTTTAGGATTCGCTGTTTTGGGAGCTTCTTAAATTGGTTATTTTATAATTAAAGATCTAGGACGCTGGACCTTGATCTGTCCTACAATTTCTCAATGATGAGAAAAAATAATTTTAGTTATTAATATTCTGATTTTTTTGTACTTGTGTTCAGGGGATACATAACTGATGTCAGGACTAAATCAATTCAAGAAGTGCATTATCCTCCAAGTAGCAGGTGAATCTCAAATTTCCTCTAATATATTTTACCTACCTTTCCATCATCTCTGTTTTGTTAGTTTACCGTTTAACGCTTTAGATCGATTAATTTCTTGTAATCAATTACTATATGTTTCATTTTGCACAAAATGATACCAATGACTGTATAGCATTGACAGCTCATCTTTTAAGAAGATCATCAATAATAGAGTTTGACAATATAATACTCCTTTTGTTAGAAAGTTGGATAATTTATCATATGTCATTGAAAATATATCTCAAGTTTGAGAGCCATAAAAAAAAAAAAAAAAAAAAAAAAAAAAATCGAACCAACTAGGTTTCCTAGATTAAGTGAAATCCTACAAGAAATTTCCTATTCTGGATTTAGTTCTTTTCTATAAGAGAAGGGGGTCTCTTTTGTGAAGAGCAATCCCCATTGAGAAAATAATGAGAGTGTTTAAATGACTCAATTGTAATTGTAATTTCTGTTTGTGGATCTTGTGCCGTTTTTTGTGTGGAGTAGGTCTCACTAATCAAGTCACGTAAATTCAATATCCAATTTATTTTATTATTTTGTTTATCTTATAGTTTAGCTGCTTTTTTTTCCCCTACTCGCAACAAATGTTATTATTTTATGCAAGTCATTTCGTATTCCAAGGATAGAAATTCATGCCATTTGGATTGAGTAGGAATGGAGCCCTACCAAGAGGGGTCCACCGAAAAGTTTTGTTGGAGGTTCTGGCGGAGGAGCTTCCTCCAAATAGCATTCGATTCTCTTCCAGGATAACTTCCATCGAAACTCAAGTAGAACACGGCTTGTCCATTTGTATTGTCACGCTCGATGATGGGACCATCATAAAGTCTAAGGTTACGTACAATTCTCGAGAACCTTCTTTTGAATTTAAATATGATGAGGTAACTTATCAACGTTAACTTATCCACGCTGTAATTACTGTATGTGTAGGTTGTTATAGGATGCGATGGCATACACTCTATCGTGGCCCGTTGGCTTGGACTTGCCCCGCCAGTCTCTTCAGGCCGATCGGGAGTGCGTGGGTTGTCCGTATTCCCAAAAGGTCACGGTTTTCACCACAGCCACGCACTTCATCAATTTGTGGATGTGGGTAAGAGGGCAGCTTTTTTTTCTCTCAATGATAAGGAAATCTACTGGTATTTTGGGGCGACGTGTACTCCTAAAGGTATCGTATATATTACAGTTTATCTTCTGCTAAGATTCCTAATTACCATGGCTACTTGAATAATAGCTTACTAATCCTCCTCAATCCCCAATGTTTCAATTCATAAAGGTATGGAAAAAGAAGCAGATCCAGAAATGATACAAAGGGAGGTGATGGAAGATCTGGCAAAGGACTTCCCACCTGTGTACCTCGATATCGTCAAGCACTCCGATCTTTCGAGTTTGACATGGGCCCCGCTGATGTTCCGATATCCTTGGGACATCCTATTCGGAAACCTAGCCCGATCAAACGTCACGGTGGCTGGAGACGCTATGCACCCGATGACTCCCGACTTGGGCCAGGGTGGATGTTCGGCGCTCGAGGACGCGGTGGTATTGGGGAGGCACGTTGGGGACTCAATTTCCAAGCACGGGAAACTAATGACCCAATATGTCGGAGTTGCTATAGAGAGGTATGCAAAGGAGAGGAGATTGAGGGCGGCGACACTGGTAACAGTATCGTACCTGTCGGGACGGGTGCAACAAGATGGGTCTAGTCGATTAATGAGGTTCCTAAGACATGTATTCTATGGGCTCCTCTTTGCTAGAGTAGTGAAAGGTCTTACAAGATACGATTGTGGGAAGCTTCCTAGGGTCTCTTCATTGCCTTCATGTGAATCCGAAAGCTCCATCTAGTTATAGAGTTGCAAACGTTCTGCGGTCTTCTATTTTGTTTAATAGTCGGTGGTGTGAGTTTATTGCAATGCATAAGACAAAAGTTCACAGTATTGTTTATCTCATGGCTGCCCTCGTTTTTCTTATTTTTCTAATTCTTATGAATCTTTTCAGTTGATGATCAATTGCATTATAAGGATTAGATTTGTTAGGGAAATCCCTTATGATATTTTGAAGATGACAAAATAAATCGAAAGGCTACTAACGTGTTTAATGGTTAAGTAATAGATCATGCAGATGATAGAACATGTAAAGGATATTGTTAAAGTCTGAAGACAGCCAAAAGACTGAACGTAACATATGTCCAAAGTATATTTTGAAGATTTCCAGACTTCTGTGTCAAAGTCTGAAGACTGCCAAACTTTAGTGCCAAAGTCTGTTCTACATCAGAAGTCTGCCAACTCTAACAAATTCCAGACTGAACGTGAATGAAGAACTAGAAGACAGACTCTATGCTGGAGATGAACTTATTTGGATTATGTTCAAACCTTAAAGCTAAATATGTTCAAACCCAGTTTGTAAAGTTTATTATACTCATACTCAGATTGTAAAATCTATTGCACTCAGACTTGACATCCAGATTTGATAGAATGTAACTCAAGCCCCAATTATATAATGGCTAGTGATCTGGTTTGGATTTCACATCAAGATTGATTTGATTAACTCAATTTAATTGATTGACAATTGGATCTTGAAGACAAGAACTTTCTATACAAAGAAGCTCTACTTGTGGAAACCAATATTCTGTTTGTATGGGCGATCGGAATCAATTTGGGATTCTACTTTTGTCACTTAACGGCTACCAAATCTTCTAGATATAAATCTATCCAATGGGTAGATTGGAAGACGATCCTCAAGATATTTTTCAACGGCTAGTTTGGAAGTGGAGGAGTATTTAAGAAGATGAAGGACCGATGAGCAAGTAAGAGATGGAGCGTATAATTTATAATTCCAAAGTCTAAGCGACCTTCGATCATACATTTGTCTCTTGTGAGCTTAAACATTTGTGATCGTGAGACAAATACCAAAAGAGTGACTTAGTGAGATAGTGTGATCTACTACTAAGTGTTTGCACTCAAAGTTGTAATCTCTTGTTGATTGCATAGTGAAATACAACTAAGAAGGCTGTTAGTGTGGGAGAGTGGACGCAGGCTTGGATTAAGCTAAACCACTATAAACCTTGTGTTCTTATTCTCTTCCTTGAATCTCTTTATTTTGTTCATAGTTCTATTTAACTACTAAAGTCTGATCTCGCTCAAAATCTGCTGCTCTTCATGCTCAGTTTCAAAAGTCTGTCGTTATTCAGATTCAAGTTAAAAGTAAAGGTTTTTATTGCATTTTATAGAATCTGTTTTTACACCTATTCACCCCCCTCTAGGTGTTGATACTAGCACTTTCAATTGGTATTAGAGCCAAGTGCTCGGTTTATAAAAGTGTTTTTTTTACTTTTGAGTTAAAGATCTTCTATGGCTAGTATCTTGGCACCAGGACTTATGGAGGGACAAAGCAACACTAGACAACCATATTTTGATGGAAATGAATACAACGTGTGGAAGAACAAAATGAAAGTATTCCTAAGATCTAGAGATTCCTTGCAATGGGATGTTGTGGAAAGAGGAATCAATTTCACTACTACGTCTACATCAAATAAGATTGGCAAAGACAAATAAACCAAAACCCCCGCTCCCATGTCTCAGATGGAGATGTCCAAAAGAGAAGCGCTTGATGCAAAAGTCATTTATTCTTTATATTGCACATTATCTCCTACTGAATATAACAGATTCTTTTTATGTGAAACAGCAGAAGAAGTTTGGGGTAGACTTCATGTTACATATAAAGGGACCGATCGTGTAAAAGAGACAAAAGTAAACTTTCTGCTCGGCAAATATGAACCTTCAAGATGAAGCAAGGAGAGTCGATTGGAGATATATTCAGCCGTTTTACAGAAATTGTAAATGGTTTAGCATATCAAGGTTAGCCAATTTCTTCCCCAATGAAGGTCAACAAACTTTTGTGAGATCTTTCAAAAGATTGGAACCATGTCAAGACCTCAATCCGGGAGACTCAAAGGATTATGCCACTTTCCGTTGATGAATTGATTGGCACTCTTCAATCATACGAAGTGGAACAAATCAACGACGAAGATCCGGAAGGTAAGAAGTCCATCGTTTTAATATCTAACGCTGATTCTGATGGTACAGACTCAGAAAATGATATGGACGACGAAGAACTTGCTTTTATGATCAAGAAATTCAAGAAACTAAATAGAAAATGAAGGAAATTCGATGGAAGAAGATAATATAAGTAGAATGGCCAGAAAATAAACATGAAAGAAAATGATGAGCAAGGAAATATATGCTTGATAGCACATTCAGAATCTGAGTCTGACTTAAACACAGATTCAAAATTAGAGTCTGACTCAGACATAGATTCAGAATCCGATGAGGAAATCGAGGTAAGTCATTCAGCAATTCCTATCAAAGTTTCAAAATATATAAATGAACTTTGCTTAAATTTCAAATCTTTTCTTAAAATGATCTCTAAACTTAAAAAGGAGAATTCATGACTTAGGCAACAAGATCTTTCTCAAAAAGAAAATTTTGAAATTTTGCAAAAAGATTTTCTACAAACAAAAGAAAGTCGAGATTCACTTGTCAAATAAAATGATTTTTGAAGAAAGAATTTTCAAATATTTCGACAAGAATTTCAAATGGATCAAAAACATTAGAGCATATCATTTCCATATAAGTTCCTTACTATAATAAGTCAAGACTTGGTTTTAATAAGAAAAATGATTCTCTAACAGATTTTCCTAAAGTCAAGGAGAGACTTAGACAAAGACCTCCAATGGCATTTTACAAAAATTATTTTCAAAAAGTATTTGTAAAACCTATTGGTGGAAATAACGTTAAGTGTTCAAATTGTGGAGATTCGGAACACTTTGAGAAAAAATGTCCAAAAGTCTGGAGACCTATCAAGAAAAATTGGATAAAAACAGCAAACTCTACTAACTCTCATGGACCAAAGAAAAAATGGATACCAAAGAAAAGATAAGTTATTTTTGCAAAAAATAAAGGAAGAGAAGAATGAGAGTTTGGAAATGAGTTAATTGCAGGAAATTCAATAAGGCAAGAATTATTGCAAATCTACGCAGATTTTGGTGCAATAAGAAAAGAATCTCAGACGAAGATTGGTAATGATTTTTTTTTAAATCAATGGTATATTTGAAACATATACCTGGGTAAGAGAAATTTTTTTTCATCCCGCCTTGCGAATTTCTACGTGCATTTATCATGATTTTGGATGATTGTTTATTAAATTGCGAATATCTTTTGTTATAAATATAAGGTATTGCAATTTTAGCACGTGACAGAAAATATCTATTTACCTTTTGCAAAATGCATATATGAAATTTATGCTCAAGGAAATCTCTTTGATCTCAAAAAATATTACTACATATTCATGGATATTCTTGCTATATTCTTAGAAGATATATTATATCTAGCAAGTTTGATGCGCAAATCAAAGGAAGATATTACGTGACTTTTTTGCAAAGATGATTATCTATTATACAAGAGTTTACAGGTGACATAGAATCTTCCATATGAATTTTGGAAAGCTCGATCTGAAAATTATGAAGATTCCATACTATCTTTTAAAGGTTTAAAAATTCCCTTCCTTGTGCAAAATTTTTGCTTATTAAGGAAATCCCTTATGCGTCGTATGAAAGATTGAGTAGTTCTGAATTTTAATTTCATCTATGAATACTTTTAATTTCATTTATGGTATTCAATTTATTTATTTGAAGAAATTTGATTATATATTATATGTATATTATTACAGTTTAATTGTACAAAAAGTTTGTTAAGTTGATGCAGGTTGAATTCAAGACGAGCTTGATGGAAGAAAATAAAATTTTGCTTGATGGAAGAAAATAAAATTTTGTTCCTTTTATCAAATCTCTTATTGATATTATCATTTTATTATGACAAAAATTTCAAAATGCAAGTGATCATTATCTTTAATATTCGATTTACTTTATAAAAGCTGATTTTTGGAAATTGTGATTCATGCAAGATATTTGTTATCATTCTCTACATGAATGTTCTCAATCTATTTGCTATCTTCTGATATCCTTTGATTTAAATTAATATTTTTAAAAGCGTGTATACAAATCTGCATATTCGGAGATTGTTTTGTCATCATAAAAAATGGGGAGATTGTTAGGGAAATCCCTTATGATGTTTTGAAGATGACAAAATAAATCAAAGGCTACTAACGTGTTTAATGGTTAAGTAATAGATCATGCAGATGATTGAACATGTAAAGGATATTGTCAAAGTCTGAAGACAGCCAAAAGAATGAACGTAACATATGTCCAAAGTATATTGTGAAAATTTCCAGACTTTTGTGTCAAAGTCTGTTCTACATCAGAAGTCTGCCAACTCTGACAAATTCCAGATTGAACGTGAATGAAGAACCAAAAGACAGACTCTATGTTGGAGATGAACTTATTCAAACTGTGTTCAGACCTAGTTTGTAAAGTTTATTGCACTCAGACTCATATTGTAAAGTCTATTGCACTCAGAATTGTCATCCAAATTCGACAGAACGTAACTCAAGCCCCAATCATATAACGGCTAATGATTTGGTTTGGATTTTACATCAAGATTGATTTGATTGACTCAATTTAATTGATTGACAATTGGATCTTAAAAACAAGAACTTTTTATATGAAGAAGCTCTACTTATGGAAACCAAGATTATGTTTGTATGGACGATCGGAATCAATTTGAGATTCTACTTTTGTCACTCAACGGCTACCAAATCTTTTAGATACAGATCTGTCCAATGGGTAGATTGGAAGACGATCTTCAAGATACTATCCAACGGCTAGTTTGGAAGTGGAGGAGTATTTAAGAAGATGAAGGACCGATGAGCAAGTAAGAGACGGAGCGTAGAATTTATAATTCCAATGTTTGAGCGACCTTCGATCATACACTTGTCTTTTGTGAGTTTAAACGTTTGTGATCGTGAGAGAAATACCAAAAGAGTGACTTAATGAGATAGTGTGATCTACTACTAAGTGTTTGCACTTAAAGTTGTAATCTCTTGTTGATTGCATAGTGGAATCCGGCCAAGAAGGCTGTTAGCATGGGAGAGTGGACGTAGGCTTGGATTAAGCCGAACCACTATAAACTTGTGTTCTTATTCTCTTCCTTGAATCTCTTTGTTTTGTTCGTAGTTATATTTAACTACTAAAGTCTGATCTCGCTCAAAATCTGCTGCTCTTTAAACTCAGTTTCAAAAGTCTGTTGTTATTCAAATTCAGGTTAAAAGTAAAGGTTTTTACTGCGTTTTGTAGAATCTGTTTTTACACCTATTCACCCCCCTCTAGGTGTTGATACTAGCACTTTCAAGATTTAGGTCAAATCTTTCCAAGTTTGGCTAAAATCAAGACACGAAACACAACAATAGGCACAAGCTATCCTTACATGGTTACGTAAACTAATCAAAGAGCACTTTAGGTGCATAAACTTTTAATGTGTAATTCATATGTAACTTGCGGTCTTTTTATAATTATGTCTCTATCTGTATCCAAATTGTAATAAGTCATTCACAAAAATACATGCAATACAATCTTAATTAGAGATGAGTTGTGACATCTTGAAATTTCAGTTATGTTTTCAATTGAATGAATTTGGCCTTTCATTGACGTGCCTATAGTCCTATTCTCTAAGCTGATCACTCATTAGATAACTAGATTATCTGGAGAAGCCATTAAGAGATTTTAACGCAGTAGACTTGAGAATTCGACTAGGAATCAACTGCTCGATTGTGTTCATCTGCAGAGATTATTATAGCACAGTTAAAAATCGATAAGAGATTAGAGATAGGTCAGTCCGACCGAGATAGGTGATCAAAGTGTGCGTGATTCCACCGGATTGCAAAATTCTTATTAATTGACACTAAACCGATTTTTCTGTCGTCTTTGTACCCTGTGCTCATATTTAAAATCTTGAGATTTTCATGATAACTAAGAGTCGCCAATGCGTCGAAGATGTACATTGTGACTCGAAATAAATCGATCACGAGTCAATTACACCAAGAATTTCTAAAAGCTACCCGATAGACTAGGTCACGCTGAAATCGCGCTAGATTCAAATTAATTGCGAATTTGAAGGAAATTCATGTCACGATTTATTTTAGGAACGTGGATTCATCATCCGAAGATTTTTCTGCAAACCGAGATTTTTGAAGGAAATTCAAAATATGGTCGTTTTTATCCGAAAAATTCATGTGACTTTTTTATCACGTTTTTGGGATACAAATTGGTTCTATTGGCGAGGAAAAATGTGAATTGAAGTGTAGGCATTTTAATTGGATTTATGGGGGCCGAATTGAATCAATTTAAGAATAAATTTTAGTGGATTTGAGGGAAAATGCTTCAAAATTCGTAGCCTCTTGGTCCTCAACCTTTTCGACCACTTCCTTGGCTTCCTAAGGAAGCTTGGCAGCTACAAAATGTGCTAAGGAAGCCAGCCCACCTGGCGGGACCTCTTCAAGGGGGCAAAGAGATAGAATGGAAGCAAGTGGCCCCCCTAGCTTCAGCTATCCCCCTCCTTCTTCCTCAGCCTTCCTCTCTCTTTTTTTACTATGTTGAGAGCCAAGGAAACCATAGAGGATCAGCATGGGTCTACAAACTCATGAGATCCATCTTCTAGGTTGATGCGGGTCTATCTCGGATGGTACCCCCATCAATACAGATCATGGTATCGTCGCGAGTGAGATGGTCCCAAAGAAGATCTCCTACTGGAATCTGAGATCCCTATGTCAATGCTGAAGGTCACTTTTGGAAAGGGTACAGCTGACCTTCCTGGTGGTGCAGTGGTAAACTTGAGCTCCCCGGAGCCAAAGACCCCGGAGTCTTTGGTTGAGGGTTCGAATGCTTATAGGACCTATAGTTCCTCTACCTTTTGTAGACCTTGTGAATAGACTAGCATTATATATGACCTAGTCTAATGTGTATATAAAGTGTGTTGTTTTCAAAATTGTGCCTTGCTTTTCTATCCCATCTTTCTATTGTCTGGGGATTTATTCATTCACTTCCGCATGCGCATTAAAATGAAGGGGTCAGCGATGCATACTGGGACGTCACAATTTAATCAACCACCGAGGGATGGACATGCGCTCAGAGGATCAGGGCATGACATCCCCGCCCGGAGTTGTATCAGAGCAGGTTGATAGTTAGAGTAATAAGGTGTGATAAATTATTGGATAGTAGGAATGACATTTATTGCATGCCAGTGCATGTGTTTGATAGTTGATTAGTAAATTATTTGTGGTTATCGCTCAGCTTCTAATTCTGTGTGGAATTGGAAGGCGGATTTTTCTAGAAAACTTGTGTCATGAGTGATCAGGAGCAGAGGACTCCTAGAAAGTGTACCATAGGACCCGCGACTCGAGGTAGGACATCGACGGGGTCGGTACCTGAGAAGGTCATAATCGAGCGCCAACTCAGGCTAGCGCTAGTGGTGTAGCACCATCTCTTGTCAATGCTGGGGTAGTAGCCCCTGGTGATCCCAGGACCGAATGAATTATGCAAGCGCTTAAAGAGATGGGAGCACTAATAGGGCAGCAGGCCTAGAATCAAACCGCCACCACTGCTGCCGCCGCTCAAGCTGCCGCTACTGCTGCCATTGCCACCATTGCTGATGCCACAGTTGTTGCTGCACCTGCTGAAGTTCCACTTGGGAACATAGTCGTAGAGAGAGAGAGAGACCAATTCATAAGTTGGTAGAACAATTCCTAAAGCTAAACCCATCAAGGTTCACCGGTGTTGGAAAACCAGAGACTGCACGCTTTATATTCAAGATCTGGAGAAGGCCTTTACACTGCTGATGTACACCAAGGCAGAGAAAACTTTCCTAGCAGTATACCAACTGTAAGGTAACGTGAATACCTGGCAGAGGGCCACCAGAGGCACGATATTCCCGAAAGGCGTGGTCTTGGTGTGGAACGCTTTCCTTAGAGCTTTCAATAGCAACTACTTTTTGAGTAACGCTTGAGAACACAAGATGGATGAATTTCAGCTCCTCCACCAAGGGATCATGACTGTGGATCAATGCGAAGCAAAGTTTGCGGAGCTATCACAGTATGCTCCAAGGCTGATAGAGGATCTAAAGATAACGCTTGGAGGTTCAGGAATGGCCTTTTATTGGAGTTAAAGAATCCGCCAGTGCCACTCTACCTGAAGGACTATAATGAAGTATATAGTCGAGCCCGACTGATGGAGAGGAGTATGAGTGAGCAAGCTACTTCGTCTGGGTTGAGGTTCAACTCACATAGAGATGGGAATTGGTATGGGAATAAGCCCATGACTAGAGGAAAGTTCCATGTTCCGCCCAATAGGAAGGGTAGAACTAGCAAGTCAGCGTTAAATTAGAATAGCGTGTGTCACTTCTATGGAAGGCAACATGGTTCGGCCATGTGCCCTTGGAGGATGGGCGCTTGTTTTGAATGTGGCCAACATGGTCACCTAGCCAAAGATTGTCCTAGAAGACCAAGGGGACAACAGCAGTTACAACCGCCGCCACCAATGGGTCAAATAAAAGGTGTAGCATCGCATATTGCACTGCAGGGTGAATAGAACAAACCCCTAGCTCAATGGATAGTGTATGCCATCACAAGAGGTCAGGCAAAGGACTAGCCTAATGTGATTACAAGTACGATTTCGCTAAATGACCATATTGCTTTTGCTTTATTCGACCCTGGCACGACTCATTCTTTTATTACTGAACAATATGTTAAGTTGATAGGATTAAGTCCTGAATTGTTGGAATCAGTGGTTAGCATATCTATATTGTTAAAGGATAAGGTGTTAGCTGCATTCGGTTGTCCTAATTGCAAGTTAGTGATTGGTGAGCGAGAGGGGAAGACAGACTTGTTAGTCTTAGCCATGTATGATTTCGATGTGATAATTGGCATGGACTGGCTCACCAAGTAACGAGCTAAGATGGACTACTATTGTAAAGCGATTAAGTTTATCCTGTTAGAGGGTGAAAGTTTCGAGTTTGTTGGGAGTCAAGGAGGACCCTCGATTACCTTAATCTTGTTGCTTGAGGTAACCCATTTGTTAGACAGGGGTTGTCAAGATTACCTGACAACTGTCGTGGATACGACAATTGAGGAGTTGAAGACCAAAGATATCTCAGTAGTTCAAGAATTTCCAAACGTGTTTCTAAAAGAATTACCAGGCCTACTACCAGAGAGGGAGATAGAGTTCGTGATCGAGTTAGCACTCGGGACAAAGCCAATCTCCAAGGCTCCTTACCGAATGTCGTTGTCTGAGTTGAAGGAACTGAAGGTGTAAATGTAGGAATTGTTGGATAAGGGATTCATATGTCCTAGTGCATCACCTTGGGGAGCACCAGTTCTCTTTATAAAAAAGAAAGATGGTTCGTTGCGCCTGTGCATTGACTATCGTCAATTCAATCAAGTGACGATCAAGAACAAGTATCAACTACCAATGATCGATGACTTGTTTGACCAGTTGCAAGGAGCGTCGATAATTTCAAAGATTGACTTGAGGATAAGGTATCATCAGTTGAGGATCAGAAAAGAGGATATACCAAAGTCAGCATTTCGTACTTAATACGGCCATTATGAGTTTACTGTAATGCCGTTTGGATTGACAAACGCTCCAGTTGCTTTTATGGATTTGATGAACCGAGTGTTTAAGGAATATCCGGATCAGTTTGTGATCGTCTTCATCGATAATATTCTAGTATATTCGAGGAGTGCTGAGGAGCACGAGAGTCATCTGAGAATGGTACTTCAAACCCTAAGGATTCATGGATTTTACGCTAAGTTTAGAAAGTGCAAGTTTTGGTTGACTCGTGTCGCGTGTCTAGGTCACGTGATTTTAGGCGAAGGAATCTCCATGGACCCAGCCAAGATTAAAGTAGTGATCAGTTGGCCAAGACCGATGACAGTGACAGAAATAAGAAATTTTTCGAGTTTGGGAAGCTACTACAAAAGGTTTGTTGAAGGATTTGCAGCTTTAGTATCGCCGTTGACTCAACTCTTGAAGAAGGAGGAGAAGTTTGTGTGGACAAACAAGTGCAAGTGTAGTTTCCAAGAGTACCGCACATGTGCTGACCATTCCATCTGGTACTGGAAGATACGAGATCTATAGTGATGCGTTGTTTAGAGGACTATGTTGCATACTGATGCAACATAGTAGGTTGTTGCATACACCTCCCGCCAGTTAAGACCTCATGAGTTGAATTACCCGACGCATGACTTAGAACTCGCAACAATCATTTTTACTCTGAAGATTTAGAGACATTATTTGTGTGAATAAAGATTCTAGATCTTCACTGACCATCAAAGTCTCAAGTATTTAGTCTCTCAGAATGAGTTGAATATGAGACAACGTCGTTGGATGGAACTTTTGAAGGACTACGATTGTGATATTTTGTATCACCCTGGGAAGGTGAATAAGGTCGCAGACACCTTGAATCGGAAGTCTTCAGTTGCACAGATGATGATTAAGGAATGGGTTTTACTCAAGAGAGCTCGAGATTTGGTCTTCAAATTTGAGATAGGCTACCTTTCGAACCTTATGGCCATCCTCAAAATTTAGCCAAAAGTGCAAATCATAATCAAGATGCTTTAGTGGGTAGACCCAGAGATTCAAAAGATCCTACAAGAGAACACTGATAAGAGAAAGGCTGACTTTCAAGTTTCTAAGGATGGAACACTGAGGTTCCAAGGACAATTGTGTGTACCTAACAATGCAGCGCTCAAGGAAGAGATATTATTAGAAGCTCATCGTAGCAGCTACAACATTCATCCTGGTAGTACGAAGATGTATCAGAATTTGCGTCAATACTACTAGTGGTCCGGTATGAAGGCAAACATCACCAAGCATGTCGCCAAGTGTCTGACGTGTTAACAAGTGAAGGTATAGCATTGTAAGCTGGGAGGACTTTTGCAACCCTCAAGATTCCTGAGTGGAAATGGGAGCACATCACGATGGACTTTATGACAGGCTTACCAAGGAGTCAAAAGAGTAATGATTCTATTTGGGTAGTGGTCGATAGACTGACGAAGTCGGCTCATTTCATCGCAATATGAAATGATATAGATTTGGATAGGCATGCAGATTTGTACATGCGTTAAATAATTCGACTGAATGGAATGTCAATGACGATTACATCAGATTGAGACCCTAGATTCATAGCTGCTTTTTGGAAGAGTTTGCAAGCTGCCTTAGGAACAAAGCTGCAGTATAATACGGCATATCATCCTCAAACGAATGGCCAATCTGAGAGGACAATTCAAACCCTCGAAGACATGCTATGAGCTTGCGTGTTAGATTTCAAGGGAAGTTAGGAGAAACGGCTTCATCTTGTCGAGTTTGCTACAACAATAGCTACCCACAAAGCATTCAGATGGCTCCTTTCGAAGCATTTTATGGTAAAGCGTGTAGAACGCCAACGTGTTGGGATGAAGTCAGAGAATGAAAGATTATAGGCCTAGAGTTAGTTCAACAGTCAATGGACGCAGTTGCAGTCATCATAGACAGACTAAAGACTGCTTAGAGCCACTAGAAAAGCTACGTAGATAAGCGTTGGATACCTTTGGAATTTTAAATGGGTGATCACGTTTTTCCGAAGGTGTCACCAATGAGAGGTACTTCACACTTTGGCAAGAAGGAAAAACCGAGTCTGAGGTATGTAGGTCCCTTTGAGATTCTAGAGAGAATTGTGATCTTAGCGTATCGTTTTGCATTGTCGCCGAGGTTGGTGTAAGTGCATGATATGTCGATACTGAGGAAGTATAAGCCTGACCCAACCCACGTGCTTAATTTTGAGGAATTAGACGTGGACGACAAAGTATCGTATGTGGAAAGCCCGGTTCAGATTGTGGATCGGAAAGACCAGATTCTACGTACCAAGACAATCCCGTTGGTTAAAGTGGTATGGCAACACCACAATACTGAAGGAGCAACTTGGGAAACTTAGGATTCCATGAGACAATTGTACCCCCACCTTTTTGTTTAAAGCTTTGTAACAATTTAAATTTCGAGGATGAAATTTTTATAAGAGGGGAAGAGTTATGATATCCTGAAATTTCAATTCTGTTTTCAATTGAATGAATCGGGCCTTTCATTGACGCACTTATAGTACTATTTTCTAAGCTGATCACTCATGAGATAACTAGACTATTTGGGGAAGCCATTAAAGGATTTTAACGCAGTAGACTTGAGAATTTGACCAAAAATTAACTACTCGACCGTGTTCATTTACAGAAATCATTATGGCATAGTTAAAAATTGATCAAAATCAGAGATAGTTCGGTCCGACTGAGATAGGTGATCAAAGTGAGAGCAATTCCACCAGATTGCAAAATTCCCATCGATCAGCACTAGATCGATTTTTTTATCGTTTTGGTACCTTGTGTCCGTATTTGAAACATCAAGATTTTCATGACAACCGAAAGTCGCCAATATGTCGAAAATGTACATTGTGACTCGAAATAAATTAATCATGGGTCAATTCCACCAAAATTTTTTAAAAGATATCCGGTAAACTAAGTCACATTAAAATTGTGCCAGATTGAAATTATTTGCGAATTTGAATCCAATTTCAAAAATTGAAAGTTCTATTATATTACGATTCATTTTAAGACCATCGGTTCATCCTCCGAATATTTTTTAAAAACCGAGATTTTTGGCGGAAATTCAAAATAGGGTCATTTTTATCCCGAAAATTGAGGGGACCATTTTTTATTGCGTTTTTGGGATGTAAGTTGGTTCTATTGGTGAGAAAAATTGTGAATTGAAGTGTAGGCATCTTAGTTGGATTTATGGGGGCTGAATTGAATCAATCTAATAAGAAATTGAAGTGGATTTGAGGGAAAATGCTTCAAAATTCGTAGCCCCTTGGTCCTCAACCTTTTGGACCACTTCCTTGGCTTCCTAAGGAAGTTTGGTGGCTACAAAATGTGTTGAAGAAACTAGCCCACCTGGTGGGACCTCTTTAATGGAGCAAAGAGATAGAATGGAAACAAATGGGCCCCCCAAGCTTTCAGTTGTCCCCTTCCTTCTTCCTTAGCCTTTCTCTCTCTTTTCTTGCTGTGTTAAGAGCCAGGGAAACTAGAGAGGATCAACAGAAACCAACCAGCCCCTCCCTTGCCGTCGCGAACTCCGTCGACCCGCCAGCACGCTATCGTCGTGCGCCTAAGCACGCCCGCAAGTTGCGCGCCTATTCGCGCGTCACCACCGTTCCAGCACCGTCGTCCACTCCTGCTCGCCTGTCCAACAGGTCGCCTAAGCCATTGTAGTCGCCATCCAGCTGCCATCTACCGCCATTGAGCATCGCCTAACCCAGCAGCAGCCTCACCCTCCCGTCCTCACCATTTCGGCCCAAGCCAGCCATCCAAGTAGCCCTCACAACCTAGCAATAGAACGAAAGCCGGCAAGCCAACCATGGGCTTGAGGCTCACTTTGGACCGCTTCCAAGCCTCGTAGGGTGCTGCCGCTTCAGAGTTTATTACCCATCTCCGCTTTGCCATTGTCGTGGACTCATTGGATTTCGAAACTAGTGAGTTTACTAACTAATCTCCGCTTAAAGAGTTAATTATGCTTAAGTGTTGATTATTTTAGGCTAAGTATGGTTTAAGTGGTTAGTTAGAATGGATTAGCAATTTAATTACTCGTTATTGCATGTTAGGTGTTTAGACCAGATTAATTAGCAACTAGATAGGTTATATTATTAATCTAAATAGGTTCAGAAATTTTTCGGGCCCGTTTCGGTATTTAATTAGACTTTTCCAGCCTAAGTTTGCATTTATGGCATTTAAATGTATTTATTTAATTAATTTTGGTATTTATTTAATTATTTATTATTTTCCAAAAATTATACCGGGATAACCGGTGACCAGAATTTCGTGGTGATTGCAATGGTGTGCTTACTTTATTTAATTGAATGCTAATTTGTGTTATTTGAGTGATAATTGTAATTTTGGGAATTTATCACCAAATTGGGAAATACCAGGCTTCGGTTTACATTGCCAAAAATATCTTTGTGGACTATATTAAATTGTAGGATTTTAAAATGAAAATATTGTATTTTGTCGTAGGCCAACCATGTACCCATACACGATTATTTTTATCGGGCATTATAAAAACGAAGTATCGAACAACTTTGGTGAGCATTATAAATATCGAATAGCCTTAGTGAGCATTATAGATATATATCAGCTTCGGTGAGCATTATTATTATCTATCTATTATCAGCTTTGGTGAGCTATATCATTTATTTTTAGCTTAAGGTGAGCAGTGCTTGAATCAATCAAATTTTATGATGGTATTGATGGTATGAAATTGAGTGGATTGATGATCGATGATTTGATTGAATTGAATTGATTGGTTGAGTATTGAATCGTACTGACTTGCAGGAAGGAATTGAGGCAAAGGTAAGTCATCTATCTTGTGTGTGGCTATATGGCCTATAGGCGTATTTCCTTCCTAATCAGAGCTTAGAGGGTGGACTTGCTAAAACGTTATCTCACCCTATCATGAGCTAACATTTTCAGGTCCTTAGATGGAGGTTCCTCCTGAACATTTTGGCCATCCAAAGAAGGTCATTGAACAGGTTTCTTACATTCCTCTTCATGAGGGCCAAAGAGCATGGGTCTATGAACTCGTGAGATCCATCGTCTTGGTTGATGCGGGTCTATCCGGATGGTACCCCATCAATATAGATTGTGATATCGTCACGAGCGAGATGGACCCAAAGAAGGTCTCCTATCGGAATCTAACATCCCTATGTCGGTGTTCTAGGTCGCTTTTGGAAATGGTATAGCTAACCCTCTTGGTGGTGCAATGGTAGACCCGATTTTCCCAGAGCGAGAGACCTTGGAGTCTTCTGTTGAGGGTTCGAATGCTTAGAGGACTTGTAGTTCCTTTACCTTTTGTAGACTTTGTGAATAGACTAGTATTGTATATGACCTAGTCTAATGTGTATATAAAGTGTGTTGTGGTTTTCAAAAATGTGGCCCTGCTTTTCTATCCCATCTTTCTATTGTCTGGGAATTTATTTATTCGTTTCCACATACGCATTAAAATGAATGGGTCCGCAACATGTCCTGGAACGTCGCAATTTAATCGACCACCGAGGGATGGGCACGCACTTAGAGGATCGAGGCGTGACATGAGTCACCATAAATACTTTATCATTATTTTCTCTTCAAATCGAAATATCAACATGATATCTGACTGGGTAAACATATCAAATTCTTAAACATCTTTACCCCAAATCAAATTTTGTTTGCTTCAATTACTATCTCATCATATCAATACATCTCCAAATTTTCCTTTTTCTCTACCATCTCTTTACCTATCATTTTCTTTTTTTGTTAATCCCAATTTCCCATCACCTCTTCATAACATTGTGTCCATTTTCACCTCTTCTTCCTCTTCTTTGCTACTTTGATCTTTGTTGTTGTTGCTCAAATTATGATTGGGTAATCAACCTCAACATCTCTTATTCTTTCCACTATTGCAAGTCTTGTCTCCACCAAAGCCGATGCCGAAAATTATCTTTTGTGGCAATCTCAATTTGAAGCTATTATAATTTGCAATGATCCGATGGTCTATGTGGATGCTCTTTCCCATGTTCGTCAAAGCTTATCAATGACCAGAATGGCACTATAGTGTTTAATACCTCCTGTTCCACTCGGGTCATGACAAACCAATGAATTCGTAATTTGATCAATTTGACACTCACAGTTGAGATTTTCCATTAAGTTCACGACCTTTGAACATTTAGGACATTTGGCCTGCTCTAGGACAATGCTTTACTAAATTTGCATGACTAAGGATGTCACGCACCAAACCTCGAGTGCCTGCCCATTCCTCGGTGATCGATAAAATTGTGACGTTCTAGAACGCGTCGCTGACCCATTTATTTTAATGCACATACGGAAGCGAAACAATACCCCTGACAACAACCAACACGGAATAGAAATGCATGAAATATATTCACAACCAAAACACTTTTATAAACACCTCGTTTTATATACAACACTAGACTACAGATAATAGTCTACAAAAGACCGGATTAGAAAAACACATGTGGAAGCAAAACAATACCCCTGACAACAACCAACACGGAATAGAAATGCATGAAATATATTCACAACCAAAACACTGTTATAAACACCCCGGTTTATATACAACACTAGACTATAGACAATAGTCTACAAAAGACCAGTTTAGAAAAGCACATGCGGAAGCAAAACAATACCCCTAACAATAACCAACATGGAATATAAAAGCATGAAATATATTCACAACCAAAACACTTTTATAAACACCCCGGTTTATATACAACACTAGACTATAGACAATAGTCTATAAAAGACCGCCTCTCAAAAGAAGCTAAGTAAGACCTATTAGTCGGACACATTCGCCAATCCTTGGATCTCCACAAGCTCCGGGGCTTCGGGTCCTCCAAAGCACCATCGAGAGGGTCAGTTGCACTCTCACCTAGAGCGGCATCTCCTACCACAGTGAGGATCTCAAAACCCTCGAGGGGACCTTCCCTGTATCCAATGAATCCGTGGTGAAACTACACTCTGAATTGATGGGGTACCCTCTGAGATAGGCTCTCATGAATCCAAACGGTGGTCACCACAAGTTCATAAACCTAGTGGCCCCCAAGATTAGGGTAGTCAAAACTCTGCTCGGTAACCCTCATGGGCCGACCAAAACGTTCCAGAGGAACCGCCATCTAAGAATTTGAAAAGATTGAGCCCACGATGGGGTGAGACAATATCTCAGCAAGTTCACCCCCGTAAACTCCAATTAGGAAGGAAATACACCTAATGGCAGTCTATGCACACAAGACTGAGGACTTGCATTGCCTCAATTCCTTCCTGCATGCCAGCAAAGTACATATACTCAATCACACTTTCCAATTTGATTATTGCTCGCACAAGCATGAACTACCGACGCACATCGGTCCATTAGCGTAGCCAAGGATTACTACTCGCATAAGCTAATATAAATTGCTGCTCGCACAAGCTGAGATGGATTATTGCTCACACAAGCTAACATAGATCATTGCTCACACAAGCCGATACAGATCATTTCTCACATAAGCTGATACAGATCATTGCTAACACAAGTTGACACAAATTATTGCTCACACAAATTGACACATAGACTCACATCGGGGATGGGTTTACTTGACCATCACACGATCAATCAAGAGCGACCAATGACATTGTGCTTTGCACACAAATCTATCAATTAAGATATTGAACTTGGCCTAATTCCTTCATGTTAAAAACACCCAATAAAAATAATCATGTGTGGATACACGATCAATTCAAACTAGAAAAATTGATATCCATACTTTTAAAATCCCATGATTCGATATAATTCTTTAAACCATTTTTAGTGTCAAAACTTGACACCCAGGATTTTTCCAATTAAATATCAAATTTTCACAATTTTGGAATAAATATACAAAATCACAATTACCACTCAATTTGCACAATTTAGCATTCAAGTGTATAAACTAAGCCCACCATTGCAATCAGCGCGAAATTTCGGTCACTAGTTATCTCGGTATAATTTCCGAAAAATAATAGATAATTAAATAAATATTAAAATAATTAAATAAATGCAATTAAATGCCATAAATACCAACTTAGGCTAGAAATGCTAAATTGACCACCTAAACGGGCCTAGAAAATTTCCGAACCTATCTAGACAAATAGCACAACTTATGTAGTCATTAATTAATCTATTCTAACCACCTAACATGCACGATGGAATAATCAAATCACTAATATACGCTAACTAACCACCTAATCGTTAATTAGCCTAAACTAATCACCCCATAAGAATCATTAACTCCCTAAACAGAGTTTAGCAAGTAAAACTCACTAGTTTAGCGATCCGATGAGTCCATGATGTCGGCGACATAGAGGCGTGCAACAACCAAGCCTGCGGTGACACCAACGGAAGACTGAACGGGCCTGAAAATAGGCCCAATAGCTCACTGCTCAAGCTACTAGACAACTTCTGCTTGGGCCAAGAAAGGCTACAACTGCGGTTGAAATGGCTCAGGATGGTTGACGAAGGCTGCAGCAGACCTAGTGGAAGACAACGACTTATGGACGGCGACGAATGGCGGCCAGGCAACCTCGACAATGAACAGGGAGGCTTAGGGGATGGCAAGACAGCGCGGGATGACGTGCAGGAGGCGCGGATGCTCGCGGGTGGCGTGACGGCTTGCAGGCACGAGCAGGCTACTCTAGTGGCTTCAGTCGTGGTCGACGGTAAAGGGGGAGCTGCTGGGCGGCTTTCCGGTTTCTCTCAAGCTCTCAAAGGTTCAACAATGGATAAAGGTGGCTCAATGAAGGAGAAGAAGACTACTGAAGATAGATGGGACCCATTTGGCCATAAATATCCCATTTCTACTCAAGTTCATGTCCCCACCAGCCTTGGCTATCATCCATGGCCAAATTGCAGCCCTCAATCTTTCTTAGCAAGCCAACCAAGTGGTCCACATGTTGCACCCCAAAGGACCTACGGATTTTGGACCAATTCCCACTTAGTTCATTCAATTCCCCTTCAATTCTCCCTCAATTGGATCCAATTGAAGTCCCAAAATTTTAACCAAGGTGCCTACACTTGAATTCACATTTTTCCTCGCCAATTTGCCCAACTTGAATCCCAAAAACACAACCAAAAATAGTCATTTAATTTTCCCTGTCCAAAATAACCTTACTCTGAATTTTCACCAAAAATCCCGGTTTACAAAAAAATCTTCAAAAGATTAGTCAACGTTCCTAAAATGACTCGTGACATCATAGAACTTTCAATTCCTGAAATCGAGTTTAAATTCAAGGTTAATTTTAGTCAAGCGCGATTTTAGCGTGACTTAACCTACTGAATAGCTTTTAAGAACTTTTAGTGCAATTGACCCGTGGTCGATTATTTTCAAGCCACATTATACATTTTCGACACATTGGTAACTCTCGATTGTCGTGAAAATCTCAAAGTTGCAAATACAGACAAAAGGTACAAAATGATAGAAAAATCAATCTAATGTCATTCGACAAAATTTTGCAATCAGGTGGAATCACCCACACACTAATCACATACCTCTATCAAATTGACCTATCTCCGATCTCTAATTGATTTTGACGGGGGTGTAATAACCCTTACAGATTAGCACGGTCGAGCAGTCGAATTCTCAAGTCTATTGCGTTAAAATCCCTTAATGGCTTCATCAAATAAATTAATTACCTGTGAGTGATCAATTCAGGGAAAAAAACTATAGGCACGTCGATCAAAAGCCTAACTTATTCAATCGAAAACAAAACTAGAAAATCAGGATGTCACAACTCTTCCCCTCTTATAAAAATTGTGTCCTTGAAATTTGAACCATTATAAACTTCAAACAAAAAGGTGGGGTACAGTTGTCTCATCGAATCTTCACTTTCCCATGACGCTCTTTCAGTACTGTGGTATTGCGAGACCATTTTAACCGACGGGATCGTCTTGGTGCATAGAATCTATTCATTTCAATACACAATCTAAACTAGTCTCTCCATGTACGACACTCTATTGTCCACTTATAATTTTTCAAAATTTAGCACGTGGGTCAGGTTAGGCTCATAATTCCTCAACATCAACAAGTGAAAGATGTAATGCACTTGCGCCAACCTCGATAGCAATGCAAGACAGTATTTTAGAATCCCTATTCTTTCCAGAATCTCAAATGGACCTACGTACCTCGGACTCAGCTTCCGTTTCTTGCCAAAGCGCAAAGTACCCCTCATCAATGACACCTTCAAAAAAACGTGCTTACCAACTTGGAATTCCAATGGCCTTTGACGCTTATCAACAAAGCTTTTTTGGTGGCTTTGAGCAGTCTTTAATCTGTCCATAATGACGTCAATTGCATCCACTAACTGTTGGACTAACTCTGGGCCTGTGATCTTTCATTCTTCAACCTCATTCCAACACACTAGCATTCTACACGCTTTGTCATACAACGCTTCAAAAGGAACCATTTGGATGCTCTGTTGGTAGCTGTTGTTATAGGCGAACTCGAAAAGATGAAGCTGTTCCTCCCAGCTTCCCTTGAATTCCAACTCACAAGCTAGCAGCATGTCTTTGAGGGTTTGAATCATCCTCTCCGACTGGCCATCCATATAAGGATGATAGGCCGTACTGTACTGCAACTTCAATACTAAAGTAGCCTGCAAACTCTTCCAAAAGGTAGCTATGAACCTTGGGTCTCGGTCTGATGTAATCGTCACCAGCACTCCATGCAAACGAACAATTTGACGCACATACAACTCTGCATGCCTGTCCAAATCAAAGTCCTTTCGTATGGCAATGAAGTGAGTTGACTTCGTCAGTCTATCTACTATTATCCAAATGGAATCATTACCCCTCTCACTCCTCGGTAAGCCTATCACAAAGTCCACTGTGATGTGTTCCCATTTCCAGTCAGGATTCTCGAGAGGTTCACGTCAGACACTTGGTGACATGCTTGGCAATATCTGCCTTCATACTTGACCACCAACAGTGTTGACGCAGATTCTGATACATCTTCATACTACCAGGATGAATTTTGTAACTACTACAATGAGCTTTTGAATAAGATCTGTTCTTTAAGCTCTACATCGTCAGGCACACACAATTATCCTTGGAACCTCAATGTTCTGTCATCAGAAATCTGAAATTTAGCTTTTCTCTTTTCGGTATCCTCTTGTAGGATTTTCTAAATCTCTAAGTCTATCCACTGAAACATCTTGATTTTGATCTACACTTCCGGCTCAATTCTGAGGGTACCCATAAGATTTGAAAGGTGGCCTACCTCAAACTTGAAAATCGAATCTTGAGCTCTCTCAAGTAAAATCCATTCCTTAACCATCATATACGCAACTGAAGACTTCTGACTCAGCGCATCGGCGACCTTGTTCGCCTTTCTAGAATGATACATAATGTTGCAATCATAGTCCTTCAGGAGTTCCATCGAGCAACGCTATCTCATATTCAACTCATTATGAGAGAATAAGTACTTGAGACTTTGATGGTCTGTGAAAATCTGGAATTTTTCTCCACACAAATAATGTCTCCAAATCTTCAAAGCGAAAATGATCGCAACAAGTTCTAAGTCATGCATCAGATAATTCTTCTCGTGAGGTCTAAACTGATGGGACGCATATGCAACAACCCTACCATGTTACATTAGCACGCAACCTAGTCCTTTAAATGACGCATCACCATAGAACTCGTTTTTTTCTAAGACCATATGGTATGGTCAGCACGGGTGTGGTAGTCATCTTCTACTTAAGCTCTTAGAAACTACACTTGCACTTGTCGATCCACACGAACTTCTCTTCTTTCTTCAATAGTCGAGTCAACGGTGACGTTAACACTGAAAATCCTTCGACGAACCTTCTGTAATTCCCTACCAAACCCAAAAAGCTTCTAATCTCTATCACTATTGTTGGTCTTGCCTAATTGATAACGACTTCAATCTTGGTTGGGTCCATGAAGATTCTTTCGCCTGAAATCACGTGACTTAGGAACGCAATACGAGTCAACCAAAACTCGCACTTGCTGAACTTAGCGTACAATCCGTGATTGCTCAATGTCTGAAGTACCATCCTCAAATGCCTTTCATGCTCCTTTGGACTTCTCGAGTACACTAAGATATCATCAATGAACACAATCACAAACTAGTCCAAATATTCTTTGAACACTCAGTTCATTAGATCCATGAAAGCAGCTGGGGCATTCGTCAAACCAAACGGCATTACAGTAAACTCATAATGGCCGCATCGAGTACAAAATGCTAACTTCAGTATGTCCTCCTTTCTAATCCTCAGCTGATGATACCTTGTCCTTAAGTTAATTTTTTAAAATATTGACACTCCTTGCAACTAGTCAAACAAGTCATCGATCCTCGGGAACATATACTTGCTCTTGATCGTCACCTGATTGAGTTAACGATAGTCAATGCATAGGCGCAAGGAACCATCTTTCTTTTTTACGAACATAACTGGTGTTCCCCAAGGTAATGCACTGGGATGTATGAATCCCTTATCCAACAACTTCTGCATCTGCACATTCAGTTCTTTCAATCCAGACAATGCCATCTGGTAAGGAGCCTTAGAGATTGGCTCTGTCCCGAGTGCTAACTCAATCACAAACTCTATCTCTCTCTCTGGCAACAAGCCTGGCAATTCTTTCAAAAACATGTCTGGAAACTCCTGAACCACTACGATATCTTCAAGCTTCTGCTCCTCAATTATCATATCCACGACAGTTGCCAGGTAACCCTAACAACCCCCATCTAACAAACAGGTTGTTTTAAGTGACAAGATTAAGGTAATCGAGGGTCCTTTTTGACTTCCAATAAACTCGAAACTTTCACCCGATAACGGGTTAAACTGAATCGCTTTACAATAGCAGTCTATCTGAACTCGTTGCTTGGTGAACCAATTCATGCCAATTATCACATGAAAATCATTCATGCCTAGGACTAACAAATCTATCATCCCCTCTCGCTTACCAATCGCTAACTTACAACTAGAATAACCCACTGTAGCTAACACTTTATCCTTTAATAATGTAGATATGCTAACCACTGACTCCAACATTTTAGGACTCAATCCTATCAGCTTAACAAATTGCTCAGCTATAAACGAATGAGTCGCACCATGATCAAATAAAGCATATGTAGCATGGTCGTTTAGCGAAACCATACTGGTAATCATCATCGGCGAGTCCTTAGCCTGTCGTCTAGTGATGGCGTACACTCTTCCTTGCACTGGAGGCCTGTTTTAACCACCCTGTGGTGCAATCTACTGAGCAAACCCCCTATTATGACCTATTGGCGGCGGCGGCGGTAACTACTGTAGTCCCATTTGTGACACCCCTCGACGGCCCCCGATCCGTTTAGGGTCGCCACAGCTCACTTTTCCTTTTTCTTTCCCAAATAACAAGTCACTCTGATACCATTTTTAGTTGCAGCGGGTCCATACAACCATGGGGGTTTACATTTTTATTTTTATTTTCGATCGGTCCCTTGCGCAATTTATATGCGGAAGCACATCCAACAACTCCCTTCCCTATATTCAGAAAACGATGCACACCAGCTAAACATCTTATATAAGTTAAACCCAACACGTTTATTTACATAGAGCAGATGGACATCTTTAATCGGTACATCAAAATGCCGTAGTTTTCTATACTCGGCTACACTTCAAAAGATGACCGACATCTCCTCCCACAATCGTACGCTTAAGGTCCATCGACCAGTGTCGGCGTCCAAAGGTTCCCTCCTTTGCTATCCTCCTTCTTACGGTCATATCCAACCGCTCAATCCATCTACTAATCTGAAATGTTGGTCCCCAAAAGGGGTGAGTACAACCACTCAGCAGGTAAAGGAATCCAATAACAACTCAATGCATCATACAAATCATACATGCATTGCAGGCGTAACTTACCTTGCAGCCATGCGCAATACTATCATGCATCATCATGCCTTATCATCATGCATATCATATCATCATATGGCATCATTATATCATACATGTCATCCTTATCATGACATCATCACATCACATATCATCACAATCATCATGCATATCATGCCATGGGTGATCATCATATCACATCACATATCATCATCATCATCATCATGCATATCATCATGCATATCATACCATGGGTGATCATCATATCACATCACATATCATTATCATCATCATGCATCTCATCATGCATATCATACCATATCATCATTAGCCATGCATCACCATGCATGTCACATCATCATTAACCAAGCATCACCATGCATGTCACATCATATCATCATTGGCCATGCATCACCATGCATATCACATCATCATTAACCATGCATCACCATGCATATCACATCATATCATCATTGGCCATGCATCACCATGCATATCAAATCATCATTAACCATGCATCACCATGCATATCACATCATATCATCATTGGCCATGCATCACCATGCATTTCATATCATAGATCAATTTCCACTTTTACTTATCAATTGATCACACATTATATTTTCTCAAATCATCAAATTCACCATCATCATCATCCTCCCTTCGGGCAGAAACCTCCGACAGGGATCCCAGTATCCCAGCCATCTCATGGCCACTGGGCTTCCGGCCCCCCACATTCCGGGCATCTCGCATCCCAACTAGCATCACGAGGAACCTCCCTTCGGGCAAAAACCTCCGACAGGGACTTCCGGCCTTTACCCTTCTAGCCAGGCATCTCGCACCCAAATCCTGGCATCGCGAGGCATTCCCTTCGGGCAAAGACCTCCGACAGGGCTTCCGGAATTATGTACCGACATACCACCAGGCCTCCCCTGGAATTACGTACCGTATACCACCGGGCATCCCGACACTCCCGGGAATCTCTCGGAATTATGCCACTCGGCCACCGAGACATCAACCTCCGCCACATCCTCTTACTCACATACCACTTCCACATTTTATCATTCTTTTCATCTCATTATTTCATGGCATATGATTCACACACATGCATCACAATTCATGATCATTCATGCATCAATGCCATATAGCAATGCATCGTAGTTCACGATCATGCATACATCAATGTCATATAACAATGCATCATAATTCACGATCATACATGCATCAATGTCATATAACAATGCATCACAATTCAATAGAACTCATGGCCGATAAAATAATCCACTTTTATTTTATTATTATTTTATTATTATTTTATTATATTATTATTTTAATATTATATTTATTTATTTCCATAAATAAATATTATCTTTAATATTTATGATTTTCCAAAAATCATGAAAATCAAACAATCATTAAACAACTAATTAGAATCACAATTTCACAAAATTTCATGGCCAAATTTGCATTTCACATAGTTTCCCAAATTTCCACCAAATACACTTAATATTCGGATAATGGCCAGATTGCACAGTTTTCGGATTTATTCAATTAAAATACTCATATGACCTCCGAAAATTTCCAAATTTTACAGGGTGATAGCCAACACATTTTCGTACCTTTTTTATGAAGAACACTAAGCCAAATTATTTATGGATTAATTTATACAACTCCATGAAGCTTCTGGAACCTCTACCATTTCGTCCAGAACACACATCACCGAAAAACTTAGATTTGACCCATTAAATCTCTTTCGTTTCTTCTGAAATTTGAGTATGTTATGTATCAATGTGTCCTTTACAAGTTTCATGAAGAGATCTAGGTTAAATAACTAAAGTATGATCATCTTTTAAGTCCTTGAAGTCTCGGGTGTCTCGGTTCACTTCAACAGAACCATCCGTCTCAAAGATCTAGCTGATTAACTAGGCTATACTCATTTTTTTCTCCTCAAATTTGAGTATGTTGTAGTTTGAGATGTTACCTACAACTTTAATGAAGACAACAAAGTGATATCTCCAACAGAAATCAACATGCAACCACGAAATCAACAAGAGGTCAGTAAGAAATTCGCAGATCTGAAGTCTCCGTGTAATAGAACTTTTGACCCATCAAATCTTCATCGTTTTCTACGAAATTTCACTATGTCATACTAAAAGATGTTAACTTCAACTTTCATGAAAACACCGAAGCCAAAATCGCACTCCAAACACACATGCAAGTTCTCACAACATTCTGACTCGAGCAGATTCATGCGAAAACATTCCAGATCTGACACCTCCGTAAGATGAGAGTTTTACCCCGCAAATATCCATCATTTTTCACGAAATTTTAGTATGTTGTAGTTCAAGATGTTAGATACAACTTTAATCAAGAGATCGAAGCCAAAATCGAACTCTAAACATGCATGAAAGCCCTCACAACATTCTGGCTCGAACAGTTCATACGAAAATATTCCAGATCTAGCATCTCCGTAGAATGAGGGTTTGACCCCTTAAATCTCCATCATTTTCCATGAAATTTTATTATGTTGTAGTAAAAGATGTTAGCTACAACTTTCATGAAGAAACCGAAGCCAAATTCGGACTCTAAACACACATGCAAGCTCAAACAAGTTTCTGACTCCAACCAGTTCATGCGAAAACAGTGGTGCAAGAGTAGAAAGTGGATTCCCAACTTGCCTCTACACCTCACGAACGGCGGCACACCGGCGACGACGGATCCTCCTCCTCCTCTCTCGGCCTCCTCTCTCTCTCCCTCACTTGGCCGAACAAGCCACTCTCTCTCTCTCCCTCTCTCTCTCTCTTTTGGATGCTTATATACTTGCATGCTTCCTTCTCTTGCATGGGGGACACTTGTCCTTAAGAAGGAGACAAGTGTCTCTCTTGCCGAAGACACTTGGTAGCCATGCGGCTACCCCTCCATGCGACAATGGGCCGGGCTTGGCCCATTAAAGGCTTAGGCCAATGGGCCTAAGGCCCGACCTAAAAATTGACCTTTTCCTCTTCTTTTTTTTTTTTTTTTGAATTTCTTTTATAAATATTTTAAACTTTAAATTTTCCACATGGCCAAAGTCTTATGACATTTCATTTATTGAAATTTAATTTATAAAGTGCACGGCCAAGCATAAATTATTAATTTATCCCATAGTCCTAAATTCAAAATTCATAAACACAAGCACAATAACACATGGCCTTAAGAAAACTAATGGCTAACACATAGACCATAGGTAATTTCATTACCTAATTATAGGCTTTAATTTCTCTAGAGGGTTACTTGAATTTTGGGATGCCACACCCTTGGCCTTCTAGAACAATCTTTGGCCTGGTGACCCTGTTAGCCACAGTCGAAGCAAGCACCCATCCTAAAATAGCACGGGACTAATCCGTATCGCCTTTTACACAAGCGACACGCACCATTCTGACTTGGTGCTGACTTCCTAACTCCACCCTTCCTGCTGGGTAGGACATGATACCTTCCTCCGGTCATAGGCTTCTTCCCGAACTAGTTTCCATCCCTATTCAAACCGAATCTTGAACTACACGCAGCAGTCTGTTCACCTAGGTTCCTTTCTATTAGCTAGGCCCGACCATAAACCTCACTATAATCCCTCAGGTCGAATGGCACTAGTGGATTCCTCATCTTTGGTCGGAGGCCATTCCTGAACCTCCTAGTTTTGTCTTCAAGGTCTTCTATTAGTCTTAGAGCGTACTAAGACAGCTCAGCAAATTTAGCTTCATACTGGTCCACGGTTAACATCCCTTGACGGAGGCATTGAAATTCCTCCATCTTCTGCTCTTGGGCGCTACCAAAAAAATACGTGCTATTAAAAACTCTGAGGAAGGCATTCCATACCAAAACCATACCTTTGAGGAAAACCTTGCCTCTGGTGACTCTCCACTACGTACTAGCATTACCTTGCAGCTTGTATACTGCCAAGACAACCTTATCCTCTTCAGTGCACATCAGCAGTGCAAAGGCTTTCTCCAGGTCTTGGATCCAAAGCGATGCAACTTCGAGATCTCCTACACCTATGAACCTCGGCAGGTTCAACTTGAAGAACTGCTCAACAAGATTATGCATAGGCCTATCTCTCTCAACAACCACATTCCTAGCTAGAACTTCGGTAGGTGTGGCAATGGCCACGACCTTAGTGGCGGCGGCAATGGTAGCAATAGTAGCAGCTGTAGCGGCGGCGGTAGTAATAGCGGCTTGATTCTAGGCCTGCTACCCCATCAAAGTTCCAAGTGTCTCTAGTGCCTACATGATCCCGTCTATCTTAGGATCAACATGGGCTCTTACACCAGCACTAATAGGAGACAATGGTTCTCCACTAGTGCTAGCCTGAGCTGCCGCTCTACCACAACACTCTCGGGTACCGACCCTTGTCGACATCCTACCCCAAGTCGCAAGTCCAATGGTTCTCTTCCTAGGAGTCCTCTGCTCTTGATCATTCATTAGACAAGTTCTTTATTGAAACCTGCTTTCCAATTCCACACAGAATTAAAAGATGAGCGATCCTCACAAAACAATTTACCAATCAGCTATCGATCACATGCATCAGCATAAAATAGAGATAATTCTTACTAACTATCCCATAAGTTATCTCACCATATCACTCCAAATATCAACCAGCTTTGATACCACTCCGGGCAAGGATGTCACACCCCAAACCTCGAGCGTGTGCCCATCCCTCGGAGGTCGATAAAATTGCGACTTCTTAATGCACATGCGGAAGTGAAACAATATCCTTGACAACAACCAATACGAAATAGAAAAGCAAGAAACATATTCACTACCAAAACACTTTTATAAAGACCCCAGTTTATATACAACACTAGACAATAGACAAGAGTCTACAACAAACCGGCTCTCAAAAGGAGCTAACTAAGACCTACTAGTTGGACACATTCATTGATCCTTCAATCTCCACAAGCTCTAGGGGTTTCGAGCCCTCCATAGCACCATTGAGAGGGTCAGCTGCACTCTCACCTAGAGCGGCGTCTACTACCACAACAAGAATCTCAAAACCCTGGAGGGGACCTTTCTTGTATGGGAAAATGTCACAAATAGTCCCTATATTTTCACTCAATGTCCAATTTCGTCCCTGAACTTTCGATCGGCTCAATTTGGTCCCTGAACTATTAATAAAATGTCCGATCTAGTCCCTGAACTTTCAAATGGCTCAATTTGGTCCCTGAACTATTAATAAAATGTTCGATCTAGTCCCTGAACTTTCGATCGGCTCAAGTTGGTCCCTGAATAATGATGAAATGTCCGATCTAATCCTTCGTTACTATTTTTCTTTTTTTTTCCTTTTTTCCCTTTTTTTTTCCTTTTTTTTTCCTTTTTTTCCCTTTTTTCCCTTTCTTCCTTTTTTTTTTTCGCTTTCCCTCCCCCGGAGCCGGCGGAGGGCCGGCGTCCGGCGAGGGCGAGGGGCCCCCTCGCCGATCTTGCGAGGGAGCCCCTCGCCGGCGTCGGCGAGGGGCTCTCCCTCGCAGATCTGGCGAGTGGCCGTCCTCGCCAGCGTGGGAGAGCCCCGCGCAGACGCCGGCGAGGATAGCCCCTCGCCGATCTGCGAGGGCGAGGGCGAGGGCTCCTCGCCAAAGATCCCTCGCAAGCGGGCGAGGGGCTCTCCCTCGCAGATCTAGCGAGGGGCCGTCCCGCCGGCGTCTCGTGGAGGGAGAGCCCCTTGCCGGCGTCGAGCGAGGATGAGGGCCCCGCCGGCGTCCTCGCAAGCGGGCGAGGGCTCTCCCTCGCAGATCGGCGAGGAGAGCCCCGCGCGACGCCGACGAGGAGGGCCCCCGCCGGATCTCGCGCGGGGCTCTCCTCGCCGATCTGCGAGGGAGAGCCCCTCGTCCGCCCGCGAGGGGACGCCGCGAGGAGCCCTCGCCCTCGCCCTCGCAGATCCGGCGAGGGCCGTCCTCGCCGGCGTCCGTGCGGGGCTCTCCCACGCCGGTGAGGGACTCGCGGCGTCGGGCGAGGGGCCCTCGCCGGATCGGCGAGGGCTCCCTCGCTAGACGCCGGCCCTCGCCGGCTCCGGCGGAGGGAAAGCAAAAAAAAAGGAAGAAAAGGAAAAAAGGGAAAAAAAGGAAAAAAATGAAAAAGAAAAAGAAAAATAGTAACGAAGGACTAGATCGAACATTTCATCATAGTTCAGGGACCAACTTGAGCCGATCGAAAGTTCAGGGACTAGATTGAACATTTTATTAATAGTTCAGGGACCAAATTGAGTCATTTGAAAGTTCAGGGACTAGATCGGACATTTTATCAATAGTTCAGGGACCAAATTGAGCCGATCGAAAGTTCAGGGACGAAATTGGACATTGAGTGAAAATATAGGGACTATTTGTGACATTTTCCCTTCTTGTATCCAATGAATCCGTGGCAAAACCACACTCTAAATTGATGGGGTACCCTCTGAGGTAGGCCCTCATCAACCTAGATGGTGGTCACAACGAGTAAATAGACCCAGTGGCCCCCGAGATTACGGTAGTCAAAACTCCGCATGGTAACCCTCGTGAGCCGACAAAACGTTCCGAAGGAACCGCCATCTAAGGACCTGAAAATATTGAGCTCACGATAAGGTAAGACAATGTCTCAGCAAGTTCACCCCGTAACTCTGACTAAAAAGGAAGTACGCCTTGCCTCAGTTGCTTCCCCCATGTCAGCACAATCCATATACTCGATCAATCAATCCAATCAATCAATTCACTCAATCATACTTTCCAATTCGATTATTGCTCACACAAGCATGAACTACTGATGCACATCGATCCACTAGCGTAGCCAGGGATTACTGCTCACACAAACTGATATAAATTGCTGCTCACACAAGCTGAGATGGATTATTGCGCACACAAGCTGATATAGATTATTGCTCACACAAATTGATATAGATCATTGCTCACACAAGCTAACATAGATTATTGTTCACACAAGCTGACACATCGACTCACATTGGAGATGGGTTCACTTAACCATCACAAGATCAATCAATACCAACCAAGGACATTGTGCGTTACACACAAATCCATCAATTAAGATATTGAATCTAGCCTAATTCATTCGTGTTAAAAACACCTGATAAAAATAATTGTGTGTGGGTACATGATCAATTCAAACAAAAAAATTGATATCCATACTTTTAAAATCCCACGATTCGATATATTGTTTAAAACCATTTTCGGTGTCAAAACCCAATACCCGGGATTTTTCCAATTAAATATCAAAATTTCACAATTTTGGAATAAATATCTAAAATCACAATCACCACTCAATTTGCATAATTTAGCATTCAATTGCATAAACTAAGTACACTATTGCAATCAGCATGAAATTCTGGTCACCGGCTATCCCAGTATAATTTTCGAAAAATAATAAATAATTAAATAAATACCAAAAATAATTAAATAAATACAATTAAATACCATAAATACCAACTTAGGCCGAAAATGCGAAATTGACCACCTAAATGGACTTAGAAACTTTTCAAACCTATCTAGATAAATACCAACATGCACGGTTAAATGATTAAAACAATAATCCATGCTAACTAACTACCTAATCGCTAAATAGCCTAAACTAATCACCCCCTAAGCATCATTAACTCTCTAAGCAGAGTTTAGCATGTAAACTCATCGGTTTAGCGATTCGGTGAGTCCACAACGTCGACAACACAGAAGCAAGCAAAAACCGAGTCTGCTGCGACACCAACGGAAGACCGAACGGGCTTGAAAAAGGGCTCAATAGCTAATTGCTCGAGTTGCTGGACGGCTTTTGCTTGGACTAAGAAAGGCTAGAACTAGCAGCTGAAATAGCTCAGGATGGCTTACGGAGGTTGCAGCAAGCCAAGCAGGCGATGTCGACGAATGGCAACCAGGCGACCTCGACGACAACTAAGGAGGCTTAGGGGATGGTGAGATAGCGCGGGACGATGAGCTAGTGGCGCGGAAGCTCGCGGGTGGTGCGATGGCTTGCAAGTGCGGGTGGGCTGCTCCGATGGCTTCGATGATGCTCAACAATGAAGGGGGAGCTACTGGCCAGTGTTCTAGTTCTCTCTTAAGCTCTCAAAGGTTCAACAATGGATATAGGTGGCTCAATGAAGGAGAAGAAGACTACTAAAGATAGAGGGGACCCATTTGGCCACAAATATCCCTTTCTACTCAAGTTCATGTCCCCACCAACCTTGGCTGTCATCCATGGCCAAATTGGAGCCCTCCATCTTCCTTAGCAAGACAACCAAGTGGTCCAAATGTTGCACCCCCAAGGACCTACGAATTTTGGACCAATTCCCACTTAGTTCATTCAATTCCCTTTCAATTCTCCATCAATTGGATCCAATTGAAGTCCCAAAATTTTATGTGGCATCCTAGAAATTCAAAGCCAAGCCTTAAGGTGTGTTAAAGTCTTTAATTAGGTGGTAGAATTTTATGGCTTATGTTTTAGCCAATAGTCTTTTAATTTATTGAATTTTTGCTTGTGATTGTGGAAATTTAAATTTAATAGATTAATGCTTGGCCATATGATTTAAATTTCAATAATTAAAAAAAAATATTCCAAGACTTTGGCCAAGATGAAAATTTGGAATTAAAAATATTTATAAAAGAATTTCAAAAAAAAAAAAAAAAAAAAAAAGGGGTTGAATTTTGAAATGGGCCTTGGGCCCATTAGCCTAAAGCTTGGTGGGCCAAGCTAGTCGGCCCATTAGAGCCCAAGAAGGCTGTCGACCAGCCCAAGGAGGAGTGGCCGGATGGCCCACCTCCAAATCCCAAGCCCAATCAAGTTTAAAAAAAATAAAAATGACAAGTGGCAAGAGGATGGGCATGCATTGGTTGGTTTTGAGGCAAAGTAATCATTACTAATCATGAGATTTAGGGAGTATAAGAGGGGAGGAGAGAGAGAAGGTGGCCGGTTCTTTTGCTTCATTCGGCCGAGAAGAGAGAAAGGGTGAGAGAGAGAGAGAGACTTCGAGAGAAAGAGAGGAGCCGAGAGGGAGAGGAGGCGGAGCCGAGAGGGAGGTGCCGCGTGCCGCCGTTCGTCCGCCCGTCCGACCGCCCGATTCGCCGCCGTGTGCTCGTCGTTTGTCCATCTTAGAGGCAAGTGGAGTCCTCTAACTTCTCTTGCATGTGTGTATATGGTTTTGCATGTTCGGTTTTGAGTGTGTTTGTGAGAAAAACCGAGGTAAGGGTTGGTTGTTTTCAAGCCATGTGACTGTTCTTGCTCGGTTTGTGGAAGTCAGTAGCTTGTTCGAGCTTGCATGTGTGTTTGGAGTCCGATTTTGGCTTCGGTGTCTTCATAAAAGTTGAAGCTAACATCTTGTAGTATGACATACTGAAATTTCGTAGAAAACGATGAAGATTTGAGGGGTCAAAAGTTCTATCATACGGAGACCCTAGATCTGCGAAATCTTCACTGACCTCTTGTTGATTTCTTGATTGCATGTTGATTTCTGTTGGAGATCTCACTTCGTTGTCTTCATGAAAGTTGTAGGTAACATCTTAAACTACAACATACTCAAATTTGAAGAGAAATGAACGAGTATAGCCTAGTAAATCGGCTAGATCTTGGAGATGATTGATTCTGGTGGTGTGTTCCGAGACACCCGAGACTTCAAGGACTTAAAAGACGACTATACTTTGGTTATTTGACCTAGATCTCTTCATGAAACTTGTAAAGGACACCTTGATACATAACATACTCAAATTTCAGAGGAAACGAAAGAGAATAGATGGGTGAAACCTTCATATTTCGGAGATGTGCATTCTGGACGAAGCGGTAGTGGCTCCAGAGGCTTTGTGAGGTTGTATAAATTAATATAAAAAGAATCTGGCTTAGTGTTCTGCATGAAAGTTGCACGAAAATGTCTTGGCTATCACCCTGTAATCGAATTTATTTGGAAACTGTGCAATCTGGCCATTATCCGAATACCATGTGCTATTTTGTGGAAATTGTGAAATTATGTGAAATTCAATTTGGCCATGAATTTTGTATGGAATTGTCATTTTATTGGTTGTTTAATGATTGTTTGAATATTATGATTTTGGGAAAATCATAAATATTAAATGTAATATTTATTTATGAAAATAAATAAATAAAATAAAATAAAAAATAATAAAATAATAAAAAATAAAAAAAATAAAAGTGGATTATTTTATTGGCCATGAATTCTATTGAATTTATTATGTATTGTTATATGACATTGGTGTATGTATGATCATGAATAGTGATGCATGTGTGAATCATATGCCATGTAATAATGAGATTAAAAGGGATGATGTATATGGAAAAGTGATATGTGAGTAAGAGGTTGTGGTGGAGGATGAGCCGGAATGTGCGAGAGATGCATTGCCGGAATGCATTCCCCTTGGGAGTTTCAGGGATGCCCGGAATGTGGGGGCCGGATGTCCGGTTGTATCTTGGATACATGCCTAGAGATGCCTCGCGACACCAGCATTGGGGTGCGGGATGCCTGGCTAGAAGGGTCAAGGCCGGAAGCCTTGTCGGAGGTTTCTGCCCGAAGGGAATGCCTCGTGATGCTGGTTGAGATGCGAGATGCCTGGAGTGTGGGGGCCGGAAGCCCGGTGGCCCGGGAGGCTGAATGCTGGGAACCCCGTCGGAGGTCTTTGCCCGAAGGGATGATGAAATGGGTGATGTGGTGATAATTTAAAAGAATGGGTGATGTGGTGATCAAATTGATAAAGATAAAGATGAAAATTAAATGATGATGATGATGATGATGATGATATGATGATGCATGATGCATGATGATGTGATATGATATGATGATCACCTATGATATATGCATGATGATGCATGATGATGATGAGATGTGATGTGATATGATGATCACCTATGATGATATATGCATGATGATGCATGATGATGATGAGATGTGATGTGATATGATGATCACCCATGATGTGATATGCATGATGATATGCATGATGATAATGATATATGATGTGATATGATGATCACTCATGATGTGATATGCATGATGACATGTGATGTGATGAGATGTGATGTGATGAGATGTGATGTAATATGATGATATGCATAATGATATGCATGGTGATGATGATGATGATCACCTATGATATATATGTGATGATGATGTGATGTGATATGATGATCATCCGTGGTATGATATGCATGATGAAATGCATGCTTATGATAATGATATATGAGATGCCATGATGATGATATGTATGATATGATGATGCATGAATACGCATGACATCAAAGGTAAGCAATGCCTGCATGTATGATGGTATGCATGGTGCATTGAGTTGTTATTGGATTTCCCTATCTGCTGAGTGGTTGTACTCACCCCTTTTGGGGAATAACATTTCAGATTAGCAGTATGCCGCTTCCTGCCGTCTCGTGTGGGGTATTCTATGGTCTACCGTCTGATGTAGAGGTAGAGTGTGCAGAGATAGATTGTCCCTCTGTTCTCGGATTGACTTTTATCCGAGTGCGATGTCTAGTGATGTATGAAATCGGCCTGGCTGGGGGCCCTATCATACAAGAGTTCTTTTCTGTGCACGTTCGACGGGATGGAGCTATGAGAGGGATGCTGCCGCCGCCACCACTTGATGCACCGGGTTGGGTGTGAGACCTGCGCACGATGAGTAGGAGTTGGATCTCTTTTGATGTAGATAGTCGACGCTTTCGATGGGAGGGTTTTTGTGCGCGTATGATGTTAGCGGTCGAGGTTTCTTTTTGAGATTTTAGGTAGGACATGGCAGAGTCCTAACCTTTCTTGTTTTTGGTACCGACCCGAAGGGAACCCCATCTTGCTATATATATGTATGTAAGTAAAGCGTTGAAGTTGTTTGTAAAATCATGATGTTTAGCTGGTGCGTATTTGTATCATGGATTGGTAGGGGGATAGATGGCGATGTTTGATTTGCTTCCGGTATGAGTTGCGCGGGGACCGTTTTTTAAAAAAAAAATTGCCTGTGATTAATGACGCTTGTTTTAAGTACGAGATAGAAACGGTAATAAGATGTAACATCGGCACTGGTAACGACCTGCGAAGGGTTCGGGGTGTTACAATCGTCCTTTTTGGTATCAAAGCGAATGGTTATAGGTGGAGTGATAAGGAGCCTCATTTGAAATTGAGGAACATGATGACAATACACACCATAGGATGTAAAACGAAATAATTGAATAACCGGTGATGGGTATGGACTCGTAGATCCCTAGTAGTTTGCCTTGAATTGCCAGTAACATGTATATGTTACTTTTGTAGTAGCAGTAATTGCTTTGAGTGGAGGCAGTGAGTATTAGATTATTCCTGAGGCAATGCTTGGAAATTTCAAGAGCGTCATGGTGCGAGCTGGAAGTGCTCATGCATCGAGGGCTGAAGCCTCTACTGCAAGGGCTGAACCCCGAATGGAAGATATCCTACAAGCATTAGCCAATATTGGAAATCTGATGAAAAGGCAGGCGCAGCAACAGCCCGGAGCAGAACGCCGTACTCAAGGACTAGTGGAGCAGTTTTTGAAGCTGAAGCCACTTAAGTTCAATGGAATAGGAAGTCCTGAGGAGGCAGAGCATTGGATTGATGGAATGGAAAGAATTTTCCGGCTATTGGATTGCACCGATGCTGAGAAAATAGTTTTAGCAGAGTACCAATTGGAGGGAAATGCGAAGTTTTGGTGGAGAGCTTCGAAGGACATAATCTTTCCACCAGGTACTGATGTTAACTAGGAGGAGTTTGTTAGGGCTTTCAATAGGAAGCATTTCTCTGATTGTGCTAAGGATAGGAAGATTACTGAATTTGTTCAGCTAGAACAAAAGGGATTGACTGTAGATCAGTATGAGGCTAGATTTTCTGAATTGTCTAGATATGCTCCTAGATTGATTGAGGATCAGGAAGAGAAGGCTAAGAGATTCCTGAAAGGGCTGAGGACTAAAATTAGGAAGCAACTGATGCCTTTGAGCATAAGAGATTATAATGAGATTTATGAAAGGGCGTAGTTAGTGGAGTAGGAGCTGTTGAGGGAAAGGTCGGAGTTTAAGAAGCCGTTGAATTTTAGTGATATGAGAAAAGGGAAGAGACCTTATTTTGGTCAAGGTCAGACTTGGAATGTGAAGAAGAAGGGTAACTTTGGAAATTTTGGAGGGGCAAGGAGTGGTCTGAATATAGGGAAAGCACCCTATCAGCCTGGTATTTGTCAGAAGTGTAATGGACGCCATGGCCTAGGACCTTGTACGGGACAACAGAAGTGTTTTGGTTGTGGACAAGTGGGTCATCTTAGGAGGAATTGCCCACAAGAAAGGTCACAAGTGAGTGTTGGCTTAGTGCGACAGGGATATCAGAGTGCTATTAGGACGAATCCGCAAGGAAATCCTCAGAGACCACCTGCGCAAGGAAGGGTGTATGTGATCACCCAGGAGGAAGCGGAAGCTTCCAAGAATGTTATCTCAGGTACGATTCTTATTAATGGTGAAAAGGCATATGCATTGTTTGACACGGGTGCAACGCATTCGTTTGTGTCTGAAAGATATAGATGTTTGAATAAGATAGAAGTTATGCCTCTTTAGACGCCTCTTTGTGTTTCCACACCTTTAAAGGATATGATATTGTCTACGCTGGTGTGTGGAAATTGTAAGATATCCATGGGAGGAAAGGACATGGAAATAGATTTGGTTGTAATGGCTATGTATGATTTTGATGTTATTATAGGAATGGATTGGCTTCGTAAGTATCGGGCTAGAATGGATTGTTATAGAAAAGTGATTCAATTCATTTTACCTGATCAGTCTAGTTGTGAATTTTTAGGAGGTCAAACCCATTTGCCTGTAGCGCTTATTTCAAAGTAGAAGCTTGTAAGTTACTTGACAAAGGATGTCAAGGGTACCTAGCCATAGTTAGAGATTATGCCAGGGAGGAGCCTAATCTTGAGGAAGTTCATGTAGTTAATGAATTTCAAGATGTATTTCCTGAGGAATTGCCTGGATTGCCGCTAGAGCGGGAGATTGAATTTGAAATTGAGTTAATGCCTGGAACGGGACCAATATCAAAAGCCCCATATAGAATGGCCTTAGTTGAATTGAAGGAATTGAAAGTACAACTGCAAGAGTTGCTTGACAAAGGATTCATTAGACCAAGTGCTTCACCTTGGGGTGCACCGGTCTTGTTTGTGAAAAAGAAGGATGGATCAATGCGCTTGTGTATTGACTATAGGCAGTTGAATCAAGTGACTATTAAGAACAAGTATCCTTTGCCTAGAATTAATGACTTGTTTGACCAACTCCAAAGAAGTTCGGTCTTTTCTAAGATTGATTTGAGATCGGGATACCATCAGTTAAGAATTAAAAAGGAGGACATTCCTAAGACTGCATTCAGAACTCGTTATGGACACTATGAGTTCCTTGTTATGCCATTTGGATTGACTAACGCCCCGGCTGCATTTATGGATTTGATGAATAGAATATTTCAGCCTTATTTAGACCAGTTTGTGATTGTCTTTATTGATGATATTCTGGTGTATTCGAAAGGGCCTAAAGAGCATGAGCAGCATTTGAGAATAGTTTTGCAGACTCTGAGAGAGCATAAGTTGTATGCTAAGTTTAGTAAGTGTGAATTCTGGTTGGATCGAATAATATTTCTAGGACATGTGGTGTCAGGAAAAGGAATTGTAATAGATCCAGCAAAAGTTGAAATGGTAGTGAATTGGCCGAGACCAACAACGCCTACTGAGATACGAAGTTTCTTAGGACTGGCTGGTTATTATAGAAGGTTCATTGAAGGATTTTCAAGACTGGCAGGACCTTTAACTAAATTGACTCGAAAGAATGTGAAATTTGAGTGGAATGGAGAATGTGAAAGGAGTTTTCAGGAGCTCAAAAGGAAATTGACTTCAGCTCCAATTCTGACTATACCTACTGGACCTAATGGTTTTACAGTGTATAGTGATGCATCTCACAAAGGACTAGGATGTGTGTTGATGCAGCATGGCAAGGTTGTAGCCTATGCATCCAGACAATTGAAACCCCATGAGTTGAATTACCCGATGCATGATTTAGAGCTAGCAGCTATAGTGTTTGCCTTAAAGATATGGAGACACTATTTGTATGGGGAAAAGTTTGAGATTTATATGGATCATAAGAGTTTGAAGTATCTATTCTCACAAAAGGAGTTGAACATGAGACAAAGAAGGTGGATGGAGTTGTTGAAGGACTATGATTGTGAGATAAGATATCATCCAGGGAAAGCAAATAGAGTAGCAGATGCTCTTAGTCGTAAATCGGCTATGGAAATTGCTAGTTTGAGAATGGCGGAGTGGAAATTTTTAGAATATGTAGCAAATTCCGAATTTAAATTGGAAATGGATTGTCTAACTGGCATGCTTAGTGCATTGAGGATTGAGCCGGAGATTATCCAGAAAATTAAAATCTTGCAAGAATCTGACCCCGAGATTTTGAAAATGAAAGATGTTGTATCTTTAGGGAAAAGATCAGAATTTCAAATCTCTGATGATGGGATAGTAAGATGTCAATGACGACTTTGTGTTCCCGACAATGAGGAATTGATGAAGGAAATTCTGTCGGAGGCACATAAGAGTAATTATAGTATCCACCCGGGTAGTACAAAGATGTACAGAAATTTGCGTCGGCAATTTTGGTGGAGTGGTGGTATGAAGGCAGATACGGCTAAATACGTATCTCAATGTTTGACGTGTCAGCAAGTAAAAGCGGAACATCGTAAACCCGCAGGACTTTTAAGACCATTAGACATTCCTGAATGGAAATGGGAACATATAACGATGGACTTTGTGCAAGGATTGCCAAGGACATCAAGGAATCATGATTCAATTTGGGTTATAGTGGATCGTTTGACTAAGTCGGCGCATTTCTTAGCTATTCGCATGGACTAGCCAATGGATAAGTATGCGGACATGTATGTAAGTCAAGTGGTACGCTTACATGGTGTTCCAGTGACCATTACTTCAGATCAAGATTCGAGGTTCACTTCGAATTTTTGGAAGAGTCTTCAAGTTGCGTTAGGATCTAAGCTTCGGTTTAGTACTGCTTTTCATCCTCAGACAGATGATCAATCAGAAAGAGTAATCCAGATACTGGAGGATATGTTGAGAGCCTGTGTAATCGATTTCAAAGGAAATTGGGATGAAAGATTGCATTTGGTAGAGTTTGCCTATAACAATAGCTTTCAGAAGAGTATAGGCATGGCACCTTATGAAGCATTATATGGAAGGAGATGTAGGACTCCTGTCTGTTGGAGTGAAGTGGGTGAGAGGAAGTTGACAGGACCTGAACTGGTACAAGTTACCACTGAGGCTGTTGATGTTATTAGAGAAAGGCTTAGAGCAGCTCAGAGTAGACAGAAAGGCTACGCAGATAGACGTAGAAGGCCTTTGGAATTTAGTGTAGGAGACCATGTATTCCTTAAGGTATCTCCAATGAAAGGAATATCTCGATTCGGGATGAAGGGTAAGCTAAGACCTAGGTTTGTTGGACCTTTTGAAATTCTTGAGAGAATAGGAGATGTGGCTTATCGTTTAGCGTTACCTCCTAAGTTAGAAAATCTGCACGATGTGTTTCATGTATCGATGTTGAGGAAGTACCAGCCGGATCCTGGTCACATACTCGATCATGAAGCCATCAAAATGGATGAGAAAGTAAGGTACATTGAAGAGCCTGTGCAGATATTGGATCGAAAGGAGCAAATTCTTAGCACTAAAAAGATTCCATTAGTTAAGATGTTATGGCGACATCATGATGTGGAGGAAGCCACATGGGAAAGTGAGGATCAGATAAAGGAAAAGTACCCTTATTTATTTCAAGAAGGCGCGAGTAGTGCTTGAATTTCGAGGACGAAATTCTCTAAGGAGGGGAGAATTGTGGCATCCCAAAAATTCAAAGCCAAGCCTTAAGGTGTGTTAAAGTCTTTAATTAGGTGGTAGAATTTTTATGGCTTATGTTTTAGCCAATAGTCTTTTAATTTAATGAATTATGCTTGTGATTGTGGAAATTTAAATTTAATAGATTAATGCTTGGCCATATGATTTAAATTTCAATAATTAAAAATATCCCAAGACTTTGGCCAAGATGAAAATTTGGAATTCAAGAATATTTATAAAAAGAATTTCAAAAAAAAAAAAAAGAAGGGGTTGAATTTTGGAAATGGGCCTTGGGCCCATTAGCCTAAAGCTTGGTGGGCCAAGCTAGTCGGCCCATTAGAGCCCAAGAAGGCTGTCGACCAGCCCAAGGAGGAGCCGGATGGCCCAACTCCAAAGCCCAAGCCCAATCAAGTTTAAAAAAATGAAAATGACAAGTGGCAAAGAGGATGGGCATGCATTGGTTGGTTTTGAGGCAAAGTAATCATTACTAATCATGAGATTTAGGGAGTATAAGAGGGGAGGAGAGAGAGAAGGTGGCCGGTTCTTTTGCTTCATTCGGCCGAGAAGAGAGGAAGGGTGAGAGAGAGAGAGAGACTTCGAGAGAAAGAGAGGAGCCGAGAGGGAGAGGAGGCGGAGCCGAGAGGGAGGTGCCGCCGTGTCTCGCTGTCCGTCCGCCGGTGTGCCGCCCGATTCGCCGCCGTGTGCTCATCGTTTGTCCATCTTAGAGGCAAGTGGAGTCCTTTAACTTCTGTTGCATGTGTGTATATGGTTTTGCATGTTCGGTTTTGAGTGTGTTTGTGAGAGAAACCGAGGTAAGGGTTGGTTGTCTTCAAGCCATGTGACTGTTCTTGCTCGGTTTGTGGAAGTCAGTAGTTGTTCGAGCTTGCATGTGTGTTTGGAGTCCGATTTTGGCTTCGGTGTCTTCATGAAAGTTGAAGCTAACATCTTTAGTATTACATACTGAAATTTCGTAGAAAACGATGAAGATTTGAGGGGTCAAAAGTTCTATCATACGGAGACCCTAGATCTGCGAAATCTTCACTGACCTCTTGTTGATTTCTTGATTGCATGTTGATTTCTGTTGGAGATCTCACTTCATTTTCTTCATGAAAGTTGTAGGTAACGTCTTAAAATATAACATACTCAAATTTGAAGAGAAATGAACGAGTGTAACCTAGTAAACCGGCTAGATCTTGGAGATGATTGATTCTGGTGGTGTGTTCCGAGACACCCGAGACTTCAAGGACTTAAAAGACGACAATACTTTGGTTATTTGACCTATATCTATTCATGAAACTTGTAAAGGAAACCTTGATACATAACATACTCAAATTTCAGAGGAAACGAAAGAGAATAGACGGGTGAAACCTTAATATTTCGGAGATGTGCATTCTGGACGAAGCGGTAGTGGTTCCAGAGGCTTCGTGAGGTTGTATAAATTAATCTAAAAAGAATCTGGCTTAGAGTTCTGCATGAAAGTTGCACGAAAATGTCTTGGCTATCACCCTGTAAAATTTCGTAATTTTTGGAGGCCATATGAGTATTTAATCCAATTTATTTGGAAACTGTGCAATCTGGCTATTATCCGAATGTTATGTGCTATTTTATGGAAATTGTGAAATTATGTAAAATTTAATTTGGCCATGAATTTTGTATGGAATTGCCATTTTATTGGTTGTTTAATGATTGTTTGAATATTATGATTTTGGGAAAATCATAAATATTAAATGTAATATTTATTTATGAAAATAAAATAAAATAATAATAAAAATAATAAAAATAATAAAAATAATAAAAAATAAAAGTGCATTATTTTATTGGCCATAAATTCTATTGAATTTATTATGTAATGTTATATGACATTGGTGTATGTATGATCATGAATTGTGATGCATGTGTGAATCATATGCTATGTAATAATGAGATAAAAAGGATGATGTATATGGAAAAGTGATATGTGAGTAAGAGGTTGTGGTGGAGGATGAGGCCGGAATGTGCAGAGATGCATTGCCAGAATTCCCTGGGAGTTTTAGGATGCCCGGAATGTGGGCGGCCGGATGTCCAGTTGAATCTTGGATACATGCCCGGAGATGCCTCGCGACACCAGGATTGGGGTACGGGATGCCTGGCTAGAAGGGTAAAGGCCGGAAGCCCTGTCGGAGGTTTCCGCCTGAAGGGAATGCCTCGTGATGCTGGTTGAGATGCGAGATGCCTGGAGTGTGGGGGGCCGGAAGCCTGGTGGCCTGGGAGGCTGAATGCTGGGAACCTTGTCGTAGGTCTTTGCCCGAAGGGATGATGAAATTGATAATTGAGAATGGGTGACGTGGTGATCAAATTTAAAGATAAAGATGAAAATTAAATGATGATGAGATGCATGATGATGCATGATGATGATGAGATGTGATGTGATATGATGATCACCTATGATGATATATGCATGATGATGCATGATGATGATGAGATGTGATGTGATATGATGATCACCCATGATGTGATATGCATGATGATGATGCATGATGATGATGATATGTGATGTGATATGATGATCACCCATGATGTGATATGCATGATGACATGTGATGTGATGAGATGTGATGTAATATGATGATATGCATAATGATATGCATGGTGATGATGATGATGTCAATGATATGTGATGTGATATGATGATCATCCATGGTATGATATGCATGATGAAATGCATGCTTATGATAATGATATATGAGATGCCATGATGATGATATGTATGATATGATGATGCATGAATACGCATGACATCAAAGGTAAGCAATGCCTGCATGCATGATGGTATGCATGGTGCATTGAGTTGTTATTGGATTTCCCTATCTGCTGAGTGGTTGTACTCATCCCTTTTGGGGAATAACATTTCAGATTAGCAGTATGCCGCTTCTTGCCGTCTCGCGTGGGGTATTCTATGGTCTACCGTTTGATGTAGAGGTAGAGTGTGCGGAGATAGATTGTCCCTCTGTTCCCGGATTGACTTTTATCCGAGTGCGATGTCTAGTGATGTATGAAATCGGCCTGGCTATGGGCCCTATCATACAAGACTTCATTTCTGTGCACGTTCGACGGGATGGAGCTATGCGAGGGATGCTGCCGCCGCCGCCACCTGATGCACCGGGTTGGGTGTGAGACCTGCGCGCGATGAGTAGAAGTTGGATCTCTTTTGATGTAGATAGTCGACGCTTTTGATGGGAGGGTTTTTGTGCACGTATGATGTTAGGGGTCGAGGTTTCTTTTTGAGATTTTAGGTAGGACATGCCAGAGTCCTAACCTTTCTTGTTTTTGGTACCGACCTGAAGGGAACCCCATCTTGCTATATATATGTATGTAAGTAAAGCGTCGAAGTTGTTTATAAAATCATGATGTTTAGCTGGTGTGTATTTGTATCATGGATTGGTAGGGGGATAAATGGCGATGTTTGATTTGCTTCCGCTATGAAGTCGTCGCGCTTTTTTTAAAAAAAAAAAAAAAAAAAGCCTGTGATTAATGACGCTTGTTTTAAGTACGAGATAGAAACGGTAATAAGATGTAACATCGGCACTGGTAACGACTTGCGAAGGGTTTGGGGTGTTACAAATGCTGTTCAACAGAAACTTTGCGATCTGGTGGAAACACTCACACACTAATCACATACCTCTTTGAATTGACCTATCTCCGGTCTCTGATCGGCTTTGAAGGCGCCGTAATGACCCTTATATGTTAGCACGATCAAGCAGTTGATTACTGGTCGAATTCTCAAGTCATTGTATTAAAATCCCTTAATGGCATCACCAGATAAACTAGTTATTCCGTGAGTGATCAGTTCAGAGAAAAGAACTATAGGCGCATCGATAAAAAGCCTAACTTAATCAATCGAAAAAAGAACCCAAAAATTAAGATGTCACAAAGGAAATTGGACTAAAACTTACTTTTCAAAACAATGTCAAGAAACCCAATTAGTCAATGTTTTATTATTTTTGACATCTAAAGTCAAGTGCAGACTCCCACCGCAATCAATTGCTCCATGTCTAACAAGGACTTGGTGATTCCAGCCCTCAATGGGTTTCCATGTGAGAACGATCTTTTTTTTCACCATGGTTATAAACAACTCTACAATTCTTCTTTGTTTTTATTTAAGAGGAATGATTCCCTTGGAAATTGAATGCACCATCTTTATCCGATATTTATCATGCTTTGATTAGTCATGCCACTCGACCTAACCCACTGCTTTGAGGATCTTGGGGTGGACGTAATCTAGAGGCCAAATATATGGATGGGGAAAGGTGAATGGTTTTGAGTGGTCAACCGAGTTGGTGATCTTCCTATGATCAGTTTAGTTCACAATCATTATCGACCACCTATGTTGATCACTCTGCCACCTCCATTAGTCGACCTCATGGTGGTTTGAAGCCCTATTGTTCCCCATTCACATAAGGAGGCATTCCTGGATCTAGGTCTCATCTTACTTGTTAGATTTGTAACGGGGATGGGCATAGCATGCTACAATATCAACAATGATTCAACTATGCATTCATCGCCATTGATTTGTCGAACTCCCTTCTCAACTTTCTTGATTGGTGAAACCCCTTATCCAATGTGGTATCTTAAAATTCTAAATCATAGACCCTTTTATGATTTGACAAAAGTCTTATTTGATAATGGTCATTTATTGCCTATTAAGTCAATAAAGCCTTTTTATATACTTGTTCAAAATCTTTGTTGTTATCTCTTGTCTATTATGTGCCTAATTTTACTTGCAATCTCCTATCAATTACTCAACTTTGTTGTAAAAATCCTTGTGTCATTGATTTTTGTTGACAACCCAGTCATCCATTTATTGCATAAAAACATAGGGAATAATTTTTAACCTTGAAAAAAAATAATTTTTTTGGGAGCATTTATTGTTTAGTTTATTTTATTTTTTATTATTGCATTTGCATCAGATTGGCGGATAAGTTTGAATTGATGGTTTGAAGCTCTAATTTAGTGAGTTTGACTAAGTCCATGGTGAGATAGAAGTTGGCCGAGCCCATTATTTCTTTGATGGCTGAAAGATTACATCAAAATGTTTTTTTCACATAGAATTGAAATGCAAATGATATTTAAGGATGCTGAATCTTTTAGTTGCGGGAAAGAAATAAAGGAATAAAAAGGAAGATCTGCAAATTTGTCTCTTCATGCAAGGAAAATATACATAGATTACAAGGAGAGAATTGGTCAACGAGGGTATGCTCAGTAATATATTTCTCGTTTTAAAACAAGAAAGAGCGTGCTGTCAAGGAAAATCTCACACGTCCATGAGCATGAGCAGAAAGGAAGGAAAATAAAATAAAATTAAGGAGATTGTGCTTGGCCATGCCAGATGTGATTGGAAGGCGGAAAGAAATTTTGTTTCTTCCTAAGGGGTTTTATTCCTTTGCACATAAAACGCTGTGTGCCACATGCATGAAAAAGGATGACTCTTTCAGTAGAAGACAAGAAAACACAAAAGACGGGAGAGAAAGACAGAGCACCGAAGTGAGGTCCCTAGCCAGCCATTTGACCAAGACATCCTTTGCCAGTTTTCTTCCATGACAGCAACTGTGATGATCCTACTGCTATCCCCCTCTCGGCACCTCTTCCAACTGACCAACGGTCGTTGTTTCCTCACCAATAACAAAGCTTGTTGCTATTGTGACTGAGCGACTTGTGACGAGTCGTTGCTTTGCTTGCTACTCCGACTACCTAAGCCCAGCATAGGCTGCTGCACTCGCCTACAGCCTCTCGATGACGACCTGCTACTACTTCTCACTATTGCATAGTCGTTGCCTCCGTATCCTCACACGTGAACCACTGCTGCAACTGCAGTCTCTGACGAGCCTAGTCCATCTTCTGGTCACGCCCTTCACGCCTTGTAAGTCAATGCGAGTAGCCGTCCTGAGTCCTACCGTTTGCTGCCTCTATCGCTGCTCACCAACTGCACTAGCAATGATGAAGCTGCTATATCTGCTGCCACATGTGAATCGTGACGACAAGCTACTAATCTATATTGTCCCCTGGCCAAACTTGTTGCTGCGCTATTCCTGATCCATGACGACATTTAATTTAATTTCAAATCGACTCAATTCGATTGCAGTAATTGCAAACACATTTGTAAAAATATTTCTCTCTTGTTCCACGTTATCCTAATTGTTTATGGTGTGTGACATCCCTAGATTTATTACTAAGCTAGTAGTAAGACTTATACTAACACATTAGTATTCCCAAAAGAATTAATTGTCCCAATCAATCTTTGAGTCCTACAAACCATGATTGACATATAGCAATATGTCTTGGCTACCTAGATATGGTGAATGCTTTAAGAACATAAAGAATTTGTCGGTTTTGGCTACAGTGTAATTCAATCCCTTTGTCTTACTATGTCCCGATCAAATAAAGACCATGGAATATTTTTCAAGTCACCAATTCGATCATATGCACAAATCTAATTGACATGCATTTTATTTGAGACAGAAACAATTTATTCTCGGTTACAACCCCAGCCGAGGATTTCAATGCGGTGTCATAATTAGATCACATAAGACATGATTATTATACCTTGTATATATATTCTTAACATCTTATGAATAGGTCTAGTTGCAACTGATTTTATGCAATCAATCATAAATATAAAATAATTGGACAAATGAATGAATACGTCATTACCATTAATTAAATTATAATAATGATAGTACAACTAAAATCCCTAATATGTAACTATTACGTAGTAACTTTAGGGCATACATTCAACAATCTCCCACTTGCACTAAAGCCAACTTGTCCGGTACCTCAAACCCACTTTGTCAATATGCCTTTCAAAAGAAGACTGAGGTAAGGCCTTAGTGAAGGGATATGCCACGTTTTCTGCTGAGGCAATTTTTTGCAAGGTGATATCACCTCTCCCAACAATTTCTCTGATGAGATGGAAGCGTCCCTCAATGTGCTTGGACTTTTGGTGAGACCTCGGTTCCTTAGCTTGAGCTATCACCCCATTTTTGTCACAAAACAATGTAATCGATTGCTCAATTGAAGAAACAACTCCAAGTTCAAAAATAAACTTCTTCATCCAAGCGGCTTCCTTTGCTGCTTCAGAAGCAGCTACATACTATGCCTCAATGGTGGAATCGGCAGTTATGCTTTGTTTGGAACTTTTCCAACTAACTACGCCACCATTGAATGTAAAGACAAACCCAGACGTAGACTTAGAATCATTAGGATCCTATTGAAAGTCGATCTATATAAACTATAACTCTAAATTCTCCTTCTCCATATATCAAGAATAAATCTTTAGTCCTTCGCAAGTACTTAACAATATTCTTAACTACTATCCAGTTCTCTTCTCCTAGATCAGACTGATATCTGCTAGTAATACTTACAACATGCATAATATCAGGTCTAATACATAGCATAGCATACATTATGCTTCCAATAGTGGATGCATATGATATCTTTGTCATCCGCTCTTTTTCTACAGAAGTGTTGGGACACATCTCTTTAGAAATACAGTTCCCTTGCCTAAAAGGCAATAATCCTCTCTTGGAACATTGCATGTTAAAACATGTTAACATTTTGTCTCTGTACGTAGACTGTGAGAGGTCAATTAATCGTCTTGATTTATCTCTATAGATCTTGATACTTAAAATGTAGATTGCCTCTCCTAAATCTTTCATGGAGAATTTTGTGACAAGAATAGTTTTATCAATGACATCATTTCCAATCAAAAGTATATCATCAACATACAAAACTAGAAATGCAATTGCACTCCCACTAATCTTCTTGTATACACAAGGTTCATCCGGATTTTTTATGAAGCCAAATGGTTTGACTACCTCATTAAAATGGATATTCCAACTTCTAGAGGCTTGTTTGTGTCCATAAATGGATCTCTTAAACTTACACACCTTCCATTTTTCACTATTGGATTCAAAACCTCGTGACTGTTCCATATAGATATCTTCATCAAGAAAACCACTTAGAAAAACCGTTTTGACATCCATATGGAATATGTCATAATCAAGGTGTGCAGCTACAGCCAACATAATCTGAATAGATTTTTAGTATGGCCACAGGTGAGAAAGTTTCGTCATAAGCAATTCTTTTTTTCTGACAATATCCTTTCACCACCAATCGTGCTTTGTAAGTTCCAATTTGACCTTCAGCATTCATCTTCCTCTTGAAGATCCATTTACAACCAATTGGTATAATACCATCAGGTAGGTCAATTAAGGTCCAAACTTCATTGGAATACATTGAATCCATTTCAGATTTCATGGCTTCTAGCCATTTACTAGAATCGATGTTCGACATCGCCTCCTCATAGGTTTTAGGATCACTAGGTTGATTTATGTCATTCACAATGAATAATGGTTCAATATGATCAATCGAATGTCTATAACAAGTAGGTGGGCAAGATGTTCTCACACTTCTCCTAAGAGGTTGTGTATCAAAAGCTCCCACTAAATTAGAGATTGATATATGAACTCGGTTGTTTGGTACTTCATTATTTTCTTCTTGTAAGACTATTTTCCACCTAACACCACCTTCTTAGACGAACCGATTCTCCAAAAAAGAATCGTGCTTACTTACCAAAATTCTTTGGTCTAAATGAAAATAAAAATAATATCCAAGAGTTTCTTTGGATATCCAATGAAGCGACCTTGTTCAGATCTTGCCTCCAATTTTTCCATTTTCAACTTTTTCCACAAAAGCTGGACAACCCCAAATCTTGATACAATTAAGACTAGGTTTCGTACTATGCCATATCTCATAAGGTGTAGTTGGAACAAATTTGGATGGCACTCTGTTCAATATATATACAGCTGTCTCAAGGGCATATCCCCAGAGGGATATTGGCAAATCAATGTAACTCATCATAGATCGCACCATATCTAATAAAGTACGATTTTTTCGTTCAAATACACCATTATGTTTTGGAGTTCTAGGAGGTATCCATTGTGATAAAATGCCATTCTCTTTAAGATAGTCCAGGAATTCAGTACTAAGGTATTCACATCCTCGATCCAATCAAAGAGCCTTAATACATTTTCCTATTTGTTTCTCAACTTCGGCCTTGAATTCCTTGAACTTTCAAAGGATTCAGATTTATACTTCATGAAGTATAAATAGCCATACCGTGACTGATCATCGGTGAAGGTAATGAAGTAATTATAACCACCTCTGGTAGTTTCATTAATTGGTCCACATACATCTATATGTATTAATCGTAATATGTCAGCAACTCACGAACTATTTCCCACAAAAGGCATTTTGGTCATTTTTCCTAGAATATATGCCTCGCAAGTCAAATATGACTCAATTGATGGATCAATATACCCATCATTACTCAACTTGTTATTTATGTTTTCTCCAATATGACATAATCAGAGATGCCAAACATACTTTTTATTTGGACCGTCTCTAGGGCATTTATTAGTTATGGCATTTATATCAATTCTATTTTCCTTATTGACATCGGTAATCTCATTACCAGACATTGTAATGGTATAAAGATTATTGGTTAATAAGCTAGAACCAACACATCTTCTATTATGATAAATAAAACATACATCATCAGCAAAAGAAATTTCATAATTCTCTTTACCCGAACGAGTTATAGAGATGATGTTCCTAACAACATTCTTATAATGCAAACAATTCTTTAAAACCAATACACGTTTAGAAGGCAAACATAAACGAAAAGTCCCTATAGCTAACGCAGCAACTCTTGCTCCATTAGCAAATGTCAGGACAACCTCATTTTGCCCTAGCATCCTACTTGTTTCCAGATTCTATAAAAACATACAAATATGTGAAGTTGCAGCAGAATCTAGAACTCATGAGCTGGATTCAGCACTAACCATAAGATTAGTTTCAATAAGCATAGACACCACACCTTCATAAGGTTCGTCCTTGGGCTTGACCTTCAAGTTCGCGAGGTATTTCTTATAGTTCCTCCTCTAGTGCCCCTTGACACTAAAGTAATGACATTTCCCTTTATCAATCTTGGGTTTTGGTTGCATAACAGGTTTGATAGACCTCTTCCATTTCTTTTTCTTTAAAACAGTCTCACCCCTTGAAGAAGAAGCCTTAGCCATAGCCACTACATTTGGTCCCGTGTTGTGCATTTCCTTCTCATAAACTACCAGCATGCTATGTAACTCAGCGAGAGTTTTCTCCATCTTATGCATGTAGAAGTTTTGGACAAAACCAAAGAATGAATCCGGTAAAGATTGGAGGATCAAATCAATAGCTAACTTGTTGTCCATAACGAGATTCAGCCTAGCCAATTCTTCAATGTGCTAGATCATTTTCAAAGCATGATCATTAACTGACAATCCTTCAACCATCCTCATATGGTATAATGCCTTACATATCTCATATCTAGAGGTTCGACCATTCTCATCAAAATATTCCTTTAAGCGCAAAATGATCGACCTAGCATCTTCCATAGATTCATACTTCTTATGTAATTCATTATTCATCAAAGCAAACATATATGACCTAACTTTTAAGTCATCATCATGCCACTTATCATAAGTGACATGCTCCTCTTAAGCCCCACCCTCAAGAAAGAAGGTTGGCATCTTTTCATCAAGCACATACCAAATTTTTTTCTGAATTGAGAACAATTCTCATGTTCCTCACCCAGTTAGTAAAATTGGGTTCAGTCAAACAATTCTTGTCAAGTATAGAAGCGAGTGGGTTTGTGGTCACCATTTTCAAAGTAATAATATATTTTTTGCAAAAAATAAATTGTTAGCCGTTGTATCTTTCAAAATAACTATTTCTTTCGCGATCAAATTTTTGGGTGTGAACCACTTAGGGTTTGGCTAATGGATTGCTAAGCCTAGACTTAGCTCGGGCTCTCCCAAGCCCATACCAATTCGCGACTTAATATTCAAGTTTTTAACAAGCAAATGGATTTTATCTAGGAGTCACCACTAATCTATATTTAGTGGGTCAATTAGAAACTCAAGTAAAGTAACAGGAGTTTTACTTTACTCCTACAAAGCAGAGACTATAGGTACGAGGACTTTATTATACTAGATTCTCTAATGCCCTTTCGGTACCGTTCTTTATTTTCCAAAAATTTTTTTGCAAGCAACTTAAATTGATTTAAAATCTATTTCCCTAACATGTGAGATGATCATGCGAGTGCGCAATTCACAAATTTAACACCTAGATGAACAATAAATAAATTGCAAAAACTTACCTCAAAGCAACAAAAGCATCTGTAATATCAAATTAAAATCCACATTAACAACCCTAGATATGTTTTCTAATTAACATGTAATTTCATTTTTTGTTTTCACTTAATTAATGAAAATCATGCAATATGCAATGCAATATTAATTAAATGACCTAATTCTAACGACATGTAATTTCTAATTAAATTGACCTAGCAAAAATACTAAATGACATGTATCTCAGTGAATCTAACCCTAATGACGTGCATATGACATTTTTTCTTTTTCCTAAAAGAATGCATTTTATCCTAAATAATAAAACTAATTTAACCTATGACATTTTTTTTGTATTTTTCATGAAATTTAAAATTTGGTGAAAAGTGAAAATTACCTAATTAGATTAAGATCCTATTTAATTTATATTAGGAATTAGGTTGAGCCAAATCCTAATTTAAACTAAAATATTATCTTAACCTAAATAATCCTAAAATGCAATATATCTAAAAAAAACCTAAACTTATAATAAATTAAGAAGAGATATTATCTAAAATTAAATTAAGTGCAATTTAACCCTAATATGTAATGACATACAAAATATGCCCTAATTCTACATGACATATGCATGATGATTTTTGTTGTTTTTTATTAATTTTCGAAATTAATAATTGCCAAATAATTAAACATGTAATCCAAATTAAAATCTAGCAACCTAAATTGATTGATTTGAATTTTCTTTTTTTTTATTGTTTCAAAAATTCATGATAAATAGAATGCTTAGCCTAAATATGCAAATAACTCTAAAACATGCAATATTCTAACTCAGACATATTTCAAGATAAATAAAGCAATCAAGTCCATTCAAAATTACTCAAATATATATAATATATATATATATATATATATATATATATATATATATATATATATATATATATATATCACACATCGTTCAGAGCAAGGGATAATATTTCGCTAGTAAAATCGATAAATTGATTTTAAGCCTTAAAGATCAAAATATCAATTTTATTCCCACTTGATTAATTATTTCATCTAAAGCCTTATAGATGAAACAAAAAAAACCCTAGCGCGGTTGTGAATCGGGTGATATATTGGGATTTCCAATTATGCATAGATCGGTATTTGAACCAAAACAATATATAAAGAGATAATAATAATAAAAAAATAGAGAAAAACCTAAACTTGCCTAATAAAGCAAAGCAAAAATACCTAATAAATTTTTTTATTTTTAAAAAAAGAAAAAAGAAAAAAGGGAAATCTCGGCCGCTGGTTTTGGGGCGAATCGCCGATGAGGGTTTCCAGCGAGGACACCGGGAGCGGCGTGACGGCGGCAAGGCAACAGGGAGTGTCGCGGGTCTGGGTATGGGCAAAGTGGGTGAGGGATTCGAAGCGCGAGCAGAGGCAAGGCTGAGACGGCGTCAGGGTGGCAAGGCAACAAGGAGCGTGGCGGGCGACACGGCGAGACCGGCGGGCAGCGTTGTGGGTGGAGCAGGAGCTTCAGATCTCCTGGCGTTGATCATGAGTAGGGTGGAGAGCAACCCCAGGTCGTTAGATCACTAGATCTGTGGCGTCGGGTCACCAATCGAAGGTCGTGATGAAGTTGCAGGCGGAGTGCAACGGAGCAGGGGCTTCAGATTGACTCGAGCTCGCGGGTGTAGGTTCGACGCGGTGGTCCAACGTCACAGGTGTAGCCGAGTCGCGGCGGCGGCAACGACAGGCGAGGTGGCAATAATGTGGGCAGGCAGTGCCGGCCTGGCAAGGACACCCCACGAGGAAGATGAACAGTCGCGTGGGGGCTTTTCCTTTTTTTTTGGTTTGGTCTCTCTCTCACGTCACTTTTTCAACTTTTCACTTTGGTGTACTTTTTCACCTGAAAGAAAGAGCCCCCTTTTATTTTGCACGCGATGTATTTTATAGGTCTAAAAAATGTATCCTCACAACATATATTTTTTCCTTTTTTGCTTGCGGACGATACCCCTAAATATGTCGTTGAAACATACATACCCCGTGCAATATTTCCTTTTGTATTTCTCGCATATTCTATCCAGAAAAATTCTCTCTTTGCACAAAATACACCCCTAGTGTATATTACCTCAAAATATGAAAAATCTAAATGGAATATGTGAAAAATCTTCCCTTCACCGGCGGCCTTAAATAAAATGTTTCTAAACTATATGCCATGTGTGTTTTTTTTTTTTTTTTTAGTAAAAATTAACCCAAAAATTGTGCAAAAATTTAGGTGTTAACAGCTACCCCTCTTTGAAGGTTAGCTTGCAAAGGTTGCCTTCAAAGATAGATTAAGACCTAAATTTCGATCATGCACATGCATTGAATGATTTTTTTCATTTGTCTGAATCCCATTTTTTAATGCACTTTACATGATACATGGAAATGCTAATGCAAATGATAAATGAACCTACTTGGAATAACTTACCTTTAAGGAATATAGAGTAGTTCGAGGTAGTTGGTGTTACATGTCCAAGACCCGTACCATTCTATGGTCGGCCAGAATAGTAACATGGTTTTGCAAAGAGGCTGCTTTCCTAGGACCCGTACCATTCTACGGTCGCCCAGTATGATAGTGTTTGGTTGTGTCTAGGACCTGTATCATTCTACGGTCGCCTAAATGGAGATTCATTTTCCATGACCCGTATCATTCTACGGTCGCCTAAACAAGGAAATAGCTATTGTTGATGACCCGTACCATTTGACGATCGACTTGACGAGGATTCATATTCCAAGACCCGTACCATTCTACGGTTGCCTGAATAAGGAAATAGGTGTTGTCTAGGACTCGTATCATTCTACGGTCGCATGAATAAGGAATAGGTGTTGTCGATGACCCGTACCATTCTACGGTCGCCTTGACGGAAATTTGATTTTTTCAGGACCCGTACCATTATTTTGTCGCCTGAATGGGAAAATTGCTTTTCCAGGACCCGTACCATTCTACGGTCACCTAAACGAAGATTTTGCTTGGCTAGGACCCGAACCATTTTTTAGTCGCCCAACGTTGCAACACAGATCATCTGACCAAGAACCAAACCATTCTTCGGTCGCCTTAATCAGATTGAATTTGGAGAAAATTTTTTGAAGACAACTCAATTGAGTGTTAATGTATTCAAAAGGGGAATACCTGTGCAACGACAAGTATTTAAGGTATGAATAAGGATATTTTTACCTAGTGACATCTTTGTTCCTTGGGGATATGTCTCCTGCAAAACATGATCGTAGGAGAGGCAACATGCATTTATAGTCACAGACATGCATTAATTCCAATAATGTTCATGCATAATGATTTCTATCAACCATACATCATCCTAATTCTAATAGGAATGATTTTGAAAGATGATTCTAATCTGAACGTATGAATGTCATGGATGTATCAAATGAGGGGTCCTTCGGTCTGAAAGGACTTTTCACTCATCCTTTTTAAAAGGGGCTATTTTATCCTGACCTTTGATGCAGGATCTTGACAATCATTCTATCTCACCATTGTCATGCCAGACAAGGTTTTGAGCAATCTTGCAAGTGGTACGCCCTTACCAATCTAAAGGGTCTTTAATAGGGACTGTACTATTGGCTTGGTCAATGGCTTAACAAAGGGGACTCTTTGAGTCGAGGCTATATAAAAAGTGGCATTTCGTAACTGTCTTGGGATTTTCAAGACAAGAAATATATGAAATGAGGCAGTAATTATCTTACTCGCACTTCTTCAAGCAATGCTTTCAAGCATTTGAACTTTTACGTTAATTCAAGTGCTCTAATTTGAAGAGACTTTGCAAGGGACGTAACGTAGGCTCGGTTCATGGGTTGTGAAATGAAAGGATCATTAGGCTCAAAAAGTGTTTAGATGGTCAAAGTCGGTGATCATCTTCACATTTCCATCAATTTTCTCCTTCGCCGTCAATGATTTTCTTCATATCACAACTCCATTGATTGCAACAACATTTGAGTTTTTTTTATTTATTTTTAGTACCAAGAGTTTGATTTTTTTCTCCATTTTCTAGGCATTGGCCTTGCTTTTACCAAGCACACTACTTTTTCATGCCCCATTTTTGCACTTATTTTCTTTGGACAAAATCTCCATTTTTGTCAGCATTCTAGTTCATGCCACTTGAATGTTTTTGCCTTGCCCTAGTGTGGGGGATGATCACCAACTGGGTTTAATATGAAATGAACTCATAAGCTCAAGTGGGCTATGCAATGGATAAAAGTGTATAGGATAGAGAAATGACTGCTCTCCATCATCCTATGGCACTTTGAATTATCGTACGAGTTATGATATGAAAGCAATACTTGAAGATTGATGCAAGTGTGAGTAAGAAAAATTCCTATCATTCATCTCAAATTTGTCCCAATGTGGGATGATCCTTGACATGGATGATTTAAGAACTTTTCATGTGTGTGGGCTCAAAGGGTTAAACAATGGATATACCTGTAGTGTTTCGGGTAGATGAAGAACTGCCTCTTGTCACCTTGGTTAGTGTACCATTTGCAAGATTACCCTCTTCCTTGCAGGCATGGAACTCTTCCACACAACTCACCGCTTCCACACAACTCACCGAGGATTAGTGTATGGGATAGTGTATGGAACAAGTCTTGCCTTTCATCATTCCAAGGTATCTCATTTGACACATTCAATTTATCTCACACAATTCATTAAGGAAGAAGAATGCGAGATTCATAACAAATTTGAATGATTCAACTCATTGAGGCATTTTATTAGTCACAGAAATACTTGCAATTCAAAACATGACATGGCAAATTCTATCATGGAAAATATTTCTTGACAGCATCAGTATTAACTGGAGTGGAAAACTCACGATCATCCATCTCTGCTTGGATCAAGGCACCTCCATGAAGTACCTTCTTCACCACATATGGGCAGCTGCAGTTTGGAGCAAACTTGCCCCCAGAATCTAGAATTGGATTGGATCATCTTCACACCTAAGACCGTCTCTGAAACAGAATGTAGATAGATCAAAAAGACAAACGGGGTAAATCATATTTTTTGAATTTTTTTTTGAAGAAATTTTTGAAAGCAATTGGAAAAGTTTTTTTTTTTTTGAAAGCATTTTGATACGAGAAAGCATGATGAAGCCCAAGCCTAAAAAATCTCCTTGGATTTTTTTTTTTATCGGCTGAATATCATCACCGGGCTAATTTTGTGTACTTCATCATGCCCTCAAAATAAAACTTGTAATTTTATTGATATTCATCAATCAATTACATTTATTGAATGGAAATGTGATTTTCAAGCCCTAAAAGAGAGCGAAAAAGAAGAAATCGAAACAAGCCCTAGAACGCGATTAAAATTCCCGAGCAGGGGAATGTGGGAAAGTAGTAAATGAGTTACTCTTATGGGCCAAGGCCCATCTCCTCCAGAGGTCCTTCATTAATGGTCCCTATGAAGATGTCATCGAAGAGACCAGTGATTCCTTCCAATGCATCATCGGGGTCTTCTGTTTCCGGGAGCATCGTATCATCCATGCCACCCCATCCATCTGGGACAATGCTGCGGGGATCAATGTAGAAACTAGGAGGAGTCGTATACTTCACCAGATAGTTGAATTTTCTGCTTGGCTGCCCCAAGGTGTCTATAATTTCTGCTTCATCCTACATCATTATCGGGGGGCCAAGGAATGTCTCACAAATGCTCGAGGGTAATGGGCTTTGCCTTCCTTGCCATTGGTCAAGTGGTGGGTTCCGCCTTTCCTGTCTTCGTCCTCCAAAACTTTCCCCACCTCTTCCATGGTACCCTAATCCAACAGCACGGGACCTCTGAGGGGCTTCAATGGGGTTTTGAATCCCCTGACCATTTCCTTCAAGGCCACTACTAGGAACAAAACCATTCCCAACCGTCACCCTTCCCATCATAAGGGCAACATTTGAAACTTCAGGAGCGAGTGGTGAGTCTCGAGATGCATGTATGGTGGACACCGACTCAAATGAGCGGTAACTCGATTCGACTTTGACGTCTGGTTCTAGGATAGCATTGATTGTACCCTCATGCTCCGGTAGCGGATTCTTCTGGACGTTCGGTCGAGCAGTTTGAAACGAGAAGGCCTTCGTGTCCAAGAGGTTTTGGATCTTATGCTTGAGAGTGAAACATTCATTAGTTGAATGCCCCGGTTCGCCTATGGTAGACACACTTCTTCATTGGGTCGTAGCCTCAGATGCTTTCATGGTTAAGACACTTCGGTTCACTAGTAAGCAAACCTTTCTTTCTTAGGATTGCCAACACTTGGGATGGAGATCCAGGGAGAGGGGTGAATTGTCTTCTTGCTTGGGCAGCTTGTTGTGGCCTTTGATTCATCTGGATAGTCGAGGCACGATTGGTACTTTCTTGGCTATAAGCCATATTCACGTCTTCAACGGCTTCTTTATCCTCTAGGCGAAGAATCTTCTACCCGATGGCTTAGTAAACCAACCTTCCCTTATCCCCATCTCGATTTGTTCTGCCACGGGAACGAGCTGATTGAAGTTTTCAACGTATGTGCTGGCCATCCAATTACGGAATTCAGATGGGAGAGCTTTGATAAACAACTTCATCAACTCCTTGTCAATAGGCTCAGGTGTGATTTGAGCTGCCAGATTTCGCAATCTCACGACATACTCCTTGAACGATTCACTCCTCTTCTTCTCCATCCTCTCAAGATCTTCACGGGAAGGTGCAATGTCCATGTTGAACTTGTACTGCTTGAGAAACGTGTCGGCCACTTCATTCCCAGTGTCGAGAAGGTTCACATTCTTCATGACATACCAACTCAACGCGGGCCCAACCAAACTCGCATGGAATGATTGAATCATGAGGGGCTTGTTCTTGACATATTGGGCCATGCGTATGTGGTACATCTGCAAATGAGCTTTTGGGCAGGAAGTACCATTGTATTTCTCAAAGTCTAGCATTTTAAACTTCTTAGGCGTCTTGACCTTCTCATAGACCAAAAGGTCGAACGGGAGTGAGTTTTGTGACTCTTGTAGTTGTTTCACTTTCTCTTCCAGTTTTGAGAAGCGCTCATCCTGCTCCGTCTTAGGAATGTTGACAAGCTTAACTTTTTCCACATTTTGATTGGGAATGGGTCATCTTCCAGCTCAGGCATGTCATCCTCACCCATTTGGGCCTTGTTTGCCTGCTTCAGGACAACTATCTCAGGGAGAGTGAGTGCAGGATTCGGATTCACTCAGAGAGATTGGATTTGAGTTGTGATAAGCTCCATAGAGGTGGCTAACTGTTGGAGTTGCCCTTCCATAGCGGAGATACGATCACGCATTTCAGTTTGGTCAGCCAATCTAGCTCTCAATCGCGTAATAATGGGCGAGCGTGGAGGATCCGTTATCACCTAAATAATAAAATATGAATACATATAAGCATTTCACATAAAACATGTCGGTCCATGATGAAAGTCTAATCGCTCTTATTCATTAATGAAATTGTTTGACAAAAGACTTGAAAAGCTCTAGACAAAAAAGTAAATGATTCAACTTCCTAAACATTAAGCTAAAGTAAAAAGACTAAATAGACTCAAGCCACTTTATTTGGCCCGATCCATAAACAAATGGGAAGCCAACACTCAACGTAGTTGCCTCTTCTCTTTGGCATCCTTCTTGGCTTGCTTCTCAAGTTCTTCAATCTTCCTCTTGTGATGATTAAGCTCCGCTTGCCGAGTGGGCTTTTCAGTCACATCTGGGACCTTTGGGAGATACTTGGTTGGAATCTTGTGTTGACGAATGTATCGAGCAGTGGCATAGTAAGTCTTTTCCTTCCCTTCAAGCTCATCTTCAGGCAAGCTCAACTTTTGCTCGCGACATGCGAGCCAAGCTTGTTCAATACAGCGGAGCCATTTTTTGTGATCACCATCCTTGGTAGTGAATTGGACTCGGAACAAACCAAGCTTGAGAGGGGGCGGTAGATCCTGCATAACTTGATATTGACGGGCCACTCGGAGTGGGTAGTAGGAAGTGGCACCGGTGATCCCCAACAGCGGGATCGGCTCATTATCGTCATCAGAGAGACGCGCCTTGGAGACTTGAACCATTTAGCATGCCATAGGAAAATCTTGGTATTGGGATTTTTCAACAATTTGACCCATTTTGAGTAAGAAAGATTTGGAGTTCGATCCTGATAGTTTTTGAATACCTCGATGGGATGATGGGAATTGCTAACATTAATAATATTCATGCAAATATCAATCTTACTCAAATGAGAAAAGAACCAGATTTGTAAGAGTTAAATTAGTGCACAAAAGGTTTTATCTTCATCTTCCTCAAATCGGGTGAGTGACAAAAATGTTTCAGCTAGAATAGTGTTGACAAAACTAATCCTAGCACACACTTGTTTAACCACCCATGTGATAGCAGGATTAATGGCGCCTTTACGAAGGGGAAAAACAAAAAACCCAAAAAAAGCTAGGAGGAAGATCTTGCTTTTTAAAAGAGTGTTAGCACTAGCAAAACCCTAATCTAGGAAGGAAAAATGACATGCAAGACAATTATCTTTCAACACTTTTTTAATTTGATTTTTATCCATCCTAAGAATGTCAGACAAAATTGATTCAGGTTCTATTCCAAGAGGTGGGTTTATTAGTTCCAATTCCAAGGGTTTTCCTATGGCAATGCTGTATTCCTCCAAGGTCGGGATGAGCTCGTGCTTACCGAATATGAACGTTGATGTTTGGGGGCACCAGAATTGAGCAAGTGCTTGCATGATGCCACTTTAACATCACTGTCGAAGAGGGGAACAACGCCACCAAGTCTGCTTTCCACATAACTTTGACCATCATGGCCTAAATGATCCCACCATAATTTGAGTTCTGCCTTCGGTGCAGGCACGAATTGAATGTCGGATCTTCCCATTGTTTATAGACCAAGACTCGACCAACCTAATGTCATGGACCGACCAAAGACATATTAAAGTAAGTAAATTGCAAGCAAAAGGGTAGAAAACTTACTTCACCAGGCGATTGAAGCAACCATATAGACAAGCACATGAAGTGTGAGGTTCGATTTCTAACTAGGAAGGCTAAGTAAGGTGGAGTTAAAAGGGTGGGATGACTTAGTTGCAACCTTGCATACTAAGTCAAGTCCTCCTAACTCCGGCTCAGTCAAGAATGATACCCCAATGCGACACGGCCTTGCGGGCAGAGGTAAACATTCTTGACACCAAGAAAAACTTACGGGATTGAGTTAGGCAACCTCTACTACGTGGCCTCGCGGTCGAAGTCATATCCAACTCAATACCATCATAAATATCCTAGTGCGGCCCTGGTCCAGCAGCAGGTTGTGTGTATAATAGTATAGTGCAAAATGCAAAGCATGCACATCAGTTTATATCAAACAACACTTCAACATGAAAGTAAACCATACATTCATACACCTCCCTACAAAACAACGGTCAGCAATCACTACTCCTCTTATACCTCCCAATCTACAAGAACATTTAACAACTTAATGTTAGGGACATACTTGGAATCCCCACTGCCAAACAAAAATATTTTTGAAAGAAAAAGAAAAATTGGCCTAAGTCCACTAAGGTAGCGCATGCAAACGATTCTATTCCGGGGAAGAGTTTTTTTTTCAGAAATGGTTCTTTTTTATTTCTGCTCCGGGGAACAATTTCTGAGTAAAAGAACCCGTTTGATAACGACACAAAATTTCTACTCTTGGAATAGAAAAAGAATAGAAATGCGTTTGATAATGCAATAATTTAATTCACAATCTTGTCCCCAGCCGCCGCATCGGCGGCCGCGCCCGGCCGGCAGAGTCATCGGCGGCCGATGGGCTTCGGCGAGGCCCGGTGGCATCGCGATGACGGTCGTGCGCGGCGCGGGAGACGGCCGAGATGGCGGCGGCGGCGGCGGCGGCGCGGTCGCCAAGGCCGGCGGCGGGCGACCGCGGCGGCGCGGCGGCCGGCGGCGGCGGCGCGGCGGCCGGCACGGCATTGCCACCAAATTTTCGGGTGAAATAAAAGAAAATTAAAAAAGAAAATCCATTTCCTAACAAGGGTTTGGCTAATGGATTGCTAAGTTTTTGTTCCTAACAAAAAAAACAATGACTTAGCATGCGCTCGCAAGTCCCTAGGGAACCACCTCTAATGGATTGCTAAGCCTAGACTTAGCTCGGGCTCTCCGAAGCCCATACCAATTCACAACTTAATGTTCAATTTTTTAACATGCAAATGAACTTTATTTAGGAGTCGCCAATAATCTATTTTTGGTTGGTCAATTAGAAACCCAAGTAAAGTAATGGGAGTTTTACTTTACTCCTACAAACCAGAGACTATGGATATGGGGACTTAGTTACGCTAGATTCTCTAATGACCTTTTGGTACCATTCTTTTATTTTCCAAAAATGTTTTTGCAGGTAGCTTAAATTGATTTTAAATCTATTTCCCTAACATGTGAGGTGATCATGCGGGTGCGCAATCCACCAATTTAACACCCAAATAAACAATAAATAAATTGCAAAAACTTACCTCAAAGTAACGAAAACATCTGCAATATTAAATTAAAATCCACATCAACAACCTTAGAAATGGTTTCTAATTAACACACAATTTCTTTTTTTGTTTTCACTTAATAAATGAAAACATGCAATATTAACTAAATGACCTAATTCTAATGACATGTAATTTCTAATTAAATGGGCCTAGCAAAAATACTAAATGACATGCATCTCAGTGAATCTAGCCCTAATGACATCCATATGACATTTTTTCTTTTTCCTAAAAGAATGCATTTTATCCTAAATAACAAAACTAATTTAACCTATGACATTGTTTGTATTTTTCATGAAATTCAAAATTTGGTGAAATGTGAAAATGACCTAATTAGATTAAGATCCTATTTAATTTATTTTAGGAATTAGGTTGAGCCAAATCCTAATTTAAACTAAAATGTTGTCTTAACCTAAATAATCTTAAAATGCAGTATATCTAAAAAAAAATACCTAAACTTATAATAAATTAAGAAAATATATTATCTAAAATTAAACTAAGTGCAATTTAACCATAATATGTAATGACGTACAAAATATGCCATAATTCTACATGACATATGCATGATGGTTTTTGTTGTTTTTTTATTAATTTTTTAAATTCATAATTGCCAAATAATTAAACATGCAATCCAAATTAAAATCTAGCAACCTAAATTGATTGATTTGAATTTTTTGTTTTTTGTTTTTTTTTTTCAAAAATTCATGATAAATAGAATGCTCAGCCTAAATATGCAAATAACCCTAAAACATGCAATATTCTTACTTAGACATATTTCAAGATAAATCAAGCAATCAAGTCCATTCAAAATTACTCCAAAAAAAAAAAATCACACATCATTCAGATCAAGGGATAATATTTCGCTAGTAAAATCGATAAATTGATCTTAAGCCTTAAAGATCAAAATATCTATTTTATTCCCACTTGATTAATTATTTCATCTAAAGCCTTATAGATGATATATTGGGATTTCCAATTATGCATAGATAGGTATTTCAAGCAAAACAACATATAAAGAGATAATAATAATAAAAATAGAGAAAAACCTAAACTTGCCTAATAAAGTAAAGCAAAAATACCTAATAATTTTTTTTTCTTTTTTTTAAAGAAAAAAGGGAAATCTTGGCTGTTGGTTTTGGGGCGAATCGCCGACGAGGGTTTCCAGCGAGGACACCGGGAGCGGCAGGACAGTGGCGAGGCAACAGGGAGTGTTGTGGGTCTGGGTGCGGGCGAGCGACTCCGAGTGTAGGCAGAGGCAAGGCGGAGACGGCGTTGGGGTGGCGAGGCAACAGGGAGCGTTGCGGGCGGCACGGCGAGACCTGCGGGCAGCGTTGCAGGCGGAGCAGGAGCTTCAGATCTCCTGGCGTCAATCCCGAGCAAGGCGGAGAGCAACCCCGGGTCGTTAGGTCACTGGATCCGTGGCGTTGGATCACCGATCGGAGGTCACAATGAAGTTGCTGGCGGAGCGCGACGGAGTAGGGGCTTCGGATTGACGCGGGCTCGTGGGTGGAGGTTCGAAGTGGCGGTCCGGCATCACAGGTGCAGCCGAGTCGCGGCGGCAACGGCGGTCAGCGAGAAGGTGAGGTGCGGGCAGGTGGCGCCAGCACGAGCAGGGACACCCCCACGAGGAAGATGAACAATCACGTGGGGGCTTTTTTTTTTTTTTGGTTTGGTCTCTCTCTCTCACGTCACCTTTTCGACTTTTCACTTTGGTGTACTTTTTCACCCGAAAGAAAGAACCCCCTTTTACTTTGCGTGCGATGTATTTTATAGGTCCAAAATATGTATCCCCACAACATATATTTTTTCCTTTTTTGCTTACACACGATACCCCTAAATATGTCGTTGAAACATACATACCCCACGCAATATTCCCTTTTGTATTTCTCATATATTCTATCCAAAAAAATTCCCTCTTTGCACAAAATACACCCCTAGTGTATATTACCTAAAAATATAAAAAATTTAAACGGAATATGTGAAAAATCTTCCCTTCACCGGCGGCCTAAAATAAAATAAAATAAAATAAAAATAAAATGTTTCTAAACTATATGCCATGTGTGTTTTTTTTTTTCATTTTAGTAAAAATTAACCCAAAAATTGTGTAAAAATTTAGGTGTCAACAATTTCATTTTGGCCTTTAAACAAAATAGATCCTCCCACTGAATTTATATTCGAATCCTCATACTCCTTAAGATGGGAAGTGGTAATCTTTGTTGGGTAAAGATTACTAGTGGAGATTGTAGTCCCACTTGCCCAAAGCCCACCTCACCTAGCAATTATTGGTGTTCTATGAACTTAGTGAGTGAACCAACTTGTCAAACGGATCATATGCAAATCCAATCATAACTTTGGCCTCTAGACCATGAAAGCCTTACCTAACAATTATTGGCATCATTATCATAGTTAAGTCTAGCCCATTGTCTCATGTAAGTATTGAAAGGACAAACGATTCCCTCATCTGACAGTTATTAGAAATCATTTGGCTCCAACCCTATAGCATCACATGCATAATGAAGTCTAATATTAAGAATGATAATTAATCCCTATGTATCCATAACTGGTCAATTAACCACTATAATATTGGATCAAACCACGATGATGGAAGGCCACGAATCCAAAACCCGTTTCGCACATTAACCGGTTTAACATGTATGATAACATAAACACAATAAATAAATAGATATCACATAAACATCTATCATACATGGTGATCATGGAATTATGCCACCTAATTGTGCAATATGCTCCGAATGATGGGTGAATCTCAAATTCCCCTCATGTTTTCTACCTATTCCCTTGATTTACTATTAAATGCTTTAGATCAGTCAATTTCTTCTACTCTTGTTCTACTATAAATTTTATTCGCTCAGAATGTTACTGTTGACCGACGGAAATATGCCCATGAACGGGATGAATAACCTCTATTTTTACAGCTTAATCTGGATTATATATATTTTTATGCATGTGTTTTTGGTACGCTAATGATGGAAAGCTACGCCTCTGTGTATTAAGCAGGAATGAAGGACCTCTACCAAGAACGTTTCACCAAAAAGTCTTGTTCGAAGTTCTGGCAAAGAAGCTTCCTCCAAATAGCATTCGATTCTCTCCCAACATAACTTCCGTCGAGACCCAAGCAGAACAAGGCTCACCCATCTGTATTGTCAAGCTCAATGATGGGAGCACCATAAAGTCTAAGGTCCCTACGGTTCTCCCACACCTAGCTTTCGAAGCGAAATAAGTCGTGGTAACTTACCGGCTTTGATTTATCCACACCGTGATTATTGTACATGTAGGTTGTTATAGGATGCGATGGTATGAACTCTATCGTGGCCCGTTAGCTAGGACTCCACCCGTCAGTTTATTCCGGCTAGTCGGCAGCACGTGGGTTGTTTGTGTTCCTGAAGGGCTACGGATTTGATCTTGGCATGATTCAACTATTTGTTGATGTGGGTAGGAGGACAGGTTTTGTTACACTCGGTGATAGGGAAGTGTACTGGTTTTGCGCGGTGACATGTCCTCCGAAATGTACCATATACAGATCTAATCTGTATATTTTGTCCTCTGTTCATTTTAGATTTTTGTTTTTTTTTTTAAAGATAGTGAGTGAGTCGCTTTTTCCTTGATGTACCATCTGGAAAAGTAGCCAGATTGCTTTTTAGGGGGAAAAATAATTAATTATGCAGAATTAATATTATAAATTGCGGGATGACTATTTTATATAATTAACATCGACTACTTGAAACGACTCTTTTCAAATATTTTCCAATCAATATATGCAAATTTCATTTAGATTCTTCACACTTTCACTGGACTATCAAACTACTTTAATAATATAGCTCACTAATCTTGCTTGATCCCTAACGTTTCAATTCGTCAACCTATAGAAGGGAAAGTAGATCCAAAAATGACGCTAAGATAAGTGAGCGAGCATTTGACGAAGGACTTCCTGCCGGCATACCTTGATGTCCTCAAACACTTTGATCTTTCGAGTTTGACATGGGCCCCGCTGAAGTTCCCCTATCCTTGGGACGTCGTGTTCGGAAAGCTAGCCCAATCAAACATCAGAGTGGCCGGAGACGCTATGCACCCAATGACCGCCGACTTGGGCCATGGCAGATGTGCAGCGCTCGAGGATGCGGTGGAAATGGGTCTGCACTTTGGGGACTTGATTTCGAAGCACGGCGAACTCGTGACCCGAGAAATCGGATTTTCTATAGACACTTGTGTAAAGGAGAGGAGGCTGAGAGTGACAGCGTTGATAGCCGCCTCATACTTCTCAGGTTGGCTTCAAACGGATGGATCGAGTCGATTGATGAAGTTCTTGAGAGATGTTGTGTTCTATAGGCTTCTGTTCACTGTAATATTTAGCCCGACACGATATGATTGTGAGAAGCTTCCTAGTGTCTCCTTCATGCATCGGAAAGCTCCATCTGAATACCAAGTTGCAGCTGATTAATGGTCTTCTATGTTGTTTTGGATTAACGGTGGAGCTTGTTGGAAAGTTGAGGACAAGTTAGCAGAGTCCAAATTCAATTAGAGATTTGGCTCAAATCAATAAAGAAGGAAATAACAATTATATTTGTCTTTCCAATGAATATTCATGTTTATCCCCAAAGATGTGTTCTATGTTATTTAAAGATAATGAAATCCCCCTCGGTGATATGAAGAATTGGAGGTTTCCCATCGTGGTCGTGGGCTTCCAAGGGTCATCTCTTTGGTCGACTAAACCATGTAAAATCCTTTTCTCCTTTTTCATTTGTCAATAATTACAAAGAAATTCTCCTTCTTCATTTGTCAGTAATTACGAGAACATGGTATCATAGCCAGATTTGAGCACGGTGCCAGTGCTATTAAGGTTGCTATTTGTCGCTTCATCCTACTTTTGATATAGATAAGCTCTTGATAATCTCCTTTCTTCTTGTTATAATGATTAGTTCTTCACTGCTCAAATGAGAAGAGTAATAGACAAACATCCTTTTTTTTTAATGAAATAAATAAATGTGCCACCATTGGCGACTTATGGTATGCCTGTGCATGTGGTCGGTGCATATCGAAATTTGCAAGACCGAGAGTCTGGCCTCACCCTTACCCGTTATGTCTATACTGTCTGGATAGATGATAGATGCCTCAGCTTATTTCTTATGCATTTGGTATCCGTGTACTTCAATCTAGGAGGGCAATTTTATGGCTACATCCAATTCTAAGGTGCTTGGTGTGGAACTTGGAGGTGTGCTGTAGTTAGGGTGCCAAGTGGTACATGGGGAAAACTACCGAATAGAGGAGTTAGGCACATTTTTAACCTTTCCTAGATATTTTGATATTTCTGATCATCTTGATTTGTATTTTGCCATGTTAGTAATTATCAAGATATTGTTTTCCGCATATAATTATGCAAAGGATAAATGAAATGGAAGGAAATGCTTATGAATTTTTTTTTAAAGTGCAATACCTTTATATTAAGAATGTAAATTGATAAATATACTTCCGCTTGCGTGAAAAGAATAAGAGACTATCATATAGGGTGCAGTGAGTGATGGCCTGGGATAGACTGGCTAGCCTAGCCCTCTTCCTTTGTCTCTTCTTCTTCCTCTTTCCGCCTGGGCTGACCCACTTCTTCCCCATCCCGCTCGTCTTCCTCCTTCATGCCTTTGCAAAATAGGGACGTACGCACAAAGCAACAAGAATAGAAAGCAGGTGTTGACCAAGGCTGGCGGTCGCCCGGAGGGGGGGGAGGTTGTTGGTCGGCAGAGTAAGCTAATTGTGGCAAAGGCCTTGCGTGCCTACAAGGTAGCTATAGAGGGGAGGGGGAGAAATCGGGGGGGTCGGCCAAGAGAGAGAAAATAGGGAGGGAGATTGAGAGAGAGACCGAAAGTGAACGAGTAAGAGAGAAGGTTGAAATTTTAACTCGGTTAAGCATTGCTCAGCTGTCCTCGACACAAATCAACATGTCCTAGTCGGCACGACCGACCCCGCGGCCCCCTTCTTCTATAGCATTCATTTTCGGTGATTTGATTTTTGGGCTTGATCCGCCATTGCCCCGAGGAATCCGTGTTGGTGACTGTTGGGAATAACGGATTTCCTAAAACTGGTCTGACACTCAATCAAACCCCTAAAACAAATGCGGAAGACGAGCCCAGGAATCACATGTATCACCGATCGAAAATACACCACGGAATCGAGCGTACCTTATTGTTCACAGATTAAACACCAATGTTGAAGTTCGAGGAAGAATCCTAATCACGTTTTACGAAGGAGCGTACTATTGCTGTAAGGGGGAGAAAACTCTATCTCTTGGAAGCGTATTGTCTTACGTTGTTTCTAAAGGGGGAGAAAGTTTCTGATGTATGTACACCAAAAGGTACGTTCCCCTCTTTTTTATTTTTCCTTTTTTTCTCAGAGCGTCTTCTTCAAGAGACACATCTCCTCAACCTAAAACATCCCTCCAAAAGGACAAAACCCCTCGTATCAAAAACAACGCAACCTTTTACATTGCAACCATTCCTCTATGGGCCCTTATTTTGCGGGCTTGGCTTTTAGGCCCAACATGGGCGGACGGGCCCACTTAGCCCATCATCACATATAAAAAACCCATCATCTCACACTCGCATATGGTGGGCCGAACATGATTCTCCTTACTTCTCTACAACATTCATACTGGTGAATAATTCGTGTGATTAGCATACTTTGAAAGCTCGTTCGCATACATTTGTTAGGAATATATAGCAGCTCATATATCCTAGATCGATCGATCACATTTATATCTCTTTCTTGACCTCCTTTTTAAATAATGATATATTGTATTCACAATTATGATTATCCAAAAAAAAAAGTCATAATTGGTCGACCAGTGAATACAAAACTAAAATGTGATTCTCCAAATTTGATCTTCTTCTTTCCTTCAAACTCTCAATTTTAGTTCAACTTGTCTTTCTAGAAATGTCCCATTAGATTGAATCAATTCATGATCATTTGCAACATCCTAAGATAGCAAACACTGAATAGAATTTTTGAGAATAAGTAAGAATCATGAGGATACTAAATTGAGGAACATTTTCTCTCAAGAGTCTCACACGGCATAAAAGTTAGATCAAACTTTTGTCACTCTTATTAATCGTCTCATACATACGTAGTATGAAATACTTATTACGATATTTAACTCATTTCCCATGGAGCATATGTAAACCTTTAATACCGTACAGATGATAGTTCAGACATACCCAATGTCTAACTTGAATTCACATATCTACTCATACACAGAATTCATCAAAACTCACATCTGGCATCATAGACAAGTAAAGTAAAATATGTAGGTTATTTTACTTTTGAACATAGTATCTAGTATGTCTTCATCTTAACACTCAGTTAATGTGACATATATATTTTTAGCTTTGAGCTCTCGATTATCACCTAGATAATATGCTTAAAAACCACATCATCTTTATTTATCACATAGTAAATAGATGCGATTATCCGTGTGAGTGGGCTAATATTTTATCTGTCCAACATACTTTCTCAACTTAATATAATGCACTGAGCATTAAGATGCATAAACGTCAAACAAAGATTCATAGGCATTAATAATGAAAAATACAAATTCATTAAATGTGAACACTTCAAGGAAATTACAATATTCAGTACATTAGCTTTTACGCAATCCTAAAGATTTTACATGATCACAAAACACATCTCTAGATATTGGCTTTGTCATAGGATCTGCTACCATTCTATGCGTAGAAATGTACTGTAAGTTCACATCTTTTTGTGCAACCATATCCTTGACAAAATTATACTTGGTATCTATATGTCTGGTATTGCCATAATATTTTGGATCTTTGGTGTACGCTATAGTTGCTTGGCTATCACAGCTAACCAATAATGTATTTGCAGCATACCCAATAACACCTAAATGATCCAAAAATCTCTTAAGCCAAACATTTTTCTTGTACTACTACTGATAATGCCACGAACTCAACTTCCATCGTGGACAAGGCTATACACGTTTGCTTCTTACTATTCCAAGATATGGTACCATTATTCAGTAAGAAAGAAAAACCAAATGTAGATAACCTTTCATCTAAATTTCCTCCCCAATTAACATCTAAATAGCCTTCAAGTCGTAGATCATTTCCTTAATAATTCATCTTGTAATCAGTAGTTCCCTTCAAATACCTCAGTATTCTTCTAACGGTTTTTCAATGTGATTGACCAAGATTGAATTGGTATCTACTCACCATTCCAACTGCAAAACGTATGTCAGGTCTTGTACACATCATAGCATACATTAAGCATCCCACAGCACTAGCATAAGGAACATATCCCATTTGTTCATTTTCTTGTGGAGTCCTTGGACACAATCTTTGGCTCAATCCTTCACCTTCTACAATAGAAGTATCTATGGGTTTACAATCTTGCATATGAAATCGTTCAAAAACATTATTTATGTATGTTTCTTGCAAAAGAGATAATGACATCTTCGAACGATCTCTTGAAATCTTAACTCCAAGAACGTATGCAGCCTCACCCATATCTTTCATCTCAAAGTTGGAAGATAACCAACTCTTGACAGTATTAACAAACTCCATATTGCTTCCAGCAAATAATATATCATCAACATATAATGATATGATCACAAATTGATCTTTGGATCTTTTAATATATACACAATGATTCTTATCTATCATTGTGAAATCATATGGCATTATGGTATTATGAAAACGTATATACCATTGTCTCGACGACTGCTTAAGACCATATATCAATTTTAAAAGTCGACATACATTTTCTTCTTGGCCTTCCATAATGAAACCAGCAAGTTATTCTATATATATTTCTTTCTCTAATTCTCCATTGAAGAAAGCAATATTCATATTCATTTGATGTAAGTCAAGATCCATACTAGCCACTATTGCCGGAATAATGTGAATCGAGGTAAATTTCATTATAGGAGAAAATGTTTCTTCATAATAAATTCCTTCCTGTTAATTATACCCATTCGCCACAAGGCGAGCTTTATGTCTTTTTATTGAGCCATTAGCTTTACGCTTTATTTTGAGAAACCACTTGTTCCCAATGGCTTTACATCCTTTTGGAAAATCAACAAGTTCCCAAACATGGTTTGACTTAATTGACTCCATCTCATCTTCCATTACATGCATCCATTTTTTCTTACTAAGGCAATTTAGAGCCTCATTAATATTTCTTGGTTCATCGTCATCTTGTAGAGCAACCATAAAAGTTTCCCCTTCAATGTGAAAGCATCGATAGGAAATACTTTTGCGACTTGTTCACCGTATTGGAGTTGTACACTTTGTACATCATTATCCATCATGCTCATACTTGGATTAAATAATGACGATATCGTCTCATCATGTGATTGTAATTGAGATTGAGTTGAATTAAATTCATCGCTTCGCATGTTACTCCCACTTGGACAAACTCCATTAAATTTATTATCTGGATCCAAAGGTTTCAAATAGGGAGTAATCCTCACCTATTTTACCCTTTTAAGAAATTCATCCTCTAAGAATGTAACATCCCGTAATTCGAATTAAGTTATACTTTCACTTTCCTGCTCACCTATGAACACATACCATTTCAAGTGTTCAGAGTATCTGATGAAAATACTTTTCTTTCCTTTGAGACCCAATTTCCCAAACTTGTGAAAGGGTTCATGAGTATAGACCGCAAAACCCCATGGTTTAAGAAAACTTAAGTCTGGTTTTCTACCTGTCCATAACTCATATGGAGTGGAAGTAACTGATTTGGAAGGCACCCAGTTAAGTATATAGGCAGCAGTTAATAACGTATCACTCCAAAAAGTGATAAGTAAGTTAGCATGCGCCATCACGAACCTAACTATTTCCAGTAGGGTTCTGTTCCTTCTCTTCGTAACACCATTTTGTTGAGGAGTATATGGAATAGACAACTATCTTTCTATTCATTTTTCATTACATACATTTCTGAACTCATTAGATAAATATTCTCGACCTCGATCAAATCTCAATACTTTTATTTTTTTTTTATTTTTTTATTTTCTACCAAGTTCATAAACTTTTTGAAACAACTCAATGCTTTAGATTTATGAGAAATCAAATAGACATATCCGAATCAAGTATAATCATCTATAAATGTGATGAAATAAACAGCCACATGCTTTCCTCTCACATTCATCGGACCACGGACGTCAGAAATGATTAAATGCAACGGAAATTCAGCTCTTTTACCTTTTCCAAGTAGTTTCCTTGTCGTTTTCCCTACTAGGCAATGCTCACATATGGGCAAATCGACTTTTTCAATATTACCCAACAAGCCATCTTTGGCTAGTCTATTCATACGTCGTTGGCCAATATGACCAAGTCTAACATGTCACACATTTACATCATTATCATATAAATTAGGGGGCGTGAAAAGGAAATAACAAACATTGGCATTACCATAGTCAATATTTAATACAATGAAACCATTTAGAAAATAATCACAATCATAGTAATTTGTATCTAAATACAAATCCACACCACTATTATGGAAGTTAATATTAAAACCAAGCTTAACCAACACTAAAATAGACACTAAATTCCGACGAATTTCCGGAGCATACAATACATCATGTAGGAACAAAGTGTGTCCACCACGCATGTTCAGTTGGCAAGTGTCAATCCCTTTTACTTCTGCTCTGGAGTTGTTTCCTACATAGATCCACTTAGTTCCAATCGGTACTCGTCGAAATTCCACGAAGGATTCTCTATCCTTCGCTACATGGTTTGTTGCTCCAAAATCTACAGTCCACAAAGGATTATATTAAGCTAATAATACAAAACTTGACACATTAGCAAAGTTCTTAAGAGTACAAAAGGTGAGTACCTCCTTTGGCTCGCGACAGTCGCGAGCGTAGTGACCCTTCTGGCCACAGTTGTAACACTTCACCCTTGAAATACTCTTCACTCGATGATGTTTTCCTTTCTTATGTTGGTTAGCGCTTGGTTTCTTATAAGAATGACTTAATCCCTTGCATTTCCACATATTGAACGAATCAATGCGCTTGTGCTTAGAGTTCAAAACCTCTTTTAAGCTACAAACAACACAGCAAATGTATGTTTCCTGCTCAAATGCCTTGAGGCAATCCTTTGCTAGCTCAAGGTAGCACATAGCATCCTCAAGTTCTTCCATAACATGGTCAAGAGCTTTTAGTGCTTCTTGCTTTTCAAGCACATATTGAATTTTCTTATTCAATATTTCACAATTCTCGCCGTTCAATTTGTCATCTTTGTTCAAATCAGCAATTATGTTCTTAATTGCTGAAACCATCGATCTGAACATATCAGAAACATATGCATGAATTATTAATGCCTATCATCTATACATCCATTTTGCATAAACCCATCTTATTAATGAATAATTTCGAGTATGATTTCAGAATCAAAAGGTCACTATGTTTCCAATCATCATCCAAAAAATCATAACTCAAAACTATCATTAATATAATCGTTTATGCAAAATAAGTTCAACAAAGTCATTAAAACTTTCTTGAACTTCCCACAACTAATTGTAAATTAACATACTATTTACAACAATAAATAACATTGAACTTTCAATTATTAAACATGTCTATTACACTAAGTAATATATCCAGAGGAAAATATCAACATAAAAAGAGATATTTACTCCTAAAACATCTCAGACTAATCTAAAAAATAAATAGGGAAAGTCTCTTCTAATCTATCAGTAAATATCTGTAGAGCTCTCATGCCACCTCCAAGACGAATTCACTCTACGCCATATGGCACTCATCCCAAGAGTTGAAGTTTTAGTTAACTTGATCATATAGTATTCTCTTACAAAAGCTAAGCCTCCTATAATTCGGGACCACGTTAACCTTTCATAAGCGATCTATCACTGCTTGCCATTTAGGTGGAAGAGTGTTCATTAAAGCCGACACCTTATCAAAATCCGGCATAAGATAACCATTCTAGATGATTTCTTGTATCATTTGATTGACCTTGACCACGTGTAATACTACATCACCATCATTCCACCTATGATTAGCTAACTCTGTCATTATTTATTTAAGTCTTGCATTTTCTTCGTTCATTCTCGAAAATGCAGGTTTGCGTGCATAACGCATCATAGTTTTTTTTTTTTTTTTTTTTGCTGGAGAAACCGTTTTGGCCGATGGCCGCCACATAAAATCCCAGGTGTCGCTAACGGGGAAACCACCACCCCGGCACCACGCGTCAATCACCTAATAGCCCACCAACCTCCTTGCCAGTTGCAAGGGCTTCAAACTCCTGACCTTCCCTCAAAAGACTAAAGCCTACCCAATGGAGCCACCACGGCCGGTGGTCATAACATATCGTAGTTTCTGCAACAAATGCAGAACAAAAAATGGATTACTTATAATCCACAATGAACAAAAGGGAAAATACATAATTTTTCATGGTTCATGCAATAAATGCAAAATGAATAAAAGGGATTACTTATAATCCATAATTAACAATGGAAAATACATAATCTTTCATGGTTCCTGCAACATATGCAGAACAAAAAAAAAATGGATAATTTATAATCCACAATAAACAAATTGGAAAATACAAAATTTCCCTTTTTTTTTTTGGACGGTCAATGCAAGTCAACGCCGGTCAACGGTGGTCAACGGTCAACAGTCAACGGGTCAATCGGGTCAATAGACGTCGGGTTGGGTCGAATCGGGTCAACGGCTGTCGGGTCAGGTCGAATCGGGCCGAACCGGTTGGATCAGGTCGGACCGATTGGACCGGTGAGGCCGGGTCGAACCGGTCGAGCCGGTTAAGCCGGTCGGACGAACTGACCGGCACATGCCATGAGCGTGCATGGCTAACGTCACTATGACGTCAGCTGGCGCGTGCCTTTCGCACGTACGTCGCACGCATGCCCGATGGGGACCGTATCGGCGTGTGTGTTGCACGCGCCGACTACCCAGTCTATTCCGGCCGCATGTGGCAATGCGTCCAATGGCCCTCGATGGCGATCCATGACTAATTTTTCACGTATCGACGAGAGCTTCAACCCTATGCTACCAAAAATGAATTTCAACTTACAAAAAATCACAAAACGGGGTGAGCAATACGCAAGTGTTGGGATTTTCCATCCCCAATCGGCCGACGGTGGTGTTTCACGAAAATTCAATCATAAACAATTCATAAACATGAAAAGAGGTCAGGAAACATGAACAATGGCTCTGATACAAATATTGGGAATAACAAATTCCCTAAAACCGGTCCGATACTCAATCGAACCCCTAAAACAAATGCGAAAGACGAGCCTAGGAATCACATGTATCACCGATCGAAGATACACCACGAAATCGAGCGTACCTTATTGTCCACGGATTAAACACCAATGTTGAAATTCGAGGAAGAATCCTGATCACGTTTTACCGAGGAGCATACTGTTGCTGTAAGTGGGAGAAAACTCTATCTCTTGGAAGCATACTGTCTTACGTTGTTTCTGGAGGGGGAGAAAGTTTCTGACGTACGTACACCAAAAGGTACGTTCCCCTCTTTTTTCTTTTTTCTTTTTTTCTTAGAGCGTCTTCTCCAAGAGATGCATCTCCTCAACGTAAAACGTCCCTCCAAAAGAACACAACCCCTCATATAAAAAACAATGCAACATTTCACATTGCAACCATTCATCCATGGGCCCTTATTTTGCAAGCCGGGCTTTTAGGCCCAATATGGGTGAACGGGCCCACTTAGGCCCATCATCACATATAAAAAACCCATCAGTGACACTGAGATGGTCAACTATATATTGATCTGCTTCAAGATCACCTCCCGACCATTGCCACCCAAGCCAAGTAAGTTCCCCATGGTCGTGTGCTCCAGCGCTACGTTTTCCCCCCTTTTCACCCTGTTTTGTTCTTTTTCAGACACGCCGGGCTGGAGCTCGCAGCCATCCGACTCCCATGATTTCCAGCCCCATGGGTCCTATGTTCTGTTGTCATCAGTCATCGCTTGTCGTCCATCGAGAACCCCGACGTGGATTTGGAGTGCCGTTTTAGTCAGAAACTCCACGGCCAGTGTTGCACATCACGTATTTGTGAAAATGCCTTAGTTAGATTTGTGAACTTTGTGGCTGATTTTGGTTGGCTCCTGGAATGCTAGTTATTATTATGGCTTCCTTTTTTTAGGCCATGGTAGGTTCATAGTGGGGTGATGTTCGCAGGGGGGGCGGAAGTTGGCTTCACCGAAGACAACTCTGCGTTGCTTATTTCAACAAATGGAGGAGCCGGGTCTCTCACGATTTTGAGTTCAAATTGGGTTAGTTGGGTCGTCAGACTTTGCGGCCGGTCGTGACCGCGCCACTCGTTCACAGCCGCACTGCCCATTCAACGCCAATTGAGAGCTCGAGTCTGTCGGGGGGGCCGTGGAATGGGGTCAACCGGTTCGAGCAAAAGGAGCCTGGCCGAATGCCTTTGGTCCCTTGGGGGCCGAGCCGGTTTAATTCAACTCCTAGGCTTCGGTTTTCAATCTAGATTGTGAGCTGGGCTTGGTTGTCTTTCCTTATATTTTAGTTTGGGTTTTGCATATTGCCGGACTAGGCTCAATCGCTAAGTCCAGGCCAGCAGTGAACTTGAGCCGATGGGCTGGGGTTTATGTTGTCGTGGGTTTGGTCCATATAGTTTAATCATTCTCAGAGCCTCCCAGCTTAAACCCATTAGCTCCAGTATATTTAGAATGTAGTTTTGATGGGCTTATCACTTAAGTAGCATTGATACTGACTCGCGATACAACGGACACAACACAGCACTACATGCCAATACATTTTTTTTTTTTTTTGTTACCCAAAGAACCTCGTGCAGCTGATAGCGGGTGGGTAAACCATGGAGCGATGCTAGCTGAGGACCCACCACCCGACGTCGTGCTTAAAACTCCGTGCGTCCAGCAGGATTCGAAGTCCTCACCTCCTCGCAAAGGATCCGCAGAGCCCTATTCCAACTAGCCACCTTAGGCGGTGGTTCTACATGCCAATACATTGTTTCTCAAAAAATAGAGAATTTCAACACATTGAAACAAATTATATATTTAATATATATTTATAAATACATGATAAATTATCATTTTTATGATTAATTTGATTCAACTTCATAAATAAAAAATAAAAATAAAAATAAAAAGAGCTTAGAATGAATTTACATGAAAAACATTAATCCACCATTTGTTGATATAATTTATTGTTTCAATTTAACAAATTCAATTCCTCTCTAATAATCCATAAAACTTACAGAAAAGAAAAAGCAATCCACACTATGTACTTGCATGTCAAAGTGTGTTAGAAGTAAAGAGAAAAAAATAAACTTGGGAGTGAATTGTGTGTCATAAGAAGTGAGAATTAGAATAAAATAGAATGCTAGGTTTTTCCTCTTTCCCTATTTATTACTTTTACCTTTTTTTTATTTACATATTTACATTTTGACTCTTCATTTATTGAAAATTTTTTAAATTGATCCCATGCGTGTCAAAATCACATGTCGGAATTTCGAATTTGCATGTTGTAATTTCTCAACTCGCATGTCAAATAGTGTCGAGAGAGTTGACCGTGTATCGGATTTTCCAACATGTGGTTAAAGAGGTTTGGAGAGTGTCGAACAGATCTTAGAGTGTCCAATACAACACGAAGGCTCCCAGAGATTATCGGTACTTCCTAAGTTATTACTAGTAAATTAAAATGTTCCTAATATGTAAATGTAAATTCATGACATTTTTGTTTAGGGAACGGGGTCGACTCCTAATTTTCTTATGCAATAAATGATTAGTGGCGTTGCCCAAATTTATGTGTCAATATCCTTATTCTTAGCGAGACACTTTTACTCAAAGGATGTAAGATGTTATAAAAGTATCTTGAAATTCACATAATATATGTGAAAAAGCAATGCATACCGAGTCATCTTAATTTTTTATTTTATTTCTGTAAACTCACTTTATGGATGATATTAATTTTTCTCAATTCGAAAGGAATAAAATTTCAAAGGCATTTTAAAAAGTTCTTACTTTATGCGAAGCTTTGCTTTATTTCTTCTTTTAAAGTTTCATGGTGAGGAATATATGATTTTGTTTGGGAAAAATATTTAAAGAGGTTTTTTTTTTTTTTTTTTGCTTCGTCCAATCATCCCATTATATTCATATTTTTAAAAAAATAGAAGTTTATAAACATCTGACCATATCAAAAAAAAATTTATGCTATTTTTTTTTTCAAAATCTACTTGACAATAATTCATAATTGCTAAACAAGTAGAAAAGAATTAGATTTCTTGGAAGTTTATCTCTTCGACAAAGGTAATTTCTATAGGAGTAAATCTAGAAAATAAAATAGAAAACATGATACCTTTAATATAGATGTGATATCCTCAATAAATAGTAACAAAACAAGTGATATTCTTGATTATAGCAATTAGGTTGTAAATAGAAATAAAAAAACTCAAACAAGAAGGAATGTAAATAATTTTTGGGCTATCACTGTAAATCGCAATTGAATAATTAATGGCAATTTTATCTCATTGGTCAAAATGGGGTGAATTTAGCCATATAAAGAGTGGAAATATGCCTACCTTGGTTAGTAGCATATTATACATCAAGAATTAAAACACATGTAATCAAACATTTCACGCCATGGTTAAGAACAATTCTCAACATGTAAAAATAGATCTACATGTAATTTGACCGAATAGTTGAATGTGATGCACTTATTTAAACATTACTTATAGTTTTTCATGTTTATTTTAAAAACTTTCAATAGATCAATATGCAAAAAAAAATTCATTCTTTATTTTTACTTAAGATTAAGTGCTTCAAAAATCCTTAAACTTACTGTGAAGGTGCAAGTAAGTCCTTAAATTTTTAAAACGTGTAATTAAGTCATAAAACTTATTAAATGAGTGTAATAAAGTCTTTCTATTAATTTCATCCAATTTGATTAATAGAAAATGCTGACGTGATTTTTTTTTTTTTTAATACATATGGCTCCAATGTGGCGCCAACAAAAAGTACCACATTAGTAAAAGAATATTGAAAATAAAATAATATAATAAAAAATATAATAAAAAATGTAAGAAATGTTAAGATGTATGTATGAGTTGTGTTAGAGAATCCCATATCACAAAATTGATACGGTGTTGAGTAGTTAATATATATAAGTCGGCTCTAAGCTCATTGATTTACGCTTTTAAGTAGAGGTTGGTCTAATTGGATACGGTGACAAACTCAGATTTGGACTCTCTCTTGATGATTTTCTCGGTTGAAGGTATCAGATTTATGTTGTGTGCTCCCAATAAGAAAAAATGCTATTCATCTTTTTTTTTAGACGGTTCATCTTGTTTCTTCGTGAAATACTTATATTGTTCATCTCCGTCGAGGAATGGTGGTGCCCGCTTGAGTTTTGCTAAGCACTAGATCATGTCAAGATAACAAATTTGGAGCAAATCCAATCCCGTTTCATTTTTCATTTCAGGATTTCATGTTGCGTGAAACATGGACAGTCAGCACTCAACGAAAGAAGAAGATGAACCAGTAAGGGCGCGTTTGGTAACGATTCTGTTCCGGGGAGCTGATTCTGATCAGAATTGATTCTTTTTGATTCTGTTCCCGGGAACTGATTCTGAGCAAAAGAACGCGTTTGGTACTGTACAAAATTTCTGATTCTAGAATAGAAAAAGAACAGAAATGCGTTTGGTAACTGCATAAAATTTCTATTCCAATTCTTTTTTTAATTCCTTTTTAGATAAATATAAATTTGATATTGAATTCTCATAAACCCCTCATTAATTATATTTATACTAAGTAATAAAAATATTAACTAATCAATTTTTATTAAATAGTTAATAATAAACCATAGTATAAAATATACTAATATACCTAAAATATGTAATAAATATAAATACTAAATTTATAAAAAAAATTAAATATGTATTATATATATATAGCAAATATATATTTTAGAATAGGAGGAAATTAAAATAAAATATAGAAATAAATAAATAAATAAAAATAAAAACGAAATTTGTTGTTATTTTAATTTTTTTCTTATTAGAATTTCAATATTATTTATATTTAAATAAGATTTTTTTTTTTTATCATGGTGATTTCTTATTTTCAATAAATATTTACATTTCTATGATTAAATATCTAATCCATTTTGAATTTAATATGGATGGATGTTAATTTTAATTTAACCAAGATTCTTCTTTCTCTCTCTCTCTCGCTTGCTCTATATATATATTCCCTTCTCCAAAACCGAACACCCAACGTTTAAAAGAATAAGTCTTCAAACCAACATGACTCTTTGAAACAAAAAGAAGACTTTAATGAAAAACTCATCACTACAACTTATCCATAAATGAATATTGAAGTAATAGTCAACTTTGAAATATTGGCTTTGATAAGTCAATAATTAATAACAATATTACAAAAGTCGGAAACATTAAGTTATGGAATCTCTGGCATATTGTAATCCCTTGCCATTTGATTTGCGATACTTTTCCGAATTATGTTTATCTCCATTGCTTGCTCATTTGATGGATCATCCACAACCTCCTCTTCTCTAGCTCCAAATGGGTAATTCGGATCTCCATATCGGGAAAAGTTTTTGTCCATCCTGTCTTGGTCACGAATATAATTATGAAGAGCACAACATGCAATTACAATAAGTGCTTGCTTTTTAATTGTAAATGGAGGCATGCGTCTCAAAATGGTGAAGCGATTCTTTAATGCCCCAAATGACCTTTCAATGACATTTCTTAAAGAAGAATGTCTATAGTTGAATAATTCTTTTGCTGTCCTTGGCCGTCTTCCATTCCCCTATAATCGTTCGAGATGATACCGTTCTTTTTGAATGGAGTTAAAAATCCCGGGAGTGCTGCATAGCCAGAATCTACCACGTAGTATTTGCCTATCATGTATATATAAATTAGCTATGATATGCAACGATGAAACAAAATTTCTTCTTATAAACAAATTAAATACCTGGTGGCGGTCGAGGAAATTGCAATTCAGGAGTCTCAAGTGCTGCCGAAAGCACTCGACAATCGTTGGCAGATCCTTCCCACCCAGAATATACGAAAGTAAATTTCATGTCAAACGAACAAATACATAACACATTCTGAGTGGTAGTTCCTTTTCTGCCTCTAAATGGGATTTGCTGAGACGTGGGGACGATAGCATCTATATGGGTGCCATCAATAGCACCTACGCAATCCTGTGAATTTATTTCGGGAAAAAAATCACGTGAATTTATGAAAAGAAAAATTATCAACTACATATATTTGATGATGCAAAATTGATATGAAAACTATACCTTGAAATAGGGTTCATGCCTAGGATTCATAAGAATTTCCGGTGGCACGATATCAAAGGATGGTGGTTTGATAATCTCTTTTGCAAGTTTCAGAACTGCTTTCAACACTAAATTAAAATACCTGCTGATTGTTTGTCCTGAACGTTGAAATCTTTCACATAAATCTCTAGTAGAGTTATTATGACCAACCAAAGATAAGAATATCCCAACTTGTTCATCTATCCTAACATACCGACTATCTTTCAACCAACCTCTTATCCTCATCAAATCACATAGGTTCAGAAAAACATGTCTCTCCATCCTGAAGGCTTCATATATTCTATCTGAATGTCCACAAATAATCTCTCTTATCCATTCCGGTCCCGATAGTCTGCTGTCCCTAATAGGTTCTCTCGTATGCATGGACATGTCCATCGCAACCATGCATGACCATGCTACCAATATATCAAGATTCTCGTCATCCAAGAATTGGTCAACTGATTCTATATGCTCATTAGACATACTAGTTGATCCTTCTTCCATGGTACCTATATTATCACACAAATACAATAACATTAATAAAGAGAGATGAAAATAATCCAATAACAATCAACAATGTAAGTTCTAAAGTAAAAGCAAATCAAATATAAAAATTTCAAACAATCCATCTTATCCATACAACCATAGGGTTTCCATAATTAAACACACAATCAAGTGCAACCACATGCAATCCACAAAACACATCTTAACATCCCCTAAAGAAGTTGAAGAAGCCCATGTCTCATTTCAGCTGGTGTTCTGACGAATGCCTCTCTCCATATGGCACTATTACATGCTCGCTCCACTCCCTTGCTGTAAAGATCTCTGGGTCCAAGTTATTCATATTAATAAGGATATCAATCACAACCTGCTATAGAGAAGGGGTCTACACAGTGCTTTGGTGTCACGGTGGTGGTGTCACTTGTGAGCTAATAGATCCACTCTCAGATTGACTTGACCTAGATTTGAGCATGTCCTGTATAGCTTTACACGTGCCTGCAATACTATATGAGCTACTATTCCTTCTCCTCTTGACATTTGGAGTCCTATCCAACCTGTGCTGGTTATGAATGGGAGGTGAAGTATGGTCGGATGTAAAAACGTCATCATCAATGGGGTGTTCACTTAAGTCTTCTGGATCACTGATTGCATTGCCACCACCATAACCTTCATCTGACACCGTCAAATCTTGGATATTTGCTGTGGCATGATCTCTAGTAGCATATGTATCACCAAATACAATGCACAGTTGGGGATATTGAGGAAATCCATCCTTCTTGAATTTTGCCCACCCATTATTGACCTGCAATTTTCACAATAATAACAAATGTCAATAACATAATCAAATCTTCTAAAACTTACATCTATAGTAATATCAAAATGATCGAAATTTAAAACATACCGTGATGTGAGAGTCCCAAACACTTGGATCATCGAGAATAACTTTGTTAGTCACATTATCCCAGCCAAAACCAGATTGTGAAATGAGCTTCTTAAAACTGCCATACTGTCTTCTCAGTTTATTCACCTTATTCTTCAACTGCAATAGGTTATATTGGTATCCTGATTGTTTAGTGAATTCTGCTCGTATGTTGTTCCACCCTGCTTTGTTAAAAGTAGAAGTTGTGCGATTTCCCTTTTGTACCTCCTCTACCAACAAACTTACAAACAAGTTGGTTAAAGGCTCGGTCCATTTTGCATTGAACATCTCTTTCCGGGATGCCATTTAACCTTGATTGAGCATCATATAAGTTAATTGAGATAAGACTTAAAACTATCATGTAAAGTATAAACTTAGGAGTCAATATGTAATATAGAGAGCTAAACGCAAATGGAGAGCTGATATTAGACTCATTACTTACTTCAAGTGCTATGGTATCTCTTGGAGAAGTAGTAAGCGTGGCTTCAAAGTGGCTTCAAACTCTTGCAGCCTTTTCTGTAAAAGATCCCAATAGAAGAAAAGAATTTCAGGCGGGGCGGATAATCCAAATAACCATGTTAACTTCAGAAAAAAAATGCAAACAAATAAGAACTTAGTGAGAAATTATCAGTACATTATGAACTAGTACAATTTTTCTCTCCTACTCAGTTTCTTTTTCCTAGTTCAGCAACTCTATATGGCATTCACAGCATTGACAAACAGAAAACCAAGCAGAAATCGCGAGCTCGGAGCTATATCATTCACATATTGGACCATAACAGCACTCTCTCCACACCATAACAGCATTCTCTCAACATGGATATTAATGACTAATTGGATAAATTACACACACGAAAGAAAAAACATAAACATGCTGCGGTCAATTTGGTTGCCCAAAATCCTTTGGCATTTGCCATTTGATTGCCTCTCAGAATTTTCTGAAAAACCAAACACGAATTGAAGGGGAGAAAAGCCCCGTTTTTCAGAGGGCCTATTCGCTCATCAAGGTCTGGGTTCCACACGAGCACTTGTCCATATAAGAAATCGTCGTTGACAGAAACACGAGATCTTCAACGTAATACAAGAACATTCCTAAGAAGCTGCACACACGGGTCTGCTAATTTCCAATACTATAGAACATAACCCATCAAGAACAGAACATCAATAACATAACCCATCAAGAACAAAACATCAAGACAGCCAAGGGAGTTCCACGAATCATCGCACATCAAGAACAGAACATCAAGAACAGAACATCAACACAGCCAAGGGAGTTCCAAGAGTCATCGCACATCAAGAACAGAACCCATCAAGAACTGAACATCAAGAACAGAACATCAAGACAGCCAAGGGAGTTCCACGAATCATCACACATCAAAAAAATGAACATCAAGACAGCCAAGGGAGTTCCACGAATCATCGCACATCAAGAACGTAACATCAACACAGCCAAGGGAGTTCCACGAATCGTCGCACATCAAGAACAGAACATCAAAACAGCCAAGGGAGTTCCACAAATCGTCGCACATCAAGCACAGAACATCAACACAGCCAAGGGAGTTCCACGAATCATCGCACATCAAGAACAGAACATCAACACAGCCAAGGGAGTTCCACGAATCGTCGCACATCAAGAACAGAACATCAAAACAGCCAAGGGAGTTCCACGAATCGTCGCACATCAAGAACAGAACATCAACACAGCCAAGGGAGTTCCACGAATCGTCGCACATCAAGAACAGAACATCAAAACAGCCAAGGGAGTTCCACGAATCATCGCACAGGACCGGAGGGGTTCAAAGAAGATCATCCCAGATCGGCGTTGGCGCCCGCCGATTCGGGCCTGGGGGTCGGGGGGCGCTCGCGCCAATCTGGCCGTGGAGTCGCTCGCCGAGCGACCCCGGTGCCCGAATCGGCGGGCGCCGAGCCGATCTGGCCGAGGGTCGCTCGCCGATCGGGCTGGGGTCGCTCGGCGAGCGACCCTCGGCCGGATCGGCGCCCGGCGCCCGCCGATCGGGCTCGGGGGTCGCTCGGCGAGCGACTCCACGGCCGATTGGCGCGAGCGCCCCGACCGGAGCTCGGTGGCGCTCCCGCCAACCGTTGCGGACGACGAACGACGATGAGGAATATGCAAACCGTCACCTAGATCGGCCGGCAATGACGCTACCCGTGAGTGAAGGGAACTCACCTTCAACGAGAGCTTCAACAATGAAGAAGCAGCGTCGCCGTCGCCGTTGTTGTGGAGAGAACGAACCGAGAGAAGAACGAACCAGAGAAGAACGAACCACCGGAGAAGAACGAACCGGAGAAGAACGAACCACCGGAGAAGAACGAACCAGAGAAGAAGAACCAGAGACAGTGAAAGTGAAAGGGTTTGTTCGCACAGAGAGAAAGTGGAGCGGGGATACGTTGAGCGGAGAGAGAGAGCCACTTTTTGATTCTTTTTTCTGATTCAGAATTAAGAATCAACTTTTTTTTTATTCTAAATTCTTGTCCAAAACTGATTCTGGGAACAAAAATTACCTAACGTGATTCGGGCCGAAACGGATTCCTCGGAACGAAGAATCGAAATCCCTGTTTGGATGGTTACCAAATCCTAAGAATCCTTTTTAACAATTCAAATAATTTTTTTTTCCTTGTATAAATTTTTAAATTTTTATGATATGTAGCGCAACATTTCTCAAAAAATGAATGTCAGTATTTCTCATTAGCCAAATTAGACGGAGTTAGTGGAGGGACTCAATCACACATATTCGACAAATTTTAAGATTTAATTGTATTTTTCTGAAATTTTAGAACTTAATTGCATTTTCACCATAAATTTTAAAATTTCCAGTACACTTACCCCTTTTACCAAAGCACTTTGTATATAGTTGTGATTCAACTCTTTATAATATTTATAAAAGTTTGAGGCGACTTGGAAGAATGAACATAGAAAGGCATCGATCATTGATAAGGTTTGATATTAAATATCTCAAGTTTGAAGAACTGGAATACCATAATACCATAAAGCAAAAGCGAAGGGCCAATTTCGTATGAAAAAAGAAGTTAAGTCTCGGCCTTTCATCATTTGAAAACCAAAATAACATTGAAAACACATTTGGTTGAATTAGAAGAAGTTCGAAATTTTAATTTCATGAGACAAAAACGTTTTTCAAAAATATAAAAGAAAGACCAAAATTGGAAAAATCTGTTTATCTTAACAAGCGGTCCTCAAGTTTGGCTCCTTTTTAAAAATCGTTCATGTTGTGTTATCATTGTCCTCCGTTCTGCAGCTGTAAGTTTCAATTCAATGAATTTTCGGAAGCATACGTAAGCACGGACGTGGCGATCAAAAGACAACAAGATTGGCCCTCGATAAATAGCGATCATAAGATACATGTACCTGAAAACTATTAATAAAGAGAAGTGGCTGTAATTAAGGTAAACTTGAAATTCATGTACCTAAAAATTAGTAATAAAGAGAAGTATTAGTTTACACCGCCGTGCCTCTTTATCTATATGATGGTAAATTCAGACATGAGACACTGTATTGAGGTTAAGTTCCTAAGAAATCTTTCAAATACATTGAAAGAACATGCGAACCTCCACAGCCAATCTATAATGATGTATATGATCTAAAATTTATAGAAAGTAGAGGTGAAAAAAAGCACTTCATCACTTTCGTGAATGGCTATACTCAATTTTGCTATATTTATTTATTATCTAGCAACAATAATGCTATGAGAATGTTTGTCAAGTATAAAAATGAGGTCGAGAACCAATTTGATAGATGAATTAAAGTGCTTAGCTTTGATAGAGTAAGAGTATACAATTCTACCAAGTTAAAGGAGTTGTGCGCTAGTTTACGAATAATTCTCCAAACAGTTGCGCTTTATACTCCATAGCAAAATGGAGTTGTTAAACCAAAATATAGAACTCTAAACGAGATGGCTAATGTTATGCTCTTAAGTTTTGGTTTATCATAGAATTTGTGGGAGGAGGTAGTTTTAACTAGCAAACTATATTCTTAATAAATTACCACATTGGAAGACGGGTAAGGCTCCATATGAATTATAGAATGGAAGATTACCATCCTACAATTTTTTGAAAGTGTCGGGGTGCCTAGTCATGGTGGCGATTCCTCCCCGTAAACAAACTCCGTTGAGACCTAAAACAGTAGATTGCATATTCATCAGTTATGCATAATATAGCAACAAATATAAATTTTTGGTTTACAAATTTAAAATGCGGAAATCCATGCCAAATATTATCCTAGAATCAAGGGATGCTAAGTTCTCTGAGGGTATGTATCTTGCAAAAAGAAATCAAGGTGAACTTTCTTAGAAGAGATTTAGAAAATCAGAATACGAGAATGATGAAGTTAGGATGACGAAGCCAAACTTTAAAGGAGCAAAAAGTTGTGGATTGAAAAGATTTCGAACTTGACTTTTTGACATACATGAAAAAAAAAGTGAGCCTCATACGTTTAAAGAAGCAATGTCATCTTTAAGTGCTCTTGTCTAAAAAGAAGCAATCGACAAGGAGTTTGATTCTATCATAAGTAACTATACTTGGGAATTGGTTGATATTTTTTGTGAAAATAAAACAATTGGATGTAAATGGATATTCAAAAAGAAGCTTAAATTTGATGGTTCTATTGATAAGTATAAAGCACATCTTGTTACTAAAGGATTTAGACAAAGAGCAAGACTATCATGATACTTATTGCATTGTAACATGAATAACATTAGTTAGAATGTTGATTGTTACAACTTACTATAAAATTTGCAAATATATCATATGGATGTGAAAAACTGTATTCTTGAATTATAATTTCGATAAGGAGATTCATATGGACCAACCTAAAGGATTCAAGGCCAAAGGACAATAACACAAAATGTGTAAACTTATCAAATCTTTGCATCGACTTAAACAAACTCCTAAACAATGACATGAGAAGTTAGGCCTTATGATGATCCAAAATGGACATAGAATCAATGAGTGGAAAGATGTGTGTACACCAAAACCGCATCTATTGGATGTGTTCTTATTTATTTAAATGTTGATGATTTGCTAATTCGTGGAGATAATGCTGAAACAATTAAAAACACCAAAAGTGTTCTCAAGAAGAACTTTGAGATGAAAAAATTAAGTATTGCAAATATTATTAGAATTTTGATTGTCTAGGTTTAATACAATCTCAATACATTAAAAAGGAATTGAGAGGTTTGAAAGGTTCTAATCAAATATGTGGATGATCGTTATCTTCTACACATAACTTTTAGATAGAATACAAAAAAAAAAAAAAAAAAAGGTATTAGATAGTTGGAGTATTCTCAAGTAATCAACAACATCTTATACATTATGAAATGCACTAGACTAGATTTAGCATACTTGATGGGAAAATTGAGTAAATATATAGGTAAACCTAGTCAGCGACATTGGACTGCTCTTGTCACGCCCGATCCTTAGGCAAGCACACATCCCTTACCTTGGTCGATTAATAGCGACGTCCTAGAATGCATCGCCAACCCATTCATTTTGATATGCACATGCGGAAGCATATAAATTATCCCCATACAATAAAATATTGGGATAGCACGATAGGACTAAATTTCAAACCCTTAAAACATTCACTCTTATATACATTACAAACCAATGCACATATATATATAAGGTGAACTATTAAGTCAAATTCAACTTAAGCCAGTTTAAAAACAACGTATACAAACAGGAGTAGGGTTCTACAAACTACAGGTCCCCGTCCTCCTCTTCATCATCCTCCACACTCTAACTGGAGCTTTCAGCAGACTAAACTGGACTTTCAAGATGTTCAAAATCCAAGTTTGCCGCATCCAAGGACCTAAAATGGTTATTCAATAATCAATTAGACAACGTCTCAGCAAGTTTTAACCCCTAAGACCCAATTAGTAAACCAATACACCTTAGGGATGCCTAAGTACAACACGAGTCGAAGGACTTACCTTGACCTCAGTCCCAACCTGCAAATCAATACAGTTCAATAGGCACCCAACAATCTCAACAAATCGAAGCATCGATCAAATCAATCTAGTCGATTATATGTCATTCGAACCATCGCAATGTCATTTCCACTCAATTAGTCAATTCACAACATCAGATCAATCGACTTAGTTAATTACATATCAACAACACCACTTCCGATCATTTCAATTATTCCAACTCAATTCCCAATTACAAATCATGATTCCACTCGGCAACTTTCAATATTTAGTGGCTTTACGGTCTCACTCGACACTTTCTATATTTAATGGCTTTATAGCCCCACTCGGCTCCTTTCAAAATTTAATGACTTTACGGTCCCACTTAACCCTTTCCAAATTTAATGGCTTTATGGTCCCACTCAACCATTTCCAAATTTAATGGCTTTAAGGTCCCACTCGACATTTTCCAACCGCGGCCAACGATATTGCACTTCGTAATTAAGCTCCTCAATTTCATAATATCTTGGCACTTCAAAGATCCCAATTAAGCTTAAGTCACTAATTAAATTGTTCCACTTGTTAAAAGTGGAGACTGGGACACAGCGAGACGATGCGACTGTGGCTGAACTTGGGCCCACGATGACACTAACGGGCTTGGACCGGGCCTAAACTTGACCCAACAAATCTCAGCCCAAGCTGAGATTAGTTGCTGAATTGAGCTGGGTTTCGAATTGCTGGACTGGGCTTCAAGTGGCACGGGCTTGGGATTTGCTAAATTGGGCTCGGCTTCGCGGGCTTGGCTTCAAATGGGCCTGATCAAAACCAAAGATGGGCTGCTCCTTGGGCTGAACTGAACTGAACTGATCTGGGCTGAGAACTTGGGCTACTACAAGGCCTCAATTCAACCGAAAATGGGCTGCTGAAGATGGGCTTCGCTGGTCTCTTAGGCCTCAAATTGCTGGGCTGCTGCAGCTAAAGTTCACGGCTCCAAATGGGCTTGGTGGAGATGGTTGAAATTTACGGAGATGCTGGGCCGTGAGATCCTTTGGCTTCGTGCGTTGCTGCAGGCGTGTGAAGCGGACGAATGAAGAGGAGCTGCTGTGGAGTTCGCTGGCGCACGAGAGGAAAGCAGCTGCTGGCGTCAATTGGAGGGTGTCGCGGACGAAGACACGAGGAAGCAGCTGGATCCTTGGCCGCGTGGAGAAGAGCACGAGCTGGCGGTCTTCGATGGGGGCTTCGCGGCGAGGGTTTGACCAAAGGAAACGGGGACGCGGACAAGTGGCCGCGTGAAGATGGGACGGTCAACTTGGTTGGAGCAGCTTGAAGTTAGTTGACTGGAGGGAACAAGATTTGGTGGAGATGCAGGCGGCGAAGGCAGAGAGAAATGAAAACTCTCAAGCTTCAAGGGAATGAAAAGAAAAGGCAAAGGCTGAGAGGGAGGGTTCGCTTTGCTTGGTGTGTGAAAGAAATCAAAAGAGAGGGGGCACGGATAAGAGAGAAAGAGAGACGTCCGATTATGGAAGAGGTGAAGAGCCAAAGTCAACAAATTTTTATCCATTCTCTTAAATGCTTTGTTCCCTGTTTCTTTCTAGAATAAAAATCCATCAGATAATCCATTTGAAGCCCAAAATTGTTGTCTCAAAACCAAGCTCCAAATTTCTAAATTTCTCCATGAAATTTCTCAATTCGACGTCCAATTCCAATGAAGAAAAAGCCCGTAGAATTTCTACAAGTGCCCCTAGTCAAATAACTTGGCTTGGAAGTCCAAATTTCACTTCAATTTGACCCGTTCGAATTTCCGTTAATTTCCGCAGGGTCCAAATCGAATTTCCATAAAAATCTCGGAATCTCCAAAAATTCTTCGGAGGATGAGTTGACGTTCCTAAAATAAATCATGACATGACAGAACTTTCAGTCTCTGAAATCGGGTTCAAATTTGCGGTTAATTTCACTCAGACGCATTTTTAGCGTGACATAGCCTACCGGATAGTTTTCAAAACTTTTTAAGGCAAATGACCCGTGGTCGATTTTCTTTGAGCCACAACGAACCCACTCAACACATTGGCGACTCTCGTTTGTCGTGATAATCTCGAGGATTCAAATATGAACACAATGTACCAAAATGACAGTGAAATCAAATTAGTGCTGGTCGACGAGAAATTTCCAATTTAGTGGAGTCACCCACGATCAACCACACATCCCAATCGAACCAACCTATCTCTGATCCTAATTTGATTTTTAACTGTGCCGTAATGATCTCTAAAGATGAGCACAGTCGAGAAGCCGATTCCTTGTCGAATTCTCAAGTCTATCTGCCTTAAAGTCTTTGATGGCTTACCCAGCTGGTCTAGTTATCTCGTGAGTAGCCAACTCAGAGAAAAGCACTATAGTAGTGCCAAATTTATCCGGCTCTATTGAGAGTGTTAGGTTATTTGAAAATAAGTAAAGACTATGTTATGTAATAAGACAAAATCCTTTTCTTTTCTTTTTTGTTGGAAGGCTATAGTGATGCCGACTTGAGGATTATGATGAATCGAATAGACTAGAGTATATGTTTTACATTAGGAGGTTCCGCACTATCATGAAAATTCTCATAGAAAATTTGTATAGAATGCTCCACGATCGAATCAAAATTTGCTACTTTAGATAAAGTTGCTGAAAAAGCATAGTGGCTTCAATAATTTTTAGAGTTGTGTTGTGGCTAAAAGTTATACTTGTGGTATGCATTCACTATGACAATCCAGTAGCGAATGCAAAGGCACATAATGTAATATATAACAATAAGTTTAGATACATCGGTTAGATACATTAGTCATAGACATAACATTGTAAGGTAATTGCTCTTGAATGAAATAATTTCTGTAGACTTTGTAAAGTCAAAGGAAAACATTGACAAAAGGTTTATCGAGAGATCATATAAACTATGCATCGAGAAGAATTTGGTTAAAAGCCTAAACTCATAAAGAGGTTCTAAGGTGGAAACCTGGCCTAATGATTGAAGATCTCATGGACTAGGTTCAAAAGGACAATGTGGATTTTGGAACTTTAATGTGAGCACCGTCTCTAGTTCCTATAATGCAACAATGCATTCTATAGTGTTTTAAGGATATGCTATGCATTTATTGATTCCTATAGTTTCGAATTTAACATCCTAGTGAGGTATGGTAGAATACCTTTGATAGGAATGCACCTATATATGTAGAGCAGGCCAACCCTATGAAACTATTTAAAGGCTTGATTTTCTAAAATACGCATAAATTCTGAGAAGTTCAAGGCCGAAATAATGAACACAATTGAAAATCAATCTTGATTAGGAGATATTTTGTGTGAGTTTTAATATCTAGGTTTACACATAGCTAGATATTTAAGGTTTAAACCATTAACTAGTTAAGTGAGTATGATATTTTCTAACTACCTTTACGTCATTAGTTTGACTTTGACCAAAAACCATAAAAGGAAAATAATTAGGTTAAATGAAACCGTGCAAATATGGAAACCACTAAAACCGATTTGGTTTTTTTCGGTTTATCTAGAAGAAAAAGAGTGAATTTATTTATATGGAGGACGAAAAATGTTTTGCCTTAATTCAAAATAATCATTTTTTAATTCATTTTGGTTTATAGTAAAAGTAAGTAATTCACCAAAAAAGTTGTTGCAACAGAAGTACCCAAAGTACTCTTTGCCGTAGTTAAATGAAACCCAGCCCCCTCACGAAAGGCTCCTTAATAAAGACCAAGCTCGAAATTGGCAAATTTGAAAAAATTGAAGTCCTTTGTATTGTCGATCAGACAGTTTACAGCTTAAAAAGGAACACAATCTAAACTTTATGGATGTCACATAGCTAAACCCAACAGAGCAAGTTCAAATCCACCTTACAAGAGCGAGAGCTTAGCAAAATAAAGAAAAGAACCGAAGAACTCTGGAAAAACAAATGAATTTGAAAAGTCTACATTCAGGTTGGAAATTTTAATTTCTCTATTTTTGAAAAAAAAAAAAAAAATGAAATTTGAAAAATCAGTTTATTTTAATCAGCGGTCCTGAAGTTTTGCTCCTTTCTAGAAATAGCTCATTTTTTCAATCAAATCACCGCCCTCCATTCTGCAGCTGTAATTTTCATTCAATGATGCCTCACTCAGTAGCATACGTAAGCAGGTACGTAGCTATCGAAAGACGACAAGTTTGCCACTCTACAAGTAGCGACCGTAAGATAGGACTCCTTATCCCAATTAAAAACAAAAAACACGCGCACACACCCTCACAAGCTCTAAGTAGAAGACGACCATCCATGGAGAAGGCGGTGATTGTCGGTGCCGGCATCGCGGGCTGGCGACAGCAGTGGCCCTTAAGAAGATCGGTGTCCGAGCCCTCATCCTTAAGAGATCGAAAGAGCTGCGAGCAATAGATGCGGCTCTCGGTCTCTTTGCTAATGCGTGGCTCGCCCTTGATGTGCTCGGGGTTTCGGACAAGCTCACAGCGCTATATGCCCCTCTCGAAAGGTAAGGTCCTTTTTGCTCTTTCTACAGGAACACAGATGTCTGATTATTGTGGAATGTTAAATCATTTCGAAGTATAAAACCCTATCCAATCTATACTTAAACAATCATATACATAACGAAAGTTAAAGAAGTGATGACACCACTCTAATTTGAGTTGAAGCCGACCGGTGGCATTCTTCCTTTTCAATTTAAAACCATTCTTGATGGATGATGAATCGGTGAAAACATCTTTTAGAAGATATAAATACACCTGATCTCATATCTGTATCATGTTGGAGGTAAAATGAGGGTTGACCGGTTTCCGATCTAGTCTGATCCTATCAAGAAACTAGGAAATGGACCGGGAGGACCAATTTTCAATTTCTTGGACCGAGGACTGGACCATCCAGTGCAGTTCCGTCTTGTCTAGTTCCAATGAAACCGGTCACTTATTTGTTTTCTTCCTATCTGTGATTGAGATCGATGTGGACCACGCATAGTCCAAGTTCTTTCTAACAAAAGAGATACTATAATATGGTCAGCCAAACCCCAAACTCGCAATATAATTTACCTTATTTTGCATGTCATTATCTTCCAAATAGACCCAACAAACAAAAAAGCAAGATTTGTGATATATCCTCATGGAAACTCAAGGAGCAGGTAGTCTTCTACAGCCTTGATCATGTCCTTCAAAAGATAATAACATGCAAAAGGGTGCAAAAGTCTTCTGCAAGGCTGCATCAAAATCACCAAAATGAATGAGATCATGTCATCCGGGTCATTTTTCTGAACTCCATTCCAGAACTTGCACATTCTGGTGACAACAACGATCGAGCGACTGAGGGAAAGATTAAGTTTCTTCAAGATATTAAAAAAAAAAAAGTAATATATATAGTTGGTTGGTTCAATTGGTGCAGTTCTCACTTTGGAACCAGGAACCGGACCAACCGGCCACCAGTTCCAAGAATAGCAACTAAGAACTAGACCAACGCCCATGGAAATCACCTGAAACCGGTCAATTCGGTCCGGTTCAGATGGTTCCGTCTAGGTTGCACCAACATGGACATGTGACACGTGACACGATACAACACAACACGCCAACACGTCATTTCTCAAAAGTAGAAAATTCCGACACGTTCCGACACGTTATATATTAAATAAATTTTTTAATATATAAATGCATAAATAACTAAATAATAATAATAATAATAATAATAATAATAATAATAATAATAATAATAGCCTATAATTAATTTATACTAAAAACTTTAATCCTACATTTGTTAATATCATTCATTGTTTTAATTTGACAAATTCAACTACGTTTCATTGTAATATTTCATAAAACTTGGAGAAAAAAACAAGTAATCCACGTTCCACTATTCATTTTAGCTTATTTTTTTATTTATATATATTTATATTTAGACCCCAAAAGTATTGAAAATTTGTAAAAATAATCCCGCACGTGTCGGGATCACGTGTCGGAATTTCCGACTCGCGTGTCGGAGGCATTTGACAGCGTGTCGGAGTGTGTTGGAGTGTCGGACACGACAAGAAGGGTCCCAGAGAGTGTCCGTGCAACCTAGGTTCCCATTGTATACCCCTAGGTAAAACCAACTTTGAATAAACTACATTTATAGTGAAAATTAGTTAAGGTCCAAACCAATTTCAGTCACGATAACTAGACCTTGATACGATGCAATTAATTTCATGCCCTAAATGCAATGAATTTTTTATTCTTTGCAAATGATATTTGTTCAATATTAAAAAAATCGGTCAAAGTAGTTATAATGCATCTTTTGCGGGGAGAAAAAAAAAGAAAATTGAGATAATTGCTGGTTGTAAACTGCACCGTGATATTTACCTATTTAGGTTGCTAATGGGATTCATCCTTAGAATAGTATAACTAATTAAATTGGTATTCATCAAATGAGGGGAAAAAGTGCCATATCAGTGAGAAAGAACAATAATATGGCACTTTTTCCCCTCATTTGATGAATACCGATTTAATTAGTTATACTATTAAGCAATAAGCTAATCAAGCAAGATATACTGAGTAGAAAGATAAACTCTACATTGGTTTTGTACTTTAACAAATTGACTTTAGTTTTCAAACCTCGAATCTATCCTACAATTTCTCAATGATGAGAAATAATAATTTTACTTATTAGTATTCTTTTTCTTTTTTTTTTGGTACTTGTGTTTAGAGGATACATAACTGACGTCAAGACTCACTTGATTCGAGAAGTGCATTATCCTCCCAGTAACTGGTGAATCTCCAATTTGCTCTCACATTTTCTACCTATCTTCACTTGTTTCCTTAATTTACTGTTTAACTTTATAGATCAATTAATTTCTTGTAATCTTTTACTGTATGTTTTAATTTGCAAAAAATGATACAAACGTCCGTCAGAAATATAACCCCAATTTTTACAGCTCATTTTTTAAGAAGATCATCATTAATTAAGTTTGACTATTTGATACTCCTTTTGTCAAATAGAATTGGATAATTTATCCGATTATGATGTTAGAATATATCTTGAGTTCGAGGCCCATAAAATGAACTCAGTCCACCTAGGTTTCTTAGCTTAAGTAGATTTACAACCAGAGACTTTCTATTTTGAATCCAAGGAAGATGGTCTTGTTGGTGAACATCATGCAAGGAAGCTTTTTGTGTTTATGCCAATAAATCTTGTGGCATGATTTTTATTACCTTTATGAGATTGAGAGATTACATTTCAAGGAATTGCGAGAGTTAAACAACATGAATTGGGGGTTGGAAAACATTGAAGACGTTTAAGTGACTTGATTGTGATTATAATATATGCTATATCACTTGATTTATGGTAGATCTTGTGCTTCTTTTTGTGTGGAGTAGGTTCTACCAATCGATTCACATAAGTTAAATACTTGTTTTATTTTCTTGTTTAGTTTATCTTATAGTTCAACAGCTCTTTTTTTTTCTTTTTTCTCCGCAACAATTGTTTATGTTATGCATGTATTTTCATATACTATGGATAGGAAATCATGCCTTTTGCACTGAGCAAGAGCCCGGTCAAGAGTGGTTCACCGAAAAGTCTTGTTGGAAGTTCTGGCGGAGGAGTTTCCTCCAAATAGAGCATTCGATTCTCTTCCAAGATAACTTCTATTGAAACCCAAGGAGAACACGGCTCGTCCATTTGTATTGTCATGCCTGATGATGGGACCATCATGAAGTCTAAGGTCCCTCCAGTTCTCGAGAACCTTCTTGTGAATTGGAATATGATGAGGTAACTTATTTACTTTAACTTATCCATACTTTAAGCACTGCACGTTGTTATAGGATGCGATGGCATGCACTCTCTCGTTTGGCTTGGACTTTGCTCACCAATCTATTCAGGCCGATCGGCAGTGCACAAGTTGTCTGTGTTCCCAAAGGGTCACGGTTTTCACCACGGCTATACAATTCAATAAATTTTTTTTTTTTTGATACCTAGGAAACCTCGTACAATTGATAGCCGGCGAGTAAACTCTGGAGTAACGCTAACGGAGAACCCACCACCCCGACATCACATTTAAGATACCAAATGCCTCATTTGGGTTTCGAACCGCTTATCTTTGGGCAATGATTAATGGGGTTCTTATCCAGCGGAGCCATCATGGCCGGTGGTCAATTCAATAATTTGTTGATGTGGGCAAGAAGGCAGGTTTTTATTACTCTCAATGATAAGGAAGCGTACTGGTTCTTCGGGGAGTCGAGTCCTCCTAATGTTACCATGTATATTACATTTTGTCTTCCGTTGAGATTCCTTAAGTATGATGGCTTCATCAATAATAGCTTAGTAATCCTCCTCAATCCCTAATGTTTCAATTCATAAAGGAATGCAAAAAGGAGCAGAACCAGAAATGATACAAAGGGAGGTGATCAAAAATTTGGCGAAGGACTTGCCCTCCGTGTACCTCGATGTTGTCAAGCACTCCGATCTTTCGAGTTTAACATGGGCCCCACTAATGTTCCGATATCCTTTGGACGTCCTCTTCGGAAACCTCGCCCGATCAACCGTCACGGCGGCTGGGGATGTTATGCACCCGATGACTCCCAACTTGGGCCAGGGTGGATGTTCGGCGCTAGAGGATGCGGTGGCATTGGGTAGGCACCTGGGGGACTTGATTGCCAAGGATGGCAAACTCGTGACCCAAGATGTCGGATTTGTTATAAAGAGGTATGCAAAGGAGAGGACATTGAGGGCGGCAACACTGATAACAGCGTCTTACTTGTCGGGGGATGGGTGCAACAAGATGGGTCTAGTCGATTAACAAGGTTCCTAAGAGACGTTGTATTCTATGGGCTCCTCCTGGCTAGAGTAGTAAGGAGTATTACAGATTATGATTGTGGGAAGCTTCCTAGCGTCTCCTCTTTTCCTTCACGTGAATTCGAAAGCTCCACCTAATTACAGAGTTACAAATGGGTCTTGGTCTTCTATTTTGTTTAATAATCGGTGATGAAGTTTATTTCAATGCATAACATAAAAGTTGATTGTATTGTTTGTCTCGCGGTTGCCCTTGTTTTTCTTTTTCTTTTTTTTTTCTTTCTAATTCTTATGAATCTTTTCACTCGATGATCAGCTACATCATGAGAATTTGATTTGGGCCAGATCTTTTTAAGTTTGGCTAAAGTCCAAGACGAACACGACAATATGTACAACCTATCCCTACATGGTTACGTAAACTAATCAAAAAGCACCTCGGGTAATTTTTGTCTCGCCATCGCTCATTCGCAGTGGCCGTCACTCGCTCATCATCGCAGATCGTTACCAGAACATATAGGCAGCAAAGAACCGTGAAGTTAGAGTAGTGAATCTCAACGGAAAACTTCAGTAACACAGTCTACTTTAACCAATACCGACAACCTTTTAGCTTCCATCACACATCGGTACATGTGTAATTTCAACGATAACAAGGGGTTTTCCATATTCGTAGACTAGAATCATTTCACCGAAAAATTTGTGTAAATGAAAAGAATTGAGTCTAGTCATAAAATCAAATTTGTTTCTCGTCTAAGATCAACATTTAAACAATGATGTCATCACAAATCATCAAAGAGCAACTAAAATCTTCAATGATTCATCCATGAGTTACATGAACACAACTCGGTCTTTTACCTCTCCAAAATAGGGTAGAAAAGAGGAAATGTCCTTACCTGCCTTACCAGCTACTTCACGACTGCAACAAGCATACTAGTTAGCGACTGGACCCGTCACAATCGTCTACAGACAGATCAAGACCGACAGATAAGTTTTGGATGAGTTTACTCTCTTCAGATCTTCTCGGCCAAAGAAAAGAGCAGTTCAGAGCAATCTCCAGTACTTTTTATGGAGGTGAAGCCGGCAGTGAGTCGTCACGAATGACGATGTGGGGTGCCGGAAACGATGGGAATCTAAATTCTCGAGAAAACTTCAATTGAACAAACCGAATTAAGATTTCAATTTTTAGGTTGAATGGTCGTTAAGGTTTCAAATTAGGGAATTTCTTTTAATTTGCAATTTAGGGTTTATTGTTTGGAGCAAATGTTGTAGACAACGTCGTCTGAGGCCCTATATGCTAATTGGACATGTTGGTGAGCCACATTGAATTCATGGCAACCTAGATGGAAATTGTCACTTAAGTGCTCCGGAAAAAAGAAATTATTGGTATTAAAGTGAGTATTGTACAAAACTTTGGACACTTTTAGTGTTTGTTTCCCAACTTTTAGGACTATCGGGCTTTTTGAACAAGTTTAGGACTTGCTTGCACTTTTTGAATGATTTAGCGCTCAATTATATATTCGTGACAAATTTTAGAAATTTTAACGCACTTATCAGTTTTTTTTTATTATTTTAAAAAGTTCAATTTGGATGACTGGTGGATTTGGGCTCCTCTCTCTCCTACCCCCCCTTTCTCTCTGGCTAAAAAACGACCCGAGTGGCTTCACTTTTCATCGTCTTCTCATCATCATCATCATTGATTCATTTAATTGCTGAATCAAATAGAAAAATCAACAAGGCCACGCTCATCGGAGCGATGTTGATATCCATCACCTTTGATTTCTTAGGAGCTTCTTCGAGCTACGCTAAAGCATCCAGCTTAGGCACAAAACCATCTGCTTTGGTCGACACTATCACCACCTGTGGTACTCTCGGTTGTAAAAAAGACTCTCGCTCCTCATACAGACTCAACATCACCACCCCCACCACCACCGCCACCACCATCACCACCAATAACCATCTTTATCTGTTAATAGAAAATTCATATAGTAGGTGGATGAAATTCCTAAGAAACTATGTTCTGTAAGTTTCTATTAGGAAGAGCCCTTGGTGCCAGTAGGCGTGATTGCGACTAACTTTACTAACGCCTCCTCTTTGCCTTCTGCTACATTGAAACTTTGAACATGATATTATCTAGCTTTCTTATTAGAATATGGTTGGGTCCCGTGATCAGTTCAACGTTGAGAAAATTACACACTGGACGAGAACCAAGAGCAATGAATAACGGAAGTGGAAAAAAAAAATGATGACTTCAGTTTTGTCAGTATCAAACCGAACAGAACTGAAATAATTTGATTTCAAACTCTTGTTACATTTTAGCTTCAAATTATCTCAAAACACTTTCAACCCTATATGGGGAGAATTGTCCCAAAAGTCCTAAACCTATTGCAATTTTGCCAATTCAGTCCTAAACATTTCAATCTTGTCGATTGAGTCCTAAACCTTTTGTCAGTTTGCCAATTGAGTCCATCTGGCCAATTTTGGCCGGAAAATGCTAACGTGGACGCCGGCAATGCCACGTAGGACTACCGGCGCTGACGTGAACAAATTTTAATAATATTTTAATATTTTAAATATTTTTTATTTTTTAATATTTTCTGGTTTTCCCTTTTTTTGTTTTCTTTTTTTTTTTTTTTTTTGGCTTTTCCCTTGCCCTTTTCCTGTGGCCGGCCACCGGCCACCGACCACAGCTAGCCAGCTGGCCTCGCCCGCCACAGGCGAGGCCCGGCCGGGCGAGCGACGGTTGGCCACCGGGCATAGGCCGAGTTGCTGCGGCTCCGGCTTCCGCGGTTCGTTGCTGCGGAAGCCGAGTTGGGTCATCGTCTTCTCCAATCCACCCTCTGCAAAATGAGCCGAAAAACCCTCGGGTCCTCGGCAAGCTCCGACAATGGAGGCAGCGAACAAGGCGCTGGCTGCGCTCACGAAAGTCGCTAGCGAGGCTGGCCTTGGCCCTGGCGAGGGCTAGCCTCACCAGATCTAGTGAGGGAGCCCTCGCCCTCGCCCAAGCGAGCGTCGCCCGGACCAGATCCGGCGAGGCCGGCCCTCGCCCCTAGCAGGCAGAGCGTCGGCTTGTGGCCCGTGGCCGCCAGCCCGCCCGCCCGGGGGCGAGACCAACGCTTGCCCGGACGAGGGTGAGCCCCAACGAGGGCTCCCTCGCCAAATCTAGCAAGGCTGGCCCTCGCCGGGCTAGCCTCGCCCGGCATCGCCGTCGCCGAGCCGGGCCTCGCCTGTGGCGGGCGAGGCCAGCTGGCTGCCTGTGGCCAGTGGCCGGCCACCAGAAAAGGGCAAGGGAAAAGCCAAAAAGAGAGAAAAAAAAAGAAGAAGAAGGAAAAAAACAGAAAATATTTTAAAAAATAAAAAATAAAAAAATATTAAAATATTATTAAAATTTATCCACGTCAATGCCAGCAGTCCTACGTGGCACCGCCGGCGTCCACGTCGCATTTTCCACCCAAAATTGGCCGGATAGACTCAATTGGCAAATTGACAAAGGTTTATGACTCAATCGGCAAGATTGAAATGTTTAGAACTGAATTGGCAAAACTGCAATAGGTTTAGGACTTTTTGGACAATTCTCCCCCCTGTCTGGCTTTCCATCAAAACCAGGATGAAATGAACCTTGCTCACTCTTACTATCCGAATGTGCCCTTGTTTAAGGATGGCCAGGCCAAGATTTTCAATATGTAAGGGGCAGTAAACGAGTTCGTCCATCTAAAGGGGGGAAGGAAATACTGCTCAAATCTGTGGTGCAGGCCTTACCAAAAGTATGCTATGTCAATATTTAAAATTCCAGTTTCTATATGCAAATCTATTGAGCAGAAAATAGCACAGTTTTTGTGGCAAAATAGTAGTACCAAATCGGGCATACACTGGAAAAGTTGGGAACTACTTCAAGAAAGGAAGGAAAGTGGAGGCCTGGGTTTTCGAGACTTACTTAGTCTTAACAAAGCACTCCTTGGTAAACAAGCTTGGCGACTATCTCAATGCCCTTCCTCTTTGTGGAGTCGACTGTTTAAAGGTTTATATTTTCAATCTACTGATTTATGGCATGCTCCTAGAGGTTCAAATCCGTCATGGGGCTGGCAAAGTCTGCTATTAGGTCGGGACTCCATCTCAGATCAGATTCAATGGTCAGTCGGGAATGGTCAGTCGGGATAAACATTCGAAATGATAAATGGTTAGCTAGAGGAACTCTAGGTGGGCCAGCTAAAAGAGGGGAGCCTGAACTGGTTGAAAGTTATATTAAACAAAATCCGACCACCTGGAATGTCCATCTTCTTCAACAAAGTTTTGATGAGCAAGTTATTCAGGAGATCCTCACCATTCCTCTCAGCTCAACTATGGTTTCTGACAAGATTATTTGGACAGGGACACTTACAGGAGACTATACGGTTAAAAGTGGCTATAAGTTTATTAAAGAACATGCTCCTAAACATCTTCCCACCTCTGCAACCACATCCCCTCCCATTCCAACCCCTGTTTGGCGCAAGATTTGGCACCTACAAACCGCCCCCAAACTCAGAGTCTTTATGTGGTCCCTCTGCCACAATGCGCTAGCTACAAGGGAAAACCTATACAAAAGACACATCCTCCCCAACCCAGATTGTCAGTTATGTCAGACTCATCTCCCTGAAACTACAAAACAATTATTTCTATATTGCCCACAGATTCAGGGTCTTTGGTCTCATCCGAAAGTGCAGCTTAATATTTCAACACACAACACACAAACAATGTCCAATTGGCTAGCATATATATTGTTGCAGGATGTACATGTACTTGATCCGGAGATAGTAGTAGCTCTCCTCTGGCAAATCTAGCAAGCGAGAAACCACTTCATCTTCCGCAGCAAACGCTCAACTCACGAACAGATTGTAGATCTTGCATTCTTAACTGCAGAGAGCAACCGCAGTAAGCAGCAGGACGTAATATCTACAGGGCAGCGAGTTTCCCCTACCTCTCGAATTTGGAATCCTCCACCGTCTGGGACAATCAAAGTGAATATTGATGGGGCTTTCCCCGTAGCGGATCACACAGGTTCAATGGCTTGTATTTGCAGAAATCACGAGGGAAATCTGATCGGGGGTTCCTCCCAAATCGTTCCTGCCTCATCTCCTCTGCAAACCGAGATTCGAGCCCTCCATCATGCCCTGCTTTATCTACTCGAGAAAGGAATGAATGAAGCTCACCTTCAGATTGATTCTGACTGCTTGGTTATGGTAGAAATGCTGAACAATCGCTGCGCTCCTCCATGGGACTGCCGAACCCTAATTGTCGAAGTTGAAGCTTTGCTTTCCTGTTTTCCCCTTTTGCGTCTGTCCCACTGTAGACGGGAAGCGAATTCCCTTGCTGACTGGGCCGCTAAGGCCTTTGGCCGAGGTTTTTTGAACTCTAACTGGGCCTCTTCACCTCCTCCTATAGTTCTGGACCTACTACGTATAGATGCCCTAACAATGGGTTGTAATGCTTTTCCTCCGTAAATACTACGCTTGGTTTTTCTGATAAAAAAAAAAAAAAACGAGTTCGTCCATCAGTTATTCCTTTGACCCTCTCTCTGGCTTGGGTGGGCTTAGGTAAGTTGAACGGCCATGATCACCTCTAATTCAAGCTACTAATTATCAGCCAATTGAATGTTTTCGCTACTGCTCAGCACATCAATTTTCAGTCTTAAGATTTATATTTCATGAGCATTTGCGCATTAGCAAATCACATGTGAAAGTGCGTAACACCATCAAAGTTCGGAAAATTAAAATTTCCGGTTGCAGACTAGGAACTTGATCAAAGAATCAAGTACGACACTAGATATCACATTTTGATGCAAGCAATTGTAACGACTTCATGTTTCTAATAATCCAACTAAGCTTCATCTTTTCTTGGAGGTCATCCATACGTGCAAATTAAAAAAGTAATGGCGTTTGGCCTTTATGTTGATTTAGTTCTCAACAGACGTTACTACTTTTGCAACTCACAAGAGAAGTGAAAAATTCTTGAGACCACTGGTTAGATTCAGCCCAAGCTCACCTGGTGCTGCATTTTTCCTTTTTTTCATTTTTTTGCCTATATCTTTCACAGTTCAGTAACGAAGCTAAACTGCATCGCCTTCTTCAGTATATGCCACTGCATATTTCTGTGTTCCTTTTCTCTCTCTCTCTCTCTCTCTCTCTCTCTCTCTCTTTTCCCTAGTCCAAAATTTGTATACAACTTCCATAGAAATCTGCAGGTTTAGTTAGTTTTTCCTTAGCTTAAGATTTGTAGGTTTGGTCAGAGGAGGAATCTTGATTTAGATATGCAGTGTATCCTCCCACGAATGTAATCTTGAAGTGTTAGCTTAAGAAGAAATGGGGGAAAAAGGGCGAAAATTGAGGTTAAAAAAAAAAAGGACAGATATCTACGGTGAGCCTGAGACTGAAAAGGGATATGCTGCAGCTTGGGGCTCATTGCTTGAGTAAACCGCGGGTTATGCTAGCACAGTACGGCATAATAATCCATATACCGATCATCTTTCTAGGGTTGCATCTTGAGTAAATGGGCAAATCCAATCGGGTCGGCCCATTTGTGATAGAGAACATATAGTATACTTTTTGTGATTGAAAACACTCCAGTATATATGGACTCAACGTTTTTGTTATCCCTATGTGTAAATATAAATTGTATAACTTGGCACTATATTCTTTTCTCTATGATGAGGAAGTCCATCTTACATAAGTGAACACTAAGTTAAATTATCCTTACCATCATTTTTTGGATTAAGTAATACGCGAGGCTAAGCAAGATTACGTGGCCCAAACATGAAATTTATCGCACTTGGTCATATATTCTAGAATATATATTGTCATAGTGATGGCACCAATATACAATTGTCGCTCTAACCCATTTCCCTTCTACTATTATTATTAATTGACCAACATAAATATATATATATATATATTTATTTACTTGACTTGCTGTCAATAGGAACATAAAAGAAGTATTTGCGTTCAAGTAGGACAATCTAGAAAAATAAATGAAAATGCCACTTTTGTAGAGCATCTCTAACATGGAAAGCTTTTGAAGTCTTTAAATCTTAAATGCTAGAAGAAAATACCAATACAAAACAACGAGGATCTTGAATTACTTTTAGTCAGACAATCTTGGTTAATTGGATTGGGTATATGATAAATCCATCACCCATAGGAGGAAACTTTATCTGATCAGGTTTCTCGTGAGTGAGAACCATATATACTAGGACATTACCTATATTTGAAGTGCTGGACATCCCAAGTGCTAAAAGTTGGCATGAGTTGACACTTAAGTCCCAAAATCGAAGAAGAGATAAATACTTAGGTGCTAATGGCGAGAATTTCCAATTAAATTACTAATGTGATTTTTCTAGCGATAATTTAAATGATGTGGCATTTCTTTTATTAAAAAAAGAAAAAAGTTATTCACATGGCCCTAATGTGGCTAGATAGCTTGAAACATCTTTTTGGTCCAAATTTGATTTTTAATCAAAATTAAAACAAAAAGAGAGAGAGAGAGATAGGGGCAACAAATTAGCAAGGGCCCTCGTCGCCATGGCCCCGCCATCACTGGAGAGGGCGAACAATGGTGGGTGAGGGCCACTGTTGGCCCTCCCTTACGATTAGTTAAGGTGGCCAGGCAACCCTTGCCTGCAGTCAACTATGGTCATCAGCCACTAGTTGGGGCCTAGCAACCTCAACTGATCCTTGCCCCACCATCGCTGACATTTTTGGTGACAGTGGGGTGGCGATGATGAGGGCCGTAGAGGCTCTCACTGATTTGCTATCCCTCCCCCTCCCCCCCCTCTCTCTCTCTCTCTCTCTCTCTCTCTCTCTGTATATATATATAATTTAATTAAAATTTATATTAAAAATCAATTTTGAAAGTAAATTGACGTCATTTTGGAACAAACATTACTGAGTGGATATTTTGGTGAGCCATGTAGACTAGTTTTATAGATAAAATAATGTTATGTTAGCTTTTTAGCAAGTCTCGCTGAAGTTGGCACTTAATGTCCAATTTTTCAAAAAAGTAGTACTTAAGTATACATTTCAGAAGTTTTGGTACAAGTGTTCACCCATGCTAAGTTTCGACACTTAGAGTGTACTTTTGCCTCTACATTTATATATGGATTGTACTTTCCTCCATCCAATTTTCTTCAACTAACTCACTTTTATATTTAGAAAAGTTCGTGTAAAGTTGACATCCATAACTTGTAATCTACCAATCAAATATATTTCCTCGAATTAGGGACAGAGGAAAATGTACCCATAACTGGTTGAGTATGCATGTAGTTAATAACTATAAGATGTTTTCTCGGTCAAAAATATAGTTGGAGGAATTTCCCTTCAGATAGAGATGGAAAAAAAATATAGCCTCATAATAAGGGCAACGTTTTCTCCACCCCAACGTTTTCTCCACCCAAAATAGAGGAAATTTCCTTCAACTATACTTTAAACAAGGATGTCACCCACTTTTATTTTTATTAAAGTTTGCATGTAAGTGATATCCATAATTTGTAATCTACCAATTAGAAGTACAACTAGGGATGAAAGAAAATATAGACTTTACAGTAAAAGATCAGACTTTCCTCGATCTCAGCTGGGCGAAACTTCCTTCGACCATGATTCTGATTGGTGGGTTGAAATATGAACTTCATCAATAGACACTCTTATATATAGTTAAATGTAAGTGCACTTATGCAATCCACCGATTAAAGAAATGGTTAAAGGAAGTTTCCTCGTAAAAGAGAGAGAGAAAAATATAGCCAAACACCACAACATTGCCCAACATGATTCACCCACACCATTCACATGGTACCAATTTTCGGTTGCGCTAATGAATCTTTTATTTTTTTATTTTTGGTGCTTCTTTTAACGAATAAATTCATAAGAGACCTGATGCTTGAGATATCGAAAGGACCGATGCCTTCAAAGGTAACACAAATGCAACAATGAGATATGCTCAGTACTTAAGGAATTTATCTTAGTATACATGGCAGGTAACTCATTACTACACTCTCTAACCCGTTAAGAAACCCTGAGAAGAATCTATGAAGACACAATTTCAAATACCCCTCCAAGTATAGGTAAATCTCGAGACGCTAATTTTTATTTTTCAAGACAAAACTGACAATCCTAAAAAAGATTATAAATACTAACACAAATACAAAGATAAAAATTGCGTAGATGAACCATTTTAGCCAAATTTTGGAAAGAACATCTCTTCTTATAACATATTTATCATAGACTTCAAGTACACGTCCATCTTTCATATCAACCCAGACTAAATTTTTTTGGAAGACTTCTTCATTTTCTTGCGGAGAATGTTGCTTACCTGTTTACTGTAATCACGCGAATCACAGTGAATCTTTTATATGACTTGTTTGCTTGGAACATAAAGTAATCTTGACGGGGTAATCAGTGTCTTATAAATGGTTCAATCAATATTGGAAGGTTAAACGATTCCATCATCCAATCTATATTTTATTACCAATCATGTCATTCATGGTTGGACGATATTTCTGTCTTGAATTAGCCAAAGGCCACATGTCGTAAACGATATGCTGAGGAATATCCAAAATATTATGCCCCAAAAACACGCAATGAACGTAGACTATAAAGAGGTTAAGTGTACGTTTAGAATAGATTGATCTTGCGAGACTTCATAAAAGATAGGGCTTGGCTACGGTGACGGCGCCGGAATTTCAATTTTCTGACCACGACAACCACAACTTTTAATGGAGGAAACTAGGACACTGCTTTGACCGGGTTTTGCATCTTTTTCACTTTCCATTGTTTCCTTTTTTCTCTTGGCTTAATTTAGGATTAGAGGATTCAAAAATAAAATAAAAATAAAAATCAAATTTAATACCAACATACAGATAATTCGAGTAGAAAAATATTATCAACAATTAAGAAGAAATCATTAATATCATTAGCGAGGTGACACTAATTTTATGAAACTGCTTGCAATATGAGCTCCATCGATCTAGATGATATTAATGTAAAAAAATTAAGCATTGTATATCTAAGTGTGTTTGTGTGTATGTGTATATTTATATATTAACAAATATGAATTAAAAATCAGTTCAACATATACCTCTTATTTTCCTACAATCAAAGAGGCAGAGATTAAGGATCCTTTCTCCATAGTTATGTGTTAATCATTTTACAAATCAAAAAATAATTGAAAGTTCAAAGTATAATAGATAATCACATTTTTTTTTTTTGAGTTCTTAAATTTCTTCTATTTGGGAAAGACATCCACCAAAATTTTTCCTTCGGCTGGAGACAATGTCCATTATTTTAAAAGTTGCAAGTGAATCTTGCATATATTACTATTATGCAAATAAAATCACTTTGATTTTTTTTTAAATTAAAACAAAAAATAGAACTCATCCTATTCCTTTTTAAATTAATGGAAAAATCCCACCAATTCGTTGTCAGAAAAAATATGCAATCGGCCAAGCCCATATGCTAGTTTCCAACAATAAAACTTGTGGCTAACATCACACCGTCCATTTTGTAAAATGATTGTACGGTCATGTACTCATTTTCCTAGAAGATATTAGGTGCCAAAAGTACTAAAGAAGAAATAAATCTATTGGGTTTGTACTAAATCAATCCTAAATCTTTCAATAATACTAATTGAGTCATATACATTTTGACACTTTGCCAATATAATTCATTCGGCAAATTTTAGACAGAAATAATTGACTTGAATGCTGGTAATTTTATGTGATATGATCGGTGTTGACATTGACTAATTTTACAATTTTTTAATATCTTTCTTTTCTTTTCATTTCTCTTTTTCTCTTTTTCTCTTTTTTCTTTATTTTTCTTTATTTTTCTTTTTACAATTTTGGGCCAATAAGGACACTCATTAATCATTGCTAGACACAAGCGAGGCCTCCAAACCCTCGCCAAGATTAAAAAAAGGACGTCGAGCCTCATGTAGATTCAAGTGAGGGCTACAACGCCCTTGCTCAAACCATGTCTATGGCCGGTGATCTTGTCAACCCATAGTTATTAAAAAAAGAAGAAGAGAAAATACAAAAAAGAAAAAAGTGTCTACTTGTTATGTAGGTTAGTCAACATCAATGTCAATAATTTTCGGCTAAAATTGACTAAACGAACTACATTCAAAAATCATCAAAAGATTTAAAACTCAATTGACATAATTGAAATATGTATAGTTAAATTAGCACAAATGCAATAGGATTAAAACATTATGAGAAATTTGTAAAAATATCAAATAAGATCCTTAAGATATAAAAGGAATTTTTTTAAAACATGTTTAAAGGACTCAACACTCAAACTTCTAATGGGATTGGCTTATTTCTACCTAGCGCATGGCTCATTTGATGCGTGTAGACAAGGTGCGCATCGATGATAGAGATATTGCTGAGACACCCAAAGGAATACCACACCCAAGGGAATACTTTGTAGAGCAGAGGATTCATATCAAGTCTCTAGATCTACATTTTCTTTCAATGTACGAGATGAGCTTTATTATGATTTTAAAGCCATTCTCTTGTGCGATGTTGTCTTTTACTCATGAGGATTGGGGATTTTAAAAATTTCCCAATTAATATTTAATTTTAATTATGACGTCTCGACCAAATTAGTTGCGCATCATTTAAAAATTTTGGGGATTTGCAATTAATGCATGAATTTTCTGTTTATTGGCTCGGTGCATTTCAAATTTGAAGAAATTTATCATAATAAATTTAAGATTTATATTAAAAGATTTTAGAAATTGATTGGATATAAGTTTCCTCTAAAAAGTACCATGGATCTTTTGACATCCCCGCCTAAAAGCCTTGGCTTCTCAGACCGGCCTCGCCAGTAGTCTAGACACTGATTTGTTCACATATAGATGTGATGCGTACTTCGATGACTTTTGGTTACATGAAAAATAAGCCGATTTTAGTGGGAAAATATAGTTACAAACAATTAATAAATTGGGAGGATGAATTCAACAGAGGATAAACCTTGATAAACCTTTATAAGCATATTGCTAATCAATTTCCTAAGATTTCTCTTTTGTATTTGTAATTTCTAATGGCCTCACCAAGCCGGTCGACTTAACTGTTGCTAGTTAAGCCTCTAGGATTATATTTTTCCCTCACGAGGTCTCTCCAATTCTCAACCAAGCTTTTCTCCCGAGCCGAGTTAGGATATAGGAGTGACATTTCGGGGTCTCTCATCTCAGCCGGTCTCTTTCCCTTAAACCTTTTAAGAATCTACTTAAGTCCAAGTGGGAAAATATAGTTACAAACAATTAATTAAATGGGAGGATGAATTCTACAGAGGATAAACCTTTACAGGCATATTGCTAATCAATTTCCCACGATTTCTCTTTAATATTTGTAACTTTCAGTGGTCTATATAATAGTCCTTCGATAAGTGATTACTAATCCTTATCTGGGCTAAGGATTTTCTACCAATATAACTTGACCATATGTCGTCGGGCACTTTCTTGGGTATTCTGATGAAACCGGAGATGCTTTGCACCCGCCGACCCTAAACTCGGTGAGGGTGGATGCTTGACCTTAGAAGACGGGTTGCTTGACACATTGGCGGAAAGGTGTAAAAAAATGCTTTAAATCTATTATATTGGTGTGAATTTAGTTTTAAACATTTTATTAGTGTTAATTTTGTCATTCTAGCTAATTTTAGCTTGATTTTGTTGACGTGGATGCCGAATAGCATCGCCTTACCTATGTGGCATAACCAACACTACCATTGACACTTTTAATAATATTTTTATATTTTTTCAAATTTTTAATTATATTTCCTTCTTTTTTTTTTCCTGTTGCCTTTTTCCTTTCCTTTGTTGATGAGTGGCCAATGGCCACAAATGATGGCTAGCCACTAACCATGGCATGGTGAGCTAGCCTTGCCTGGCGATGGCGAGCCCCAAAGGACTCCCCTCACCAAATCCAACAGAATTGCCCTAGCCTAGGCGAGGACAAGCCCTAGCAAGGGCTCCCCTCACCAAATTTGGTAGGTTGCCCTAGCCTAGGTGAGGCCTAGCCTTGCTAGATCTAGGGAGGGGAGCTCTCACCAGATCTAGCGAGGGGCTTGTCGTTGCCTCACTAGACCTCATTTGTGGCAAGTGGTAAAGACCCTCATCTAGGTGAGGCTAGCTTGCCCTACCATGGTCGGTGGCCGGTCATTGGAAAAGGAAGAAGATAGGCAAAAAAAAAAAATAAATAAAGAAAAATTCAGGAAAAATAATTACAAAAATCAAAAAAATATTATTAAAAAATGTTCATATCAACACCAGCAATGACACATAGGTGGGTTAGTGTCATTTGGCATCTATATCAGTAATATCCGGTTAAAATTAGTCGAAATGATTGTATTAGCATTAAATTAAAAAAAATTAGGACTAAATTAGCATCGGGTCAAAATGTTTATGACTAAATTGACAAAATTCAATAGATTTAAGACTTTTTTTTATGCTTTTTCCGCACATTGGGGATTTAATTTTTAAGCATAGCTTGTCGAACTTGCGCTAGAGGTGTGAAAAGGAGAGGCGATGTAGGGCAAACGACAAAAGCAAGAGCGTTGTATTTGGCCGGTTGGGTTCGTCGACTGGGCATGCCAAACACAGTCGTCTTGGTCTTTATCTATCTCGCAATTACTGCAAAAATCTTCCAGCAAACACGTGACCCAGGATATCAAATCTGGTTTATATATCCTACCGAACATCCTGCATTAAAAAAACATGTTCGCAAGCACGTAATCTTACATTGTTGGTCGCCGTCTCTATATCACACAGGACGAATTCTTGGCTTCTAGCTTGATTGGCTACAAGTCCCACTAATGGTACTTTTCTTGCCCTAGTTAGCAACATCACATGGAATCGGTTGTTCTTTATTAGTTGTTTTTAATTCTTAAATCTCCGATTCGCACAACATGAGATGAGATTCATCTCTCCCGGGCTCCCACTCGCACACAAAATGTAGTCCGAATCCAACGTCATCATTAATTGACGTAATCGTGATTAGCAATTGATCTTGCATAACATCCTCATCATTATGGCCGAAAGCATCCCGTGAAAACTATTGTTTGTGATGCTCCAGTTTCTTCTCCAGTATAAGATCTTCTCACCTCCTTGATCCAGTCTCTCTGCTGTTAATGAGTGAGGTTTCCGGTCAAATGCTTTTATTTATGGCATTGCAATCGGGGCACGTCTTTTCTGGGCTACTTTTCTGAGGGAATGTCAGGAGGCACTTGAGAAGAATCATTTTTTTGTGGACTAATTTTTCTAAACAATATAATCAAATATCTACTCATAGATCATTACCGATGATGAAAATATTTTTTCTACTAATTTTTCTTGATGATATAAGTAATTAATTTTCGAAATATTTTTACAGATCACTAATTTTTAGCGAAACGAATACAATCTAAGATTGGACACCCACAAAATATTAACACCAATGATAATCGAAAGTTCGTAACCATGACCAGCCAAGAAACCCATAGCTAGTTGTCAACTTCTTTCCTTTCTTGGAAAGAATGCTTTCACACAAAAAGCCGCGGTTGTTTTTTGTGACTTGTCTGCTTGGAACATCCACTTGCCTGATAATTAATATAAACTTGAAGTGGTAATTAAGGTCGGTTCAACCAATAGGGAAATGATAAGCGCAATTTCACTGTCAAGTTTAGTTTATCGCCAATCATGTCAGTCATGGTTCAAGGATATCCTTCCTTTTATTAGCCAAAGGCCACTATGCCTTTACGATTTGCTTCGGAATATCCAACATATAGTGCTCCAGAAAAACCAGCGAACCAAGACTATGAAGAGTTTCGTCGCACGATTAGAACAAAATGACCTTGTGAGATTTATGAAATCATACAAGGTATTATGCAGATTCCAAAAAATAGCAATGGATCAAATACTATCCCTAGCTATTAAATGATTTCTAGCAAATTTAGGAGACTCGACAATCAAATTTCTAATACGATTGGCTTATTTCTACCTAGTGAATGGCCCATTTTTAAAGTTCATTTACTCTTTTAACTCAATCCATCAGTCGACGTAAGGTTTTGGCTCTGGGTACAAATGTATTCGTGCCTCAAACAGTAAAGAATGAGTTACTCATACTTGGATGAGGATCCTCTATCCATAAAGTGCTTTCATCGGTGTCTCAATTACTTCTCACAAGTTGATGCACGTAAACAAGGTATTACTTCTCGCACCAACGATTGAGGTATTATTGAGACACCCGTAGAATCACCTTGTAGGGTAGAGGATCTATGTCGAGTCGCTAGATCTACTTTCATCTTTTTCTTCAAGATCAGCTTCATTTTGATTCTATGCCACTTTTCCCTGATAGTATCATTTAATCAGGAAGTTGGGAAGTATAACAGTTGTCGAAAACTATATCGTCCACCAGCAGCCTAAAAGCTATATCGTCCTCCAGCAGCCTAAAAACTTCTTAAAATAAACAGCTTCGGGTCCTGCTCAATTTCTTGACTCCCTCGGCATGGCGATTACGTATCAATTTCCCCGTAGCAATACTTGTACATTTGACAAAGTCCAAACCAATTAAGGCACGGTATTCATCACATTGCAAACCGGACAGTTTTTTTTTTTTTTTTTTTCTGGATTAAACGGGAATCTTTCAGATGTTTGTCGGAGAATGCTGAACTCTTTAATCTAGAGGCAAAACTATGACATCCCGATTTTCCAATCCTATTTTCAATAAATTGAGATGGGCATTTCGTTGGCACGCCTATAGTTCTTTTCCTTGAGTCGGCTACTCATGTGAAAACTAGTCTATCGGGTGAAGCCATTAAGAGTTTCTAATGCATCAGACTTGAGAATTTGACCAGGAAGCGACCTTTCGACCGAGCTAATCTGCAAGGGTCATTGTGACACAATTGAAATCGATTAGAGATCGGAGATAGATCGACTTGACAGAGGCATGCGATCAGGTGTGGGTGATTCCACCGGATCGCACAATTCGTGTCGATCGACACTTGACCAACTTTTCTATCGATTGGGTACCCTGTGTTCGTAGTTGAAACCTTGAGATTACTCCGACAACCGAACGTCGCCAATATTTCAAAGATGTACGTTGTGGCTTGAGATGATCAACCACAGGTCAAATGCATGAATTTCTAAAGGCTACCCGATAGGTTGGGCCGCGCTAGTATCGTGCCAAAGTGAAATTAACCGTGAAATTGAGATCGAATTCAGAAATTGGAAGTCTGGGTGTGTCACAAATCATTTTAGGATCATTGACTTATCTTTGGAAGATTTTTCATGCAATCAGAGTTCTTTGGCAAATTAAATCAGAGAACAGCTAATTTGGCTCGAGAAATTAGTAGGCTCGTCTTTGGTCGCGCTTTTGGGACTTAAGTTGATTCTATGGACAAGTGAAGATGTGAATTGAAGTGTGGTGACATTAAATTTATTTTATGGACTTCAATTTGATTCAATTGGAAGAGAATTGATGAGATTTGAAGAAATTGGATGTACAAGATTTTATGCCCGGTGGAAAAATAAATTGCAACCATTGAAATAGGTTGTAGAGGAAATGAGTTAGTGGAAGATGACATGGGATGATGTCATGGTGGTTGAGGCCAAGGGTTAGGATCTTGACACGTGGACAGTGGAGATTTAATCTCCAAAAAGTGGCCATCACCATCATCTTCAACCTTGGGAAGGAGAGAGAGAGGGAAGGGGGAGAGAACCGACCGGACCAGCCAAGCCGACCGCCCGACCAGCCGCCCCTTCGCCGCTCGACGCCGCCAGCTTCGCCGAAGAAGCTCGTCACTGCCGTCGTCCGTGCGTGTCGCCCGCGCACCGCCTCCGCCGCCTCCAACCTTCGTCCGCGCAGCCCTGAGCTCCTTCCCCTCCGTCCGCCACTTGTCGCCGTCCACCAGAGCCTCCATCGCCGCCATTCGTTGTCGCCAGCCACCGCCGAAGACCCGCCGGAGTTGTCGTAGTCGTCGCTGCCATCGTGCGTCCGCGCGAAGCCGCACGCCAGCTCGCCGACCGGCTCGCGCTCATCCCGCACCTCCAGCTCGTCGACCAGGCCGTCTCGAGCTGCTGCCGCCACTACCGAAGGGTCGCCGGAGCTGCCGCCTCACCCGCACGAGCTGCCACCGCCCTCCTCCGCCCATTCCGGCGCCGGATCCGCCCTTCTCGTCCCCAAATCAGTGGCTGGAAAAATGGGTATTCCAGCTCAGTCTTGGCCCGTTTCGGCCGCCTTCCCGAGCCCGGATGCTCGGCCCGCCTTGAGGAAAGTCGATCCTCGCGTCGTCCCCGTCGTTTTGGTTCGCTCGGCTCGTTAATCCGGTGAGTTTAACTCATTAAATCTTGATTAGAGGGTTAATGATGCCCTAAGTGTGCTTAGTCTAAGTTAAGTAAGTTTAGGTGGTTAGATTAGTTTATTTGGTTGATGATTAGATTAGGGTGTTTAATTAAGTTAAAGTGTGTTTAGTTTAAAGTTAAGTATGTTTATTTTTAATATAAAGCCTTGATGTGACATAATAGGGTTTTATTTTTGAATTATTTAATGATTTCGAATTCTGGAATTTATATAATATTATATTATATTCCGAAATTATTAAAATATTATTATTTATTAAAAAAACGAAAAATTATTTTTGACCCCGGTTGCTCAGAATTTCTTGCCGATCGCTGCTGTGTATTCGGATTTTGAAATTGATGGTTAGATATTATAAATTGAGTGTGGATTGTGAAAAATATGGATATTATTATTTAATTAATTTTCGGAATAAATTTAATTGTTTATTAAAATTCGAAAATTTTATCGGGACCTTATACTCTCAGAATTTCGTGCCGATCGCTGCTGTGTATTTAGAATTTGAATTTGATGATTGATTGTGGCAAATTGAGTGTGATTGTGATAATAGGGATTATTTTTATAAAGTCCCAAAAGTGTCGGAATTAATGGGAGATTGGCCGTGATTAACCACCTATTAGAAGTCGTACCCAGTGAGGCCGTGATGGACCACCTATGAGAGGTCGTGCCTAATAGGGCCATGATTGACCACCTATTAGAGGCCGTGCCAAGCGAGTCCGTGATGGACCACCTATGAGAGGTCGTGCCTAATAGGGCCGTGATGAACCACCTATGAGAGGTCGTGCCCAGTGAGGCCGTGATTGACCACCTATTAGAGGTCGTGCCCAGTGAGACTGGGATGGACCACCTAATTAAAGGTCGTGCTGAGTGGGGCCGTGATTGCCACTGGTTGTTAAATCTTCCTATAGGGCCGTGATTGAGAGCAATGATTGATTTGCTAGAATGACATGTAATCGGCCAAGTCGATTGATCGAGACGATCCAAGTGGTTGAATTGTTCGATGATGTGATAGTGACATGGTTGTTTGGTTATCATAATTGCACGTGGTTGAATTATATAAATTGTGCTAACCTCGCAGATGAAGGCTAATGCGAGGTAAGTCTTACGTGTGATGTGGCTAGGCCACCCGGGTGTATTTTCTTTCTAATAGGGGTTTAGGGGTTGAACTTGCTGAGACATTATCTCATCCCGGTTTGGGGATTAAAATTTCAGGTCCCTGGTGGACGGAGCGACCAGATAGCTTCGGTTGGCCTTGAGGAGTTGCAGAGGTGAAATCATAAGATTGGAGAACGTGTCCGACTTGTAGGTCGTAGGACAGTTCATTTTTAAAAGCCGGTCTTTTGTAGACTTTTGGCCGTAGACCTCTGTTTGTAAGTCTGTTGAATTATGAAAGTGTTATGTTGTGGTTTTGCTTCTTGCTTTTCTATCCCAAGTTAAATGTTGTCAGGGGATTTGTTTCGCTTCTGCATGCGTAATAAAATGAATGGGTCGATGACATTTCCTGGGATGTCGCATATTTGAACGACCGCAGTGGGATGTGCGCGCGCTCAGGGTTCGGGGCGTGACAAAAACAATGACCAAGACCAGGCGGGACCTGTCCTAAAAGAAATAATTAACATAGACTTGAGTATTTGGTCAAATGCTTCTATTTATGGCATTGCAATCGGGGCATGTCTTTTCTGGGCTACTTTTCTGAGGGAATGTTAGGAGGTACTTGAGAAGAATCATTTTTTTGTAGACTAATTTTTTTGACATCCCGATTTTCCAATTCTATTTTCAATAAATTGATACGGGTATTCCGTTGGCACACATATAGTTCTTTTCCTTGAATCAGCCACTCATGTGAAAACTAGTCTATCATGTGAAGCCGTTAAGTAATTCAATTGCATCAGACGCGAGAATTTGGCCAGGAAGCGATTTTTCGACCGAGCTAATCTGCAAGGGTCATTACGACACAATTAAAAATCAATTAGAGATCGGAGATAGGTCAACTCAACAGAGGCATGTGATTAGGTGTGGGTGAGTCCACTAGATCGCACAATTCTTGTCGATCGGCACTGGACCGACTTTTCAGTCGATTGGGTACCCTATGTTCGTATTTGAAGCCTTGAGATTACCCCGACAACCGAAAGTCGCAAATGTTCAAAGATGTACATTGTGGCTTGAGATGATCAACCACAGGTCAAATGCATGAAAATTTCTAAAGGCCATCCGGTAGGTTGGGCTGCGCTAATATCGTTTTAGAGTGAAATTAAACGTGAAATTGAGATCGAATTCAGAAATTGGAAGTCTGGGTGTGTCACAATTCATTTTAGGAATATTGACTCATCTTTGGAAGATTTTTCATGCAAACCGAGTTTTTCGGCAAAATAATCAAGGTATAGTTAATTTGGTTTGGAAAATTGGTAGGCCCGCTTTTGGTTGTGCTTTTGAGATCTAAGATGATTCTATGGACAAGTGATTATGTGAATTGAAGTGTGGTGATATTGGATTAATTTTGTGGACTTTAATTGGACCCAATTGGAAGAGAATTGAATTGAATTGAAGAAATTAGTGTACAAGATTTCATGCCCCGGCGGAAAATGAAATTTGCACCCATTAGAAGAGGTTGTGGAGAATTGAGTTAGTGGAGCATGACATCACTTGGTGATGTCATAGTGTGGGGCAAGAGTGGCTAGGATGTTGACAAGTGGAGGGTGAGGATTTGCTCTTGGAAAGGTGACCCATCACTATCATCTTTAAGCTTAGGGAGAGAGAGAGAGGGGAGGGAGGAGCTGCTCGTGCGAACTAGGCCAGCCCACATGCTCGACCGGCCGCCTGCTTCGTCGCTGGAGTTCATCGTTGCCATCGTTGTCTATGCGCGTCGCCTGCGCACTGCGCCCGCTCCCCGTTGTCCCGCTCGCCGCTCTGCCGTCACGCCGCATCCAGCCTTCATCCGTGCATCCCAGCCGCCGTCCTTCATCGTCTCGAGCTGCCCGCCGCTAAGCCCGCCGGAAAGCCATCGAAGCCTCCACCAGCAACCGCCTGAGCTGTTGCCGCCCATCCCCGCCGGTTTCACACTCGAATCGCCGCCGTGCAGCCCTCTGTTGGCCTCAACCAGCAGCTGGAAAAAATGGGTATGGCAGTGGACGTTTGGCCCGTTTTGGCTGTCTTCCTGGCCCCGAAAGCTAGGCCCGCCTTTGGAAAAGTTGATCCCGACGTCGCCCTCGTCGTTTTGGTCCAAGCGGCGAGTTAATCAAATGAGTTTAACTCACTAAACCTTGATTAGAGGGTTAACGATGCTTTAGGTGTGCTTAGTTTATGTTAAGTGTTATTAAGTGGTTAGTTTAATTTATTTAAGTGTAGATTATATTAAGGTGCTTAATTAATTTAAAGTGTGTTTAATTTAAGGTTAAGTGAATATTTATATTAATATAAACCTTAATGTGACATAAAGGAATTTACTTTTGATTTATTTAAATATCTCGAAATTATTAAATAATTTAATAATATATTATTATTCGAAATTATTAAAATATTATTATTTAATTATTTTCGGAATAAATTTAATTATTTATTAAATTCCGAAAATTTTGTCAAGACCCTAAATTCTCGAAATTTCGTCTTGATCATTTCTTTGTGTAGTCAGATTTTGAAATTGATGATGGGATATTATAAATTGAGTGTGGATCATGAAAAATATGGATATTATTATTCAATTAATTTTCGGAATAAATTTAATTATTTAATAAATTCCAAAAATTATTTTTGGACCTTATTTTCTCATAATTTTGTGCTGATCTCTGTTGTGTATTTAGAATTTGAATTTGATGAATGGAGTGTGATTGCGATAAATAGGGATTCTCTTTATCAAATCCCAAGTGTCAAAAATTTGAGGGAAGATCTTTACCAAAAAAAAAAATTTTGAGGGAAGAACGACCGTGATTGACCACCTATTAAAGGTTGTGCCCAGTGGGGCCGTGATTAGCTACCTGATAAAGGTTGCGCCCAATAGGGCCGTGATTCGCCACCTGATAAAGGTCACGCCCAAATTGGGCCGTGATTTACCACCTGGCAGAGGTCGTGCCCATTGGGCCATCATCTACCACCTTTTAAAGGTTGTGCCGAGTGGGGCCGTGATTTCACTAATTCTAATTTGCCAAGTGGGGCCGTGATTACCACTAAATGTTAGACTTACCTGTAGAGTCGTGAGTGAAGGCAGTAATTGAATAATTAGAATGACCGTATGATGATCTTATTGACATGTAATCGACTGAGTCGATTGATCGCTGAGACGATCCGAGCAATTGAATTGTTTGGATGATGTGATTGTGCTACAATTGTTTGCTTATTATAATTGCACGTGATTGAATTATATAAATTGTACTAACCTACAGGTAAGGACTAAGACGAGATAAGTCTTCTTGATGTTGTGGCTAGGTCACACTGGGGCGTATTTTCTTTCTAATAGGGGTTTAGGGGGTTGAACTTACTGAGACAAAGTCTCATCCCAGTTGTGGGATTAAAATTTCAGGTCTCTGGTGGACGGAGCGGCCATATAACTTTGGTTGGCCTTGAGGAGTTGCAGAGGTGAAGTCATAAGAATTGGAGAACGTGTCTGATTTGTAGGTTGTAGGATAGTTCCTTTTGAGAGTTGATCTTTTATAGAATTTTGGCCGTAGACCTATGTTTGTAATTATGTCGAATCATGGAAGTATTATGTTGTGGTTTTGCTTCCTGCTTTTCTATCCCGTATTTCATTGTTAGGGGTTTTATAATACGTTCCGCTTGCGCAATAATAAATGAATGGAGTTGGCGACACTGCCTAGGAATATCACATTTGTATGACCATAGTGGGATGTTGGCACGCTTGAGGTTTGGGGCGGTTCGGGGCGTGACAATTTTTCTAAACAGTATAATCAAATATCTACTCATAGGTCATTACCGATGATGAAAATATTTTATTTACTAATTTTTCTGAATAATATAAGTAATTAATTTTCGAAAAATAATTTACAGATCACTAATTTTTAGTGAAACGAATACAATCAAAGATTGGACACCCACAAAATATTAACACCAATGACAATCGTAAGCTCGTAACCACGACCAGCCAAGAAACCCACAGCTAGTTGTCAACTTCTTTCCTTTCTTGGAAAGAATGCTTTCACACGAAAAGCCGCGGTTGTTTTTTGTGACTTGTCTGCTTGGAACATCCACTTGCCTGATAATTAATATAAACTTGAAGTGGTAATTAAGGTCGGTTCAACCAATAGGGAAATGATAAGCGCAATTTCACTGTCAAGTTTAGTTTATCGCCAATCATGTCAGTCATGGTTCAAGGATATCCTTCTTTTTATTAGCCAAAGGCCACTATGCCTTTACGATTTGCTTCGGAATATCCAACATATAGTGCTCCAGAAAAACCAGCGAACCAAGACTATGAAGAGCTTCGTCGCACGATTAGAACAAAATGACCTTGTGAGATTTATGAAATCATAGAAGGTATTATGCAGATTCCAAAAAATAGCAATGTATCAAATACTATCCCTAGCTATTAAATGATTTCTAGCAAATTTAGGAGACTCGACAATCAAATTTCTAATACGGTTGGCTTATTTCTACCGAGTGAATGGCCCATTTTTAAAGTTCATTTACTCTTTTAACTCAATCCATTAGTCGACGTAAGGTTTTGGCTTTGGGTACAAATGTATTCGTGCCTCAGACAGTAAAGAATGAGTTACTCATACTTGGATGAGGATCCTCTATCAATAAAGTGCTTTCATTGGTGCCTCAATTACTTCTCACAAGTTGATGCACGTAAACAAGGTATTACTTCTCGCACCAACGATTGAGGTATTACTGAGACACCTGTAGAATCACCTTGTAGGGAAGAGGATCTATGTCGAGTTGCTAGATCTACTTTCATCTTTCTCTTCAAGATCAGCTTCATTTTGATTTTATGCTACTTTTCCCTGATAGTATCATTTAATCAGGAAATTGGGAAGTATAACAGTTGTCGAAAACTGTATCGTCCACCAGCAGCCTAAAAACTATATCGTCCTCCAGCAACCTAAAAACTTCTTAAAATAAACAGTTTCGGGTCCTGCTCAATTTCTTGACTGCCTCGGCATGGCGATTACGTATCAATTTCCCCGTAGCAATACTTGTACATTTGACAAAGTCAAAACGAATTAAGGCACGTGATTCATCACATTGCAAACCGGACAGTTCTTTTTTTGTTTTTTTCTGGATTAAACGGGGAATCTTTCAGATGTTTGTCACGAGAATGCTTAACTCTTTAATCTAGAGGCAAAACAATGACCAAGACCCGGCGGGACCTGTCCTAAAATAAATAATTAACATAGACTTGAGTATTTGGTCAATCTTAATTGCAAGTAGCTCCAAATCCCTTGCTATGTAGCGGGCACCTTGACTTGCATATTTATCGTTGAACCCAACCCTCCCCGCCCCACCCCCCCCCCACCCAAAAAAAAAAAAAAAAAAAAGAAATGAGAAAAAGCTTAGATCCCTTGAAGCCTGGTGTCTCCTGAACCATCCATAGCAAACAAAATGATCTCCACCAATTCTATACCCCTAATCTTCACAGTTCTGATCCTCTTCCTTATACACATGACGAAAGTAATGTTCAGGAGTATCCACAAAAATGGAAGATCAGCGCCACAACTTCCCCCCGGTCCTGCCCCGTGGCCCATCATTGGCTGTGTGCCCGAAATGCTGAGCCAAAAGCCAACATTCCGGTGGATACATCGCCTCATGAAGGAGATGGACACTGACATTGCATGTATTCGGCTCGGCAATGTTCACATCATCCCTGTGACATGCCCCGAAATCGCCAGAGAATTCCTCAAGAAGCATGATGCAACATTTTCATCAAGGCCTACTTCAATGGCGACACGAACATGTAGTGGCGGATTCCTCACGACCATCCTAAGTCCTTATGGTGACCAATGGATGAAAATGAGGAGAGTTATAGTTTCGGAAATTATTTCCCCCGCAAGACATCATTGGTTGAAGGATAAAAGAACCGAGGAAGCAGACAACTTGGTCAAGTACATTTACAATCGAAGCAAAAGCTCAAGCAGAACTGTAAATGTGAGGACCGCCACTAGACAATATACTGGAAACGTGATCCGGAAGTTAATGTTTAGTAAAAGATACTTCGGAGAGGAAAGGGCGGACGGTGAACCAACCATTGCTGAAGAAGAACATGTCGTGGCGATATTTACTATACTGAAGTATTTATATGCATTTTGCATATCTGACTATTTTCCTTGGTTGGTAGGACTCGATTTAGATGGTCATGAGAAGTTTGTTAAAGAGGCCGTCAGCACTGTAAACAACTATCATGACCCCATAATTGATGCAAGGATCGGAAAAGGGAGGAGGTTCGGCAATTTGAACGAGAAATCTACCAGCAATGATCCTCATGATTTGCTCGATGTTCTGGTTACGCTAAAGGATTCAGAGGGAAAGCCACTACTTACACTGAAGAAATCAAAGCACAAGTAACGGTAAGATGCAAACATGTATTTACTAGCTTCTTTTTCTTTAAGCGGACTTTTTTTACTTGTGTATGCGTATGCCAAAGAGATCTCTATAGTATACTTTAATACATCGTCAATATGCTGTCTTTGCATTAACAGAAACTCAATTTCACTTGAATTATATCCTCCATGCATTGTCTTTTTTGTTTTCAAATAAATTTTGAGGGTCTAAACGATACACGGGAAATTTCTGGATGAACTACAAGAACATAACCAATCAAAATCTATATTTGCAGGAAATGATGTTCGCCACTGTCGACAATCCCTCAAACGCAGTTGAATGGGCCATGGCTGAGATGATAAACCAACCTGAAATCCTCAAGATAGCGACGGACGAATTGGACAGGGTCGTTGGTAAAGAGAGATTAGTCCAGGAATGTGACATCCCACATCTTAATTATATCAAAGCATGCATTCGAGAAGCCTTCAGGCTCCATCCAATCGCACCTTTCAACCCTCCACACATGGCCATGTCTGATGCCATTGTCGCCGGCTACTTTATCCCAAAGGGAAGTCACGTGCTATTGAGCCGTTTTGGCCTTGGGCGAAACCCTAAGGTCTGGAACAAGCCACTTGAGTTTAGGCCAGAGCGGCACTTTACTAGTGACTGCATTGAAGTTCCTCTCACAGAGCCGAACTTGCGCTTCATTTCCTTTAGCACAGGGCGGCGCGGCTGTGTGGCTTCGATGCTTGGGACTGCAATGACTGTCAGGCTTCTCGCTAGGATGGTTCAAGGGTTTAATTGGATGGCACCGCCTAATGTCACAAGTATCAATCTTGATGAGTCCTTTGAGGATCTGTCTCTTGCTGATCCGCTTGTTGCTCATGCTGAGCCACGTTTGCCATTGCATCTCTACCCTTGAGTATTACTTACAAGAAAGTGAAAGTTAAACGTTGCTTAGCCTGTTGTATGCTCCAGTTATTTGAGTGGAATAATAAATAATTTCGATTTATTATTTGCTCCTTTCCCCCAAAGATCAGCCAATATGAGGTTTTTCTGTTCACTGATACACTCAAAGTGCACTTTAGAATATCAAATGATGAAGATGATGTAGCTTTAAGCCTTACTAGCTAGTAAAGAGATAGTGTGATGATGCCCAGTTTACACCACAGAAACAAAGAAGCCCCCACCTTTCGACCTTAGCCGGCCCTCCATCGCTTAATTACAAAAGAAACCAAAGGAGGTTTCTTTCTCTTGGGCTGTGATCTATGCAATGTAGGAGAAAGAGCACTCCACCTTTCGAGGCAAGTCTCATTAACAATTTGTATAGATTTCTAAACCTGCGCCCTCAAGTAGGATTTGAAGAATTCTACGCCATATCCTTCTCTAGGGTTCTCGATACTTTGTGGGTAATAGCACTTTCAATAAGATGTAAAGAATAGGTTTATATGGAGTCCATCCTTGTTGACATCCCAACTATCAAGTTTAGAAATTCGAGATTTGGGACTCCCAATCATAGCGAGTCTCGTTTCTTAACCAAAAAAATCATTTTAGGGTTCTTAGTATCTCAATTTGCATAGGTGTGTTAGCTTAGCATAAGCATATGTTATTAGGCCTTTAAATTTCAAATTTTCATAAGAATTATCCAAACTTAACCTTTCTATCAAAACAAAGAATTTAACCTTTGATAAAAATAAATAGATTAAATAGGGGAAAAAGTGCCAAAAAGTCTTAAACCTTTTGTCTTTGTGCTGATTTAGTCATAAACCTTTTTTTGGTGCCGATTTAGTCCTAACATTTTTACGTTGTGCCAATTTAGTCATTTTCGGCCAATTATGGCTGAATTTTGCTGACTAGACGTCGACCGGCTGACGTGACCTTATCGGTGCTGACGTGGACAACTTTTAATAATATTTTATTATTTTATTATTTTTAAAAAAATTTAATTATTTCCTCTTTCTTTTTCTTTTTTCTTTTTTTCTTTTTCTTTTTTTATTCTCCTCTTCTTCCTCCAGCCGGTCGCTAGACCTCAGCGACTGGCCAAAGGCAACAACCGGTGAGGGCGAGGCTGCCCTCGCCGGCCACCTCGCAGACGAGGGTCGAGCCTCGTGCTAGGCAATGAGGCTCGCCCTCGCCGAATCTGGCGAGGGCGAGCCCCACCAGCTCGGTGCGTGGCCAACCGGCTCGAGCTAGACACTAAGAAAACAAGAAGAGGAGTTGGCGGTCGTTATCGAGTCTTGGAGGTCTCGCAACGAGCGGGCGGGGCTCGCCCTCACTACCCAGGCCTTAAGGGCGGCCTCATGCCGGGTGGGCGAGGCTCGCCCTCGCCAGATTTGGCAAGGTTGAGCCTCGTCAACCATGGGTGAGGCTCCACCCTCACTAGATCCGGCGAGGGCGAGCCTCGCCGCCCAGTGCGGGCCCGACCCTTGCCCGCAAGGTGGCCGGCGAGGGCGGCCTCGACCTTGCCGACTAGAGGAAGAAGAGGAGAAGAAAAAAAGATAAAAGATAAAAGATAAAAGATAAAATTAAAAAAAAATAAAAAGAATAAGAGTAAAATAAAATAATTTAAAATTTTTTTAAGAAAAGAAAGTAAAAAGAAAAAAATATTAAAATATTATTAAAAGCTGTTCACGTCAGCGCCAATCAGGCCACGTCAATTGACCGACGTCCAGTTAGTAAAATCCGGCCAAAATTGGCTGGAAATGACTGAATTGGCACAACATAAAAAAGTTTAGGACTAAATCGGCACAAAAACAAAAGGTTTACGACTAAATCGGCATAAAAACAAAAGGTTTAAGACTTTTTTGACACTTTTCCTAATTAAATAGTTTCCAATCTTTTTGCTAGACATCTGATTTAGGGATAATGAAATTTAGAAACCTCGGGTCCGATAGAAGAAGTTTCGATCCGTGGAGCCTTTGGACAGATCAATTATATAGAACATGACACTTGGGACCATCCCGATCCGTCTATTGAGGCTTACACTTCTCAAGATCGTGCCAATTGACGCGATGATAGAAAGCCTTGACAAAAAACTAGGGTTTGTAATCTTTTGAAAAGGAGTGCACAAGGCTGGCAGCTCCATGAGGACAAAAGGGAAAAGACACTTTTAGTGGGGTCTCGAACGCATAAGAAAGGAGGGGAAAAGGTACAAAAAGAAAAAAAAAACTTTGGGTGCTCTGTTTCTTTTTTCCTTCGCTTCTTCATCATGTCCATCGTGACACCTCCATCACCACCGACCATCTTCATCTATCATAAAAAGACCTCATTTTTAGACACGCAGAGGGGGGACATTCACGAAGGGGAGAAACTCCGAGAAGAGATTTTTATTTTCCTTTCCAGAGAGACTATTTTCTTCTCCATTCCTCTTAGCTCGACCTCACGGTCGACCGTGCTCCAGCGTCCACCGCCACTGACCAGCCGCCTCCACCATCGTGGTCCGACGACTTCCGGCTGGCGTCCTCGCCCTCGTGATCTCCTCTCTCCAAGTGAGTTTCTTTTTGGATCGAACCCTTTTCCCCCAAGGATCTCAGCTCGGGGATATCGCAACGTAATCAGCCATAGCTCCACTCATCTCGAGCTCGCCCTCTAGCTATCGTCTCCAAGTCGTGTAGGGATTTCCATGGCTGAATTTCATTCCCACGGAACCTTTTTGCTCTGGTCCAACTGAGTCGATTCGTCTGATGTTGAGCATTTCCCGGTGTTTGCTCGGGTCTAGGTCTGGTTTCGAGTCCTAAGAAATGGCCAGCGTCTTCCCATAGCTCTGAGCTCACCTTGTTTGATGAAAATCCCGAGCTAAGTTCGCATGTGCGTGTAGATGGTTTTTCTTTATTTATTTTGAGTATAAACAAATCTGGGTTACGCGTAAGAAAGATCCCATCGTTTTTCGAGTTTGATTTCAGTCGAATTTCTTTGTTGCCGAAACTAAATCTAAACCCGCGTCCTTATTGTTCTTTGTTATTGCTTCTTTCTAGCGCCTTTGTTGCCAAAACTAAATCTAAACTCGCGTCCTTAATGTTCTTTGGGCAAAAGAATGCTTCAAGTACCATAATTTTGCCCAAATTGACACTTAAGTACCATAACTTACGAAAGATACACTTAAGTGCCACATTCGAAGAAAAACGGATCACTTGAGTGCCACTCCGGTCAAAGTCCAGCCAAAACGCCGACGTGGCATTTTTCCGGCGGAGCGCGGCCAAAACGACATCGTTTTGCACGTTAACGTAGCCAAATAATGCAAAAATGACGTCGTTTTGGGCTGACGTGGTAAAAAATAATTAAATTAAATTAAAAATTAAATTTAGTTAAAATACTTAAAATTAATAATTTTAGAATTAAATTTAGTTAAAATATTTAAAAATCATAAATTTAAATTTAAATTTAGTTGAAAAATTAAAAAACTAATAATTAAAAAAGGGGGAGGCGGTGAGGGATCGCCCTCGGCCACCGTCGCCGCCCCACCGCCGCCGGAAGAAGGGCCGGCGATGGTGGGGGGACTAGGGGCCGGCGACCCCAACCAACCGACAGTGAGGGCTCGCGAGCCCTCAACCTAGATCGGGGTGAGGGTCGCAGCCCCTCGCCAAGATCTGACAAGGGTCGGCGACCCTCGCCCATATTCGGCAAGGGCTCGCGGCCCTCGCCTAGATCCGGCGAGGGTCGGCGATCCTCGCCTGGCCGAGCCAAGGGCCACTGCCCGCTGGGGCGACCCCCGGCGGGATCTAGGTGAGGGCTGCGACCCTCGCCCCGATCTGGGGCGAGGGCTCACGAGCCCTCGTCGTCGATCAGCCAGGGCCCAGCGACCCCAGCAGACCCTCCCCCCGCTGTCGTTGGCCCTTTCCTGCGGCAGCGGGGCGGCGGTGGCGGCGGGAGGGCGATCCCTTAGCCGCCTCCCCGTTTTTAATTATTTTATTATTTTTTAATTATTAATTATTTAATATTTCAACTAAATTTAATTTTAAAATTATTATTTTAAATATTTTAACTAAATTTAATTTAAATAATTTTATTATTATTTTTTTACCACGTCAGCCCAAAATAACGCCGTTTTTGCATTATTTGGCCATGTCAGCGTGCAAAACGGTGTCGTTTTGGGCTCGGTTCACCGGAAAAATGCCACGTCAATGTTTTGGCCGGATTGGCACTCAAGTGATCCATTTTACTCCGATTTTGACACTTAAGTGTACCTTTCATAAGTTATGGCACTTAAGTGTTCCTTTAGGCAAAGTTAAGGCACTCCAGGGGTCCGCACGTCATGTTCTTTGTTATTGCTTTGTTTTGGCATGTTCTTGTGACTGTCAATGGTGATCACCAGTGAATCATGTTCCGGAGTTCTGTGGTGGTCATTGATAAGTTGCAACATTTATAGTAAACTCTTGTTTAAAGCTTCGTTTGTTTTCAGATTGTCCTGTGGGAAGTGAGAGTTTCCGCTGTGGTCGCTGGGAAAAGACGACAGGAGCAAGAAAGGGCCGAAAAGGGAAATGGAAAAAAGAGAAATAAAATAAGTCATTCCGATACTTGGGTGTTTACTTTTAACACTGCCTTATAGTAAATTTATTGTTTATCGCTATCCTAGAATAGGTTAGGATTAGTTTAGACTTTGATCAAAATGAACCCTACAAAAACATTTGCATGATCATTTAGCAACTTTGATGCCTTTAAAGTTAGAGATACCAAAAGCGCGCTCATACACATTAGGATAATCAAGTTCCTAATCCTCGAATCTCTAGTTGCATAAGAATCAAGATGATACTATTGCATCTCGATTGGTTTCTAACTGACCTCAATAGTTAATGGGAAGCGAGGTATGAATTTGGAATGGACCATGCCTAATCAAGAGTCGTTGGCCCAAACTAGACAATACCCTAAACTTATGTTTTTTTTTCCCTCTAGACAGAAAAGTTAGGTTGCAACAATACTAAAGGGTGTGGGATAATCACAAAAATCTCCACCTTGCACATCGGGCTTAGGTCAAATCGTAACAACCCTCTCTGAGTGATTCTAGATCTAGACTTGTTGGTAACCTGAGTTCTAATATGAGTATTAGGTGGTCTTGAGTCTTCTTCACTTCAAAAATTAATTAAAAGAATGATATTTCTCTCACACTTATCAACTGAGTACCAGTCATTTATATAGATCTATATAGGATAAACCCAACAGTTTCCATCCCCGATAACACTTGTGCTATCATCACTTGATGGACTTTTGAACTTGCTTCACGTCCCCCCCTCGCCCACATCAATCTCACCCAAACCCAACCTCTGTGTAGACTGCACAACAGCTTCCCCACCTGACACGTCAAGACTTTCATTCTAAATATTTATATGTGACCTTGTAAGCTAAAGTCATATTCTCTTTGAACTCCTTATATGTCATTTCGTCTTACCTTTGTGATTACCACGTGATAATACAGATGTGATGGCGCATTTTTTTTTTCTTTCGAATGGCATGCGGAGATAGAGAGAGATTACTAGTTTCCTCAATTTTCAATCATTTTTTTCTTCTCCTTCTCTAACATCACCACTACTCTGAAACCTTTTCAGCATATACATACCTTTGGAAGGACAAGAAAGATCTAATTTTGGGTTTTTTATTTCTTTTCTACGTGGATAATTTGACTATTTGTACTGATTTTTTATGCTAGAGAATTGGTGGCTCTGACTTCCCCTCTTATTACAGCGATGTAGACATTGATGACTTAAGTAAAATATCTGTTGGAGTTATCTCACATCAAATGTGAAAGGGATTGGTAGTCAATTTATAACTGTGAAAGAAAATCTCAACCTTTAAGCTAACTTTTGGGTGACAGAAATTTAGGACTATCTAACATTGGTACTATAGCCCACTAATAAGTATGGACCGAAATAATCACTTCGCCTAGATATAGGTTGTTTCTACTTCAAGCTGGGGCTTAATGTGTGAGGGAAAAATTGTTAGAGTTATCTCACATCAATTTTGGAATGGACTAATGGTCAGTTTATAAGTATGAAGGAAAGTCTTAACCTTTGGATTAGCTTTTAGAGTGAGAAAGGGCCAAGACCCCTCAACAAAATCAAAATTAGGTGGTGAGCTTGGGTTAAGATTTATGTAAAGGAGGCGATTGGTCGTCTTAGAGGTCTAAAATCAACGTCATCATTAAAGCCGGAAAATACCTCGTAAAAAACAATTGTTTTAAAGGCTTGAGGTTCTTCGTCTAAAGGATATTGCGTTCTATAGGCTTTTGTTGACTGAACTTCCTCTTGACCTCTCCTCAGGACAATCCATTGTGTATTGTACCCGTTTGCAAGACATTGTTCCAAAAGGCAATCAAAAGTATGCTATAAAACATGGTCCATGTGGTAATGGGTCATGCAGAATATCTATTCGCCAAGATTCCCACTTGGAAACTATTTAATCATTGAGTTGGTCACAAACCAAATAATTCAATATTCTAATTTGGAAAGTATTCGAGTAACAAGCCATCTATTTGGTATGCCAAATTTAATACACTTGCTACTCATCTATGTTATGATTATAACAAATTTATATGACTTAGTCAAATTGAGCATAGATTGGGAGGTGCCTCTAATTGTAAAACAACATGCGTGCCCTTAAAATATAGCAAACATAAGATAAAGATGAATTTATTTGGAGGCATTAAAAAAAAGTAAATATTTCATTTAGGTAAGGAAATATAGTAGGGCCTGATAAATGGACTTTAGTACATAAAACCTCCCAAAGGGCTTGGGGAGGAGACAATGCCCTATCTAGGGGTAAAATGTTTCTCCTATAGGTTTTCGCAACCCAATTTGCCACTCAATTGACCTCTCTAAAATAATGGGCTACCTAGATATTTAAGAAGGAAAGTAACAAATCCTTGTATTTCATGATAAGAGTTTGTGCTTCTTGAGGGAACTGATCTAGACTCCTTAAAGCATTGACAAAGTCTAAGTTGTCAAACTCGAGTAAAAATGCTTTGTTGGAATCTAAATTTTGGCGTATTCTTGATTTGCATATTAGGAGCATTTTCATAATAAATATGTCCACATAAATCGCACTCAAGTTGGTCAAGTTATGAATTACAATTGGCCCAAATGTGTTTCACTTCTCAAGGAGAGTATAGTATAGCCCATTCACGCATGAATTCAAGTGAATATACTCCTGGCCATGAATTCAATAACGCCGGTTACCTTCTGCACCAGTTGTTCGAGCGAATTCACAAAGGATTCGTTTTCCCGCGACACGTTCTATATTCTCTCACGAAACTCCACCACCGTACCCAATAATTTTCCAATGGCGATACATTAACCTTGACACCACCGGCTTCCTGTCATGCCTTCACCTCACTCGTTAAGTTAGATCAAAACCTATTTCACGATGAGATTGAGGTAGGCACTTTGGGTTATTTAATTACAGTATATAGTTGAATTGCATGTTTATTAGAGATAAACCTTAGGTTATTTTGATCTTATTGCATCTATCAAGGCATATTAGGCCTCTGAACCTTTGGGCACTAAAAGGTCAAACCTTAATATTGTCTCGCATGACTTGCTACGATTGATTTGAAATAACAAGTTATCAATGAAAATTTGGACTTTAAATATCATGTATGTTTCATTGCATCTGAATATTATTGATCGTCATTGCACGTCACTTACAATATTTAGAGCGTGCATGATTAGTCTCATAATTGTTGGGCTAACAATACAACTTGGGGGTCGAATAGGTTGTGTAATAATATAATAATCTTTCGCAATATATCAAATAATCACCACTCAAGATAATGTAGATGTGAGAAAGCGTGTGTGTGATGCTAATAAGTAATCAAATTGAGATACAAAAATCAACACAGAGTGGTTTAGCCATATACACAAGCCTACGTCCAATCTCAAACTAAAAGCCTAAAAAGTGGCTATATTCCACTAGTAATCACTAGAGCAAGTTACAACTATCTAGTAGTGTATCTTTCACCTAATAGATCACACCATCAGGACACATGCACTACACTTATACTTGTACACTTGACTATCAGCTTAATGCTAAACCGATACAGAAAAATACATTGAACAAGATCAAAGACAATTTCTAACTTAGTTCGTACATGCTATATTCATTATTTTCTTGTGTCAGCTTTGCTACTCATACACTAAAGCTTTCAGATTATTCGAGGATGCCCAGCTAGTCGTTTAAGAGTCATTGGAGATTTTGACAACATCGGAACTATTCTTGTAGTCATTTCCTCTTACTTTTGTAGGTTTTCTAAAATAGAGTATGATGCACTATCCTAAGTAGAAAAACAGCCCCATACTCCCAAAAATCTCTAACTTTAGGTCCAGCCCCAATTATACTCAAAACATTTTTTTGTCTAATTAGAAAATCCCCAACTTTAACTTTTGTCCCAAATCTACCACCATTAACTTTTTGTCCAAAATGGTTGTTATTGAACCTACGTTGCATTTTGACATTATTAAGGAAATTTACCTCAACAAACTGACAAGGAAAAATCTCTACAAAACAACGTCTTCTTGGATGAGCAAATAGGGTTCGACTTTTCAATTGCTCTCACTCTTAATATCATCTCGTCTCCCTTCCATCTGGCTCAGATCTTCCATAGCGTTCACTCCTCCATCTCTCGCACTCAGAGTCCTCTATCTCCTATGCTCCTAGGCTCAAGATGCTCAAGCATCTTGCGCTTGAAGGTTAGGTCTGATTATGTCTAATTACCCTTTTTCTTAATTAATTTCTTAATTTTCATGAATTAATTTGTTCATTAATTTACTTGTAGTTTGCTCATTGGAAATAGAAGTATCACTATGTTTAATCAAAGCAATGGTGAGCATATTCAATTTTTAACCCTGTGTTCGGGTTTTCAGTTTATTATTGTGTTTTTTGAAAAATGAAATAGATGGTGATGATAGTTCATAGGAATGGAGTGATGAAGAACTAAGAATATTACATGAAGACACAGATTTTTTTTTTTTTATACCGAAGCTCTAAAAGGCCCTAATGATGATAATTTTGAAGAAACTAGAGTCATAACTAGGCGAGTGGTTAATAGGTATGATCCTATGCGTGACCATGACAAGAAAATGTTTAATCTAGCCGTGAGATTTGAATCTCATAAATAGGTCAAGAAGTTTGTGAACAAACATATGGTTAATTAATGGATAAGAAAACTTTTATCATATATAGAGTTGGAGACCCCAATAATTGTAATCGAAGCCTAACCAATAAGCAAGGCATGACTTGCTCATGAGCACATGCCTAAGATTAATGATAGGCTCACTAACTCAGCTGCAAATGTCATGCCCCCGACTCAGCTTTAGGCTCACGACAATCCGCACCATCGCTTTTGCACTTAGCTCATTTGCTTGCAACGTCCTAGGACCCGTCATCAATCCATTCATTTTATTTTTTGATTATACACAAGTAGAAACAAAATAAACATCTCCCGACCACTAACAAACAATAAGGATAGTATAAGGCATATATCATAACACACTTTTATATATATGCTTCTACCATTAAATATAATATTTCCTTACATCAAAAGCTTTACCCATTTACAAGTCTGCATAGCATATTCCTTCATACTTGTCCAAGTACCGGGGTTGGGATTAACCTGGCACCTCTATTTGACAAGGGCGATCTCACAAAGTGGTATCCCCTACGTGTCTAGTAAACGTCCATCTCAGAGCACTTTGGCTTAGGCTTAGATAGTCATGATTAGGGCCTAAAAAAGTTAAACAATGAGGAGTGAGATAAACTTAGCAAGTGAACTCCCTAAACCTCTCGTAGAGAAGCCATTCACCTTGAAAACGCCCTAAACATGCAGATTATCTATCGATGGCAGATCATTAGCAAAGCATCTCATGCCTTGCCTTAACTATAAACACGAATGATCATCTTACCTTCTTAAGCCATCATAACAAAGCACGTAAGCAATTCTTATAACACTTTCCATTTTCTTGAGTCATACATAAAAATGTGCAATATATTTTAATCATGCACCCATGTCATACAATAATTCAAAAATGTTCATGTATTGATCTTAGGTCACACGTGTGTCGACTATAGTATCACTTCTCAAAATATGCATTCATGCACTTATGCACTTTACACACGTGAGGTCTCAAGAATCGCATGACATCCCATATTACCATGCAACCCTTGAGACCATGCTTTATGGCTACTCAGGGCCAAAAACTAATTCGAAGGTTCACAGTCATTCAGCATAACCGGATATTGTCTCGCCCCATCGAGCATAGCATCATCCCACTTAAACACATCAATATGGCATTCCTATAAAGAGTTTCATTCCGAAATCCATTCGCGAACAGCATCCCGTTGACTTGGGGGCATCCGAACTGAATCGGGCATCGTCCCGCATAAAACGTATCAGGATGAGTTCACACCTCATGTATAAAGCATCAATGTCTTTATATGATCACACAAGCACCTCATCACTCATGCTCATTATTATTTTTCTCATTTGCCAAGTATGAATGTCTCAATGGCGTGCCAAGTAGAGTGTAATGTCTTAATGGCGTGCCAAGTGGAGTGTGTCTCATAACCTATTCGAAGTACATCAATAAAATATGACGAGCACCAAACAAGAGTCTGTGGTTTGACACATTACATTGAGCACTGACCTTAGTCCAATCCAGATCGGAAATGATACGCTTCAATACTACATCGAGACCAAGAAAGGACTTATCCACCGTGACATGATAACAGACCTAGTACCAGACTTAGCTCAAGAATGATACATCTCAATATTGCACTGAGACTAAGAAATGACCAGCCTACCGTGACATGATCACCAATCTAGTACTAGGCTTGGTTCAGGAATGATACGTCTTAATATCGATGATCCTGAGAGAGAAAACTTGACTCGGCATGCTTCCTTGCACGTCCAAGAACCATCGTATATCTTGTCTTGGAGGCTCAAGATGTTCTCCTGCGTCGACCGTATAAAATGAAAATCATATATGTGTATAAGTGTAACAACTATTTCCAATGAACACATATAATACATTGCCATCATAATCTATCCAATAACTCATCTTTTATTTATATAACAAATCACAATACAATAACATATTTTAATAACATGCCTTATCACGATGTCAGTTCATAAAACACATATCACAACATGATAGTCTATCGCCTTATTATGGCATATTATAAGAGCATATCACACTTCACTTGTCATCACAAAATAATTCATCACCTCATTTTAACATATCACCACACTTTATTAATCCACATCTCATATCTTAATAACTTATCGCATAACCACTTATCACGTAACGATAACTTATTGAACCAAGAAGTGATAACATCCAATATCCTATTGCCCTAAACATGATAGCTGTCGCGACCAATTTTTCGGGTGTTGGACCACCTGGGGTTTAGCTAATGGATTGTTAAGCCTAGACTTAACTTGGGCTCTCCCAAGCCCATACCAATTCGCGACTTAAGTTCAAGTTCTTAACATGCAATTGATTTTCAATTAGGAGTCGCCACTAATCTATTTTTGGTGGGTCGATTAGAAACCCAAGTAAAATAACGGGAGAATTATTTTACTCCTACGAACCGAGACTATGGGTACGGGGACTTGGTTACGTTAGAATTCTCTAACGCCCTTTCGGTACCTTTCTTTTTATTTTGAAAAATGTTTGGCAAGCAATTTTGATTGATTTTAAATCTATTTTCCTAACATGTGCGGTGATCATGCAGGTGCGCAAACCACCAATTTAACATCCAATAAAGCAATTAAATTATGCAGAACTTACCTCAAAGCAACGAAAGCATCTGCATTGTTAAATTAAATCCATATCAACAATCCTAGATATGGTTTCTAATTAACACGCAATTTCAATTTTTGTTTTTCGCTTTTCTTAATGAAAATCATGCAATGCATGCTAATAATCTAACATGACATGGTAGCATGACCTAAACTATATGACCATGAAGAAATGCAATAATTAAATTCAATCTAAATGATCTAATTCTAATGACATGCAATGCGATGCAATGACATATAAAATTATTTAAACTAAAATGACATGCAGCATATAATTTAGTATGCGAGTTATATGTCATGCGACATTTATTTAATGACTTAGTCTGATGACGGGCAAATTCTAATTAAAAATGAACCTAACAATAATTACTACATGACGTCCATTTCATAGACCTAATTCTGTATGACGTATGCATGATTTTTCTATTCTAAAAAATAATGCAATCTATCCCAGAAATTGCAACTAATTTATCCTAAGACAAATTTTATTATATTTTTTATGAAATGCAAAACATATCTATCTAGATTAAAATTCTATCTTAGTTTGTATTAGGGATTAGGTCGACTAAATTTTAATTCAAACTAAGATGTTGTTTTAACCCAATAAGCTCGACCTAAGATGCAAAAATCAATTTGAACTTAATATGCAATTTTATTCAAATATGTCATGACGTGCCGATAATATCCTAATTCTACATGACATATGAATGATGATTTTTGTGTTTCCTATTAATGAAACTAAATCCTAAATGAATGTGCTCTTTTTTTGGATTTTTTTATTTAAAAATTCATAACAAGATTGCAATCCTAACATGCAAAACAAACCTAATCTTTATTCGGATTTTTCTTTTTGATTTTTTATTTGAAAATTCGAAATCGATTGCAAATTTTAAACCTAAAACAGCAAATCTAATCCTAACTCAAATATTTTTTGATTTTTTTTTTTTTACGAAAATAATATTGATTCAACCAACAGCAAATCAAACAAGGATAAGATTGATATCTAAAAATTGACGAACCATATCTCGCGCATGAGATCGGGTTGGCCAATTTTAAATTAAATCGCGAATCAAATCTCGGGCTTGAGATTGGATTGTCGATTTTTATAAGGGATTGTGAGTCGGATTTCGGGCGCGAAAATCGGACTATCAATCCCTAGCTTGAGGGGCACTTCATATGGAACATCAATCATATATTTATGAATAATCCTACTAAAGACAAAAAGTAAATAAGTTAGAATAACATTAAATAAATAAATAAAGCAAATAAAGCAAATAAAAATAAAAAAAGAACTACCTAAATGATTTCCTTTTTTTTTTTTTTTTTTTTTTTTGAGCAAAGCAGCAAGTGGTGGCCGGTCCGATGAGTAGTCGGCGGCGGGCGTCGGAGCTCCGGCGAGGGGGACCAGCAGGCCGGCAGAGGCTCGGGTTGCAGCGGGCCGGCGGAGCAGGGACGTCGGGGCTTCTGGCGCTGCGGATTTTGTCTGGCTGGTGGAGCGGATCGGCAAGGCAGCAGCAATTTCGCAGGGGCGACGGAGCTGGAGCACGGATCGCGGGTCGTCGTGAGGGAGACGAGCGCGCGAGGGGCGTGGGCTCGTCGGGGACGGTTCGGGCGGCGGCGCGGGTTGCTCGCGAAGGAGGCGCGGCAACGGCACGGGGCGGAGGCTGCGGCGTTATGGGCGGGAGGCGAACGGCGTTTGGATCCGGCTTCGGCGGCGTCGAGATCTTTGTGGCGTCAAGGGGGGCGGTCGGCGTGCGAGCTGGACTCGGGTGCTGCGGACGTTCGGACTCGCGGGTGGCGGCGGATGCGGCGGACGGAGCAGGCTTCGAGCTCCCGCGCGGCACGGTGGGGGAAACGGCGTCCGGATGGAAGCAGCGGCGCGGGCGGCGCAGCCCATTTCGGGGAAGAAGAACAGTTCTTCTTCCTTTTTTATTTCTCTCTCTCTCCTCCCTCTTCTCACGTCACTTTCTCTCTGTACTTCTCTTTTCTTTTCTCTCGCAGAAACTTTTTACTTTTTCTGCTCCTCTCTTGGACGGCTTCTCTCTTCCCTTTTGACTTCCTTTTCTTCTTTTTTTCGACCTCCACGGATGGCTTCTCTACTTTTTCTGAATTTTTTTTCCAAAGAAGCTCCTTTTAAAGCAAGAACCGAACCTCCTATTTATAAAGTGAAAACCCCAGTCGGTTCTACGTACGAAGATTTGCGTATCAACTCAATCGCTGAAGATCCTCTTTCGAAAAGATGAGATGTGCTCAACCAAAAGATATCTCTAAAACCTAAAATTATCTGTTAAAATCTTCCAAGGCGACTCACTCGACCATTGAAGATTTTATATACTGACTCATCGATTGAAGATAATCTGAAATTTTTTTGTGAAGGTTTTCTAGATAATTCACTCAAGATAAAGCTCCATTAACCAACTTTAAAATCTTTTGAAATCTCTATCCGCAACAAAATATTTTAGAATATTCCTTATCCTCACTTATTGATCGCAATATGATTTTTTTTAAATGTCAAAACCACCATAATATTGCACCAAATCTCAATTATCCACAAAATAATTTTCAACTAATTTGAACCCATCCACACCAACCCAATAGATAAAATGCAAATTAAAATAAAATGCTCTATATGCTATTAAACTCTAATTTTTAAATGACTAAACGGGCCGTTAAAATTTTTAATGACATATGGGCAAAATTTAGGTGTCAATGCCCCTCTTTGAAGGTGAGCTCATAGAGGTTGCATTCAAAGACAAATTGATACCTAAATTTTGACTATGCACATGCGATTTTTTTGATTTTTTTGATTTTTTTGATTTTTTTTTGTCGGGAAATGAATCCCATTTTTTTAAAAATGCAACTCATATGATGCATGAAAATGCTAATGCAAATGCATGATGTCTAAGGAAAGAACATACCTACAGTTACTTACCAGTCAGTGCGGTAGAGCATCCTGAGGTACATGATAAGTCCCTGTTTACTCTACAAGTACCCAACTCTCACTCAGGTTCCTTGAAAAGCGTAACAGGTAAGAACATTTACATCCAAAATGAAATGTTCGACAGAAAAAATTGAGACATCCAGGTCCAGACTGAGATGTCAAGATTTTTGAAAAACTCAAAATACCTAGATCCAGACTAAGGTATAATGAGAAGGATTAACAAACATTCACATAACATTCACATCCGGTAAAATAATCAAGACATACGGTCCGGGCGAGATGTCAAGAGTTTGGGATGCAATTTGTATGCAAATGGCAAAGGAACCTACGGAATATCTTACCTTCAAAGATGGTAGAGTGATTCAAGATAGTTGGTGTTACTTGTCCAGGACTCGTACCATTCTACGGTCGCCCAGAATAGTAACATGGCTTTGTAAAGAGACTGCTTTCCCAGGACTCGTACCATTCTACGGTCGCCTAGTATGACAGTGTTTGGTTGTGTCTAGGACCCGTACCATTCTACGGTCGCCTAAACGGGGATTCACTTTCTAGGACCCGTACCATTCTACGGTCGCCTAAAATAGGGAATAGGTGTTGTCGAGGACCCGTACCATTCTACGGTCGCCTTGACGGAAAATCGATTTTTCAGGACCCGTACCATTCTACGGTCGCCTGAATGAGGAAATTGCTTGGCTAGGACCCGAACCATTCTTCGGTCGTCTAGCCTTGCGACAGAAATCATTCGACCAGGACCCGAACCATTCTTCGGTCGCCTTAATCAGATTGAATCTGGGGAGAAATCTTTAGGGGACAACTCCATCGAGTGTCGGTATACCTGTGCCACGACAGGTATTTAAGATATGGATAGAGATATACTTACCTGGTAACATCTCTGTTCCTGGGGAAATGCCTCCTGCAAAACATGTTCATAGGAGAAGCAATATGCATTTGTGATTGCAAACATGCATTAATTTAAGGGAGGTTCATGCGCTATGACTTATATCAAGTCTGCATCACCTAATTTCCATTGGGAAAGATTTCACAAAGAAAGTTCCAATCTGAACACATGAATGTCATGGATGTGCCAAATGGGGGGCCTCTTGGTCTGAAAGGACTTTTCACTCGTCCTCATTAAAGTGGGTTGTTTTATTCTGACCTTTGATGCAGGATTTTCAACAGTCACTCTATCTCACTGTCATCATGCCAAACAAGGGTCCGAGTAATCTCGCAAGTGGTACGAACTTACCAATCTGAGAGGTCTTTAACAGGGACTGTAATGCGGGCTTGGCAAAGGAGACTCTTTGAGTCAAGGCTATTGAAAAATGAGTGATATTTCACAATCATCTTGGGGTTTACAAGCCAAGAAACATGAGAAATGAAGTAGAAATTATCTTACTCGCACTTCTTCAAGTGATGTTTCCAAACATATGAACTTTTACGTTAATTCAAGTGCCCTAATCTGAAGAGACTTTGTAAAGGACGTAACGTAGGTTGGGTTCATGGGTTGAGAAACGAAAGGATCATTTGGCTCAAAAAGTGTTTACGGGGTTAAAGTTGGTGATCATCTTGATATTTCCAACAATTTTCCTCCCCATCGTCGAGGATTTTCTTAACATTACAACTCCACTGATTGCAACATCTCAACATTTGAGTTTTTTTTGGTACCATCTTATTGGAGATACAACTCATTTCATCAAGTGTTTGATTTTTTTCTTTGGGCATTGGCCTTGCTTTTACCAGGCACACTGCTTTTTCATGCCCCATTTTTTGCATTCATTTTCTTTGGATTCACACAGCTTCCTTTTTATCATTCTAGACGAAGCCACTTGAATTTTTCTTTTCTCTGCCTTGCCCCAGTGTGGGGGATGATCACCAACTGGGTTTAATATGAAATGAATTCATAGGCTCAAGGGGGCTATGCAATGGATAAAGTGTATAGGATAGAGAAAGAAATGCTCTTCGTCGTCCTAAGGCACTTTAAATTATCGTACAAGTCACATTGTAAAAGCAATACTTGAAGATTGATGCAAGTGTGAGTAAGAAAATTCCTATCATTCATTTCAAATCTTGTCCCAAAGATGAGACAATTCTTGACAGGATAATTTAAAAAGCTATTCATATGTGTGGGCTCAAAGGGCTGAACAATGGATATACCTGTAGTGTTTTGGGTAGCAGAAGAAACTGCCTCTCATCACCTTGGTTGACGTACCCTTTGCGAGATCACCCTTTTCCTCATAGGCATGGAATTTTTCACACAACTCACCGGGGGTCTGTGTATGGAATAGGTTTGCCTTTCATCGTTCCAAAGTATCCCATTTGACACATTCAATTCATCTCACACAATTCATCAAGGAAGACAAATGCGAGATTTGCAACAAGTTTGAATTTGCAATTCAATGAGGCAATTTATTCATCATAAACTGTTTGCAAAACAAAACATGACATGGCAATTTCTATTATGGGTAATATTTCTTGACAGCATCTGAATTAACTGGAGTGGAAAACACACGACCATCCATTTCAGCCAAGATCAAAGCACCGCCATGAAGTACCTTCTTTACCACATATGGGCCACTGTAGGTTGGAGCAAACTTCCCTCCAGGATCTGGAAAAATTGGCAACGGCTTCCTTAGAACAAGATCATTTACCTCGAAATGTCTTGGCCGCACCTTTCGGTTGAAAGATCTCGGCTACTCTCTGTTGATATGCTTGGCCATGGCAGAGAGCCTTCAGTCTTTTCTCATCGATCAAGTTTAACTGTTCAAGTCTTTGTTGCGACCATTCTGCCTCAGATAATTCCACTTGGGATAATACTCTCAGGGAAGGGATCTCCACCTCCACAGGCAAAACTGCCTCCATGCCATATACCAAAGCAAAAGGAGTTGCTCCGGTAGAAGTACGAATCGATGTCCGATACGCCATCAGTGCGAAGGGTAATCTGTCATGCCAATCTCGATAATTCTCAGCTGTCTTAGCCAAGATCTTCTTAATATTCTTATTGGCCGCTTCAACAGCTCCATTCATTTGAGGGCGATAAGGGGATGAATTCAAATGCTTGATCTTGACTTCGCTGAGTAACTCATCAACAAGCTTGTTGTTCAAATTTGTCCCGTTATCAGTGATAATTGTTTCAGGGACACCATAACGAGCAATTATGTCACGCTTGATGAATTTCGCAACATTGCGAGCAGTGACGCTTGCAAATGACATAGCTTCTATCCATTTGGAAAAGTAATCTATCGCCACCAAAATAAAACGATGTCCATTTGAAGCCTTAGGATTTATTGGGCCGATTACATCAATCCCCACATTGAGAAGGGCCATGGCTCAGAAAACTGGTGCAGCTCTGTTGGAGGAACATTTATCTTGTCACCGTGAATTTGGCAACGATGGCAACTCCGAACATGCTGAATACAATCACTTTCTTGCGTGAGCCAATAATAGCCTAATCTCATGATCTTCTTAGCCATCATGTGTCCATTCATATGGGGACCACATACTCCTTCGTGAACCTCTTGCATAATTTGAGTGGCTTCAGCTGCACCCACACACCGCAATAAGACCAATCATAAGATCTCTTGTACAAATTTTCACCACCGACAAAGAACTTTGAGGCCATCTTCATAATGTACTTCCTATCACCGGGGGCTTCCTCGGGAATTCTGTTTTTGGATGTAGTTCATGATATCAAAATACCATGGTTTTCCGTCAGACTCTTCTGTCACTACCATACAATGAGCCGGTCTTGGCAAAACTTCTATTTTTAATGGCTCAACTTCTAATCCGTTAGTGACTTGCAACATAGATGATAAAGTTGCAAGTGCATCTGCAAATTGATTATGAGACCTCGATAAGTATTCGAATGAAACTTCATCGAATTCCTTGATCAGATTCTCTAGGTACTTGTGATATGGGAGTAATTTAGCATCCTTAGTCTTCCATTCACCTACAGTCTGCAGTATGATCAGCGCGAAATCCCCGAATACCTTTAACTTGGCTACACCCATCTCGATCGCAGCTTGAAGCCCGAGGATGCAAGCTTCATACTCAGCTATATTGTTAGTGCATGGGAATATCAATTTCGCAGCTCTTTGGATGATGTTGTCCGTCTGGGGATATCAGAATTGCCCCAGTGCCAGAACCAGACAAGTTGACAGCTCCGTCAAAGAACATTGTCCATGAATCTTCATCTACACTCAAGATACGGTCATCCAGGGAACAATCATCATTATTTGAGACTTCTGGATTCTCAGCCAATAAATCAGCGATCACTCGACCCTTAACTGACTTCTGTGGCATATATTGCACATCAAATTCTGATATCAAAATTTGCCATTTAGCCAACCTACCCACCAAAGCTGGCCGATCAAGTAGGTACTTGATAGGATCATTCTCAGTTACAAGGAATATCTGGTAATGCAAAGTGTGTCTTGTCTCAATCTATGCAACACCCACACTAGTGCAGCACAAGTCTTTTCCACATCAGAAAATTTCAGCTCGAAATGGTGAACTTTTTACTCGGGTAATAAATGGCTCGTTCTTTTTATCGACGGGACTTCCTTGTGCCAACATCGCACCTAATGACTCGCTATGAATGGTGAGGTAAAGAATCAAAGGATGCCCCGGCAATGGCGGGACAAGAACTGGTGGATTCATCAAGTATTGCTTTAACTTGTCGAACGCTTCTCGACACTCATCATCCCAATTGACTCGTGCGTTCTTCTTTAAGAGCTTGAAGAATGGCTTGGCGTTTCGGAAAGTTGGGAAATAAACCGAGCAATGTAATTCAATCTGCCCAAAAGACTTCGGACCTCTTTCACCGTTGATGGAGGTTGCAGCTCACATATGGCTTTAGCTTTAGCTGGGTCGATTTCGATCCCTTTACTGCTCACAATGAATCCGAGTAATTTACCGGATGTTGCTCCGAATACGCACTTAGCGGGATTTAGTCGAAGCTTGAACTCACGGAGCCGTTCAAACAGCTTCTTCAAGGTCTCGATGTGGCCTTTTCCAGGTCGAGTTTTTGCAATCATATCATCGACATAGACCTCAATTTCTCGATGCATCATGTCATGAAACAGTGCTATCATGGCTCGCTGGTAAGTTGCCCCAAAGATTTTTAGTCCGAAGGGCATAACCTTATAATGAAAGGTTCCCCATGGGGTGATAAATGCAGTTTTCTCCTTATCTTCCTCCTTCATCCTTATCGATTGTACCCGGAAAACCATCCATAAATGAGAATAGTTCAAAACCAGCGGTACTATCCACAAGAACGTCTATGTGTGGTAACGGAAAATCATCTTTCGGACTAGCCTTGTTCAGATCCCGATAATCAACACAAACTCGAACCCGACCGTCCTTCTTCATTACTGGAACAATGTTGGCCACCCATTCGGGTACCGTGAGACTTCGATGAATCCCACCTTCAATAACTTCATCACCTCCTCCTCTATCTTCTTTGAGAGCTCAGGTTTAGTTCTTCGTAACCTTTGCTTCTTAGGTGGCACGTCCGGATTAGTAGGTAGGCAATGCTCCACAATTGACGGGTCTAAACCAGGCATATCAGCATAGGTCCATGCAAAGATATCCTGATATTCCTTCAGTAGTTGAATTAGGTGCTTGGCCTCATCTTTGGAGAGATTCGTCCCTATTTTCACCTCCTTGGCCTCTTCAATGTCACTTAAATTAATAGTGACGGTCTGCTCGGATGTGAGAGTCTTGGTTTTCTCATATTGTTCCCAGCTTCGCTGTACCTCAATGGAATCTTCAATGGAATCTTTGATCGACTTTTCAGGATTATTATCAGCACTTGTTGCATTGGATTGGACCATTTCCACACTTTTGCATGTTATATGATCGTCCCTGAAACATGAAATAGAAGGATCAAAAAGACAAACAGGGGTAATCATATCTTATTTTTTCGTGAAATTCTTTTGAAACTCTTTTGCAAAAGCATGTTTTGAAACATTTTGACATGAGAAAGCATGATGAAGCCCAGGCCTCAGAATTCTCCTTGGATTTTGATTTTGTTTTATCGGCTGGATATCATCACCGGGCTGGTTTGGTGTACCTTATCATGCCCTCAAAATAAAACTTGTAATTTCATTGAAATTCATCAATCAATTACAATTTATTGAATGGAAAATGCAATTCAAGTCCTAAGAAGAAAGAAGAAATTGAAAACAACTCCTAGAAAGCAATAAAAATTCCCGCGCAGGGGAATGTGAGAAAGCAGTAAATGAGTTACTCTTGTGGGCGAGGGCCCGTTTCTTCCAGAGGTTCTCCATCAATGGCTCCGATGGAGAGATCATCGAACAAAATTGAAACTCCTTCCAGGGTGTCATCAGAATTTTCCGTCTTTGAAGGCGTCGGATCATCCATGCCATCCCATCCACTTGGAACTATATTGCGGGCATCAAAGTAAAAGCTGGGAGGAGCCGAATACTTCACCATATAGTCGAATTTCCCACTTGGCTGTCCTAGAGTATCCATGACTTCAGCCTCATCTTGCATCATAACCGGAGGACCGGGGAACGTCTCATGAATGTTTGGAGGTGGTAAATTTTGCCTCCCTCGCCCTTGCTCAGGTGGCGAGTTATGCCTTCCCTGTCTTTGCCTTCCAGAACTTCCTCCACCTCTTCCATGGTACCCTAACCCAGCAGATCGGGACCTCTGAGGGGCTTCAATGGGGTTTCGAATGCCTTGACCATTCCTTCCAAGCCCATTACCAGGGACGAAACCATTCCCAACCATTACTCTTCCTACCATGAGGGCAGCATCCGAAACCTCAGGAGTGGGCGGCGATGAACCTCGAGAAGCATGTATGGTAGACACTAACTCAAATGAGTGATAACTTGGTTCGAGCTCAGATTCCGGCTCTACATAAGGGATAGCCGTCTCATGATAAATCCGGTGGTCTTCTTCACCATACACGGTGACCAGCTTTCCTTTGATCACAAATTTTACAGCTTGATGTAGACTTGAAGGGACTGCACCGGCAGTATGTATCCAGGGACGACCTAGGAGAAAATTGAACGCGGTAGGGATATCCAGCACCTGAAAAGGAATGTTGAAGACGACCGGCCCTATTTGCACGTCAAGATGGATTTCCCCGATCACCTCCTTTTTCGTTCCATCAAAAGCTCTCACAGATGTCTTCGCCGCATGTATCTTGGACAGGTCTACCCTGAGGCGGTGAAGAGTGGCTAGTGGACATATGTTTAGGGCGGACCCATTATCAATGAGTACTCGAGACACATGAGAAGCCTTATGCTTGACAGATACATAGAGTGCCTTGTTATGCCCCCTACCCTCAAGAGGGAATTCCTCATCTGAAAAAGCAATCATATCCTTGAGAAGGACTGCTCCCACAAATTCCTCCAGCTTATCTGCCTCAACTGTTTCGGGTACACGAATTTCACTTAGCACCTTCATCAGTGACTTTTGATGTATAGGTGAGGTTTGGAGGAGCTCAAGCAAAGAGACTGCGCTGGCATCTTTAAATGAATCGATCGACGATATTATACTCACTTGCTTTAATCACAGCCAGAAATTCCTTAGCTTCTTCATCAGTGACGGGCTTTGCAGGTTGAGCATTATTTTGAGCATAGGTTCGACCAGAGCTTGTAACGAGGTCAACATCTAAGTCATAAGACCAAGGTACTGCCTTGTTGTTGACATACTCATACGGCTGAGGCATCTCAATCACGACCTCCTCATCCGATGCATCTTCAAGTGGGGGCATATCTCGCGAGCGACGGATCTTCTCCTCTTTTGATATCATCGAGAGCAGCCTGCTCTTCCTCCCAATCGATAATGATATGAGAAATAGTGGAAACTATGCGATTATGGTCAGCATACACAATGATGCCATCATCCACCATTCTGGCAACTCTTTCTTTCATCAGTGATAGGGAAACATCTTCTTGATTTGAATAATATCCAGCTCTCACCAGTCCATTGTAGGCATCTGCCACACGCACCTTCGAGTTCTTGGTCCGTCTAACTTCGGGTTCTAGGATAGCATTCACTTTGTACCCTCATGCTCCGTGCGGATTCTTACGGACGTTTGGCTGAGCGGTTTGAAACGAGAAGGCCTTCGTGTCCAAGAGATTTTGGATCTTGTGCTTGAGGGTGAAACATTCATCAGTTGAATGCCCCAATTCGCCGTTATGGTAGTCACACTTCTTTGTCGGGTCATAACCACGGATGTTTTCACGATTAGGACGCTTCGGCTCATTAGTAAGCAAACCTTTCTTTCGGAGGATCGTCAGCACTTGGGATGGAGACCCAGGGAGAGGCGAAAATTGCCTCCTATTATTTGCTTGGGCAAATGATTGATGGCCAGCGGTTTGTGGTTGTCTTGGATTCATTTGGATAGCAGGGCACGTTTGACATTTTCTTGGTTAAAAGCCACATTCACATCCACAGCCGCTTCCTTCTCCTTCTTGGCAGTGAATCTTCTACTAGATGGCTCGGTAAACCATCCTTCCCTTATCCCCATCTCGATTTGTTCTCCCACAGGAATAAGTTGATTGAAGCTTTCAACATATGTACTAGCCATTCGGTTACGGAACTCAGATGGAAGAGTCTTCACGAACAACTTCATCAACTCCTTGTTGGTGGGCTCAGGAGTAATTTGGGCCGCCAAGTTTCTCCATCTCACAGCATACTCTTTAAATGACTCGCTCCTTTTCTTTTCCATCCGCTCCAAGTCTTCTCGGGAAGGTGCGATGTCCATGTTGAACTTGTACTGTTTGAGGAACGCGTCAGCCACTTCGTTCAGTGTCGAGCAGGTTCACATTCTTCATCACGTACCAGTTTAGCGCAGGTCCAGTCAAACTCGCATGGAATGATTGGATCATGAGGGGCTCATTCTTGACGTGCTGTGCCATGCGTACGTGGTACATCTGCAGATGAGATTTTGGGCAAGATGTGCCATCATACTTCTCAAACTCTGGCATTTTGAACTTGCTCGGCATTTTGACCTTCTCATAGACCGAGAGGTCGAACGGGAGGGAGCTTTGTGATTCCTGCAGCTGTCTCATTTTCTCTTCCAGCTTCGCAAAACGCTCATCCTGATCTGTCTTGGTAATGCCGTCAAGCTTGGCCTTTTCAACAATGACTGGGTCATCCTCCAGCCCAGGCATGTCATCATCAATCTTGTTTACTTGCTTTGGGATAACTATTTCAGGAAGAGCGGGTGCGGTTGTTGGATTTGCTTGGAGGAGTTGGAGTTGATCCGTCACAAGGCTGTAAAGAGGTGAGTACTTGTTGAAGCCGAGTCTCCATAGCGGAGACACGATCACGCATTTCGGTTTGTTCGGCCATTCTTGCCCTTAATCGCGTGATGATGGGCGAACGTGATGGATCCGTTATAACCTAAATGAAATGAATGAAAATATATAAGTATGAGGTGCAAATAAAGAATCAATCCATGACAATGATCTATCAACTTTTTTTTCATCATTTTTTTTTTAATGAAAAGCTCTTACAAGGAGGGAATTTCTTAAAGAGAGCTAGAAAAATAGACATCCTAGTAAAATCAAATTTCCTAGACATGAATTGAAAACAAATTCTCCAAATTTTTATTTTCCAAATGATTTATTGCATGGCAATTTCCTCATTTCATTCTTGAAAGGAATTAGATCAAATGACTATTCTAGATTGTCATGGACAGACCAAAAGCATGACAAAATAAATTGCATGATATATGGATAGAAAACTTACTTTACCAAGAAAAATCGACGGCAATCACATAGACATGCGCATGGTAAGTGGCTCGATTTCTAATCTATACGGCTTATCAAAGTGGAGCCATAAGGATGATCAGACTAGCCACGGGCTTGTGGACTATGTCGGGTCCTCATGACTCCGGCTTGGTCAAAGAGCCGACCCGGGTCGCGGGTATGCGGACCGAGGTGGGTATTCTTGACACCATGAAAGAAATTTCGGGATTGAGATGGGCGACTCGTACCGCGAGCATGCGGTCGAAGTGGTATCCATCTCAATACCATCCTAAATAATCCTATGCGGCCCAGGTCCGGCAGCAGGTTGTGTGTGCAAAGTGTAGTGATTTATGCAAAGCATGCACATCAATTTAAATCAAACAACACTTCAAAAAAACTAAAATAAACCATACATTCCTAACTCCAACCTGCAAGGCAAGGGTTAGCAATCACTTCCCCTTATACCTCCCAATCTGCAAAAACATTTAACACCTTAAATGTTAGGGACGTACTGGATCCTCGCTGCCAAAAAATATTTTTTTAAAAAAGAAATTGGCCTAAGTCCACTAAAGAACTGTTCTTCTTCCCCAGCGGAGTCGCCAAGCTGTCGCGACCAATTTTTCGGGTGTTGGACCACCTGGGGTTTAGCTAATGGATTGTTAAGCCTAGACTTAACTTGGGCTCTCCCAAGCCCATACCAATTCGCGACTTAAGTTCAAGTTCTTAACATGCAATTGATTTTCAATTAGGAGTCGCCACTAATCTATTTTTGGTGGGTCGATTAGAAACCCAAGTAAAATAACGGGAGAATTATTTTACTCCTACGAACCAGAGACTATGGGTACGGGGACTTGGTTACGTTAGAATTCTCTAACGCCCTTTCGGTACCTTTCTTTTTATTTTGAAAAATGTTTGGCAAGCAATTTTGATTGATTTTAAATCTATTTTCCTAACATATGCGGTGATCATGCGGGTGCGCAAACCACCAATTTAACATCCAATAAAGCAATTAAATTATGCAGAACTTACCTCAAAGCAACGAAAGCATCTGCATTGTTAAATTAAATCCATATCAACAATCCTAGATATGGTTTCTAATTAACACGCAATTTCAATTTTTGTTTTTCGCTTTTCTTAATGAAAATCATGCAATGCATGCTAATAATCTAACATGACATGGTAGCATGACCTAAACTATATGACCATGAAGAAATGCAATAATTAAATTCAATCTAAATGATCTAATTCTAATGACATGCAATGCGATGCAATGACATATAAAATTATTTAAACTAAAATGACATGCAGCATATAATTTAGTATGCGAGTTATATGTCATGCGACATTTATTTAATGACTTAGTCGATGACGGGCAAATTCTAATTAAAAATGAACCTAACAATAATTACTACATGACGTCCATTTCATAGACCTAATTCTGTATGACGTATGCATGATTTTTCTATTCTAAAAAATAATGCAATCTATCCCAGAAATTGCAACTAATTTATCCTAAGACAAATTTTATTATATTTTTTATGAAATGCAAAACATATCTATCTAGATTAAAATTCTATCTTAGTTTGTATTAGGGATTAGGTCAGACTAAATTTTAATTCAAACTAAGATGTTGTTTTAACCCAATAAGCTCTGACCTAAGATGCAAAAATCAATTTGAACTTAATATGCAATTTTATTCAAATATGTCATGACGTGCCGATAATATCCTAATTCTACATGACATATGAATGATGATTTTTTGTGTTTCCTATTAATGAAACTAAATCCTAAATGAATGTGCTCTTTTTTTGGATTTTTTTATTTAAAAATTCATAACAAGATTGCAATCCTAACATGCAAAACAAACCTAATCTTTATTCGGATTTTTCTTTTTGATTTTTTATTTGAAAATTCGAAATCAGATTGCAAATTTTAAACCTAAAACAGCAAATCTAATCCTAACTCAAATATTTTTTGATTTTTTTTTCTTTTACGAAAATAATATTGATTCAACCAACAGCAAATCAAACAAGGATAAGATTGATATCTAAAAATTGACGAACCATATCTCGCGCATGAGATCGGGTTGGCCAATTTTAAATTAAATCGCGAATCAAATCTCGGGCTTGAGATTGGATTGTCGATTTTTATAAGGGATTGTGAGTCGGATTTCGGGCGCGAAAATCGGACTATCAATCCCTAGCTTGAGGGCACTTCATATGGAACATCAATCATATATTTATGAATAATCCTACTAAAGACAAAAAGTAAATAAGTTAGAATAACATTAAATAAATAAATAAAGCAAATAAAGCAAATAAAAATAAAAAAAGAACTACCTAAATGATTTCCTTTTTTCTTTTCCTTTTTTTTTTAGCAAAGCGAGCAAGTGGTGGCCGGTCCGGTGAGTAGTCGGCGGCGGGCGTCGGAGTTCCGGCGAGGGGGACCAGCAGCCGGCGGAGGCTCGGGTTGCGCGGGCCGGCGGAGCGGGGACGTCGGGGCTTCTGGCGCTGCGGATTTTGTCTGGCTGGTGGAGCGGATCGGCAAGGCAGCAGCAATTTCGCAGGGGCGACGGAGCTGGAGCACGGATCGCGGGTCGTCGTGAGGGAGACGAGCGCTGCGACTGGAGTGGGCTCGTCAGGGGACGGTTCGGGCGGCAGCGAGCAGGTTGCTCGCGAAGGAGGCGCGGCAACAGCACGGGGCGGAGCTGCGGCGTTATGGGCAGGGCAGCTGGCGTTTGGATCCGGCCCGGCGGCGTCGAGATGCTTTGTGGCGTCAAGGGGACGGTCGACGTGCGAGCTGGACTCGGGTGCTGCGGACGTTCGGACTCGCGGGTCGGGCGGATGCGGCGGACGGGACTCGCGCTTCGAGCTCCGAGGCAGCGTCGGTGGGGCGAAGCGGCGGCGTCCGGGGGGCGCGAGCGCGGGCGGCGGTCGAACCCACCGGGAAGAAGAACAGTTCTTCTTCCTTTTTTATTTCTCTCTCTCTCCTCCTGTCTCTTCTCACGTCACTTTCTCTCTGTACTTCTCTTTTCTTTTCTCTCTGCAGAAACTTTTTACTTTTTTCTGCTCCTCTCTTGGACGGCTTCTCTCTTCCCTTTTGACTTCCTTTTCTTCTTTTTTTCGACCTCCACGGATGGCTTCTCTACTTTTTCTGAATTTTTTTCCAAAGAAGCTCCTTTTAAAGCAAGAACCGAACCTCCTATTTATAAAGTGAAAACCCCAGCCGGTTCTACGTACGAAGATTTGCGTATCAACTCAATCGCTGAAGATCCTCTTTCGAAAAGATGAGATGTGCTCAACCAAAAGATATCTCTAAAACCTAAAATTATCTGTTAAAATCTTCCAAGCTGACTCACTCGACCATTGAAGATTTTATATACTGACTCATCGATTGAAGATAATCTGAAATTTTTTTTTGTGAAGGTTTTCTAGATAATTCACTCAAGATAAAGCTCCATTAACCAACTTTAAAATCTTTCGAAATCTCTATCCGCAACAAAATATTTTAGAATATTCCTTATCCTCACTTATTGATCGCAATATGATTTTTTTTAAATGTCAAAACCACCATAATATTGCACCAAATCTCAATTATCCACAAAATAATTTTCAACTAATTTGAACCCATCCGCACCAACCCAATAGATAAAATGCAAATTAAAATAAAATGCTCTATATGCTATTAAACTCTAATTTTTAAATGACTAAACGGGCCGTTAAAATTTAGGTGTCAACAATAACCTATCGTCCCAGAGTTGATAACTTATCATACAAACCTCAATAATCTGTCACCCAAACCTTGATAACATATTGTTCAAAACTCGATAACCTATCGAGATAATCTATCAGAACTCAATGATCACTTATCACATAAAACCCACTTATCACATCAACAAAACACCATTTAACCTTAATCTCACCCTAAACTATTTCCAAAATACAACAACAACCCTAATCAAGAGCTAGAAAGTCACTCACATCCAAGTTCAAGCTTTAAAAAATGTCAGGGGAGGAGCGACAAGGCTGGACAGTAGCTCTAGGCTACTAGTCATGCCTCCACAGCTCATGTGAGTAGGCTGAACGGCATCTCGAGCGGTGGCACGGTGGCGACTTGACGGCAAATGGCCTCCCCTAGGTCGATAGTGTCCAAACCGCCCACAAAGAAACAGAGAGAGAGAGAGAGAGAGAGAGAGAGCGCTACTGCAAGGGACTGAACAATAGCTTCCTCAGCTTCAAAGCTCCGACTTGGCAATGGAAACGACGGTGCGAAGGAGTTTTGAGAGTGGCAGATGTGATGATCAGTTTCCGGTGAGTCTAGAGAGGAAAATGAGAGAGAAATGAGTATGAAATGAGGAAGAAGACGAGGGAAATTCGTCCAAATGGTAGGGAGAGAGAGAGAGAGAGAAAGTGAGAGAAAATGAGAGAAGAGAGAGAATTCCCGTGGGAACCAAAAGGAATGAGAGGAGATAGAGAGAAAGAGGAAGAAATCTTGTCATTAATACCCATTCCATCCAATCTCTTAGAGCCTTTCTCGACCAATCAAAAGAAAGCTTCTTGAAGAAGAAAAATCCAAGCCATTAATGAAGAAATATGCACTTGAGTGAATAGGTTTAAGGTAGGCTTGTAAGAATAATGTCATTCCCCTTTGTCCTTATCAAGGAGGACAATGCTTCCTTGTAAGAATAATGTCGTTCGTCTTCTTCAATTGCACATGGGCGCCCAACCTTGGCCAATTCCACCTTTGCCCTTATGTCTTTAGTTGATTAAGAGGGCAATTTGGTCATTTTTCGAAGGTTGCGCACTATTCACTTACTTGAGTGCAATAAATGCTAAGACCTTGCAATGATGGCTTGATAGAATTGGAAGGTCTATAGCACTTCCTTGGGCCATCCACTCCTTGGGCGTGTAATCCTCTCCCTCCAATGTGAAGAACAGTTTTGAGCAATTTTTGAAATAAATATCATTATCTTATAAAATAAATTTTTCAAATCATAAAAATTTAATATGTTGTAGAGAAAAATTTGAATAACATTTTCATGAAGAAATCCAAGCCTAATACATTTTATATTAAGAGCAAAGAATCACGAAATACAACCCAAAATCTCGTAGGTTCAACAGTCTCAATGACTGCAAAAGAAAACCCATTTCGACAACCAAATCTTCATAAAACACTTAGAAATTCTAGTATATATGGATGTCTTCTACAACTTTTGTGAAGGAAGCATGTTCATATTCCAAAGGAAAAATTTATAAAAAAAAATCAAGAAGACAAATAGGTCATTGTTTTTACTACTCTGGGTAGTTTTCACACGAGAAAAGAATGGGCTTTCGTGCCAACCATTTCACCTCAACAAAATTTGAAATTAAAGTATGTTGCATATCAAGATGTTTTGAACAACTTTATGAGGAAGTTTTACAAGATTCAAAACACAGAAAACCCTATAAAAATTGGAAAATAGTGAAGGCTAGGTAGCACGGACACGGCGACACGACACGCGACACGACATAACATGATACGTCGACATGTTATTTCTTAAAAGTAGAGAATTCCGACACGTTGGGACACGTTATATATTAAATGAATATTTTTATTTTTAATTAATTTAATTCAAATTCAATACTTTTATTTTTTTTAATTATTTTTTAAACTCATTTATTTATTTTTTTCAATTAAAAAAATCCCCACTCCCACTCTTCTTTCCCTCATCCATTTCCCCCCACCCCCAAATTTATTTTTATTTCCCTCCCCACCACCGGCTGTCCCGTCACTTCCCCTCCCCCTCGAATTAAAAGTCACGCAGCCCATCAGAGTGACAAAGTCCCCTTTTATATTATTTTTGAGTTTCTTTTATCAAAAGCCTAGCTCCTTTACTGCTTGCCACTCACCGCACGACCTTTCCTCTTCTCTTCCTCTCCATCCTTCTCCTCCCTGCGGCTCATTGCACAACCCCCTTCCTCGCCGCTCGCCACACGACCCCCTTCCTCTCCTCTTCCTCTTGATCCTTCTCTCCTCCTCGCCGCACAACCGCCTTCCTCTCCTCTTCCTCGTAGCTGCAGCCTCGTCGCCGTCCATTGCAGCATCACAGAGGCGGCCCTCACCTTAGTCTATGCTCTTTCTCTGGCCGTCTCTCGCCGTCGCTCGTGGCCATCTCTGCTCCCTCCACCCTCCATCTTCTTCCGGACACGCGAGTCCAAACGTGTCGAGCAAAAGTTGACCACGTGTCAAAAAATCCAACACACGTTGACTACGTGTCCGAGCGTGTCGACGTGTCCGACACGCTTTGACATGTGTCAAACACGACACAGAAGTCCGTGCTTCATAGAGTGAAGGTCTAGTAGTACGCACGTTATTCACGCACATAGGGCTTGCATTTGGGCTTAACTCATCCATTTGGACCTTAACAAACTTAATGGGCTTTTAATTGAGCGTGAGGCCCATTGGGCCTATCTTGGGCATGTAGCCCATTGGCTTCCAATTTTTTACCAAATTTCACTTATTCAAGAATTCGGGGTTTGCTAACAATTAAATAGTTCGATGAAGCAATGGCCAATGGTGGTCACTTAATCCTCTAAAGTCCAATATCCTTAACTAGACTAGAATTTGTGGTGGAAATTTATCAAATGCGACTTTATCATAATTAAAACCATGGGGCGGCCTTTAGGGATTTTGTGAGTTCAACCCATGGTTGATTCAATATCAATCTACATTTAAGTCATTTTTAATTCATGGATGATCCTCGGTTTCATGTAATCATGAGAGATCGATTGCTCATTCTGAAGTACACAATCAACTAGAATTGATTTAAGGTCGTTTGTAATTAATATAGTAATTGTGCAGAATCACCTGCAATCCAATTACATATTATTATCAAAACAATATATAATCATTATTGGATTGGTCTAAAATAGCTTAAAATTGTCTCTCATCGGTCCTTATTATCGAATTGTCAATCCATGGTTGAGTTCTCTGGTTGTGCGCATTGAAATCCTAATTTGCTTTTCTCAATAGGTTTAACACTCTTGAATGGCTCATGAACCAATTCAAAGTCTAATTTTACTAATTGCGCATTGATAGAAGTAAACCCCTTATTATATCATGATCGAATTTTGAGGATGTCACAGCAAAAATACGGACATATGCAAGAGGTTCACTAACTCATGTACAGAAATGTGGGTAAATGCAAGATAAATGTTTGCTTTGACACTGGATAGAAAAAAATATATATATATAGAGCCATATCAAAACTCTTGCTCTTATAGGGGACCCAATAGAGAAGCAATATAATATGCCAAGATCTTATTTAGTGGAGCTCAAAAGAGTTATCAAGGATGGAACATTTGAGATGAAAGTAAATCAAACAACCAAAGTATTTGAGAGGTTTTATATAGGATTTGTAATGTTGAAACGCAGGTTTTTGGTGGGATATAGGTATGTCATAAGCTCTGATGGGTGCTTCCTTAAAACTAGATTAAAGGGTATGCTATTATGTGCTATTGGATGAGGTGAAAACAATCAAATGTTTTTAATAGCCTGAACACTTGTTGAAGGTTCGTCCGAGCCATCTAGGACTTGGTTTCTCACCTTATCATTCAATGACCTTAGTGGTGGGTGGTGACAAGAGTTGGACTTTCATCAATGATCAACAAAAGATAATACATCACCTTTTGTTTTTGTTGGTTGTTACACAACGTTAGTGCAATCATTAATGCCACTAGTTTGCCTTTAATTGACTAATTTTGTTGCATGTATTGTTGAATGCAGTTTATGGCTATCTTTCACAATTAGAGTGCCGAAATTATGCAAGAAACATATATGCTAATTGGAAAAAATTGCACAAAGAGGATGCTCCTAAGTATTTCTTATGGAAGGTTGTGAGGTATACATTTCAAACTGATTTTGACCTAACGATAGTAGATTTGAAGATGGAGAGCCCTAAAAGATACGAAGACTTCATGAGGCAACACCATGAGCACTTTTGTAGGGTTTTTATCAAGACTAGAACCAAGTGATGTGGTTGATAATAACCTAAGTGAGACCTTTAGTAAATATATATGTATGCCAAGAGGAAAACCCATACTTGAGATGCTTGAAGAAATAAGAACAATGTTGATAGAGAGGATGACAAAGAGAAGTTAGTTACTAGTTGATCGAACAAATCCTATTTTCCTAATGATTAGAATGAAGTTGGAGAAGAACAGAGAATAAATTAGGCTCCAATAGTATATTAGACTCATAAGTGAATCATACGTAGAAAGGTTATCAAACTCAAAAAAATAAATCAGACACTGAGAGCATAATAGACCTAAAAGTAAATCTAACTCAGAAAGCATATTGGACTCAAAAGCGAATTAAACAATAAGTAAATATTACCAACGGCAATTAAATATGAAACTGCAAAGATAATGCTTCCAAATTCATATTCATTATTATACATTCCACATGTCACCACACTTAAAAGAAACAATTAAATAAGTTCTACTCATGTACGAAATCCACAAAATAAATCAAACCATCACAACACATTCACGTCCCTATTCCACATACTTACACTAAGTTCACACATATCAACCAACCAAGTCAAAAGAACTAAGTGAATCAACCCAACTTAGTGTCTAGGGTTTTCACTTGCCTTGTAAATGACTTCAAATTCAGAGCTTTAAATCATATTCTAATAGAATAAACCAAAAACAAAATTCAACAAAGCTTGATTTGAAAACAACAAAATCCATTGATAGAAAGTAGTGGTAATTAATAATTTATTATGTCCAATTATGTCTAAACTTGAAAGATCTAGACAAAATCTAGTATTTCGAATGTGAGACCTTTGCTTCCAATTGTGGGTCCTTCAAAACGAAAGTTTGATGAGGTGAGTTAGTGGTTGAAAGTTAATAAAATGGAACCTCTAGTTTGGGAAGGTGAAAGCTTGCCATGGTTTACAATCGAGGCAAGATTGTTTTTAAAAAGTTCTCAACAGTTATCAAGAATGAGCAATGATTAATCAAGCTTAAAGTAAATGTAGACTTTAGTTAAAAAGCAAGTGTCCCAATGGATGAGCTTTGAAATCTCTATGAAGATATTTTGATAAGAATGAAGATGGGCCTCTCTCATTTGGCCAAGTAAGGGTGTGAATCACCAATTGATGATGTCATGAGTGATATCAAAGCTTTCAAATTCAATGTCTCAAAATAAAGCATGAATTTAAAATCTTTGGAAGAGAAAAGAGAAGTGGCATGTAAATTTAAGACAAATAGAGATTCAGAAATCAATTTTCATTCAAAACATTTGATTCTAAGCATTCTTGCATTTGAAAATATTTTCATTGTAAACATATAATTTTGAACACTCGTGAGTCTGAAAATATTTTGAATCATTAATGACAGATATCAAAATAAAAAAATCTCAAGATATTTCAAATTCAAATATCTTCAAATATGAATTGAAAACATATTGACTGAGCCGTATCAATAGTTTTTCGTGAATTAAATATCACCATTTTACACACTAACGTACACATAAAAAATGTACTCACTAAATACAATCATTCTCCTAGCGATCAACTCATGGAAATTAATCCTAAATGCTATTATCAAACATAGAAATTTCTGGCTGTTGCAATTGCTAGTTCACAAATCAGTGCACAGGCCAATGTACCATCTAACAGAGACTGTGTTTCCATCAAAAAGTGTCACAAACCTCCCCAAGGTAAACCAACTAAAAGTTGGCTATTGGATTATTGAGCTTACAACCTAGCTCGAGCTCTCTCAAGCCCTTACAAATTCACGACTTATAGTTCAAGTTATTTAACATACAAAGTCATTTTAATTATGAGTCAACACTAATATATTTTTGGAGAGAAGATAATTACTATACTTTTATAAAGCGGAGATTAAATGAGTTTAGGGCCTTGATTAAGCTCGATTACTTTAACACCTTTTTAGTACCAATATTTTATTATGAAAACATCTGAGCAAACAGTATGGATTTATTTTAATCTAGACATTAGCAGTGATCAAGTGTGCGCACAATTATTAAAAATAACATCCAATATTGCAAAAAAAGAAATTAAACAAACAAAAAAATCATTTATTTTTGGGGTTTTCTTTTATCTTGAAAATAAACTAACCTGTATGACATGAAATTCTAATTAATTACATAACCTAGTTCTAATGAAATGCAAATTTTGATTAAATGAGCCGAACATGCAAAGTAAATGGCATGCGCATGACTTGGCAACATGGCCTAAACTACATGACACGCATAGGAATTTTTTTTATATTTTATTCAAATTCGAAATTATAAATTACTAATATAAAAGCTTATCCTATCCACTCTAGGAAATAATTTAGATTAAATCCTACTTCAATTAGGAAAAACCTCATCCTATCAACTAGATATTGTTATAATATGTATGCTATTTACAACCTGCAATATTCTTTAAATTATGCGATGTTATCTAAATTATCCTATCTATTAAGGAAAACTCTATCAAGAATCTATTCCAATTTTATCCTAGAATTTATCCTAACATTCGATTCAAATTAAACTTGCCATGGTATCTGAATAACTTATTATAATCTGCATGCAATCGTTTTGTATTTTTATAGATAAGGAAATAAACCTTCCAATCAAACCAAAAATTATACACCACCAAAGATAGCATCCATTCAATTCAAATAATTTTATGGCTCAAAGATCAAGATATCAATTTTGAACCGCGTAATCTAATAATTTCCTCTCATAGCTTAGAAATTGAATCAAATGATTTTGCCGCATTATGGATTAAGAAATAAATCCTAATCAATACTGCCTATCACTTGAAACATTTGAACGATAGATATTGTAAAAGTAAATTGAGTAATTAGATCAAATTGATTTCCAGATAAAAATTTTACCTATTATGCAGAAAACTTCCAAATTTGAATGCAACAGATGACAGATAACGTACGGTTGCTGGTGGTGGTTCGTTGCACTCGCTCGACGTGCTCAAGGTTTCGGATAAGCTCAACGTACGGGGACCGGTGGTGGTTTGCTGCACTCACTCGACGCGCTCGAGGTTTCGGATAAGCTCAACTCCACTTACGAACCTTTTTTCCAAGGTTTTACGTTTCTCATGCAACCAAAAAAAAAAGGTAAATTTGATATTGGCCAAAGCGATGCGGAAGCACAGTGCACAATTGCACATCGTAGGTGAGATTACAAATAATTGGACAATCAGTTGACGTGTGTTACAATCACTTGTGGTCCCGCAATTATTCTACTATCACGCTTCATTCTTAGATTATATGTCAACAACAACTATGTGGTCCCGCAATTATTCTACTATCGCGCTTCATTCCTAGATTATATGTCAACGACAACTATGTGATCTCAAAATAGGTTTTACGTTGATATTCTAACCTATCTTCAAGTTCCTTTTACTCAAGTATTTCCCACTTGGGGCGAAGAAATCCCCCACTTAACTCAGTGCAAAATGATGTTGTTTTGTAGCTAACATGAACAAATAATTAATAAATAAATAAATAAATAAATAAAACTTAACTAAATTAAATTTAAAATGAAATTAGAAAAATGGGAGGAAGAAGATGAACAGTTGGAGGCGGCTAAGGTCTCAACCCTCGCCACCACCGCCTCCCCATAGTTGCCAAGAAGGGCCGGCGACATTGGGAGGAGGGTCGGCCGAGGTCGTCGAGACCTAGCCAGGGGCTAGTGACCCCGGCTGATCGGCGACAAGGGCCTACAAGCCCTTGCCCAAATCTAAGACAAGGTTTGCGGCCCTTCCCCAGATCTAGTGAGGGTTGCCAGCCCTTGCTTGATAGGCACTTGCTACCAGTTGGCTAGGGTTGTTGGCTGTTGGCCTGGTCTCGACGACCCGGCCAACCCTCCCCCCACAGTCACTAGTCCTTCCCAGCGACAATAGGGAGGTGGCAGCGATGGGGACTAAGCCCTCAGTCGCCTCCAACTGTTCATCTTCTTACTTCCTTTTTTTTTAAATATAATTTATTTTTGAATTTAATTTAGTTAATTTTTATATTAAAATTTAAATATGCACTAAAACGACGTTGTTTTTGCCTTTCTTTGTTGAATTAGCTCTCCGTGAGCCACATATGCAAGCAAAATTAATAAAAAATTGTTATGTAAGATTTCCAACGAGATCAGTAGAGGTAACACTCAATTGTCTCACTTTAAAAAAAAAAAAAAGTATCATTTTCCTAACTTTTGGCATCTAAATATTCCTTTGTGTCAAGTTTTGGCCCTTGGCTATTCAAGGATGCTGCTCCATGCGACCTCCACCGGAGCAGGACCCCGTTCTGTACCCTCTCCTCTAGTGACGTAGATGTCAACATTGATGACTTGACTACAAGTTTAAATTGGGCGGTGAGCTTGGGGTCAGGATTTGTATAAAGAAGGTGATCGGTCGTCTTAGAGGCACATAGCTAGAGAGGAAAGAGTGGATTGCTTCTAGCGAGTTTACGGAAACAAGGAGTTGACCCTTGTGGGTGGAAGCAAGGAGTCGCACCACCACCCCGCAAGAGTCCACGGTTCTTGCTGGCGGCAGTGGAATGGCGGCACCGTCCCTTCAAAACCCTTCCTGGCAATCATCCCCTTCCTTGCAATCATCTTTTTCTCTCTCGAGACAGTACTTTTTTTTTCGATTTGTATTTCCATGTAGCGCACTTATCACCATATTAGTGTCCCATGTAGAAAATTTTTATCAAATGCCACACTGGCATTTTTCAACATTCAATTAAGTACACTATTTAAGAATTGAATTCAGTTGCAATTCGGCGATAAATTTAACATTTATATTAAAAGATTTTAGAATTTGATTGTATATAAGTTTCCTCCAAATGATACCACAGAACCTTCTCACATCCCTGCCTAAATAAATTGGCTTCACAGGCCGGCCTCGCTAGTAGCCTGGACGTTGATTTGCTTGCATATTGATGTGATCTACACTTTGATGACTTTTTGTTGCATGAAATATAAGCCGTTTTTAGTGGGAAAATATAGTTTCAAACACTTACTCAATTAGGAGAATGAAATCTACAGAGGATAAACCTTTATGAGTATCTTGTTATTCAATTTCCTACGATGTTTCTTTTATATCTATAACTTCCAGTGGACTATGACAGTCCTTTGATAAATGCTTACGAGTCCTCTTGTCTAAGGATTTTCTACCAATGTAACTTGACCATATGTCATCGTGCACTCGCTTGGGTCCGACAGATGTTCCGATGCGGGGGAGATGCTTTGCACTCGATAAACCTTGACTTGGGCAAGGGTGGATGTTCGACCGGCACATGGGGGATTTGATTTCCAAGCACGGCTTGTCGAATTTGCATTAGAGAGATGTGCAAAGAAGAGGAGACGTAGGGCAAACGACAAAAGTAAGAGCGTTGTATTTGGCAGGTTGAGTTCAACAAGAAACTAAATAATTCAACATTCCAATCTGGAAAGAACTTTGATACCACATATTCATTGAATGGGCGTGCCAAACTTAATCGTCTTGCTCTTCTCCTATCTCGCAATTATTGAAAAAAATCTTCGAGCAAATTCGTGACCCAAGATATCAGATTTGGTTTACATATCGCACCGAGGCATTAAAAAGCCATGCTCGCGAGCAAGTGTTCTCACATTGTTGGTCAAGCCGTCTCTATATCACAAAGCATGAATTTTTGGCTTCTAGCTTGATTGGCTACAAGTCACGATAATAATATTTGTCTTGTCCTAATTAGCAAGATTACATGGAGTTGCTTGTCTTTTATTAGTTGTTTTTAATTGTTAAATCTGCAACATGGGATGAGATTCATCTCTCCCAGACCCCCACTGGCACACGAAATGTAGTCCGAATCCAACGTCGTCATTACTTGACGTAATCGCGATTAGCAATTAATCTTGCACGACCTCCTCGTGATTAAGGCGGGAAAGCACCTCGTGAAAACGATTGTTTGTGAGGATCCAGTTTTATCTCCACTCATGGAAACTATCGGCTTGCCTCCCACCTGTTACTTGCGAAGTCCACCTCATCCTCGTCGGAGACCTTATCCGCCTAGAAGATCTTCTCAAGCTCCTTTGATCCAGCCTCTCTGCTGCTAATGGATGTGGCTTCCCGTCAAACGCTTTTATTTATGGCATTGCAATCCGGGCAGGTCTTTTGTGGACCACTTTTCCGAGGGAATGTTGCGTGGTACTTCAGGAGAATCATTTTACCTCTTAATCTAGAGATTGATAAATGACCTAGACCATATTCTTGGATGTTACTTACATTATAGTTGGGCGGTGTTTCCTCCATGCAATTTCCTCCAATGATCTTATGAATTGTACATTCGCTTGCATATAGGTAACCCACATTTGTAACCCACCAAGTGGAAACATTTCCTCCTATGAGAGACGGAGGAAAGTATATCCTATATCTAGCTAAGTCTGCATGTGCGTGACACCAATAACTTATAATCCATCAATATAAATTGTAGTTTGAGGAAATCTTTTCCTAAGATAGATGGAAGAAAATTTAACCTTCTAATAAGAGCAAGGTTTATTAAACAGTTACAAACACAAATTTAGTAAAGTTAATATCAATAACTTGTACAAAACCTATTCAATGGAGGGTTGGCTTGGATTTGGGTGGGTCAAAAATATGTCTAACACAAATTGACTCATTTAACCCATATTGACCTCATTTTATGTAATATAAATTTAGCGACTTCCACCTCACTTGACTCAAACCCAACCCAACTCATATTCTAATTCTTCGTAGAAAAATAAAATCTAACCAATAAATTAAAAAAAAAAAGCAAGTAAGAAATTACTAAATATAATCCACCCAAATGATTCGTATGTTAAATGCATGGACAAGGTGATCAATACCCTTGCCCAGCCATACTCAGATGAGGATCCTCTATCTCATAGAGTGATTTCATCGGCGTCTCAATTACTTCTCGTGAGTTAATTCATTTAAACAAGGTATGCATCAACGATTGAGATACTACTGAGACACCCATAGGAATCCCTTGTAGGGTAGAGGATCGATATTATATCTCTAGATCTACCTTTTTTTCTTTTTCTTCAATATCAGCTCCATTTTGATTTTATGCCGCTTTTGTGTGATATCGTCACATTCGAGAAGATTGGGGATTATAAAAGTTGTCGAATTTATATTTATTAATGGGATGTGTCGAGTAGACTAGTTTCATGATCCATTGGAAACTTCGCAGAATTATGACTAGTATGTAAATTTTCAAATGTGGTTCTTCACAGCCCTTACATGCACACTCATTCTTGAATTGCACATCTTTACCATACTAGCCCCTCGGATTGCTAAGTAAAACACCTTCGGATTTCAAAATAGCACTATCTAACTCAAAAATTTCACCTAAGTGGGCACATCAAGCATATTTTTTCACAGTAATAGGATCACTACGACTGACTCTATTAAGTTCCCCACCATAGAACTCAGCAGTTACCCTTCGATTCTGTTGTTCCAAAAGGAACATAGGTTCAAACAATTCTGTCTCTGGCAACCAAAAGAACCCGAAATGTTTTAAAAAGTGTACAATGTACAAAAAAATTCATTCCCTTCTTTATCTCGAAAGATAGGATTTCCTTACCACCCAACAGCTATTCCATCCCCGTTGTCCATTGAACCCACTCTGAATGATCCCCCCCTTTGCTGGATTATTACCAATATAATCATCAAAGCTAATTTTTCAGGAATTTTAGAGCAAGCTTCTGATAAATTTTGAATTTTGACTAGCCCAGCACCAACTCTTTGATATATTCCTTGCTGGAAGCATCTCTAATCATTCTTTCGTCCAACAGTAGTGGATTCGCATGTTATGGGCTTTCGATGAACTGCTAAGCCTTTGAGTGAAGAGAACCATGAGTGACTTCTTGCGGTCACTCATGGCGAGTGCGTCTCATTTTTCTTCTAACAATATGTTGAAGATCACCGCCTCTCTCTCTCTCTCCTGGAGTCCTCTAGAACTTTCTCTAGAGTTCTCCATATCTCACTCCTCCGATTTCTCTAGAACTCTCCCTTCTCTAGAATCTTCTAGCAAAATCCATAAGTTGCGCCACTTCTAGACTTCTCCATAGAAATCTAGTTGTCGGGCTATAATAAAATAATACTTCTAGAATAGTGTAGAAAGTTAGGAAAGCCACCGACTTTCCACCCCTATAAATAGGAGCAAGATGCTCCTCATTTGAGTGTCCAACTAAGAGTGTGTGAGTAAGAAGTCCAAGGGGATGTGTGGGTGTGTGTGTAGGGGTCTTGAGAGTGTGTTGAGTAGAGTGTGCTATGTATGCACGTGAGTGAGAGAAATTGTGTAGAGTTGTCTGAGTATTGTATGTGGTGTGAGAAATTATTGTAATAGTGAAAGTTATATTTGAACCACGTTTCCGCAAGGTTCAACAAGTGGTATCAGAGCAGGTCGTCGGAGGCCGTGCGAAGACAGTGGTCGGGGACCATTGTAAGTGAGCAAGGCGGTCAAGTTCGTCGAGCCAAGGAGCAAAGTACGTCGGAGTTCTGCCAGTGCACAATCTGGGATTGTGAAGTCGGTTGGTCCGGGACCAGGCTTACTTGGTATAGTGCGGGGCATTATACTCAAGTCACGATGGCGGATTTCTCGAGTTCGGTGAACGGCATGGAGAAGCTCAACAACTTCAATTATAATAATTGGAGTACTCGCATGCAATATTATTTGCTTGGACAAGATTTATGGGATATTGTTGGTGGCAACAACACCACCCCACCCACAAATGATAGTGATTTAAAAAGTGGAACGTCAAGTCAGGTAAAGCTCTTTACGTTCTTGCCGTGACTGTTGATGATGAATTATTGCAACACATAAAGAGTACAAAGACCCCGAAGGAGGCTTGGGATAACTTGGCAACGCTGTTTGCGAGGACAAACGATGCCAAGTTACAATGCTTGGAGAACGAGCTCCTCTCAATCTCGCAACAAAGTATGACGGTAAGTCAATACTTTTCTAAAGTTAAATCTATTTGTGAAGAAATTTCAAAATTAGATCCTCGAATGCCATCTCGAGACAAGAATGAGAAGAATAATAATTCATGGGTTAAGGCCGGAGTATAACGGTATTGTTACGGCCACCCGTGGATGGGCAAATGAGCCAACTCTAACAGAGTTGGAAAATATATTGGCCAATCAAGAGGCCTTAGATAAACAAATCCCTAAGGTCTCAATTAAGGAGGATGAAAGTGCCCTCTTCAGTAATAAAAGAGGGTTCAAAGGCCAGAGTAGAAATAGAGCAGGTGCAAGAGATGGCAAACCATGGAAAGATCATGGAGATTGGTGGAGGCAACCCGAAAAGGAGGGTTATCAGCTAAGGGGAGCTCGTCAAGATCGTGAAGACGACAACGACGAAGATAAGAGCAACAAAAGGCGTAGCAAACGGTGCTACGTTTGTGGCAAGGTAGGACATATTGCCAGATTTTGTTGGTATAGGCATGAAGAAGGAAATGTCGTCACTTCCTATAAGAATGAGATTGAAAGCAAAGAAGAATGGGACTTTCAAGCGCTTGTTGCAATGAAGGAACGAGAAGAGCTTGCAACAGCTTGTATAGTTGAGTTGGATAATTCGACAGGTTCCATCACGACCCCAAATAAGAGCAAGCCAAGGGAGAACTCGAAGAAGCAACTAACAATGCCAACAAGCAGTCGTGAAAAGAAACTACATGAGATGCAAGATATGATAAAGAAGCTGAAAGTTGAGAAGGCAAAGATGGAGAATATGTTGAAGAAAAAAGATGAGATGCTGAGACAGAAGGATCGAGAGCTCAAGGCAAAAGAAAGGAAGCTAGAGAAGTTCCGATGTGAGTTCAAGAAGCTGCAGAAGCTTCAGGATCTCAAGCCCGCTATGATGTTCCCAATTGGTCATACTAAGAGAGATATCAAACACATGAAGGAGAAGAAGAAAGGTTTCTTTGAGGAAAGGAGGCCATCTAAACCCTACATCCCGTGGTGTAAGGATCGGTGGAATAAGTTCAAGGGGAAGAAATTTTATGAGGAAAAGGATCAAGAGGTCTACATTGAAGTGCTTCGGATGGGACTGAATCGGTTGAAGCACGAAATGAAAGCCATGAATGAGAGGGTTGATCAGGTGAGTTCCAATCTCAAAATTCTTAGAGGAGATATGCTGAATACGAAGACCGAATTGAGTAAGAAGAAGGAAAAGGAGACTAAAGGACAGAATGAATTGGCATTGCAAAGTTCAAGGATCACAAAACTCTGTGGAAAGTTGCAGCAAGAGAAGCAATTGGAGATGAAGCCATAGAGCCATCCACATCTGAGGAAGCTTCGCAATATGCTGAATGGAGGAAGACAGTTGAAGAGTCCAAAAGCAATTTCAGCACGGCTACTATATCGAGAGAGAGTAGTCGGTGAGGGGGAGTGTTGAAGATCACCGCCTCTCTCTCTCTCTCCTGGAGTCCTCTAGAACTTTCTCTAGAGTTCTCCATATCTCACTCCTCCAGATTTCTCTAGAACTCTCCCTTCTCTAGAATCTTCTAGCAAAATCCATAAGTTGCGCCACTTCTAGACTTCTCCATAGAAATCTAGTTGTCGGGCTATAATAAAATAATACTTCTAGAATAGTGTAGAAAGTTAGGAAAGCCACCGACTTTCCACCCTATAAATAGGAGCAAGATGCTCCTCATTTGAGTGTCCAACTAAGAGTGTGTGAGTAAGAAGTCCAAGGGGATGTGTGGGTGTGTGTGTAGGGGTCTTGAGAGTGTGTTGAGTAGAGTGTGCTATGTATGCACGTGAGTGAGAGAAATTGTGTAGAGTTGTCTGAGTATTGTATGTGGTGTGAGAAATTATTGTAATAGTGAAAGTTATATTTGAACCACGTTTCCGCAAGGTTCAACACAATATTCCAAACCCGGCACGTGTTTATCAATTACATTGCAATCCAGGCAGGTTTTGGTTTTCTGGACTAAACGGGCAAAAAATTTACGAGGTTTCTTATGAGAACTCTTACCTATTAGTCTAGAGACTAAACAATGACCGAGACCATGAGAGACGTGTCCAAAAAAGAAATAATTAACGTAGACTTCAGTAAATTATTGACACTTCGGTCAATCTGAATCCTTTGCTATGTGATGAGCACCATGACTTGCCTATTTATAGGTGACTATCACTCCAAGAAGAAACAAGAAAATGCATAGATCCTCTGAACCCTAGCTTCTCCTAAACTTTCCAAAGCAAACAAAATGTTCTCCACCATTTCTGTAGCCCTTCTCTTCATAGTGCTGATCCTTTTTCTCACACACATGACAAAATTTAAGTTCGGTAGTATCCACAAAAATGGAAGATCTGTGCCACAACTTCCCCCCGGTCCTGCCCCATGGCCCATCATTGGCTGTGTGCCCGAGATGCTGAGCCAAAAGCCAGTATTCCGGTGGATACATCGCCTCATGAAGGAGCTGGACACTGACATTGCATGTATTCGGCTCGGCAATGTTCACGTCATTCCCGTGACATGTCCCGAAATCGCCCGAGAATTCCTTAAGAAGCACGATGTGACATTTTCATCAAGGCCTACTTCGATGGCAACACGAACATATAGTGGCGGATTCCTCACAACCATCCTAAGTCCTTATGGCGACCAATGGATGAAAATGAGGAGAGTTATAGTTTCGGAAATTATTTCCCCCGCGAGACATCATTGGCTCAAGGATAAAAGAACCGAGGAAGCGGACAACTTGGTCAAGTACGTTTACAACCGAAGCACAAGCTTGAGCAGAACTGTCAATGTGAGGACAGCCGCCAGACAATATACTGGAAACGTGATCCGGAAATTAATGTTTAGTAAAAGATACTTCAGAGAGGAAAGGGCGGACGGGGGACCAACCATTGCTGAGGAAGAACATGTCGAGGCGATCTTTACCATACTTAAGTATTTATATGCATTTTGCATATCTGACTATTTTCCTTGGTTGGTAGGGCTTGATTTAGATGGTCACGAGAAGTTTGTTAAAGAGGCTGTCAGCACTGTAAACAACTATCATGATCCTATAATTGATGCAAGGATCGGAAAATGGAGGAGGTTCGGCAATTCGAACGAGGAATCTACCGGCAATGATCCTCATGATTTGCTCGATGTTCTGGTTACGCTCAAAGATTCAGAGGGAAAGCCACTTCTTACACCTGAAGAAATCAAAGCACAAGTAACGGTAAGATGCAAACATGTACATACTAGCTTCTTTTTCTTGAAATAAACCTTTTTTTTACTTGCGTATGCGTATGTCAAATAGATCTCTATAGTATCGTCAAAGTTGTATCGTTACATTAACAGAAACTCAATTTCACTTGAATTATGTCCTATATGCATTGTCTTTTTTGTCTTCCAATAAATTTTGAGGGTTTAAACGATACATTAGGAAATTTATGGATGAAGGACAATAACAAAACCAATCAAAATCTATATTTGCAGGAAATAATGTTTGCCACTATTGACAACCCCTCAAACGCAGTTGAATGGGCCATGGCCGAGATGATAAACCAACCTGAAATCCTCAAGACAGCAACGGAGGAATTGGACAGGGTTGTTGGTAAAGAGAGACTAGTTCAAGAATATGACATCCCATATCTTAATTATATCAAAGCATGCATTCGAGAAGCCTTCAGGCTCCATCCAATCTCACCTTTCATCCCTCCACACATGGCCATGTCTGATGCCGTTGTCGCCGGCTACTTTATCCCAAAAGGAAGTCACGTGCTACTGAGCCGTCTTGGCCTCGGGCGAAACCCTAAGGTCTGGAACAAGCCGCTCGAGTTTAGGCCAGAGCGGCACTTTACCAGTGACTGCACTGAAGTTCAGCTCACAGAGCCAGACTTACGCTTCATTTCCTTCAGCACAGGGCGGCGTGGCTGCGTGGCTCCGAAGCTTGGGACTGCGATGACCGTCATGCTTCTCGCTAGGATGGTTCAAGGATTTAATTGGATGGCACTGCCTAATGTCACCAGCATCAATCTTGATGAGTCCTTTGAAGATCTATCCCTTGCTGATCCGCTCATTGCTCATGCAGAGCCACGTTTGCCATTGCATCTCTATCCTTGAGAGTTACTTGCAAGAAAGTGAAGTTAACGTTGCTTAGCCTGTTGTATGCTCTAGTGATTTGAGTGGAATAATGAATAATTTCGACTTATTATTTGCTCCTCTCCCTTAAAGATCAGCCAATATGAGGTTTTTCAGTTCACTAGTATCCTCAAAGTGCACTTTAGAATATCGAATTATGAAGATAATACAACTTTAAGCCTTAGTAGCTAGTGAAGAGATAGTGTGATGATGCCTAATTCACACCACACAAACAAAGGCCTCCAGCTTTCGACCTTAGACGGCCCTCCAACTTTTAATTACAAAAGAAAAAAGAGGGGGCTTTTTTCTTTTCTTTTCTTTTTTGCCTTTTTTTTTTTTCCTGTGATCTATGCAATATAGGAAAAAGTGCAATCCACCTTTCGAGGCGAGTCTCATTAACAATTTGTATGGGTTTCAAACCTGCGCCCTAAAGAAGGATTTGAAGGATTCTGGGCCATATCCTTCTTTAGGGTCCTAGATACTTAGGGGGCCATAGCACTTACAATATGATGTAAAGAATGGGCTTATTTGGAGAAACTGATCACATATTCGATGACTCCTGTGCTATCATCACTCGATGGAGTGTTGAACTTGCGTCACGTCCACACTCCTGTGCTGTCATCACTTGATGCACAGCAGCTCCGCCACCAGACCCATCAAAACTTTCGTTCTAAGCATTTACAAGTGATTCGTATTCTCTTATGTATTCCTTACATGTCATTTCGTTTTTATCTTTATGATTATCATGTGACAACACACTTGTGGTGTCGTATTTTTCTTTATACTTCCAGATGGCACATGGAGATAGAGAGAGATTACCGGCTTCCTCAACTTTCGATCATTTTGTTTGCCCCTTCTCTAACATCAACACTACTCTGAATCCCTTTTAGCATATACCTTTGAAATGATAAGAAAGGTCTAATTTCGGGTTTTTTTTTCTTTTCTTCATTGATAATTTGACTATTTAAACCGATCCTTGATGTTAGAGAACTGGTGGCTCTGACCTCCCCTCCAGTTACGAGGATGTAGACATCGACGACCTAAGTAAAAGACTGAACTTGGGCAGTGAGCATGGGTAGGATTTGTGTGGAGGTGATTGGTCGTCTTAGAGGTCCAAATCCAACGTCATCATTAAGGCCGGAAAGCGCATCGTAAAAGTGAATGTTTTTTAGGGTTGAGATTCTTCATTTAAGAGATGATGCGTTCTATAGGCTTCTGTTGATTGAATTTGCTCGACCTCTCGTTAGGATAGTCCGATGTTTATTTTACCTCTCTGCAAGACGTTGCTCCAAAAGGTAATGAAAAGGATGATATAAAACAATGGTCCATGTGGTAATGGCACATGCAGAATATCTATTCACCAAGATTCTGACTTGGAAATCATTTAATCATCGAGTTGGTGCGAAACATAATAATTCAATATTCCAATTTGTAAGGTATTCGAGTACCAAGCCATTTATTTGGTATGCAAAATGTAATCGGCTAGCTATTCATCCATCTTATGATTATGACAAATTTCCAAGACTAAGTCCAATTGAGCATATATGGGGAGGTGCCTCAAGCTGGGAAACGACGACAGATTTGCCCGCAAAAAAATAACAAACATTAGATAAAAGACGATTTTATATTGGGGGAGGTGTTGATGATGGTCGTCGGGGTATTGTCAGGCTGGCGATGCCGGCAACCGTGGTGGCCTTGAGGAAGGCCGGTGTCCAAGCACTTCTTGTTGAGAGATCGGAAGGACTGCGAGCGACTGCGTTGCTCTAGATTACTTCACTAATTTGTGGCTTGCACTTGACACACTAGGTGTTTCGGACAAGCTCAGTACCCTTCATGCTCCTCTTATAAAGAAAATTCCGATGTATCAAGGCTCTATCTACCATCTGATACGGATGGCACACCGATTCCAAAAGATGACACAAGTAAACAATCCACATTATTCAGCATATAATAACTAAATTACAGAATTGAAAGAACACACTGAAAAATTTGTTACCGGATTTCACCAAGACATTTTACATCTCCACGCAAAGGCACCCTAAAAATGTACTAGACTTTGAAGAAAGTTCAAAGATGATGATTATCTTCTCTCAATGTTATGGCACAAAGAGATTAAAAACACTCACGCTATCTACTATATACTAAGGTTAAGCATGGTTTCAAGGTAGAACTAGGAACCTGAAAACCGGTCTGGTCCAAAATCTAGGATATGCAAGATAGATTCCAAATTCCAGAAATTGTGGAACTTGAAATCTAAAACACTTCTTTGTGTTTTTCTTATTCTATGTCTTCACGCGATCCTGTAGCATTTTATGGCATACAATAATGAATGTATAATTTGAATCCACTAGTCTAAACTTACATCCAACAATATACATGACTAAGACTTTTGCATTGTTACATTTCATAATATGTATGTATCTTTGTAGCAAATTATAATCATTAGAGATGATGATTCACTACGATAGTTTAATTAAGAGCACAGGTAGAACCGGGTGGGCCTGGAAATTGACCTTGAAATCTATGACAAAGTAAGTTCTGAGTTTCAAAAATTAGGGAACTTATTACGAATGGGTTCCAAATTCCAGGTGAAACTTGAAACCATTTACCCCTACCACATACATTCACTTTTTTCCTTCTTTTGGCCATCACCGCCTCTCCTTTTATTTTATCTCTATTTTTTTTCTACCATTCATAGCTGCAGCCTCTTAATAGCTAATATATGAGGTGTGACTTTTAACCTAAAAGCTAAATGAAGGGAAAATACCAACGAAAAAAGAGAGGCCTAAATGCAACTTTGCATACATCTACTTCATAAACTAGTAATAAACTTATGATATCTGGAAATTTGGCCCGTATTTTGGAAATATATGAAATGGTTATTTCATCGATGCACTTATGATTATTTTACTATAAAATAATTACTTACAAGTTAACTAATTTATTGGGTGAGGTCATAAAGGGTTAAAATACGAAAGATCATAAAGGGATCAACCACTTTACTATAAAGATCAACAATAGTCAATATTACATTGTCATAAGTCAATTAGCGAATAGATATAAATCGATTCGACGGGAGTACGTAGTCAAATTGCGAGTGATTAGACACGATTATGATACTCATGTCGAAAGACAATAAACTGATTTTATATTGATCTTGTACTCAGGTACATGATTAAACCCTCGCGATTACGTGACAATCGAGAGTTGTCCATGATTCAAAGAGACATAAATGCGTATTGAAAATTATCCACCATAGCTCGACCGCGCGAAAACCCCTAAAAATCACCCGATAGTTTAGGTTATACTAAAGTCACATTCGCTGATTTTTAACCATGAAATTTAATTCAATTTCAAATATCAAGAGGTTCAAGACAAATTTATTGGACATTGCCTCATCATCCGTTAAATTATTTGCAAGTTTGAAATTTTCAGAAAATGAATTATCGAACGGAAATTGGAGATCAGAAAAGGAAAAATCGGACCAGTGGCAAAGTGATAGGAATATATGAAGATTTATTGGCCAAGATTTTGATTTTAAAGAAAAATGGAAATATGAAGATTTTTAGGGCACAAAAGGCTTGGCATTGAGGGTTTTAGGGGGGAGTTGGTGAAGAGTGATGGGATTTTTGAAAGAAAAATCCATGGAAAAAATCCCTCTCTCTCTCTCTCTCTCTCCCTTCCCCCTTCCCTCCCTCTTTCCTCTCTCCTCCTCACGCCACTTCCCAGCCCCTCAGCCAATTTTCCGCATGATCCCGAGTGGTATTTTGGGTATAAAATCGGACTGTGGATCATTATATGTTGCGAAATTAAGAAATTATCATAATTCAAGGATACTCGAAAAAAAACTTAGACGTCTAATTAAGAACACAATAAATTCAAATTAGGCCACTTAATATATTGATGTTGAATCGGATGGCATATTACCTAATTCGAGATATCACGTAGATGACGTTTCCAAATTTGAGCGAACAACTATCACTGGAATCGCGTTGGTCACGGTGGCTTGCAGCCGACGGTGGTGGTGCACGTCGAGAAGAAACGATCTCGGTTGGGTACGTCGTGCCTATTGAGCACGCGAGACGATGAGTTGCTGCACCCACCGAACACTCTTACGCATAATCACCACATAAGAATTCCGCCACTTGGGCTCTTCTTGCTAGTGAATGATCCAAGTGCACTCCTTCAGTACTTCTTAACCACCTCAGTCACGGATCACACCACTGGCACAGCTACGTGCAATTGGGATTGTTCGGTGAAGCTGGGCTTGCCTGCTATGCTGTCGTCGGATCAGGAGCTTCATCGCCTGCACTAAGGCAGCGACGCCTTAGAGTCGCGTCACTGGCAGGAGTGAAACGGCAGGGGGGGGGAAAAGCAACGGCTCGCAACGGGGACTCCTCGGCTAGTCTGGTACGGGCCCACTTCAGGTAAGGCAGCGGCTGGGAGGATTGGAACAGCTCGTGGTCGCTGGTGCAGTCACGAGCAGGGAGCAGCAGGTGGCGAGAGTCAGCGTCGCTGGCTGCAATTCGGCTGGCTCACGTCGGAGTGGGGGCCGGTTCAGCATCGTTGTGCAGGGACTACCGGGGCTGAGGAGCAAAGAACTCGCTGGAACACCTAGGTTGCAGGATCCCGGTGGCCATGAAATTGCTGGACTGGCGAGGCACGGATCCGCGGCTACGCTGGGAGGAGAGAGGAGCGATGGTTGTTGGCTTCCCGGAGGAGCTCGCTGATTATGGTGAGTGATGTCGCCGGACGAGGGATCGACTGGTCTGGTGCGACGATGAAGGGGCCGCGATGAAGGACTGGGACAAAGACCTTTTCCCAAGCTCTCTCCTTGTTTTCTCTCTCTCTCTCTCCCGCCTCTCTCTGTCTTGCCTACCATTTTGACTCTGCTGGAACCCCCCTTTGTCAATGTCAGAGCATGAAAGACTTCTCTGTCCTCTTCTCCCTCTAAAGCTGCGGCTCTCTCTCTTCTTGGCCGTCTGTCAGTTGTGTGCCCAACCTCCTTTTCTTATTCTCCTCTCGGCTATCGTCTCTCAATGTGTTTATTTTATTTTATTTTGATGACCCAAGAAGCCCCATACGTCACGGGCGGCTGGAGTAAACCCTAGGCCTCACGGAAGGATCCACCACCCTATGAAACGAGTAAGAAGCCAAGCGTCTCCGCGGCAGTCGAACCCTCACCCTTCGAGAAGGGGTCGGTGGGTCCCCCTATGATGGGGAAGACTTGCCAGTGGAGCCACCGCGGTCAGTGGTGTCTCTCAATGTGTTGTGGATGTGTATATCCTGAAAAGCCACCTTGATGTGGCCGTGTACATCAATTGCATGACCTCTCTTTCTCGTATTGCTGTGGCTTTAATAGTGCCAAGAAATCAAATTTTGGTACAAAAAAAAGAAATATATTCTTTGATTTCTTCTCAATCAAGTGAGATTGGTTTTTATTTCTTCTCCTTTATGCTATATTGCCAATATCACGTGAATATGACATAGAGAATCATGCAATCCCTTTACCAATTCTTTCCTCTTTAATGGTGGTCAATTTCTTTCTTGCACTTCCCATAATCTTGACCGAATTTTCGCATGTATATCCAAAGATTATTACCGAGTACTAATTATGTGACTAAATCTTGAAAATAATATGAAAACCAATTTTTCTAACCAGGCACACATAATTTCGGTCACCTAAAGGGACTTGTGGACTTGGTATTCAAGACCATTCACCTAAACCCATTTATTGCTAGTCCAATAAATTGCAAATTTTACAAGCCTATTAATTACCAATGCAAATACACTCCTAATATTTATATGCAATTTAAATAATATTTTGTTTAGGGGCTAAAAGTCCTTAACCATCTATGCAATTAATAACTAAATAAAATGCCAAAATTTGGGTGTCAACATATTAGCATGTCATCCACATATAAAGTGAGATACACAATATTACCATCACCATACTACCAATGCACACACTACTAATAATTATATGCAATTTAAATAATATTTATGTTTAAGGGCTAAAAGTCCCTAATCATCTACACAATTAATAACTAAATACAATGCCAAAATCTGGGTGTCAACATACTAGCATGCCATCCACATATAAAGTGAGACACACAATATTACTATTACCATACTTGCGAAAATAAACACAATGATTGACTTCATAGTGTGCAAATCGTTTTTATTCTAACATTAAGTATCATTGCCGTAGAGCTTTGTTCAAGCCATACAAGCTTTTCTTCAAATGATATACCATGCACTCCTTACCTCTGACCTCAAAACCTTTAGGTTGCTCCATGTATAACTCTTTATTTGGGTCACCATGCAAAAACAACATTTCCACATCCAACTACTTGAAACAAAGTTCCTCCATTACAATTATAGTCAGCATAATTTTGTTTGATGTCATTTTCACTATTGATTAAAATATCTTGAAATAATTTATTTCTTCTTTTCTAAGAAAAACCCTTGACCATAAGTCTTACCTTGTATATAATACTACCATCTACTTCATTTTTTTTTTTTTTTGTACACCTACTTGTTTAACAAAGCTTTTTTACCAGTTGATGACTTAATCAACTCCCAAGTTTTATTTTAAAATAACAAGTCCATCTTGTCTTTTAAACACGCTACCACTGTATGTGAGATGTGTCTTTCTTTGCCTTATCATAAGTCACCAACTCTCCCAAATCTGTATATAAGATATGGCTAAGAAAAATATTTGCTAATGATAAAAAATTACTTTTGGTTTTCTTGCACATGTAGATATCCACAAGACGTGTATTTTAGGGTCTATTCTGGATCATTGCACTCCACTTGAATTGCTACTCATCGATAATAGGTTCATCTCTATCCCCTCCTTCAGGTGCACTCTGATCTACTAGAACCATCTTCATAGGCATTATGTCTAGCTAAACACATTCTAGTTCAACTATTTTTTCATGCTCTGTCGGTGATCCTTGTACGTCATTTCTTCATGGAATACCATAGTTTGATTGCAAATGACTTTGTTATTCTCATAATCCCAAAGTGTATAGCCATACTTATCGCCACCATATCCGATAAAGATGCACTTCTGCGACTTAGCATCAAGCTTCTTCCTATCTTCCTTATCAATTAAATCATATGCAATACAACCAAAAAAACTTTAATATAATAATTAACCTTTTTTACATGACCAGGTGTTCCCCCATCTAGGACACTAGATGGAGTCTTGTTGATCAAATAAACAACTGCATCAACTATAACAACTTATAAGTGTAGTAGGAGATTTGCACCTAGCCTCATGATCTAGCAAGCTCGAAAATAGTCCTATTCATCCTCTTAGTTACATTGTTCTCTTAAGGAGTTCTAAAATAGTCTTCAACCCACGTATGCCTTCTCGACTCAAGTATTCTAGGATTTTCTTGCTTGTTTATTCACCACCATTTTTAGATTCTAGAGCTTTAATATGATAAGCTGTCTCTCTTTTTACCATGGGCTTCCACATTTTGAACATTCCAAATACTTCTATCGCCCATCCAATTGAAAACTAACAAATTTTTGTTTTATATAAATGCAACTATCATATAAATCCAACTCAACCTTCTATAAACTTGGAGAAAACTTTCTTCAGTGTAATTGTATTCACCATGTCCCTTGTAGCCATTGTAATTGTAACCATATCACTGGCATTGCTTTCTCGAAGAAGGTAATATACTTTCTTTTTTCTACTACTCTTGTTCCTAAGATTATCTTCCACTCTCCACATTTAAACATTCTTGGTCAAGTTCAATAATTGAGATGAGATTTTTCTTCAACTCTAGAATATGCTTGGTTTCATGCAAAATTAGATGTCCTCTACCTAAGATATACATAATCCCATTTTCTTCTCCAACAATTAGACACATGTGGCCTTTTGCCACAACCACTTGCCCAAAATCTCCACTAGTATGATGTGCAATGGAAAGAAGCATCAGAGTCAAAAAACCATAAATATCTTGTTTGTCATCAAGTTAAAACTTGCAAACAAACACAAGTTCTCTAGCAAAGATTCATTGCTAACCACATTAGATCCTTGATTCTCATTTCACTACTTCTTTTTATGGGTTTCACACTAAAACCTCCGGTGTCTAGTCTGGTAACAAAACCAACACTCATCTTTGATTGTGACCAACCATGATTGCTGAATTTTCATTTGCTTTTACTTCTCCCACAGTTCTCCATTGTTAGTGCTGTCGAAGACTTAGATGCCGAAAAATTATCTCCACTTGAGACTTTCCTTCGCATCTCTTTATCCATGGTGCTACTCATCCATAATCAAATCATCCTTCATAGTGCTTGAAACTCCATGCATTGTTGTTGTAGCTTTTTGGAAGTGAACAAAATAATAGTAAAGCTTAGAGCTTCAATCCCCAATTTATGTTTGTGGATTCCAACTAGACAACGACCTATGTGAAACTATTAATGTGCTTTGTCATAAAATCTTTATCAGATAACTTCATATTAACCAACTTCTTCAACAATTTTTTTTTTTATTTGATGTAGGTAGTTTATGAATATCCACGGCTTCTTTTGTAGTCCTTGCTTTCGCGATGTGGTACCCTAGTTTTTGTTAGCCCTAGACAAATCGCATCGAAAGTCTGTTAGTCCTAATTCTACTATTAGATCCCCTTCCACGATTTTGGTTTCCAACCCTCAAGTGATGCATAAAGATCTTTCTAATAGAGATAGTCCTCAATTTAGGGTCTCCACCATCCAAAACCCTGTCCGCCGAACTTATTGATTCTAATTCATCTTCTACCGTATCATTTGCTTTCAATCAAACGTCACTAATAATCCCTCGATGTTCTCGATTAGCCAACCCAGACTCTTATACCAATTGAAATGAATCGTACATTGATTCTAGAAAAATAACATAAGTAAACGATTCGTACTAGCATAATATAATAAGAAAAAAAAACATAATCGAAAAAACACACTGGGAAATTTGTTATCCAAGTTCCCCTAGACTTGGGCTAAGTATTCACGCAAAAGCACCCTACAAATCCATTAGACTTTGAAGAAAGAAGGAATATATTGATAATATTTTTCAAGATTAGGGTATAAAGAAATTGAGAATACTCACGAAAACAAAATAACATTTTTTTTACTCTCTTAGCCACACAAATATGTTTTTCTTCCTTTTGGCCATCAGGGCCTCTCTTTTTCCTTTTTTTTTCCCCCTCTATTTTCTTCTCTGCCTTTCACAATTTCTACCTCTCAATAGTTTATATATGATGTAGTTTTTAACCTAAAAGCAAAATGAAAAGAAAAGACAAAAAAGCACTTAATAACAAAGTTTGGCTTCACCCGCCATCACCATCAAGTACTATTAGTTGGGGCTTTTAGTTAACTAACAAATACTGAATATACATCAACGGGCAGGTCTGATTGTAGTGGAATTGTTCGAATATGGTGTTGAATAATTTTGACGTACTGAAAGCCAATCTAATCTTAATTCAACCATCTTGGATAAATCAGAACTTTCAGGCTTTTGACTTTGATTGCTTAATTTCTGGAAGAAGAAATCAACTTATGAGATGGTCCATCCAGGGAAGGTTCTAAATCTATTATAAGTCCTAAACTTTTTAATCTTGTCAATTTAGTTCTAAGCCTTTGCTCAAAATTCTATTGTAGCCCTTTTGACAGCAGCAATACCAGGCCAGCCTTCCTTCATAGATTGTTCCCAAGAATAGTATGGCAAATTATGTCCTCACATCGAATCGTACCATGCCTAATTTAGCTCAAGCATCTAGTTCCTCAAGCAAGATATATAGATCACTTCAACACAATAACTAATTTCAACCTACCATGGCTTTTTAAAGAGAACGATATTAGTGTAACAAATGATATATCACTCTATCGTGTCATATATTTGCATACTAAAGGCATGACTTCTTCTTTTTTAAGAAGAAAGAACAATCTAAATAAGGGTAGGTATGGGTTAATCAAATCTCGATCCAGTTAAATTATCCATATCATTATCTAGACCCATATCGACCCAAACCGTGCCTGATTGCCTGATCTAGTGGCAGCGCACTCAACTGACCAAGAGTTTCGGAAAACGGCTGTTCCATATAATACCGGAGTTGGATTGCTCAGTTTGATTCTTCATGCGCTTTCCATGCATATTAATCTTTGAATTGCCCGTCTTTACAATACTTCTTCGTTTCTAATCATTCATTCGTCTACCTGTAATGGATTCACATGTTTTAGGTTCTCGATTACCTGCTAAGCCTTCGAATGAGGAGAAGCATTAATATAAACCACGTTGTACTCCAGCAGCCTCAAAACTTTATAAAATAAACGGTTGCACGTCCTACTCGATTTCAGGTACTCTTGACTCACGAAGAACACGAGTGACCTCTTGCAATCACCACAATATGACGAGTACGCATCAGTTTGCCCGTAACAATATTTGAACAGTTTGGTGAAGACCAAACCAATTAGGGAAAGCAATTTATCGCATTACAAACCGGGCAGGTTTTTTTCTGGATTTAATGGGGAATCTTTCAGAGGGTTGTCACAAGAATGCTTACCTCTTTAATCTACAGACAAAACAATGACGAAGACCATGAGAGACATGCCCAAAAGGAAATAATTAACGTAGACTTGAGTAAATTAATGACAATTTGGTCAATCTTAATTGAAAGTAGATCCAAATCCTTTGCTCCGTGGGAGCACCTTCACTTCCATATTTCTAGGTGACTCTCCCACCAAGAAAAAATAAGAAAAATCTTAGAGCCCTTGAAGCCCAGTTTCTCCTAAACTATCCGAAGCACACAAAATGATCTCCGCCGACTCTATTCCCCTACTCTTCATAGTTCTGATCCTCTTTCTTATACACATGACGAAATTAATGTTCAGGAGTATCCACAAAAATGGAAGATCGGTGCCACAACTTCCCCCGGTCCCGCCCCATGGCCCATCACCGGTTGTGTGCCTGAAATGCTGCGTCAAAGGCTGGCATTCCGGTGGATACATCCCCTCATGAAGGAGATGGACACTGAAGTTGCATGTATTTTGACTAGGCAGTGTTCACATCGTTCCCGTGACATGCCCTGAAACTGCCGGAGAGTTCCTGAAGAAGCACGATGCGACATTTTCATCAAGGCCAACTTCGATGGCAGCAAGAGGATCTAGTGGTAGATACCTCACAACCGGTCCAACTCCTTATAGCAACCAAAGGAAGAAAATGAGGAGAGTTTTAGTTTCAGAAAATGAGGACTATATAATCCAGTACATTTACAATTGAAGCAAAAGCTCAAGCCAAATTGTAAATGTCAGGACCGCCACCAGACAATACTCTGGAAACGTGATCCGGAAATTATTGTTCAATAAAAGATGCTTCGGAGAGGAAATGGCAGACTGCAGACCAACCATTGCTGAGGATGAACACATCGAGGCGATATTTATTATACTTAAGTATTTATATGCATTTTGCATATCTGATCATCTTCCTTGTTTGGCAGGGTTTGATTTAGATGGTCATGAGAAGTTTGTTAAAGATGCTATCGACTCAAGGATCCGAAAATGGAGGAGTTTTTTGGATATTCTAACGAGGAATCTACAAGTTATGAATCTCAAGACTTGCTTGAAGTTCTGGTTATGCTGAAAGATGTAGAGGGAAAGCCATTGCTAACACCCGAAGAAATAAAAGGAAAAGTAACTGTAAGACGAACCAAGTTTTCTTTAAGCAGACTTCTTTTAACATGCATATAGAAGTAGATCTCTATTATAAATATGTATGTTTACATTAGTAAATTTTCAAAATGCGGTCCTTACATAAACAAAAACTCAATTTAGCTTGTCGAAGGGCCTAACAGAAATTGCTATTCTACTGTGATATCGATAACTAAAAAATATGCTGCCAAAGTTAATGTTGCTAGTTCGTCGTGTATTTACATTAAAAAAACATATTAAAAAGCTCACTAGTAGATAAACTGGGGAAGTTCAATTTCACTTGAATTACATCCTATATGCATTGTCTTTTTTATTTTAAAAAAATCATAAGGGTCTAATAGATACATAGAACAAAGTATGGATGAAGTACAAGAGCACAACCAATCAAGATCTATGATTTTGCAGGAAATAATGTTCGCAATTGTTGATAATCCCTCAAACGCAGTTGAATGGACCATGGCCGAGATGATAAACCAACCTGAATTCGTCAAGACAGCAATGGATGAATTAGATAAGGTTGCTGATAAAGAAAGACTAATCCAAGAATATGACATCCAACACCTTAATTACATCAAAGCATGCACTCGAAAAGCTGTAATTCATTTCCTCATTAGAGGTAGGTAAATGAAAATGGTGCTAGAAATCTCTAACTATAATTAGAGAATTTGGAGGCAGTTCTCAACGAACGAAAGTCATTAACTTGTAGCCCCTGGTCTCACAAACAATACACTTAAGTTTGAGCCGATTCTGTCAATATTTAACCTTCGAGTGGGATCATAAAATTGCAGCCCTCTTCTTGATCTTTTCCTCTCCTGTTCTTCGGTGCTCGTGAGTGAGTGGGCTCACTTTTTTCCTTTCTCTCTCCTCACTTGCCTAGGCACGCATGCATGAAGCTGCCCGTCCTTTCTGTTCTTTTTACTTTTTGACTTTTCTCCTTTTTTGTTCTTTTGTTCCTTCGCTGGCCCCACATGAAGGTGGACCCAGCCAACAGTGAGAATTGAGACATATTGAAATGAGGGGATGAGCGGACAACTGACGGTTTGACAGGGAGGATATGCGATACAGAACAGATGATAAGCAGTCCCCCTCCTGTTGGATCGTCAAATTAATAGTTCATGCTCTTTCAAACTCACCTAATTGTCATAAAAAAATATGCAAAATCCGATTATCTCCTTAAGGAAGACTTTCGAAAAGCCAACAGATTCTGAACGAGTGTGACCATCTTTTCGAGTTTTATTTTGCAACCATCACCTCCTCTTGTCAAAAATCGGCAGAAAAAAAATAATAAAGAAAAAGAAGACGAAGGTAATTGCAACAAGTAAAAAGACGGAGGCAAAGTCCTATTGATTTAACGCGTAGTTTTGTTGATTATTAATTGTTAAAAATTGAAACTGTTTGCGCAATACGTGTATATTCATACATGGGTAAAAGTATTTAAAAAGCCTTAAATTTATTGCATTTGTACTCATTCAATTCTAAATATTTTAATTTGACTAATTTAATCTTAAACTTTTTCATATTGATACAAATCTAGCCCATTTAGCCAATTTAGGTCGAAAATTGTTGACGTGAATGCAAGCCGTCCTATGTAACTCAGCTGGATGACCGGTGCTAATGTATACATTTTTAATAATATTTTAATATTTCTTTTAAATTTTTTAAATGATTTTTTCTTTTTTTATTTATTTCCCTTTCCTTTGCCTTTTCTTTTTGCCGATGGCCATCGCTGCACTAACCAATGGCCATCGCCAGCCACTATCCATAGGCCATGGCCACTACTCCCCCTCACCTAGGTGCAGCCTAGTGAGGCCGACCCTTGCCTATGGCTGATGATTGGTGATGGCCACTAACAAAAAGAAAAGCCAAAGAAAAGGGAAAGGGAAAGGGAAAAAAAATTCAAAAGATTATTTGAAAAACTC